>CM054378.1:680944-1351256 GCA_028858755.1 Ara ararauna
CCTGCAAACCCCTCAGAACAAGCCCTCCAAACACCTCAGAACAAGCCCTCCAAAAAACTCAGAACAAGCCCTCCAAACTACTCAGAACTACTCCACCAATGCCCGAACAAGTCCTACAACCACTGAAAAATATCTCTACTCACAGTTGAAGATCTCCAGGCACAGGACAAATTTTCCAATCTAAGACCAATTTCACCTGTAAGAGAACAAGCCCTCCAAACACCTCAGAACCTCTCCTCCAAACACCTCAGAACCGCTCCTCCTAACACCTCAGAAACTCTCTTCCAAACACCTCAGAAACTCTCCTCAAAACAACTCAGAAGAAGCCCTCCAAACACCTCAGAACCTCTCCTCCAAACACCTCAGAACCTCTCCTCCAATCACCTCAGAACCTCTCCTCCAAACACCTCAGAACCTCTCCTCCAAACACCAAAGAACAAGCTCTGTAAACACCTCAGAACCTCTCCTTCAAACACCTCAGAACCTCTCCTCCAAACACCTCTGAACAAGCCCTCCAAACACCTCAGAACCTCTCCTCCAAACACCTCAGAACAAGCCCTCCAGACACCTCAGAACCTCTCCTCCAAACACCTCAGAAGAAGCCCAGCAAACACCTCAGAACCTCTCCTCCAAACACCTCAGAACCTCTCCTCCAAACACCTCAGAACCTCTCCTCCAAACACCTCAGAACCTCTCCTCCAAACACCTCAGAACCTCTCCTCCAAACACCTCAGAACCTCTCCTCCAAACACCTCAAAACCTCTCCTCCAAGCAACTTAGAACAACATCTCCAAACACCTCAGAACCTCTCCTCCAAACACCTCAGAACCTCTCCTCCAAACACCTCAGAACCTCTCCTCCAAACACCTCAGAACCTCTCCTCCAAACACCTCAGAACCTCTCCTCCAAACACCTCAGAACCTCTCCTCCAAACACCTCAAAACCTCTCCTCCAAGCAACTTAGAACAACATCTCCAAACACCTCAGAACCTCTCCTCCAAACACCTCAGAACCTCTCCTCCAAACACCTCAGAACCTCTCCTCCAAACACCTCAGAACCTCTCCTCCAAGCAACTTAGAACAACATCTCCAAACACCTCAGAACCTCTCCCCCAAACACCTCAGAAGCTCTCCTCCAAACACCTCAGAACTTCTCCACCGAACACCTCAGAACCTCTCCTCCAAACACCTCAGAACCTCTCCTCCAAACACCTCAGAACCTCTCCTCCAAACACCTCAGAACCTCTCCTCCAAAAACCTCAGAACCTCTCCTCCAAGCAACTTAGAACAACATCTCCAAACACCTCAGAACCTCTCCCCCAAAGACCTCAGAAGCTCTCCTCCGAACACCTCAGAACCTCTCCTCCAAACACCTCAGAACCTCTCCTCCAAACACCTCAAAACCTCTCCTCCAAACACCTCAAAACCTCTCCTCCAAACACCTCAGAACCTCTCCTCCAAACACCTCAGAACCTCTCCTCCAAACACCTCAGAACCTCTCCTCCAAACACCTCTGAACAAGCCCTCCAGACACCTCAGAACCTCTCCTCCAAACACCTCAGAAGAAGCCCAGCAAACACCTCAGAACCTCTCCTCCAAACACCTCAGAACCTCTCCACCGAACACCTCAGAACCTCTCCTCCAAACACCTCAGAACCTCTCCTCCAAACACCTCAGAACCTCTCCTCCAAACGCCTCAGAACAAGCCCTCCAGACACCTCAGAACCTCTCCTCCAAACATTTCAGAACAAGCCCAGCAAACACCTCAGAACCTCTCCTCCAAACACCTCAGAACCTCTCCACCGAACACCTCAGAACCTCTCCTCCAAACACCTCAGAACCTCTCCTCCAAACACCTCAGAACCTCTCCTCCAAACACCTCAGAACCTCTCCTCCAAACACCTCAGAACCTCTCCTCCAAAAACACCTCAGAACCTCTCCTCCAAACACCTCAGAACCTCTCCTCCAAACACCTCAGAACCTCTCCTCCAAACACCGCAGAACCTCTCCTCCAAACACCTCAGAACAAGCCCTCGAAACACCTCAGAACAAGCCCTCGAAACACCTCAGAACAAACCCTCCAAACACCTCAGAACAAGCCCTCCAAACACCTCAGAACAAGCCCTCCAAACACCTCAGAACAAGTCCACCAATGCCCAAACGATTCCTCCAGTCACAGAACAAATCCACCAATCACAGAACAAGTCCTACAACCACTGAAAAATATCTCTACTCACAGTTGAAGTTCTCCAGGCATAGGACAAATTCTCCAATCTAAGACCAATTTCACCTGTAAGAGAACAAGCCCTCCAAACACCTCAGAACCTCACCTCCAAATACCTCAGAACCTCTCCTACAAACACCTCAGAACCTCTCCTCCAAACACCTCAGAACCTCTCCTCCAAATACCTCAGAACAAGCTCTCCAAACCCCTCAGAACAAGCCCTCCAAACACCTCAGAACAAGCCCTCCAAACACCTCAGAACAAGCTCTCCAAACCCCTCAGAACAAGCCCTCCAAACACCTCAGAACAAGCCCTCCAAACACCTCAGAACCTCTCCTCCAAACACCTCAGAACGTCTCCTCCAAACACCTCAGAACCTCTCCTCCAAACACCTCAGAACCTCTCCTCCAAACACCTCAGAACCTCTCCTCCTAACACCTCAGAACCTCTCCTCCAAACACCTCAGAAACTCTCCTCCAAACACCTCAGAACAAGCCCTCCAAACACCTCAGAACAAGTCCTCCAAACACCTCAGAACAAGTCCACCACTGACCGAGCAAGTCCTCCAGTCACAGAACAAATCCACCAATCACAGAACAAGTCCTACAACCACTGAAAAATATCTCTACTCACAGTTGAAGTTCTCCAGGTACAGGACAAATTCTCCAATCTAAGACCAATTTCGCCTGTAAGAGAACAAGCCCTCCAAACACCTCAGAACCTCTCCTCCAAACACCTCAGAACCTCTCCTCCAAACACCTCAGAACCTCTCCTCCAAACACCTCAGAACCTCTCCTCCAAACACCTCAGAACCTCTCCTCCAAACACCTCAGAACAAGCCCTCCAAACATCTCAGAACAAGCCCTGCAAACACCTCAGAACAAGCCCTCCAAACACCTCAGAACAAGCCCTCCAAACACCTCAGAACAAGCCCACCAAACACCTCAGAACCTCAACTCCAAATACCTCAGAACCTCTCCTCCAAACACGTCAGAACCTCTCCTCCAAACACCTCAGAACCTCTCCTCCAAACACCTCAGAACAAGCTCTCCAAACCCTTCAGAACAAGCCCTCCAAATCCCTCAGAACAAGCCCTCCAAACACCTCAGAACAAGCTCTCCAAACCCCTCAGAACAAGCCCTCCAAACACCTCAGAACAAGCCCTCCAAACACCTCAGAACAAGCCCTCCAAACACCTCAGAAAAAGCCCACCAAACACCTCAGAACAAGTCCTCCAAACACCTCAGAACCTCTCCTCCAAACACCTCAGAACGTCTCCTCCAAACACCTCAGAACCTCTCCTCCAAACACCTCAGGACCTCTCCTCCAAACACCTCAGAACCTATCCTCCTAACACCTCAGAACCTCTCCTCCAAACACCTCAGAACCTCTCCTCCAAACACCTCAGAACAAGCCCTCCAAACACCTCAGAACAAGTCCTCCAAACACCTCAGAACAAGTCCACCACTGACCGAGCAAGTCCTCCAGTCACAGAACAAATCCACAAATCACAGAACAAGTCCTACAACCACTGAAAAATATCTCTACTCACAGTTGAAGTTCTCCAGGCATAGGACAAATTCTCCAATCTAAGACCAATTTCACCTGTAGGAGAACAAGCCCTCCAAACACCTCAGAACCTCTCCTCCAAACACCTCAGAACCTCTCCTCCAAACACCTCAGAACCTCTCCTCCAAACACCTCAGAACCTCTCCTCCAAACACCTCAGAACCTCTCCTCCAAACACCTCAGAACCTCTCCTCCAAACACCTCAGAACCTCTCCTCCAAACACCTCAGAACCTCTCCTCCAAACACCTCAGAACCTCTCCTCCAAACACCTCAGAAACTCTCTTCCAAACACCTCAGAACCTCTCCTCCAAACACCTCAGAACCTCTCCTCCAGACACCTCAGAACAAGCCCTCCAAACACCTCAGAACAAGCCCTCCAAACACCTCAGAACATCTCCTCCAAACACCTCAGAACCTCTCCTCCAGACACCTCAGAACAAGCCCTCCAAACACCTCAGAAAAAGCCCTCCAAAAACCTCAGAACAAGCCCTCCAAACACCTCAGAACAAGTCTACCAATGCCCGAACAAGTCCTCCAGTCACAGAACAAATCCACCAATCACAGAACAAGTCCAACAACCACTGAAATATATCTCAACTCACAGTTGAAGATCTCCAGGCACAGGACAAATTTTCCAATCTAAGACCAATTTCGCCTGTAAGAGAACAAGCCCTCCAAACAGCTCAGAGCCTCTCCTCCAAACAGCTCAGAACCTGTCCTCCAAAACATTTCAGAACCTGTCCTCCAAACACCTCAGAACCTCTCCTCCAAACACCTCAGAACCTCTCCTCCAAACACCTCAGAACCTCTCCTCCAAACACCTCAGAACCTCTCCTCCAAACACCTCAGAACCTCTCCTCCAAACACCTCAGAACAAGCTCTCCAAACACCTCAGAACAAGCCCTCCAAACCCCTCAGAACAAGCCCTCCAAACACCTCAGAACCTCTCCTCCAAACACCTCAGAACCTCTCCTCCAAACACCTCAGAAACTCTCCACCAAACAACTCAGAACAAGCCCTCCAAACACCTCAGAACCTCTCCTCCAAACACCTCAGAACCTCTCCTCCAAACACCTCAGAACCTCTCCTCCAAACACCTCAGAACAAGCCCTCCAAACACCTCAGAACAAGCCCTCCAAACACCTGAGAACCTCTCCTCCTAACACCTCAGAAACTCTCCTCCAAACACCTCAGAAACTCTCCTAAAAACACCTCAGAAACTCTCCTGCAAACACCTCAGAAACTCTCCTCCAGACACCTCAGAAACTCTCCTCCAAACACCATAGAACAAGACCTCCAAACACCTCAGAACAAGACCTGCAAACGCCTCAGAACAAGCCCTCCAAACACCTCAGAACAAGCCCTCCAAACACCTCAGAACCTCTCCTCCAAACACCTCAGTACAAGCCCTCAAAAACACCTCAGAACAGGCCCTCCAAACAACTCAGAACAAGCCCTCCAAAAAACTCAGAACCAGCCCACCAAACTACTCAGAACAACTCCACCAATGCCCGAACAAGTCCTCCAGTCACAGAACACATCCACCAATCACAGAACAAGTCCTACAACCACTGAAAAATATCTCTACTCACAGTTGAAGATATCCAGGCACAGGACAAATTTTCCAATCTAAGACCAATTTCGCCTGTAAGAGACCAAGCCCTCCAAACACCTCAGAACCTCTCCTCCAAACACCTCAGAACCGCTCCTCCTAACTCCTCAGAAACTCTCTTCCAAACACCTCAGAAACTCTCCTCAAAACAACTCAGAAGAAGCCCTCCAAACACCTCAGAACCTCTCCTCCAAACACCTCAGAACCTCTCCTCCAATCACCTCAGAACCTCTCCTCCAAACACCTCAGAACCTCTCCTCCAAACACCTCAGAACCTCTCCTCCAAACACCTCAGAGCCTCTCTTCCAAACACCTCAGAACCTCACCTCCAAACACCTCAGAAACTCTCCTCCAGACACCTCAGAAACTCTCCTCCAAACACCTCAGAACCTCTCCTCCAAACACCTCAGAGCCTCTCTTCCAAACACCTCAGAACCTCACCTCCAAACACCTCAGAAACTCTCCTCCAAATACCTCAGAAACCCTCCTCCAAACAACTCAGAAGAAGCCCTCCAAACACCTCAGAACAACCCCTCCAATCGCCTCAGAACAAGCCCTCCAAACAACTCAGAACCCCTCCTCAAACACCTCAGAAAATCTCCTCCAAACACCTCAGAACAAGGCCTCCAAAGACCTCAGAACAAGCCCCCCAAACAACTCAGAACAAGCCCTACAAACACATCAGAACCTCTCCTCCAAACACATCAGAACCTCTCCTCCAAATACCTCAGAACCTCTCCTCCAAACACCTCAGAACCTCTCCTCCAAACACCTCAGAACCTCTCCTCCAAACACCTCAGAACCTCTCCTCCAAACACCTCAGAACCTCCCCTCCAAACACCTCAGAACCTCCCCTCCAAACACCTCAGAACCTCTCCTCCAAACACCTCAGAGCCTCTCTTCCAAACACCTCAGAACCTCACCTCCAAACACCTCAGAAACTCTCCTCCAGACACCTCAGAAACTCTCCTCCAAACACCTCAGAACCGCTCCTCCTAACACCTCAGAAACTCTCCTCCAAATACCTCAGAAACCCTCCTCCAAACAACTCAGAAGAAGCCCTCCAAACACCTCAGAACAACCCCTCCAATCGCCTCAGAACAAGCCCTCCAAACAACTCAGAACCCCTCCTCAAACACCTCAGAAAATCTCCTCCAAACACCTCAGAACAAGGCCTCCAAAGACCTCAGAACAAGCCCCCCAAACAACTCAGAACAAGCCCTACAAACACATCAGAACCTCTCCTCCAAACACATCAGAACCTCTCCTCCAAATACCTCAGAACCTCTCCTCCAAACACCTCAGAACCTCTCCTCCAAACACCTCAGAACCTCTCCTCCAAACACCTCAGAACCTCTCCTCCAAACACCTCAGAACCTCTCCTCCAAACACCTCAGAACCTCTCTTCCAAACACCTCAGAACCTCACCTCCAAACACCTCAGAACCTCTCCTCCAAACACCTCAGAACCCCTCCTCCAAACACCTCAGAACCACTCCTCCAAACACCTCAGAACCTCTCCTCCAAACCCCTCAGAACAAGCCCTCCAAACCCCTCAGAACAAGCCCTCCAAACACCTCAGAACTATCCCTCCAAACACCGCAGAACCTCTCCTCCAAACACCTCAGAACCTCTCCTCCAAACACCTCAGAACAAGCCCTCCAAACACCTCAGAACAAGCCCTCCAAACACCTCAGAACAAGCCCTCCAAACACCTCAGAACCTCTCCTCGAAACACCTCAGAACCTCTCCTCGAAACACCTCAGAACCTCTCCTCCAAACACCTCAGAACCTCTCCTCCAAACACCTCAGAACCTCACCTCCAAACACCTCAGAACCTCTCGTCCAAACACCTCAGAACCTCTCGTCCAAACACCTCAGAACCTCACCTCCAAACACCTCAGAACCTCTCCTCCAAACACCTCAGAACCTCTCCTCCAAACATCTCAGAACCTCTCCTCCAAACTCCTCAGAACCTCTCCTCCAAACACCTCAGAACCTCTCCTCCAAACCCCTCAGAACAAGCTCTCCATACCCCTCAGAACAAGCCCTCCAAACCCCTCAGAACAATCCCTCCAAACACCTCAGAACTATCCCTCCAAACACCTCAGAACCTCTCCTACAAACACCTCAGAACCTCTCCTCCAAACACCTCAGAAACTCTCCTCCAAACACCTCAGAACAAGCCCTCCAAACCCCTCAGAACAAGCCCTCCAAACACCTCAGAACCTCTCCTCCAAACACCTCAGAACCTCTCCTCCAAACACCTCAGAACAAGCCCTCCAAACACCTGAGAACCTCTCCTCCTAACACCTCAGAAACTCTCCTCCAAACCCCTCAGAACAATCCCTCCAAACACCTCAGAACTATCCCTCCAAACACCTCAGAAACTCTCCTCCAAACACCTCTGAACCTCTCCTCCAAACACCTCTGAACCTCTCCTCCAAACACCTCTGAACCTCTCCTCCAAACACCTCTGAACCTCTCCTCCAAACACCTCAGAAACTCTCCTCCAAACACCTCAGAAACTCTCCTCCAAACACCTCAGAAACTCTCCTACAGACACCTCAGAAACTCTCCTCCAAACACCTCAGAACAAGACCTCCAAACACCTCAGAACCTCTCCTCCAAACACCTCAGAACCTCTCCTCCAAACACCTCAGAACAAGCCCTCCAAAAAACTCAGAACAAGCCCTCCAAACACCTCAGAACAAGCCCTCCAAAAAACTCAGAACAAGCCCTGCAAACACCTCAGAACAAGCCCTCCAAACACCTCAGAACAAGCCCCCCAAACAACTCAGAACCTCTACTCCAAACACCTCAGAACAAGTCCTCCAAACACCTCAGAACAAACCCTCCAAACACCTCAGAACAACCCCTCCAAACACCTCAGAACCTCTACTCCAAACACCTCAGAACAAGTCCTCCAAACACCTCAGAACAAGTCCACCACTGACCGAGCAAGTCCTCCAGTCACAGAACAAATCCACCAATCACAGAACAAGTCCTACAACCACTGAAAAATATCTCTACTCACAGTTGAAGTTCTCCAGGCATAGGACAAATTCTCCAAACTAAGACCAATTTCACCTGTATTAGAACAAGCCCTCCAAACACCTCAGAACCTCTCCTCCAAACACCTCAGAACCTCTCCTCCAAACACCTCAGAACCTCTCCTCCAAACACCCCAGAACAAGCCCTCCAAACACCCCAGAACAAGCCCTCCAAACACCTCAGAACAAGCCCTCCAAACACCTGAGAACCTCTCCTCCGAACACCTCAGAAACTCTCCTCCAAACACCTCAGAAACTCTCCTCCAGACACCTCAGAAACTCTCCTCCAAACACCTCAGAACAAGACCTCCAAACACCTCAGAACAAGACCTCCAAACACCTCAGAACAAGCCCTCCAAAAACCTCAGAACAAGCCCTCCAAACACCTCAGAACAAGTCTACCAATGCCCGAACAAGTCCTCCAGTCACAGAACAAATCCACCAATCACAGAACAAGTCCAACAACCACTGAAATATATCTCTACTCACAGTTGAATATCTCCAGGCACAGGACAAATTTTCCAATCTAAGACCAATTTCGCCTGTAAGAGAACAAGCCCTCCAAACACCGCAGAACCTCTCCTCCAAACACCTCAGAACCTCACCTCCAAGCAACTTAGAACAACATCTCCAAACACCTCAGAACCTCTCCTCCAAACACCTCAGAACCTCTCCTCCAAACACCTCAGAACCTCTCCTCCAAACACCTCAGAACCTCTCCTCCAAACACCTCAGAACCTCTCCTCCAAGCACCTCAGAACAAGCCCAGAAAACACCTCAGAACCTCTCCACCAAACACCTCAGAACCTCTCCACCAAACACCTCAGAACCTCTATACCAAACACCTCAGAACCTCTCCACCAAACACCTCAGAACCTCTCCTCCAAACACCTCAGAACCTCTCCTCCAAACACCTCAGAACCTCTCCTCCAAACACCTCAGAACCTCTCCTCCAAACACCTCAGAACCTCTCCTCCAAACACCTCAGAACCTCTCCTCCAAACACCTCAGAACCTCTCCTCCAAACACCTCAGAACCTCACATCCAAACACCTCAGAACCTCTCCTCCAAACACCTCAGAACCTCTCCTCCAAACACCTCAGAACCTCTCCTCCAAACACCTCAGAACCTCTCCTCCAAACACCTCAGAAACTCTCCTCCAAACACGTCAGAACTAGCCCTCCAAACACCTCAGAACAAGCCCTCCAAACACCTCAGAACAAGCCCTCCAAACAGCTCAGAACAAGCCCTCCAAACACCTGAGAACCTCTCCTCCTAACACCTCAGAATCTCTCCTCCAAACACCTCAGAATCTCTCCTCCAGACACCTCAGAAACTCTCCTCCAAACACCTCAGAACAAGACCTCCAAACACCTCAGAACAAGACCTCCAAACACCTCAGAACAAGTCTACCAATGCCCGAACAAGTCCTCCAGTCACAGAACAAATCCACCAATCACAGAACAAGTCCAACAACCACTGAAATATATCTCTACTCACAGTTGAAGATCTCCAGGCACAGGACAAATTTTCCAATCTAAGACCAATTTCGCCTGTAAGAGAACAAGCCCTCCAAACACCGCAGAACCTCTCCTCCAAACACCTCAGAACCTCTCCTCCAAGCAACTTAGAACAACATCTCCAAACACCTCAGAACCTCTCCTCCAAACACCTCAGAACCTCTCCTCCAAACACCTCAGAACCTCTCCTCCAAACACCTCAGAACCTCTCCTCCAAACACCTCAGAACCTCTCCTCCAAACACCTCAGAACCTCTCCTCCAAACACCTCAGAACCTCTCCTCCAAACACCTCAGAACCTCTCCTCCAAGCACCTCAGAACAAGCCCAGAAAACACCTCAGAACCTCTCCACCAAACACCTCAGAACCTCTCCACCAAACACCTCAGAACCTCTCCACCAAACACCTCAGAACCTCTCCACCAAACACCTCAGAACCTCTCCTCCAAACTCCTCAGAACCACTCCACCAAACACCTCAGAACCTCTCCACCAAACACCTCAGAACCTCTCCTCCAAACACCTCAGAACCTCTCCTCCAAACACCTCAGAACCTCTCCTCCAAACACCTCAGAACAAGCCCTCCAAACACCTCAGAACCTCTCCTCCAAACACCTCAGAACCTCTCCTCCAAACACCTCAGAACCTCTCCTCCAAACACCTCAGAACCTCTCCCCCAAACACCTCAGAACCTCTCCTCCAAACACCTCAGAACCTCTCCTCCAGACACCTCAGAACCTCTCCTCCAAACTCCTCAGAACAAGCCCAGCAAACACCTCAGAACCTGTCCTCCAAACACCTCAGAACCTGTCCTCCAAACACCTCAGAACCTCGCCTCCAAACACCTCTGAACAAGCCCTCCAAACACCTCAGAACAAGCCCTCCAAACACCTCAGAACCTCTCCTCCAAGCAACTTATAACAACATCTCCAAACACCTCAGAACCTCTCCTCCAAACACCTCAGAACCTCTCCTCCAAACACCTCAGAACCTCTCCTCCAAACACCTCAGAACCTCTCCTCCAAACACCTCAGAACCTCTCCTCCAAACACCTCAGAACCTCTCCTCGAAACACCTCAGAACCTCTCCTCCAAACACCTCAGAACCTCTCCTCCAAACACCTCAGAACCTCTCCTCCAAACACCTCAGAACCTCTCCTCCAAACACCTCGGAACCTCTCCTCCAAACACCTCAGAACCTCTCCTACAAACACCTCTGAACAAGCCCTCCAAACACCTCAGAACCTCTCCTCCAAACAAATCAGAACAAGCACTCCAGACACCTCAGAACCTCTCCTCCAAACACCTCAGAAGAAGCCCAGCAAACACCTCAGAACCTCTCCTCCAAGCAACTTAGAACAACATCTCCAAACACCTCAGAACCTCTCCTCCAAACACCTCAGAACCTCTCCACCGAACACCACAGAACCTCTCCTCCAAACACCTCAGAACCTCTCCTCCAAACACCTCAGAACCTCTCCTCCAAACACCTCAGAACCTCTCCTTCAAACGCCTCAGAACAAGCCCTCCAGACACCTCAGAACCTCTCCTCCAAACACTTCAGAACAAGCCCAGCAAACACCTCAGAACCTCTCCTCCAAACACCTCAGAACCTCTCCTCCAAACACCTCAGAACAAGCCCAGCAAACACCTCAGAACCTCTCCTCCAGACACCTCAGAACCTCTCCTCCAAACACCTCAGAACAAGCCCAGCAAACACCTCAGAACCTCTCCTCCAAACACCTCAGAACCTCTCCTCCAAACACCTCAGAACCTCTCCTCCAAACACCTCAGAACCTCTCCTCCAAGCAACTTAGAACAACATCTCCAAACCCCTCAAAACCTCTCCTCCAAACCCCTCAGAACCTCTCCTCCAAACACCTCAGAACCTCTCCTCCAAACACCTCAGAACCTCTCCTCCAAACACCTCAGAACCTCTCCTCCAAACACCTCAGAAGCTCTCCTCCAAACACCTCAGAACAAGCCCTCCAGACACCTCAGAACCTCTCCTCCAAACACCTCAGAAGAAGCCCAGCAAACACCTCAGAACCTCTCCTCCAAACACCTCAGAACCTCTCCACCGAACACCTCAGAACCTCTCCTCCAAACACCTCAGAACCTCTCCACCGAACACCTCAGAACCTCTCCTCCAAACACCTCAGAACCTCTCCTCCAAACACCTCAGAACCTCTCCTCCAAACACCTCAGAACCTCTCCTCCAAACACCTCAGAACCTCACCTCCAAACACCTCAGAACCTCTCCTCCAAGCAACTTAGAACAACATCTCCAAACACCTCAGAACCTCTCCTCCATACACCTCAGAACCTCTCCTCCAAACACCTCAGAACCTCTCCTCCAAACACCTCAGAACCTCTCCTCCAAACACCTCAGAACAAGCCCTCCAAACACCTCAGAACAAGCCCTCCAAACACCTCAGAACCTCTCCTCCAAACACCTCAGAACCTCTCCTCCAAACACCTCAGAACCTCTCCTCCAAACACCTCAGAACCTCTCCTCCGAACACCTCAGAACCTCTCCTCCAAACACCTCAGAACAAACCCTCCAAACACCTCAAAACAAACCCTCCAAACACCTCAGAACAAACCCTCCAAACAACTCAGAACAAGCCCTCCAAGAAACTCAGGACAAGTCCACCAATGCCCAAACTATTCCTCCAGTCACAGAACAAATCCACCAATCAAAGAACAAGTCCTACAACCACTGAAAAATATCTCTACTTACAGTTGAAGTTCTCCAGACATAGGACAAATTCTCCAATCTAAGACCAATTTCACCTGTAAGAGAACAAGCCCTCCAAACACCTCAGAACCTCTCCTCCAAACACCTCAGAACCTCTCCTCCAAACACCTCAGAACCTCTCCTCCAAACACCTCAGAACCTCTCCTCCAAACACCTCAGAACCTCTCCTCCAAACACCTCAGAACAAGCCCTCCAAACATCTCAGAACAAGCCCTGCAAACACCTCAGAACAAGCCCTCCAAACACCTCAGAACAAGCCCTCCAAACACCTCAGAACCTCAACTCCAAATACCTCAGAACCTCTCCTCCAAACACGTCAGAACCTCTCCTCCAAACACCTCAGAACCTCTCCTCCAAACACCTCAGAACAAGCTCTCCAAACCCTTCAGAACAAGCCCTCCAAATCCCTCAGAACAAGCCCTCCAAACACCTCAGAACAAGCTCTCCAAACCCCTCAGAACAAGCCCTCCAAACACCTCAGAACAAGCCCTCCAAACACCTCAGAACAAGCCCTCCAAACACCTCAGAAAAAGCCCACCAAACACCTCAGAACAAGTCCTCCAAACACCTCAGAACCTCTCCTCCAAACACCTCAGAACGTCTCCTCCAAACACCTCAGAACCTCTCCTCCAAACACCTCAGGACCTCTCCTCCAAACACCTCAGAACCTCACATCCAAACACCTCAGAACCTCTCCTCCAAACACCTCAGAACCTCTCCTCCAAACACCTCAGAACCTCTCCTCCAAACACCTCAGAACCTCTCCTCCAAACACCTCAGAAACTCTCCTCCAAACACGTCAGAACTAGCCCTCCAAACACCTCAGAACAAGCCCTCCAAACACCTCAGAACAAGCCCTCCAAACAGCTCAGAACAAGCCCTCCAAACACCTGAGAACCTCTCCTCCTAACACCTCAGAATCTCTCCTCCAAACACCTCAGAATCTCTCCTCCAGACACCTCAGAAACTCTCCTCCAAACACCTCAGAACAAGACCTCCAAACACCTCAGAACAAGACCTCCAAACACCTCAGAACAAGTCTACCAATGCCCGAACAAGTCCTCCAGTCACAGAACAAATCCACCAATCACAGAACAAGTCCAACAACCACTGAAATATATCTCTACTCACAGTTGAAGATCTCCAGGCACAGGACAAATTTTCCAATCTAAGACCAATTTCGCCTGTAAGAGAACAAGCCCTCCAAACACCGCAGAACCTCTCCTCCAAACACCTCAGAACCTCTCCTCCAAGCAACTTAGAACAACATCTCCAAACACCTCAGAACCTCTCCTCCAAACACCTCAGAACCTCTCCTCCAAACACCTCAGAACCTCTCCTCCAAACACCTCAGAACCTCTCCTCCAAACACCTCAGAACCTCTCCTCCAAACACCTCAGAACCTCTCCTCCAAACACCTCAGAACCTCTCCTCCAAACACCTCAGAACCTCTCCTCCAAGCACCTCAGAACAAGCCCAGAAAACACCTCAGAACCTCTCCACCAAACACCTCAGAACCTCTCCACCAAACACCTCAGAACCTCTCCACCAAACACCTCAGAACCTCTCCACCAAACACCTCAGAACCTCTCCTCCAAACTCCTCAGAACCACTCCACCAAACACCTCAGAACCTCTCCACCAAACACCTCAGAACCTCTCCTCCAAACACCTCAGAACCTCTCCTCCAAACACCTCAGAACCTCTCCTCCAAACACCTCAGAACAAGCCCTCCAAACACCTCAGAACCTCTCCTCCAAACACCTCAGAACCTCTCCTCCAAACACCTCAGAACCTCTCCTCCAAACACCTCAGAACCTCTCCCCCAAACACCTCAGAACCTCTCCTCCAAACACCTCAGAACCTCTCCTCCAGACACCTCAGAACCTCTCCTCCAAACTCCTCAGAACAAGCCCAGCAAACACCTCAGAACCTGTCCTCCAAACACCTCAGAACCTGTCCTCCAAACACCTCAGAACCTCGCCTCCAAACACCTCTGAACAAGCCCTCCAAACACCTCAGAACAAGCCCTCCAAACACCTCAGAACCTCTCCTCCAAGCAACTTATAACAACATCTCCAAACACCTCAGAACCTCTCCTCCAAACACCTCAGAACCTCTCCTCCAAACACCTCAGAACCTCTCCTCCAAACACCTCAGAACCTCTCCTCCAAACACCTCAGAACCTCTCCTCCAAACACCTCAGAACCTCTCCTCGAAACACCTCAGAACCTCTCCTCCAAACACCTCAGAACCTCTCCTCGAAACACCTCAGAACCTCTCCTCCAAACACCTCAGAACCTCTCCTCCAAACACCTCGGAACCTCTCCTCCAAACACCTCAGAACCTCTCCTACAAACACCTCTGAACAAGCCCTCCAAACACCTCAGAACCTCTCCTCCAAACAAATCAGAACAAGCACTCCAGACACCTCAGAACCTCTCCTCCAAACACCTCAGAAGAAGCCCAGCAAACACCTCAGAACCTCTCCTCCAAGCAACTTAGAACAACATCTCCAAACACCTCAGAACCTCTCCTCCAAACACCTCAGAACCTCTCCACCGAACACCACAGAACCTCTCCTCCAAACACCTCAGAACCTCTCCTCCAAACACCTCAGAACCTCTCCTCCAAACACCTCAGAACCTCTCCTTCAAACGCCTCAGAACAAGCCCTCCAGACACCTCAGAACCTCTCCTCCAAACACTTCAGAACAAGCCCAGCAAACACCTCAGAACCTCTCCTCCAAACACCTCAGAACCTCTCCTCCAAACACCTCAGAACAAGCCCAGCAAACACCTCAGAACCTCTCCTCCAGACACCTCAGAACCTCTCCTCCAAACACCTCAGAACAAGCCCAGCAAACACCTCAGAACCTCTCCTCCAAACACCTCAGAACCTCTCCTCCAAACACCTCAGAACCTCTCCTCCAAACACCTCAGAACCTCTCCTCCAAGCAACTTAGAACAACATCTCCAAACCCCTCAGAACCTCTCCTCCAAACCCCTCAGAACCTCTCCTCCAAACACCTCAGAACCTCTCCTCCAAACACCTCAGAACCTCTCCTCCAAACACCTCAGAACCTCTCCTCCAAACACCTCAGAAGCTCTCCTCCAAACACCTCAGAACAAGCCCTCCAGACACCTCAGAACCTCTCCTCCAAACACCTCAGAAGAAGCCCAGCAAACACCTCAGAACCTCTCCTCCAAACACCTCAGAACCTCTCCACCGAACACCTCAGAACCTCTCCTCCAAACACCTCAGAACCTCTCCACCGAACACCTCAGAACCTCTCCTCCAAACACCTCAGAACCTCTCCTCCAAACACCTCAGAACCTCTCCTCCAAACACCTCAGAACCTCTCCTCCAAACACCTCAGAACCTCACCTCCAAACACCTCAGAACCTCTCCTCCAAG
Organism: Ara ararauna; assembly: GCA_028858755.1. Lineage (NCBI taxonomy): Eukaryota > Metazoa > Chordata > Aves > Psittaciformes > Psittacidae > Ara > Ara ararauna. Next base: position 697,096 of record CM054378.1, read on the forward strand.
CAACTTAGAACAACATCTCCAAACACCTCAGAACCTCTCCTCCATACACCTCAGAACCTCTCCTCCAAACACCTCAGAACCTCTCCTCCAAACACCTCAGAACCTCTCCTCCAAACACCTCAGAACAAGCCCTCCAAACACCTCAGAACAAGCCCTCCAAACACCTCAGAACCTCTCCTCCAAACACCTCAGAACCTCTCCTCCAAACACCTCAGAACCTCTCCTCCAAACACCTCAGAACCTCTCCTCCGAACACCTCAGAACCTCTCCTCCAAACACCTCAGAACAAACCCTCCAAACACCTCAAAACAAACCCTCCAAACACCTCAGAACAAACCCTCCAAACAACTCAGAACAAGCCCTCCAAGAAACTCAGGACAAGTCCACCAATGCCCAAACTATTCCTCCAGTCACAGAACAAATCCACCAATCAAAGAACAAGTCCTACAACCACTGAAAAATATCTCTACTTACAGTTGAAGTTCTCCAGACATAGGACAAATTCTCCAATCTAAGACCAATTTCACCTGTAAGAGAACAAGCCCTCCAAACACCTCAGAACCTCTCCTCCAAACACCTCAGAACCTCTCCTCCAAACACCTCAGAACCTCTCCTCCAAACACCTCAGAACCTCTCCTCCAAACACCTCAGAACCTCTCCTCCAAACACCTCAGAACCTCACCTCGAAACACCTCAGAACCTCTCCTCCAAACACCCCAGAACCTCACCTCCAAACACCTCAGAACCTCTCCTCCAAACACCTCAGAACAAGCCCTCCAAACATCTCAGAACAAGCCCTGCAAACACCTCAGAACAAGCCCTCCAAACACCTCAGAACAAGCCCTCCAAACACCTCAGAACCTCACCTCCAAATACCTCAGAACCTCTCCTCCAAACACCTCAGAACCTCTCCTCCAAACACCTCAGAACAAGCTCTCCAAACCCCTCAGAACAAGCCCTCCAAACACCTCAGAACAAGCTCTCCAAACACCTCAGAACAAGCTCTTCAAACCCCTCAGAACAAGCCCTCCAAACACCTCAGAACAAGCCCTCGAAACACCTCAGAACAAGTCCTCCAAACACCTCAGAACCTCTCCTCCAAACACCTCAGAACCTCTCCTCCAAACACCTCAGAACCTCTCCTCCAAACACCTCAGAACCTCTCCTCCAAACACCTCAGAACCTCTCCTCCTAACACCTCAGAACCTCTCCTCCAAACACCTCAGAACCTCTCCTCCAAACACCTCAGAACAAGCCCTCCAAACACCTCAGAACAAGTCCTCCAAACACCTCAGAACAAGTCCACCACTGACCGAGCAAGTCCTCCAGTCACAGAACAAATCCACCAATCACAGAACAAGTCCTACAACCAATGAAAAATATCTCTACTCACAGTTGAAGTTCTCCAGGTACAGGACAAATTCTCCAATCTAAGACCAATTTCGCCTGTAAGAGAACAAGCCCTCCAAACACCTCAGAACCTCTCCTCCAAACACCTCAGAACCTCTCCTCCAAACACCTCAGAACCTCTCCTCCAAACACCTCAGAACCTCTCCTCCAAACACCTCAGAACCTCTCCTCCAAACACCTCAGAACAAGCCCTCCAAACATCTCAGAACAAGCCCTGCAAACACCTCAGAACAAGCCCTCCAAACACCTCAGAACAAGCCCTCCAAACACCTCAGAACCTCAACTCCAAATACCTCAGAACCTCTCCTCCAAACACGTCAGAACCTCTCCTCCAAACACCTCAGAACCTCTCCTCCAAACACCTCAGAACAAGCTCTCCAAACCCTTCAGAACAAGCCCTCCAAATCCCTCAGAACAAGCCCTCCAAACACCTCAGAACAAGCTCTCCAAACCCCTCAGAACAAGCCCTCCAAACACCTCAGAACAAGCCCTCCAAACACCTCAGAACAAGCCCTCCAAACACCTCAGAAAAAGCCCACCAAACACCTCAGAACAAGTCCTCCAAACACCTCAGAACCTCTCCTCCAAACACCTCAGAACGTCTCCTCCAAACACCTCAGAACCTCTCCTCCAAACACCTCAGGACCTCTCCTCCAAACACCTCAGAACCTATCCTCCTAACACCTCAGAACCTCTCCTCCAAACACCTCAGAACCTCTCCTCCAAACACCTCAGAACAAGTCCTCCAAACACCTCAGAACAAGTCCACCACTGACCGAGCAAGTCCTCCAGTCACAGAACAAATCCACAAATCACAGAACAAGTCCTACAACCACTGAAAAATATCTCTACTCACAGTTGAAGTTCTCCAGGCATAGGACAAATTCTCCAATCTAAGACCAATTTCACCTGTAGGAGAACAAGCCCTCCAAACACCTCAGAACCTCTCCTCCAAACACCTCAGAACCTCTCCTCCAAACACCTCAGAACGTCTCCTCCAAACACCTCAGAACCTCTCCGCCAAACACCTCAGAACCTCACCTCCAAACACCTCAGAACCTCTCCTCCAAACACCTCAGAACCTCTCCTCCAAACACCTCAGAACCTCTCCTCCAAACACCTCAGAACCTCTCCTCCAAACACCTCAGAACCTCTCCTCCAAACACCTCAGAAACTCTCTTCCAAGCACGTCAGAACAAGCCCTCCAAACACCTCAGAACAAGCCCTCCAAACACCTCAGAACATCTCCTCCAAACACCTCAGAACCTCTCCTCCAGACACCTCAGAACAAGCCCTCCAAACACCTCAGAAAAAGCCCTCCAAAAACCTCAGAACAAGCCCTCCAAACACCTCAGAACAAGTCTACCAATGCCCGAACAAGTCCTCCAGTCACAGAACAAATCCACCAATCACAGAACAAGTCCAACAACCACTGAAATATATCTCTACTCACAGTTGAAGATCTCCAGGCACAGGACAAATTTTCCAATCTAAGACCAATTTCGCCTGTAAGAGAACAAGCCCTCCAAACAGCTCAGAGCCTCTCCTCCAAACAGCTCAGAACCTGTCCTCCAAAACACCTCAGAACCTGTCCTCCAAACACCTCAGAACCTCTCCTCCAAACACCTCAGAACCTCTCCTCCAAACACCTCAGAACCTCTCCTCCAAACACCTCAGAACCTCTCCTCCAAACACCTCAGAACCTCTCCTCCAAACACCTCAGAACAAGCTCTCCAAACACCTCAGAACAAGCCCTCCAAACCCCTCAGAACAAGCCCTCCAAACACCTCAGAACCTCTCCTCCAAACACCTCAGGACCTCTCCTCCAAACACCTCAGAAACTCTCCACCAAACAACTCAGAACAAGCCCTCCAAACACCTCAGAACCTCTCCTCCAAACACCTCAGAACCTCTCCTCCAAACACCTCAGAACAAGCCCTCCAAACACCTCAGAACAAGCCCTCCAAACACCTGAGAACCTCTCCTCCTAACACCTCAGAAACTCTCCTCCAAACACCTCAGAAACTCTCCTAAAAACACCTCAGAAACTCTCCTGCAAACACCTCAGAAACTCTCCTCCAGACACCTCAGAAACTCTCCTCCAAACACCATAGAACAAGACCTCCAAACACCTCAGAACAAGACCTGCAAACGCCTCAGAACAAGCCCTCCAAACACCTCAGAACAAGCCCTCCAAACACCTCAGAACCTCTCCTCCAAACACCTCAGTACAAGCCCTCAAAAACACCTCAGAACAAGCCCTCCAAACAACTCAGAACAAGCCCTCCAAAAAACTCAGAACCAGCCCACCAAACTACTCAGAACAACTCCACCAATGCCCGAACAAGTCCTCCAGTCACAGAACACATCCACCAATCACAGAACAAGTCCTACAACCACTGAAAAATATCTCTACTCACAGTTGAAGATATCCAGGCACAGGACAAATTTTCCAATCTAAGACCAATTTCGCCTGTAAGAGACCAAGCCCTCCAAACACCTCAGAACCTCTCCTCCAAACACCTCAGAACCGCTCCTCCTAACTCCTCAGAAACTCTCTTCCAAACACCTCAGAAACTCTCCTCAAAACAACTCAGAAGAAGCCCTCCAAACACCTCAGAACCTCTCCTCCAAACACCTCAGAACCTCTCCTCCAATCACCTCAGAACCTCTCCTCCAAACACCTCAGAACCTCTCCTCCAAACACCTCAGAACCTCTCCTCCAAACACCTCAGAACAAGCTCTGTAAACACCTCAGAACCTCTCCTCCAAACACCTCAGAACCTCTCCTCCAAACACCTCAGAGCCTCTCTTCCAAACACCTCAGAACCTCACCTCCAAACACCTCAGAAACTCTCCTCCAGACACCTCAGAAACTCTCCTCCAAACACCTCAGAACCGCTCCTCCTAACACCTCAGAAACTCTCCTCCAAATACCTCAGAAACCCTCCTCCAAACAACTCAGAAGAAGCCCTCCAAACACCTCAGAACAAGCCCTCCGAACACCTCAGAACAAGCCCTCCAAACACCTCAGAACAACCCCTCCAATCGCCTCAGAACAAGCCCTCCAAACAACTCAGAACCCCTCCTCAAACACCTCAGAAAATCTCCTCCAAACACCTCAGAACAAGGCCTCCAAAGACCTCAGAACAAGCCCCCCAAACAACTCAGAACAAGCCCTACAAACACATCAGAACCTCTCCTCCAAACACATCAGAACCTCTCCTCCAAATACCTCAGAACCTCTCCTCCAAACACCTCAGAACCTCTCCTCCAAACACCTCAGAACCTCTCCTCCAAACACCTCAGAACCTCTCCTCCAAACACCTCAGAACCTCCCCTCCAAACACCTCAGAACCTCCCCTCCAAACACCTCAGAACCTCTCCTCCAAACACCGCAGAACTTCCCCTCCAAACACCTCAGAACCTCACCTCCAAACACCTCAGAACCTCTCCTCCAAACACCTCAGAACCTCTCCTCCAAACACCTCAGAACCTCTCCTCCAAACACCTCAGAACCTCTCTTCCAAACACCTCAGAACCTCACCTCCAAACACCTCAGAACCTCTCCTCCAAACACCTCAGAACCCCTCCTCCAAACACCTCAGAACCACTCCTCCAAACACCTCAGAACCTCTCCTCCAAACCCCTCAGAACAAGCCCTCCAAACCCCTCAGAACAAGCCCTCCAAACACCTCAGAACTATCCCTCCAAACACCTCAGAACCTCTCCTCCAAACACCTCAGAACAAGCCCTCCAAACACCTCAGAACAAGCCCTCCAAACACCTCAGAACCTCTCCTCGAAACACCTCAGAACCTCTCCTCCAAACACCTCAGAACCTCTCCTCCAAACACCTCAGAACCTCACCTCCAAACACCTCAGAACCTCTCGTCCAAACACCTCAGAACCTCTCGTCCAAACACCTCAGAACCTCACCTCCAAACACCTCAGAACCTCTCCTCCAAACACCTCAGAACCTCTCCTCCAAACACCTCAGAACCTCTCCTCCAAACTCCTCAGAACCTCTCCTCCAAACACCTCAGAACCTCTCCTCCAAACCCCTCAGAACAAGCTCTCCATACCCCTCAGAACAAGCCCTCCAAACCCCTCAGAACAAGCCCTCCAAACACCTCAGAACAATCCCTCCAAACACCTCAGAACTATCCCTCCAAACACCTCAGAACCTCTCCTACAAACACCTCAGAACCTCTCCTCCAAACACCTCAGAAACTCTCCTCCAAACACCTCAGAACAAGCCCTCCAAACCCCTCAGAACAAGCCCTCCAAACACCTCAGAACCTCTCCTCCAAACACCTCAGAACCTCTCCTCCAAACACCTCAGAACAAGCCCTCCAAACACCTGAGAACCTCTCCTCCTAACACCTCAGAAACTCTCCTCCAAACACCTCTGAACCTCTCCTCCAAACACCTCTGAACCTCTCCTCCAAACACCTCAGAAACTCTCCTCCAAACACCTCAGAAACTCTCCTCCAAACACCTCAGAAACTCTCCTACAGACACCTCAGAAACTCTCCTCCAAACACCTCAGAACAAGACCTCCAAACACCTCAGAACCTCTCCTCCAAACACCTCAGAACCTCTCCTCCAAACACCTCAGAACAAGCCCTCCAAAAAACTCAGAACAAGCCCTCCAAACACCTCAGAACAAGCCCTCCAAAAAACTCAGAACAAGCCCTGCAAACACCTCAGAACAAGCCCTCCAAACACCTCAGAACAAGCCCCCCAAACAACTCAGAACCTCTACTCCAAACACCTCAGAACAAGTCCTCCAAACACCTCAGAACAAGTCCACCACTGACCGAGCAAGACCTCCAGTCACAGAACAAATCCAGCATTCACAGGACAAGTCCAACAACCACTGAAAAATATCTCTACTCACAGTTGAAATTCTCCAGGCATAGGATAAATTCTCCAATCTAAGACCAATTTCACCTGTAAGAGAACAAGCCCTCCAAACAGCTCAGAACCTCTCCTCCAAACACCTCAGAACCTCTCCTCCAAACACCTCAGAACCTCTCCTCCAAACACCTCAGAACAAGCTCTCCAAACCCCTCAGAACAAGCGTTCCAAACCCCTCAGAACAAGCCCTCCAAACACCTCAGAACCTCTCCTCCAAACACCTCAGAACCTCTCCTCCAAACACCTCAGAACCTCTCCTCCAAGCAACTTAGAACAACATCTCCAAACACCTCAGAACCTCTCCTCCAAACGCCTCAGAACAAGCCCTCCAGACACCTCAGAACCTCTCCTCCAAACACTTCAGAACAAGCCCAGCAAACACCTCAGAACCTCTCCTCCAAACACCTCAGAACCTCTCCACCGAACACCTCAGAACCTCTCCTCCAAACACCTCAGAACCTCTCCTCCAAACACCTCAGAACCTCTCCTCCAAACACCTCAGAACCTCTCCTCCAAGCACCTCAGAACCTCTCCTCCAAGCACCTCAGAACCTCTCCTCCAAGCACCTCAGAACAAGCCCAGAAAACACCTCAGAACCTCTCCACCAAACACCTCAGAACCTCTCCACCAAACACCTCAGAACCTCTCCACCAAACACCTCAGAACCTCTCCACCAAACACCTCAGAACCTCTCCACCAAACACCTCAGAACCTCTCCTCCAAACACCTCAGAACCTCTCCTCCAAACACATCAGAACCTCTCCTCCAAACACCTCAGAACCTCTCCTCCAAACACCTCATAACAAGCTCTCCAAACCCCTCAGGACAAGCCCTCCAAACCCCTCAGAACAAGCCCTCCAAACACCTCAGAACAAGCCCAGAAAACACCTCAGAACAAGCCCAGAAAACACCTCAGAACAAGCCCAGAAAACACCTCAGAACCTCTCCTCCTAACACCTCAGAACCTCTCCTCCAAACACCTCAGAAACTCTCCTCCAAACACGTCAGAACAAGCCCTCCAAACACCTCAGAACAAGCCCTCCAAACACCTCAGAACAAGCCCAGAAAACACCTCAGAACAAGCCCAGAAAACACCTCAGAACAAGCCCAGAAAACACCTCAGAACCTCTCCTCCTAACACCTCAGAAACTCTCCTCCAAACACCTCAGAACCTCTCCTCCAAACACCTCAGAACCTCTCCTCCAAACACCTCAGAACCTCTCCTCCAAACACCTCAGAACCTCTCCTCCAAGCAACTTAGAACAACATCTCCAAACCCCTCACAACCTCTCCTCCAAACACCTCAGAACCTCTCCTCCAAACACCTCAGAACCTCTCCTCCAAACACCTCAGAACCTCTCCTCCAAACACCTCAGAACCTCTCCTCCAAACACCTCAGAACCTCTCCTCCAAACACCTCAGAACCTCTCTTCAAACACCTCAGAACCTCTCCTCCAAACACCTCAGAACCTCTCCTCCAAACACCTCAGAACAAGCTCTCCAAGCCCCTCAGAACAAGCCCTCCAAACCCCTCAGAACAAGCCCTCCAAACACCTCAGAACAATCCCTCCAAGCACCTCAGAACTATCCCTCCAAACACCTCAGAACCTCTCCTCCAAACACCTCAGAACCTCTCCTCCAAACACCTCAGAACCTCTCCTCCAAACACCTCAGAACCTCTCCTCCAAACACCTCAGAAACTCTCCTCCAAACACCTCAGAACAAGCCCAGAAAACACCTCAGAACAAGCCCTCCAAACACCTGAGAACCTCTCCTCCTAACACCTCAGAAACTCTCCTCCTAACACCTCAGAACCTCTCCTCCAAACACCTCAGAACCTCTCCTCCAAGCAAATCAGAACAAGCCCAGAAAACACCTCAGAACCTCTCCACCAAACACCTCAGAACCTCTCCACCAAACACCTCAGAACCTCTCCACCAAACACCTCAGAACCTCTCCACCAAACACCTCAGAACCTTTCCACCAAACACCTCAGAACCTCTCCTCCAAACACCTCAGAACCTCTCCTCCAAACACCTCAGAACCTCTCCTCCAAACACCTCAGAACCTCTCCTCCAAACACCTCAGAACAAGCCCTCCAAACACCTCAGAACCTCTCCTCCAAACACCTCAGAACCTCTCCTCCAAACACCTCAGAACCTCTCCTCCAAACACCTCAGAACCTCTCCCCCAAACACCTCAGAACCTCTCCCCCAAACACCTCAGAACCTCTCCTCCAGACACCTCAGAACCTCTCCTCCAAACACCTCAGAACAAGCCCAGCAAACACCTCAGAACAAGCCCAGCAAACACCTCAGAACCTCTCCTCCAAACACCTCAGAACCTCTCCTCCAAACACCTCAGAACCTCTCCTCCAAACACCTCAGAACCTCTCCTCCAAACACCTCAGAACCTCTCCTCCAAGCAACTTAGAACAACATCTCCAAACCCCTCAGAACCTCTCCTCCAAACACCTCAGAACCTCTCCTCCAAACACCTCAGAACCTCTCCTCCAAACACCTCAGAACCTCTCCTCCAAACACCTCAGAACCTCTCCTCCAAACACCTCAGAACCTCTCCTCCAAACACCTCAGAAACTCTCCTCCAAACACCTCAGAACCTCTCCTCCAAACACCTCAGAAGAAGCCCAGCAAACACCTCAGAACCTCTCCTCTAAACACCTCAGAACCTCTCCTCCAAACACCTCAGAACCTCACCTCCAAACCCCTCAGAGCAAGCCCTCCAAACCCCTCAGAACAATCCCTCCAAACACCTCAGAACCTCTCCACCAAACACCTCAGAACCTCTCCTCCAAACACCTCAGAACCTCTCCTCCAAAAACCTCAGAACCTCTCCTCCAAACACCTCGGAACCTCTCCTCCAAACACCTCGGAACAAGCCCTCCAAACACCTCAGAACAAGCCCACCAATGCCCGAACAAGTCCTCCAGTCACAGAACAAATCCACCAATCACAGAACAAGTCCTACAACCACTGAAAAATATCTCTACTCACAGTTGAAGATCTCCAGGCACAGGACAAATTCACCAATCTAACACCAATTTCACCTGTAAGAGAACAAGCCCTCCAAACACCTCAGAACCTCTCCTCCAAGCACCTCAGAACAAGCCCTCCAAACACCTCAGAACAAGCCCTCCAAACACCTCAGAACAAGCCCTCCAAACACCTCAGAACAAGCCCTCCAAACACCTCAGAACAAGCCCACCAAACACCTCAGAACAAGCCCTCCAAACACCTCAGAACAATTCCACGAATGCCCAAACAAGTCCTCCTGTCACCGAACAAACCCACCAATCACAGAAGAAGTCCTACAACCACTGAAAAATATCTCTACTCACAGTTGAAGATCTCCAGGCACAGGACAAATTCACCAATCTAACACCAATTTCACCTGTAAGAGAACAAGCCCTCCAAACACCTCAGAACCTCTCCTCCAAGCACCTCAGAACAAGCCCTCCAAACACCTCAGAACCTCTCCTCCAAACACCTCAGAACCTCTCCTCCAAACACCTCAGAACCTCTCCTCCAAACACCTCAGAACAAGCCCTCCAAACACCTCAGAACCTCACCTCCAAACACCTCAGAACAAGCCCTCCAAACACCTCAGAACAAGCCCTCCAAACACCTGAGAACCTCTCCTCCAAACACCTCAGAACCACTCCTCCAAACCCCACAGAACAAGCCCTCCAAACACCTCAGAACCTCTCCTCCAAACACCTCAGAACAAGCCCTCCAAACACCTCAGAACAAGCCCAGAAAACACCTCAGAACCAGCCCAGAAAACACCTCAGAACCTCTCCAACAAACACCTCAGAACCTCTCCACCAAACACCTCAGACCTCACCACCAAACACCTCAGAACCTCACCTCCAAACACCTCAGAACAAGCCCTCCAAACACCTCAGAACAAGCCCTCCAAACACCTCAGAACAAGCCCTCCAAACACCTAAGAACCTCTCCTCCAAACACCTCAGAACCTCTCCTCCAAACACCTCAGAACCTCTCCTCCAAACACCTCAGAACCTCTCCTCCAAACACCTCAGAACCTCTAATCCAAACAACACAGAACCTCTCCTCCAAACAGCACAGAACCTCTCTTCCAACCAACACAGTACCTCTCCTCCAAACACCTCAGAACCTCTCCTCCAAACACCTCAGAAGAAGCCCTCCAAACACCTCAGAAGAAGCCCTCCAAACACCTCAGAAGAAGCCCTCCAAACACCTCAGAACAAGCCCTCCAAATACCTCAGAACAAGCCCTCCAAACACCTCAGAACAAGCCCTCCAAACACCTCAGAACAAGTCCACCAATGCCCGAAAATGTCCTCCAGTCACGGAACACATCCACCAATCACAGAACAAGTCCTACAACCACTGAAAAATATCTCTACTCACAGTTGAAGTTCTCCAGGCACAGGGCAAATTCTCCAATCTAAGACCAATTTCACCTGTAAGAGAAGAAGCCCTCCAAACACCTCTGAACCTCTCCTCCAAACACCTCTGAACCTCTCCTCCAAACACCTCTGAACCTCTCCTCCAAACACCTCTGAACCTCTCCTCCAAACAACACAGAACCTCTCCTCCAAACCACACAGAACCTCTCCTCCAAACCACACAGAACCTCTCCTCCAAACAACACAGAACCTCTCCTCTAAACAACACAGAACCTCTCCTCCAAACAACACAGAACCTCTCCTCCAAACACCTCAGAATACGCCCACCAAACACCTCAGAACAAGCCCTCCAAACACCTCAGAACCTCTCCTCCAAACACCTCAGAACCTCTCCTCCAAACACCTCAGAACCTCTCCTCCACACACCTCAGAACCTCTCCTCCAAACACCTCAGAACAAGCCCTCCAAACACCTCAGAACAAGCCCAGCAAACACCTCAGAACCTCTCCTCCAAACACCTCAGAACCTCTCCACCAAACACCTCAGAACCTCTCCACCAAACACCTCAGAACCTCTCCTCCAAACACCTCAGAACCTCTCCTCCAAACACCTCAGAACCTCTCCTCCAAACACCTCAGAACCTCTCCTCCAAACACCTCAGAACCTCTCCTCCAAACACCTCAGAACCTCTCCTCCAAACACCTCAGAACCTCTCCCCCAAACACCTCTGAACCTCTCCTCCAAACACCTCTGAACCTCTCCTCCAAACACCTCTGAACCTCTCCTCCAAACAACACAGAACCTCTCCTCCAAACCACACAGAACCTCTCCTCCAAACCACACAGAACCTCTCCTCCAAACCACACAGAACCTCTCCTCCAAACAACACAGAACCTCTCCTCTAAACAACACAGAACCTCTCCTCCAAACAACACAGAACCTCTCCTCCAAACACCTCAGAACAAGCCCTCCAAACACCTCAGAACAAGCCCTCCAAACAACTCAGAACAAGCCCTCCAAACACCTCAGAACAAGCCCTCCAAACACCTCAGAACAAGTCCACCAATGCCCGAAGAAGTCCTCCAGTCACAGAACACATCCACCAATCACAGAACAAGTCCTACAACCACTGAAAAATATCTCTACTCACAGTTGAAGATGTCCAGGCACAGCACAAATTCTCCAATCTAAGATCAATTTCACCTGTAAGAGAAGAAGCCCTCCAAACACCTCAGAACCTCTCCTCCAAACACCTCAGAACCTCTCCTCCAAACACCTCAGAACCTCTCCTCCAAACACCTCAGAACCTCTCCTCCAAACACCTCAGATCCTCTCCTCCAAACACCTCAGAACAACCTCTCCAAACACCTCAGAACAACCCCTCCAAACACCTCAGAACCTCTCCTCCAAACACCTCAGAACCTCTCCTCCAAACACCTCAGAACCTCTCCTCCAAACACCTCAGAACCTCTCCTCCAAACACCTCAGAACCTCTCCTCCAAAAACCTCAGAACAAGCCCAGCAAACACCTCAGAACCTCTCCACCAAACACCTCAGAACCTCTCCTCCAAACACCTCTGAACCTCTCCTCCAAACACCTCTGAACCTCTCCTCCAAACACCTCTGAACCTCTCCTCCAAACACCTCAGAACAAGCCCAGCAAACACCTCAGAACCTCTCCACCAAACACCTCAGAACCTCTCCTCCAAACACCTCAGAACCTCTCCTCCAAACACCTCAGAACCTCTCCTCCAAACACCTCAGAACCTCTCCTCCAAACACCTCAGAACCTCTCCTCCAAACACCTGAGAACCTCTCCTCCAAACACCTCAGAACCTCTCCTCCAAACACCTCAGAACCTCTCCTCCAAACACCTCAGAACCTCTCCTCCAAACACCTCAGAACCTCTCCTCCAAACACCTCAGAACCTCTCCTCCAAACACCTCAGAACAAGCACAGCAAACACCTCAGAACAAGCCCTCCAAACACCTCAGAACCTCTCCACCAAACACCTCTGAACCTCTCCTCCAAACACCTCTGAACCTCTCCTCCAAACACCTCTGAATCTCTCCTCCAAACACCTCTGAACCTCTCCTCCAAACACGTCAGAACAAGCCCTCCAAACACCTCAGAACTAGCCCACCAAACACCTCAGAACCTCTCCTCCAAACGCCTCAGAACCTCACCTCCAAACACCTCAGAACCTCTCCTCCAAACACCTCAGAACCTCTCCTCCAAACACCTCAGAACCTCTCCTCCAAACTCCTCAGAACCTCTCCTCCAAACACCTCAGAACAAGCCCTCCAAACCCCTCAGAACAAGCCCTCCAAACACCTCAGAACCTCTCCTCCAAACACCTCAGAACCTCTCCTCCAAACACCTCAGAACCTCTCCTCCAAACTCCTCAGAACCTCTCCTCCAAACACCTCAGAACAAGCCCTCCAAACCCCTCAGAACAAGCCCTCCAAACACCTGAGAACCTCTCCTCCTAACACCTCAGAAACTCTCCTCCAAACACCTCAGAAACTCTCCTCCAAACACCTCAGAAACTCTCCTCAAAACACCTCAGAAACTCTCCTCAAAACACCTCAGAAACTCTCCTCCAAACACCTCAGAAACTCTCCTCCAAACACCTCAGAAACTCTCCTCCAAACACCTCAGAATCTCTCCTACAGACACCTCGGAAACTCTCCTCCAAACACCTTAGAACCTCTCCTCCAAACACCTCAGAACCTCTCCTCCAAACACCTCAGAACAAGCCCTCCAAACACCTCAGAACAAGCTCTCCAAACAACTCAGAACAAGCCCTCCAAACAACTCAGAACAAGCCCTCCAAACAACTCAGAACAAGCCCTCCAAAAAACTCAGAACAAGCCCTACAAAAAACTCGGAACCACTCCTCCAAACACCTCAGAAACTCTCCTCCAAACACCTCAGAAACACTCCTCCAAACACCTCAGAAACTCTCCTCCAAACACCACAGAATCTCTCCTACAGACACCTCAGAAACTCTCCTCCAAACACCTCAGAACAAGACCTCCAAACACGTCAGAACCTCTCCTCCAAACACCTCAGAACCTCTCCTCCAAACACCTCAGAACAAGCCCTCCAAACACCTCAGAACAAGCTCTCCAAACAACTCAGAACAAGCCCTCCAAAAAACTCAGAACAAGCCCTCCAAACAACTCAGAACAAGCCCTCCAAAAAACTCAGAACAAGCCCTCCAAACAACTCAGAACAAGCCCTCCAAAAAACTCAGAACAAGCCCTCCAAACACCTCAGAACCTCTCCTCCAAACACCTCAGAACCTCTCCTCCAAACACCTCAGAACCTCTCCTCCAAACACCTCAGAACCTCTCCTCCAAACACCTCAGAACCTCTCCTCCAGACACCTCAGAACCTCTCCTCCAAACACCTCAGAACCTCCCCTCCAAACACCTCAGAACCTCCCCTCCAAACACCTCAGAACCTCCCCTCCAAACACCTCAGAACCTCTCCTCCAAACACCTCAGAACCTCTCCTCCAAACACCTCAGAACCTCACCTCCAAACACCTCAGAACCTCTCCTCCAAACACCTCAGAACCTCTCCTCCAAACACCTCAGAACCTCTCCTCCAAACACCTCAGAACCTCTCCTCCAAACACCTCAGAACCTCTCCTCCAAACACCACAGAACCTCTCCTCCAAACACCTCAGAACCTCTCCTCCAAACACCTCAGAACCTCTCCTCCAAACACCTCAGAACCTCTCCTCCAAACCCCTCAGAGCAAGCCCTCTAAACCCCTCAGAACAAGCAATCAAAACTCCTCAGAACAATCCCTCCAAACACCTCAGAACTATCCCTCCAAACACCTCAGAACCTCTCCTCCAAACACCTCAGAAACTCTCCTCCAAACACCTCAGAAACTCTCCTCCAAACACCTCAGAACAAGCCCTCCAAACACCTCAGAACCTCTCCTCCAAACACCTCAGAACCTCTCCTCCAAACACCTCGGAACCTCTCCTCCAAGCACCTCGGAACAAGCCCTCCAAACCCCTCAGAACAAGCCCACCAATGCCCGAACAAGTCCTCCAGTCACAGAACAAATCCACCAATCACAGAACAAGTACTACAACCACTGGAAAATATCTCTACTCACAGTTGAATATCTCCAGGCACAGGACAAATTCACCAATCTAACAGCAATTTCACCTGTAAGAGAACAAGCCCTCCAAACACCTCAGAACCTCTCCTCCAAGCACCTCAGAACAAGCCCTCCAAACACCTCAGAACAAGCCCTCCAAACACCTCAGAACAAGCCCTCCAAACACCTCAGAGCAAGCCCTCCAAACACCTCAGAACAAGCCCTCCAAACACCTCAGAACAAGCCCTCCAAACACCTCAGAACAATTCCACCAATGCCCCAACAAGTCCTCCTGTCACAGAACAAACCCACCAATCACAGAACAAGTCGTACAACCACTGAAAAATATCTCTACACACAGTTGAAGATCTCCAGGCACAGGACAAATTCTCCAAACTAAGACCAATTTCACCTGTAAGAGAACAAGCCCTCCAAACACCTCAGAACCTCTCCTCCAAACACCTCAGAACCTCTCCTCCAAACACCTCAGAACAAGGCCTCCAAACACCTCAGAACAAGCCCTCCAAACACCTCAGAACAAGCCCACCAAAAACCTCAGAACAAGCCCTCTAAACAACTCAGAACCTCTCCTCCAAACACCTCAGAACCTCTCATCCAAACACCTCAGAACCTCGCCTCCAAACACCTCACAACCTCTCCTCCAAACACCTCAGAACAAGCCTTCCAAACACCTCAGAACAAGCCTTCCAAACACCTCAGAACAAGCCCTCCAAACACCTCAGAACAAGCCCTCCAAACACCTCAGAACCTCTCCTCCAAACACCTCAGAACAAGCCCTCCAAACACCTCAGAACAAGCCCTCCAAACACCTCAGAACCTCTCCTCCAAACACCACAGAACAAGCCCTCCAAACACCTCAGAACCTCTCCTCCAAACACCTCAGAACCTCTCCTCCAAACACCTCAGAACAAGCCCAGAAAACACCTCAGAACAAGCCCAGAAAACACCTCAGAACCAGCCCAGAAAACACCTCAGAACCTCTCCAACAAACACCTCAGAACCTCTCCACCAAACACCTCAGACCTCACCACCAAACACCTCAGAACCTCACCTCCAAACACCTCAGAACCTCACCTCCAAACACCTCAGAACCTCTCCTCCAAACACCTCAGAACGTCTCCTCCAAACACCTCAGAACAAGCCATCAAAACACCGCAGAAGAAGCCCTCCAAACACCTCAGAACAAGCCCTCCAAACACCTCAGAACAAGCCCTCCAAACACCTCAGAACAAGCCCTCCAAACACCTCAGAACAAGCCCTCCAAACACCTCAGAACAAGCCCTCCAAACACCTCAGAACAAGCCCTCCAAACACCTCAGAACAAGCCCTCCAAACAACTCAGAACAATTCCACCAATTCCCGAACAAGTCCTCCTATCACAGAACAAACCCACCAATCACAGAACAAGTCCTACAAACCACTGAAAATATCTCTACTCACAGTTGAAGATCTCCAGGCACAGGACAAATTCTCCAATCTAAGACCAATTTCACCTATAAGAGAACAAGCCCTCCAAACACCTCAGAACCTCTCCTCCAAACACCTCAGAACCTCTCCTCCAAACACCTCAGAACCTCTCCTCCAAACACCTCAGAACCTCTCCTCCAAACACCTCAGAACCTCTCCTCCAAACACCTCAGAACTAGACCTCCAAACACCTCAGAACTAGACCTCCAAACACCTCAGAACAAGACCGCCAAACACCTCAGAACTAGACCTCCAAACACCTCAGAACTAGACCTCCAAACACCTCAGAACTAGACCTCCAAACACCTCAGAACAAGCCCTCCAAACACCTCAGAACAAGCCCTCCACACACCTCAGAACACGCCCTCCAAACACCTCAGAACAAGCCCTCCAATCACCTCAGAACCTCTCCTCCGAACACCTCAGAACCTCTCCACCAAACACCTCAGAACCTCTCCACCAAACACCTCAGAACCTCTCCTCCAAACACCTCAGAACAAGCCCTCCAAACACCTCAGAACCTCTCCTCCAAACACCCCAGAACAAGCCCTCCAAATACCTCAGAACCTCTCCACCAAACACCTCAGAACCTCTCCACCAAACACCTCAGAACCTCTCCTCCAAACACCTCAGAACCTCTCCTCCAAACACCTCAGAACCTCTCCTCCAAACACCTCAGAACAAGCCCTCCAAACACCTCAGAAGAAGCCCTCCAAACACCTAAGAACAAGCCCTCCAAACACCTCAGAACAAGCCCTCCAAACAACTCAGAACAATTCCACCAATGCCTGAACAAGTCCTCCTGTCACAGAACAAACCCACCAATCACAGAACAAGTCCTACAACCACTGAAAAATATCTCTACTCACAGTTGAAGATCTCCAGGCACAGGACAAATTCTCCAATCTAAGACCAATTTCACCTGTAAGAGAACAAGCCCTCCACACACCTCAGAACCTCTCCTCCAAACACCTCAGAACCTCTCCTCCAAACACCTCAGAACAAGCCCTCCAAACACCTCAGAACAAGGACTCCAAACACCTCAGAACAAGCCCTCCAAAAACCTCAGAACAAGCCCTCCAAAAACCTCAGAACAAGCCCTCCAAACACCTCAGAACAAGGCCTCCAAACACCTAAGAACAAGCCCTCCAAACACCTCAGAACCTCTCCTCCAAACACCTCAGAACCTCTCCACCAAACACCTCAGAACCTCTCCTCCAAACACCTCAGAACAAGCGCTCCAAACACCTCAGAACCTCACCTCCAAACACCTCAGAACCTCTCCTCCAAACACCTCAGAACAAGCCCTCCAAACACCTCAGAACAAGCCCTCCAAACACCTCAGAACCTCTCCTCCAAACACCTCAGAACAAGCCCTCCAAACACCTCAGAACCTCTCCTCCAAACACCTCAGAACAAGCCCTCCAAACACCTCAGAAAAAGCCCTCCAAACACCTCAGAACCTCTCCTCCAAACACCTCAGAACCTCTCCTCCAAACACCTCAGAACAAGCCCTCCAAACACCTCAGAACCTCTCCTCCAAACACCTCAGAACAAGCCCAGAAAACACCTCAGAACCTCTCCACCAAACACCTCAGAACCTCTCCACCAAACACCTCAGAACCTCTCCACCAAACACCTCAGAACCTCTCCACCAAAGACCTCAGAACCTCTCCACCAAAGACCTCAGAACCTCTCCACCAAAGACCTCAGAACCTCTCCACCAAAGACCTCAGAACCTCTCCACCAAACACCTCAGAACCTCTCCTCCAAACACCTCAGAACAAGCCCTCCAAACACCTCAGAACAAGCCCTCCAAACACGTCAGAACAAGCCCTCCAAACAACTCAGAACAAGCCCTCCAAACACCTCAGAACCTCTCCTCCAAACACCTCAGAACAAGCCCTCCAAACACCTCAGAAAAAGCCCTCCAAACACCTCAGAACCTCTCCTCCAAACACCTCAGAACCTCTCCTCCAAACACCTCAGAACAAGCCCTCCAAACACCTCAGAACCTCTCCTCCAAACACCTCAGAACAAGCCCAGAAAACACCTCAGAACCTCTCCACCAAACACCTCAGAACCTCTCCTCCAAACACCTCAGAACCTCTCCTCCAAACACCTCAGAACCTCTCCTCCAAGCAACTTAGAACAACATCTCCAAACCCCTCACAACCTCTCCTCCAAACCCCTCAGAACCTCTCCTCCAAACACCTCAGAACCTCTCCTCCAAACACCTCAGAACCTCTCCTCCAAACACCTCAGAACCTCTCCTCCAAACACCTCAGAACCTCTCCTCCAAACACCTCAGAACCTCTCTTCAAACACCTCAGAACCTCTCCTCCAAACACCTCAGAACCTCTCCTCCAAACACCTCAGAACAAGCTCTCCAAGCCCCTCAGAACAAGCCCTCCAAACCCCTCAGAACAAGCCCTCCAAACACCTCAGAACAATCCCTCCAAGCACCTCAGAACTATCCCTCCAAACACCTCAGAACCTCTCCTCCAAACACCTCAGAACCTCTCCTCCAAACACCTCAGAACCTCTCCTCCAAACACCTCAGAACCTCTCCTCCAAACACCTCAGAAACTCTCCTCCAAACACCTCAGAACAAGCCCAGAAAACACCTCAGAACAAGCCCTCCAAACACCTGAGAACCTCTCCTCCTAACACCTCAGAAACTCTCCTCCTAACACCTCAGAACCTCTCCTCCAAACACCTCAGAACCTCTCCTCCAAGCAAATCAGAACAAGCCCAGAAAACACCTCAGAACCTCTCCACCAAACACCTCAGAACCTCTCCACCAAACACCTCAGAACCTCTCCACCAAACACCTCAGAACCTCTCCACCAAACACCTCAGAACCTTTCCACCAAACACCTCAGAACCTCTCCTCCAAACACCTCAGAACCTCTCCTCCAAACACCTCAGAACCTCTCCTCCAAACACCTCAGAACCTCTCCTCCAAACACCTCAGAACAAGCCCTCCAAACACCTCAGAACCTCTCCTCCAAACACCTCAGAACCTCTCCTCCAAACACCTCAGAACCTCTCCTCCAAACACCTCAGAACCTCTCCCCCAAACACCTCAGAACCTCTCCCCCAAACACCTCAGAACCTCTCCTCCAGACACCTCAGAACCTCTCCTCCAAACACCTCAGAACAAGCCCAGCAAACACCTCAGAACAAGCCCAGCAAACACCTCAGAACCTCTCCTCCAAACACCTCAGAACCTCTCCTCCAAACACCTCAGAACCTCTCCTCCAAACACCTCAGAACCTCTCCTCCAAACACCTCAGAACCTCTCCTCCAAGCAACTTAGAACAACATCTCCAAACCCCTCAGAACCTCTCCTCCAAACACCTCAGAACCTCTCCTCCAAACACCTCAGAACCTCTCCTCCAAACACCTCAGAACCTCTCCTCCAAACACCTCAGAACCTCTCCTCCAAACACCTCAGAACCTCTCCTCCAAACACCTCAGAAACTCTCCTCCAAACACCTCAGAACCTCTCCTCCAAACACCTCAGAAGAAGCCCAGCAAACACCTCAGAACCTCTCCTCTAAACACCTCAGAACCTCTCCTCCAAACACCTCAGAACCTCTCCTCCAAACCCCTCAGAGCAAGCCCTCCAAACCCCTCAGAACAATCCCTCCAAACACCTCAGAACCTCTCCACCAAACACCTCAGAACCTCTCCTCCAAACACCTCAGAACCTCTCCTCCAAAAACCTCAGAACCTCTCCTCCAAACACCTCGGAACCTCTCCTCCAAACACCTCGGAACAAGCCCTCCAAACACCTCAGAACAAGCCCACCAATGCCCGAACAAGTCCTCCAGTCACAGAACAAATCCACCAATCACAGAACAAGTCCTACAACCACTGAAAAATATCTCTACTCACAGTTGAAGATCTCCAGGCACAGGACAAATTCACCAATCTAACACCAATTTCACCTGTAAGAGAACAAGCCCTCCAAACACCTCAGAACCTCTCCTCCAAGCACCTCAGAACAAGCCCTCCAAACACCTCAGAACAAGCCCTCCAAACACCTCAGAACAAGCCCTCCAAACACCTCAGAACAAGCCCTCCAAACACCTCAGAACAAGCCCACCAAACACCTCAGAACAAGCCCTCCAAACACCTCAGAACAATTCCACGAATGCCCAAACAAGTCCTCCTGTCACCGAACAAACCCACCAATCACAGAAGAAGTCCTACAACCACTGAAAAATATCTCTACTCACAGTTGAAGATCTCCAGGCACAGGACAAATTCACCAATCTAACACCAATTTCACCTGTAAGAGAACAAGCCCTCCAAACACCTCAGAACCTCTCCTCCAAGCACCTCAGAACAAGCCCTCCAAACACCTCAGAACCTCTCCTCCAAACACCTCAGAACCTCTCCTCCAAACACCTCAGAACCTCTCCTCCAAACACCTCAGAACAAGCCCTCCAAACACCTCAGAACCTCACCTCCAAACACCTCAGAACAAGCCCTCCAAACACCTCAGAACAAGCCCTCCAAACACCTGAGAACCTCTCCTCCAAACACCTCAGAACCACTCCTCCAAACCCCACAGAACAAGCCCTCCAAACACCTCAGAACCTCTCCTCCAAACACCTCAGAACAAGCCCTCCAAACACCTCAGAACAAGCCCAGAAAACACCTCAGAACCAGCCCAGAAAACACCTCAGAACCTCTCCAACAAACACCTCAGAACCTCTCCACCAAACACCTCAGACCTCACCACCAAACACCTCAGAACCTCACCTCCAAACACCTCAGAACAAGCCCTCCAAACACCTCAGAACAAGCCCTCCAAAAACCTCAGAACAAGCCCTCCAAACACCTCAGAACAAGGCCTCCAAACACCTCAGAACCTCTCCTCCAAACACCTCAGAACCTCTCCTCCAAACACCTCAGAACCTCTCCTCCAAACACCTCAGAACCTCTAATCCAAACAACACAGAACCTCTCCTCCAAACAGCACAGAACCTCTCTTCCAACCAACACAGTACCTCTCCTCCAAACACCTCAGAACCTCTCCTCCACACACCTCAGAACCTCTCCTCCAAACACCTCAGAAGAAGCCCTCCAAACACCTCAGAAGAAGCCCTCCAAACACCTCAGAAGAAGCCCTCCAAACACCTCAGAACAAGCCCTCCAAATACCTCAGAACAAGCCCTCCAAACACCTCAGAACAAGCCCTCCAAACACCTCAGAACAAGTCCACCAATGCCCGAAAATGTCCTCCAGTCACGGAACACATCCACCAATCACAGAACAAGTCCTACAACCACTGAAAAATATCTCTACTCACAGTTGAAGTTCTCCAGGCACAGGGCAAATTCTCCAATCTAAGACCAATTTCACCTGTAAGAGAAGAAGCCCTCCAAACACCTCTGAACCTCTCCTCCAAACACCTCTGAACCTCTCCTCCAAACACCTCTGAACCTCTCCTCCAAACACCTCTGAACCTCTCCTCCAGACAACACAGAACCTCTCCTCCAAACCACACAGAACCTCTCCTCCAAACCACACAGAACCTCTCCTCCAAACAACACAGAACCTCTCCTCTAAACAACACAGAACCTCTCCTCCAAACAACACAGAACCTCTCCTCCAAACACCTCAGAATACGCCCACCAAACACCTCAGAACAAGCCCTCCAAACACCTCAGAACCTCTCCTCCAAACACCTCAGAACCTCTCCTCCAAACACCTCAGAACCTCTCCTCCACACACCTCAGAACCTCTCCTCCAAACACCTCAGAACAAGCCCTCCAAACACCTCAGAACAAGCCCAGCAAACACCTCAGAACCTCTCCTCCAAACACCTCAGAACCTCTCCACCAAACACCTCAGAACCTCTCCACCAAACACCTCAGAACCTCTCCTCCAAACACCTCAGAACCTCTCCTCCAAACACCTCAGAACCTCTCCTCCAAACACCTCAGAACCTCTCCTCCAAACACCTCAGAACCTCTCCTCCAAACACCTCAGAACCTCTCCTCCAAACACCTCAGAACCTCTCCCCCAAACACCTCTGAACCTCTCCTCCAAACACCTCTGAACCTCTCCTCCAAACACCTCTGAACCTCTCCTCCAAACAACACAGAACCTCTCCTCCAAACCACACAGAACCTCTCCTCCAAACCACACAGAACCTCTCCTCCAAACCACACAGAACCTCTCCTCCAAACAACACAGAACCTCTCCTCTAAACAACACAGAACCTCTCCTCCAAACAACACAGAACCTCTCCTCCAAACACCTCAGAACAAGCCCTCCAAACACCTCAGAACAAGCCCTCCAAACAACTCAGAACAAGCCCTCCAAACACCTCAGAACAAGCCCTCCAAACACCTCAGAACAAGTCCACCAATGCCCGAAGAAGTCCTCCAGTCACAGAACACATCCACCAATCACAGAACAAGTCCTACAACCACTGAAAAATATCTCTACTCACAGTTGAAGATGTCCAGGCACAGCACAAATTCTCCAATCTAAGATCAATTTCACCTGTAAGAGAAGAAGCCCTCCAAACACCTCAGAACCTCTCCTCCAAACACCTCAGAACCTCTCCTCCAAACACCTCAGAACCTCTCCTCCAAACACCTCAGAACCTCTCCTCCAAACACCTCAGATCCTCTCCTCCAAACACCTCAGAACAACCTCTCCAAACACCTCAGAACAACCCCTCCAAACACCTCAGAACCTCTCCTCCAAACACCTCAGAACCTCTCCTCCAAACACCTCAGAACCTCTCCTCCAAACACCTCAGAACCTCTCCTCCAAACACCTCAGAACCTCTCCTCCAAACACCTCAGAACAAGCCCAGCAAACACCTCAGAACCTCTCCACCAAACACCTCAGAACCTCTCCTCCAAACACCTCTGAACCTCTCCTCCAAACACCTCTGAACCTCTCCTCCAAACACCTCTGAACCTCTCCTCCAAACACCTCAGAACAAGCCCAGCAAACACCTCAGAACCTCTCCACCAAACACCTCAGAACCTCTCCTCCAAACACCTCAGAACCTCTCCTCCAAACACCTCAGAACCTCTCCTCCAAACACCTCAGAACCTCTCCTCCAAACACCTCAGAACCTCTCCTCCAAACACCTGAGAACCTCTCCTCCAAACACCTCAGAACCTCTCCTCCAAACACCTCAGAACCTCTCCTCCAAACACCTCAGAACCTCTCCTCCAAACACCTCAGAACCTCTCCTCCAAACACCTCAGAACCTCTCCTCCAAACACCTCAGAACAAGCACAGCAAACACCTCAGAACAAGCCCTCCAAACACCTCAGAACCTCTCCACCAAACACCTCTGAACCTCTCCTCCAAACACCTCTGAACCTCTCCTCCAAACACCTCTGAATCTCTCCTCCAAACACCTCTGAACCTCTCCTCCAAACACGTCAGAACAAGCCCTCCAAACACCTCAGAACTAGCCCACCAAACACCTCAGAACCTCTCCTCCAAACGCCTCAGAACCTCACCTCCAAACACCTCAGAACCTCTCCTCCAAACACCTCAGAACCTCTCCTCCAAACACCTCAGAACCTCTCCTCCAAACTCCTCAGAACCTCTCCTCCAAACACCTCAGAACAAGCCCTCCAAACCCCTCAGAACAAGCCCTCCAAACACCTCAGAACCTCTCCTCCAAACACCTCAGAACCTCTCCTCCAAACACCTCAGAACCTCTCCTCCAAACTCCTCAGAACCTCTCCTCCAAACACCTCAGAACAAGCCCTCCAAACCCCTCAGAACAAGCCCTCCAAACACCTGAGAACCTCTCCTCCTAACACCTCAGAAACTCTCCTCCAAACACCTCAGAAACTCTCCTCCAAACACCTCAGAAACTCTCCTCAAAACACCTCAGAAACTCTCCTCAAAACACCTCAGAAACTCTCCTCCAAACACCTCAGAAACTCTCCTCCAAACACCTCAGAAACTCTCCTCCAAACACCTCAGAATCTCTCCTACAGACACCTCGGAAACTCTCCTCCAAACACCTTAGAACCTCTCCTCCAAACACCTCAGAACCTCTCCTCCAAACACCTCAGAACAAGCCCTCCAAACACCTCAGAACAAGCTCTCCAAACAACTCAGAACAAGCCCTCCAAACAACTCAGAACAAGCCCTCCAAACAACTCAGAACAAGCCCTCCAAACAACTCAGAACAAGCCCTCCAAAAAACTCAGAACAAGCCCTACAAAAAACTCGGAACCACTCCTCCAAACACCTCAGAAACTCTCCTCCAAACACCTCAGAAACACTCCTCCAAACACCTCAGAAACTCTCCTCCAAACACCACAGAATCTCTCCTACAGACACCTCAGAAACTCTCCTCCAAACACCTCAGAACAAGACCTCCAAACACGTCAGAACCTCTCCTCCAAACACCTCAGAACCTCTCCTCCAAACACCTCAGAACAAGCCCTCCAAACACCTCAGAACAAGCTCTCCAAACAACTCAGAACAAGCCCTCCAAAAAACTCAGAACAAGCCCTCCAAACAACTCAGAACAAGCCCTCCAAAAAACTCAGAACAAGCCCTCCAAACAACTCAGAACAAGCCCTCCAAACAACTCAGAACAAGCCCTCCAAAAAACTCAGAACAAGCCCTCCAAACACCTCAGAACCTCTCCTCCAAACACCTCAGAACCTCTCCTCCAAACACCTCAGAACCTCTCCTCCAAACACCTCAGAACCTCTCCTCCAAACACCTCAGAACCTCTCCTCCAGACACCTCAGAACCTCTCCTCCAAACACCTCAGAACCTCCCCTCCAAACACCTCAGAACCTCCCCTCCAAACACCTCAGAACCTCCCCTCCAAACACCTCAGAACCTCTCCTCCAAACACCTCAGAACCTCTCCTCCAAACACCTCAGAACCTCACCTCCAAACACCTCAGAACCTCTCCTCCAAACACCTCAGAACCTCTCCTCCAAACACCTCAGAACCTCTCCTCCAAACACCTCAGAACCTCTCCTCCAAACACCTCAGAACCTCTCCTCCAAACACCACAGAACCTCTCCTCCAAACACCTCAGAACCTCTCCTCCAAACACCTCAGAACCTCTCCTCCAAACACCTCAGAACCTCTCCTCCAAACCCCTCAGAGCAAGCCCTCTAAACCCCTCAGAACAAGCAATCAAAACTCCTCAGAACAATCCCTCCAAACACCTCAGAACTATCCCTCCAAACACCTCAGAACCTCTCCTCCAAACACCTCAGAAACTCTCCTCCAAACACCTCAGAAACTCTCCTCCAAACACCTCAGAACAAGCCCTCCAAACACCTCAGAACCTCTCCTCCAAACACCTCAGAACCTCTCCTCCAAACACCTCGGAACCTCTCCTCCAAGCACCTCGGAACAAGCCCTCCAAACCCCTCAGAACAAGCCCACCAATGCCCGAACAAGTCCTCCAGTCACAGAACAAATCCACCAATCACAGAACAAGTACTACAACCACTGGAAAATATCTCTACTCACAGTTGAATATCTCCAGGCACAGGACAAATTCACCAATCTAACAGCAATTTCACCTGTAAGAGAACAAGCCCTCCAAACACCTCAGAACCTCTCCTCCAAGCACCTCAGAACAAGCCCTCCAAACACCTCAGAACAAGCCCTCCAAACACCTCAGAACAAGCCCTCCAAACACCTCAGAGCAAGCCCTCCAAACACCTCAGAACAAGCCCTCCAAACACCTCAGAACAAGCCCTCCAAACACCTCAGAACAATTCCACCAATGCCCCAACAAGTCCTCCTGTCACAGAACAAACCCACCAATCACAGAACAAGTCGTACAACCACTGAAAAATATCTCTACACACAGTTGAAGATCTCCAGGCACAGGACAAATTCTCCAAACTAAGACCAATTTCACCTGTAAGAGAACAAGCCCTCCAAACACCTCAGAACCTCTCCTCCAAACACCTCAGAACCTCTCCTCCAAACACCTCAGAACAAGGCCTCCAAACACCTCAGAACAAGCCCTCCAAACACCTCAGAACAAGCCCACCAAAAACCTCAGAACAAGCCCTCTAAACAACTCAGAACCTCTCCTCCAAACACCTCAGAACCTCTCATCCAAACACCTCAGAACCTCGCCTCCAAACACCTCACAACCTCTCCTCCAAACACCTCAGAACAAGCCTTCCAAACACCTCAGAACAAGCCTTCCAAACACCTCAGAACAAGCCCTCCAAACACCTCAGAACAAGCCCTCCAAACACCTCAGAACCTCTCCTCCAAACACCTCAGAACAAGCCCTCCAAACACCTCAGAACAAGCCCTCCAAACACCTCAGAACCTCTCCTCCAAACACCACAGAACAAGCCCTCCAAACACCTCAGAACCTCTCCTCCAAACACCTCAGAACCTCTCCTCCAAACACCTCAGAACAAGCCCAGAAAACACCTCAGAACAAGCCCAGAAAACACCTCAGAACCAGCCCAGAAAACACCTCAGAACCTCTCCAACAAACACCTCAGAACCTCTCCACCAAACACCTCAGACCTCACCACCAAACACCTCAGAACCTCACCTCCAAACACCTCAGAACCTCACCTCCAAACACCTCAGAACCTCTCCTCCAAACACCTCAGAACGTCTCCTCCAAACACCTCAGAACAAGCCATCAAAACACCGCAGAAGAAGCCCTCCAAACACCTCAGAACAAGCCCTCCAAACACCTCAGAACAAGCCCTCCAAACACCTCAGAACAAGCCCTCCAAACACCTCAGAACAAGCCCTCCAAACACCTCAGAACAAGCCCTCCAAACACCTCAGAACAAGCCCTCCAAACACCTCAGAACAAGCCCTCCAAACAACTCAGAACAATTCCACCAATTCCCGAACAAGTCCTCCTATCACAGAACAAACCCACCAATCACAGAACAAGTCCTACAAACCACTGAAAATATCTCTACTCACAGTTGAAGATCTCCAGGCACAGGACAAATTCTCCAATCTAAGACCAATTTCACCTATAAGAGAACAAGCCCTCCAAACACCTCAGAACCTCTCCTCCAAACACCTCAGAACCTCTCCTCCAAACACCTCAGAACCTCTCCTCCAAACACCTCAGAACCTCTCCTCCAAACACCTCAGAACCTCTCCTCCAAACACCTCAGAACTAGACCTCCAAACACCTCAGAACTAGACCTCCAAACACCTCAGAACAAGACCGCCAAACACCTCAGAACTAGACCTCCAAACACCTCAGAACTAGACCTCCAAACACCTCAGAACTAGACCTCCAAACACCTCAGAACAAGCCCTCCAAACACCTCAGAACAAGCCCTCCACACACCTCAGAACACGCCCTCCAAACACCTCAGAACAAGCCCTCCAATCACCTCAGAACCTCTCCTCCGAACACCTCAGAACCTCTCCACCAAACACCTCAGAACCTCTCCACCAAACACCTCAGAACCTCTCCTCCAAACACCTCAGAACAAGCCCTCCAAACACCTCAGAACCTCTCCTCCAAACACCCCAGAACAAGCCCTCCAAATACCTCAGAACCTCTCCACCAAACACCTCAGAACCTCTCCACCAAACACCTCAGAACCTCTCCTCCAAACACCTCAGAACCTCTCCTCCAAACACCTCAGAACCTCTCCTCCAAACACCTCAGAACAAGCCCTCCAAACACCTCAGAAGAAGCCCTCCAAACACCTAAGAACAAGCCCTCCAAACACCTCAGAACAAGCCCTCCAAACAACTCAGAACAATTCCACCAATGCCTGAACAAGTCCTCCTGTCACAGAACAAACCCACCAATCACAGAACAAGTCCTACAACCACTGAAAAATATCTCTACTCACAGTTGAAGATCTCCAGGCACAGGACAAATTCTCCAATCTAAGACCAATTTCACCTGTAAGAGAACAAGCCCTCCACACACCTCAGAACCTCTCCTCCAAACACCTCAGAACCTCTCCTCCAAACACCTCAGAACAAGCCCTCCAAACACCTCAGAACAAGGACTCCAAACACCTCAGAACAAGCCCTCCAAAAACCTCAGAACAAGCCCTCCAAAAACCTCAGAACAAGCCCTCCAAACACCTCAGAACAAGGCCTCCAAACACCTAAGAACAAGCCCTCCAAACACCTCAGAACCTCTCCTCCAAACACCTCAGAACCTCTCCACCAAACACCTCAGAACCTCTCCTCCAAACACCTCAGAACAAGCGCTCCAAACACCTCAGAACCTCACCTCCAAACACCTCAGAACCTCTCCTCCAAACACCTCAGAACAAGCCCTCCAAACACCTCAGAACAAGCCCTCCAAACACCTCAGAACCTCTCCTCCAAACACCTCAGAACAAGCCCTCCAAACACCTCAGAACCTCTCCTCCAAACACCTCAGAACAAGCCCTCCAAACACCTCAGAAAAAGCCCTCCAAACACCTCAGAACCTCTCCTCCAAACACCTCAGAACCTCTCCTCCAAACACCTCAGAACAAGCCCTCCAAACACCTCAGAACCTCTCCTCCAAACACCTCAGAACAAGCCCAGAAAACACCTCAGAACCTCTCCACCAAACACCTCAGAACCTCTCCACCAAACACCTCAGAACCTCTCCACCAAACACCTCAGAACCTCTCCACCAAAGACCTCAGAACCTCTCCACCAAAGACCTCAGAACCTCTCCACCAAAGACCTCAGAACCTCTCCACCAAAGACCTCAGAACCTCTCCACCAAACACCTCAGAACCTCTCCTCCAAACACCTCAGAACAAGCCCTCCAAACACCTCAGAACAAGCCCTCCAAACACGTCAGAACAAGCCCTCCAAACAACTCAGAACAAGCCCTCCAAACAACTCAGAACAATTCCACCAATGCCCGAACAAGTCCTCCTGTCACCGAACAAACCCACCAATCACAGAACAAGTCCAACAAACCACTGAAAATATCTCTCCTCACAGTTGAAGATCTCCAGGCACAGGACGAATTCTCGAATCTAAGACCAATTTCACCTGTATGAGAACAAGCCCTCCAAACACCTCAGAACCTCTCCTCCAAACACCTCAGAACCTCTCCTCCAAACACCTCAGAACCTCTCCTCCAAACACCTCAGAACCTCTCCTCCACACACGTCAGGACAAGCCCTCCAAACACCTCAGAACAAGCCCTCCAAACACCTAAGAACAAGCCCTCCAAACACCTCAGAACCTCTCCTCCACACACCTCAGAACCTCTCCACCAAACACCTCAGAACCTCTCCACCAAACACCTCAGAACAAGCCCTCCAAACACCTCAGAACAAGCCCTCCAAACACCTCAGAACAAGCCCTCCAAAAACCTCAGAACTAGTCCACCAATGCCCGAACGAGTCCTCCTGTCACAGAACAAACCCACCAATCACAGAACAAGTCCTACAACCACTGAATAATGTCTGTACTCACAGTTGAAGATCTCCAGGCACAGGACAAATTCTCCAATCTAAGACCAATTTCACCTGTAAGAGAACAAGCCCTCCAAACACCTCAGAACCTCTCCTCCAAACACCTCAGAACCTCTCCTCCAAACACCTCAGAACCTCTCCTCCTAACACCTCAGAACCTCTCCTCCTAACACCTCAGAACCTCTCCTCCAGACACCTCAGAACCTCTCCTCCAAACACCTCAGAACAAGTCCTCCAAACACCTCAGAACAAGTCCTCCAAACACCTCAGAACAAGCCCTCCAAACACCTTTAGAACAAGCCCTCCAAACACCTCACAACCTCTCCTCCACACACCTCAGAACCTCTCCTCCACACACCTCAGAACCTCTCCTCCAAACACCTCAGAACCTCTCCTCCAAACACCTCAGAACAAGCCTCCAAACACCTCAGAATAAGCCCAGAAAACACCTCAGAATCTCTCCTCCAAACACCTCAGAACCTCTCCACCAAACACCTCAGAACCTCTCCACCAAACACCTCAGAACCTCTCCACCAAACACCTCAGTACCTCTCCTCCAAACACCTCAGAACCTCTCCTCCAAACACCTCAGAACAAGCCCTCCAAACACCTCAGAACAAGCCCTCCAAACACCTCAGAACCTCTCCTCCAAACACCTCAGAACCTCTCCTCCAAACACCTCAGAACCTCTCCACCGAACACCTCAGAACAAGCCCTCCAAACCCGAGAACAAGCCCTCCAAACACCTCAGAACAAGCCTTCCAAACACCTCAGATCAAGCCCTCCAAACACCTCAGAACATGCCCTCCAAACACCTCAGAACAAGCCCTCCAAACACCTCAGAACCTCTCCTCCAAACACCTCAGAACCTCTCCTCCAAACACCTCAGAACCCCTCCTCCAAACACCTCAGAACCTCTCCTCCAAACACCTCAGAACCTCTCCTCCAAACACCTCAGAACAAGCTCTCCAAACCCCTCAGAACAAGCTCTCCAAACCCCTCAGAACAAGCCCTCCAAACCCCTCAGAACAAGCCCTCCAAACACCTCAGAACCTCTCCTCCAAACACCTCAGAACCTCTCCTCCAAACACCTCAGAACCTCTCCTCCAACACCTCAGAACCTCTCCTCCAAACACCTCAGAACCTCTCCTCCAAACACCTCAGAACCTCTCCTCCAAACACCTCAGAACAAGTCCACCAATGACCAAACAAGTCCTCCAGTCACAGAACAAATCCACCAATCGCAGAACAAGTCCTACAACCACTGAAAAATATCTCTACTCACAGTTGAAGTTCTACAGGCGCAGGACAAATTCTCCAATCTAAGACCAATTTCTCCTGTAAGAGAACAAGCCCTCCAAACACCACAGAACCTCTCCTCCAAACACCTCAGAACCTCTCCTCCTAACACCTCAGAACCTCTCCACCAAACACCTCAGAAACTCTCCTCCAAACACCACAGAAGAAGCCCTCCAAACACCTCAGAACCTCTCCTCCTAACACCTCAGAACCTCTCCACCAAACACCTCAGAAACTCTCCTCCAAACACCTCAGAACAAGCCCTCCAAACACCTCAGAACAAGCCTTCCAAACACCTCAGAACAAGCCCTCCAAACACCTCAGAACAAGCCCTCCAAACACCTCAGAACCTCTCCTCCAAACACATCAGAACCTCTCCTCCAAAAACCTCAGAACAAGCACTCCAAACACCTCAGAACAAACCCTCCAAACACCTCAGAACAACCCCTCCAAACACCTCAGAACCTCTCCGCCAAACACCTCAGAACCTCTCCTCCAAACACCTCAGAACCTCTCCTCCAAACACCTCCGAACCTCTCCTCCAAACGCCTCAGAACCTCTCCTCGAAACACCTCAGAACCTCTCCTCCAAAGACCTCAGAAACTCTCCTCCAAACACGTGAGAACAAGCCCTCCAAACACCTCAGAACAAACCCTGCAGACACCTCAGAACCTCTCCTCCAAACACCTCAGAAGAAGCCCAGCAAACACCTCAGAACCTCTCCTCCAAACACCTCAGAACCTCTCCACCGAACACCTCAGAACCTCTCCTCCAAACACCTCAGAACCTCTCCTCCAAACACCTCAGCACCTCTCCTCCAAACGCCTCAGAACAAGCCCTCCAGACACCTCAGAACCTCTCCTCCAAACACTTCAGAACAAGAACAGCAAACACCTCAGAACCTCTCCTCCAAACACCTCAGAACCTCTCCACCGAACGCCTCAGAACCTCTCCTCCAAACACCTCAGAACCTCTCCTCCAAACACCTCAGAACCTCTCCTCCAAACACCTCAGAACCTCTCCTCCAAACGCCTCAGAACCTCTCCTCCGAACACCTCAGAACCTCTCCTCCAAACACCTCAGAACCTCTCCTCCAAACACCTCAGAACAAGCCCTCCAAACACCTCAGAACAAACCCTCCAAACACCTCAGAACAAGCCCTCCAAACAACTCAGAACAAGCCCTCCAAACACCTCAGAACAAGCCCTCCGAACAACTCAGAACCCCTCCTCCAAACACCTCAGAACCTCTCCTCCAAACACCTCAGAAACTCTCCTCCAAACACCTCAGAACAAGCCCTCCAAACACCTCAGAACAAGCCCCCCAAACAACTCAGAATAAGCCCTACAAACAACTCGGAACCTCTCCTCCAAAAACATCAGAACCTCTCCTCCAAAAACCTCAGAACAAGCCCTCCAAACACCTCAGAACAAACCCTCCAAACACCTCAGAACCTCTCCTCCAAACACCTCTGAACCTCTCCTCCAAACACCTCTGAACCTCTCCTCCAAACACCTCAGAACCTCTCCTCCAAACACCTCAGAACAAGCCCTCCAAACACCTCAGAACAAGCCCTCCAAACACCTCAGAACAAGCCCTCCAAACACCTCAGAACAAGCCCTCCAAACACCTCAGAACAAGCCCTCCAAACACCTCAGAACAAGTCCACCACTGACCGACAAAGTCCTCCAGTCACAGAACAAATCCACCAATCACAGAACAAGTCCTACAACCACTGAAAAATATCTCTACTCACAGTTGAAGTTCTCCAGGCATAGGACAAATTCTCCAATCTAAGACCAATTTCACCTGTAAGAGAACAAGCCCTCCAAACACCTCAGAAACTCACCTCCAAATACCTCAGAACCTCTCCACCAAACACCTAAGAACCTCTCCTCCAAACACCTCAAAACAAGCTCTCCAAACCCCTCAGAACAAGCCCTCCAAACCCCTCAGAACAAGCCCTCCAAACACCTCAGAAAAAGCCCTCCAAACACCTCAGAACAAGCCCTCCAAACACCTCAGAAGAAGCCCTCCAAACCACTCAGAACCTCTCCTCCAAACACCTCAGAACGTCTCCTCCAAACACCTCAGAACGTCTCCTCCAAACACCTCAGAACCTCTCCTCCAAACACCTCAGAACCTCTCCTCCAAACACCTCAGAACCTCTCCTCCTAACACCTCAGAACCTCTCCTCCAAACACCTCAGAACCTCTCCTCGAAACACCTCAGAACAAGCCCTCCAAACACCTCAGAACAAGTCCTCCAAACACCTCAGAACAAGTCCACCACTGACCGACAAAGTCCTCCAGTCACAGAACAAATCCACCAATCACAGAACAAGTCCTACAACCACTGAAAAATATCTCTACTCACAGTTGAATTTCTCCAGGCATAGGACAAATTCTCCAATCTAAGACCAATTTCACCTGTAAGAGAACAAGCCCTCCAAACACCTCAGAACCTCTCCTCCAAACACCTCAGAACCTCTCCTCCAAACACCTCAGAACCTCTCCTCCAAACACCTCAGAACCTCTCCTCCAAACACCTCAGAACCTCTCCTCCAAACACCTCAGAACCTCTCCTCCAAACACCTCAGAACAAGCCCTCCAAACACCTCAGAACAAGCCCTCCAAGCACCTCAGAACTATCCCTCCAAACACCTCAGAACCTCTCCTCCGAACACCTCAGAACCTCTCCTCCAAACACCTCAGAACCTCTCCTCCAAACACCTCAGAACCTCTCCTCCAAACACCTCAGAAACTCTCCTCCAAACACCTCAGAAACTCTCCTCCAGACACCTCAGAAACTCTCCTCCAAACACCTCTGAACAAGACCTCCAAACACCTCAGAACAAGACCTCCAAACACCTCAGAACCTCTCCTCCAAACACCTCAGAACCTCTCCTCCAAACACCTCGGAACAAGCCCTCCAAACACCTCAGAACAATCCCTCCAAGCACCTCAGAACTATCCCTCCAAACACCTCAGAACCTCTCCTCCAAACACCTCAGAACCTCTCCTCCAAACACCTCAGAACCTCTCCTCCAAACACCTCAGAACCTCTCCTCCAAACACCTCAGAAACTCTCCTCCAAATACCTCAGAACAAGCCCTCCAAACACCTCAGAAGATCTCCTCCAAACACCTCAGAACCTCTCCTCCTAACACCTCAGAAACTCTCCTCCAAACACCTCAGAAACTCTCCTCCAGACACCTCAGAAACTCTCCTCCAAACACCTCTGAACAAGACCTCCAAACACCTCAGAACCTCTCCTCCAAACACCTCAGAACCTCTCCTCCACACACCTCAGAACAAGCTCTGCAAACGCCTCAGAACCTCTCCTCCAAACACCTCAGAACCTCTCCTCCAAACACCTCAGAACAAGCCCTCCAAACACCTCAGAACCTCTCCTCCAAACACGTCAGAACCTCTCCACCAAACACCTCAGAACCTCTCCTCCACACACCTCAGAACCTCTCCACCAAACACCTCAGAACCTCTCCTCCAAACACCTCAGAACCTCTCCTCCAAACACCTCAGAACCTCTCCTCCAAACACCTCAGAACCTCTCCTCCAAACACCTCAGAACCTCTCCTCCAAACACCTCAGAACAAGCCCTCCAAACACCTCAGAACAAGCCCTCCAAACACCTCAGAACCTCTCCTCCTAACACCTCAGAAACTCTCCTCCAAACACCTCAGAAACTCTCCTCCAGACACCTCAGAAACTCTCCTCCAAACACCTCTGAACAAGACCTCCAAACACCTCAGAACAAGCCCTCCAAACAACTCAGAACAATCCCTCCAAGCACCTCAGAACAATCCCTCCAAGCACCTCAGATCTATCCCTCCAAACACCTCAGAACCGCTCCTCCGAACACCTCAGAACCTCTCCTCCAAACACCTCAGAACCTCTCCTCCAAACACCTCAGAATGTCTCCTCCAAACACCTCAGAACCTCTCCTCCAAACACCTCAGAACAAGCCCTCCAAACACCTCAGAACAAGCCCTCCAAACACCTCAGAACAAGCCCTCCAAACACCTCAGAAACTCTCCTCCAAACACCTCAGAAACTCTCCTCCAGACACCTCAGAAACTCTCCTCCAAACACCTCTGAACAAGACCTCCAAACACCTCAGAACAAGCCCTCCAAACACCTCAGAACAAGCCCTCCAAACACCTCAGAACAAGCCCTCCAAACACCTCAGAACAAGCCCTCCAAACACCTCAGAACCTCTCCTCCAAACACCTCAGAACCTCTCCTCCACACACCTCAGAACGAGCTCTGCAAACACCTCAGAACCTCTCCTCCAAACACCTCAGAACCTCTCCACCAAACACCTCAGAACCTCTCCTCCAAACACCTCAGAACCTCTCCTCGAAACACCTCAGAACCTCTCCTCCAAACACCTCAGAACCTCTCCTCCAAACACCTCAGAACCTCTCCACCAAACACCTCAGAACCTCTCCTCCAAACACCTCAGAACCTCTCCTCCAAACACCTCAGAACCTCACCTCCAAACACCTCAGAACCTCTCCTCCAAACACCTCAGAACCTCACCTCCAAACACCTCAGAACCTCTCCTCCAAACACCTCAGAACCTCTCCTCCAAACACCTCAGAACCTCTCCTCCAAACACCTCAGAACCTCTCCTCCAAACACCTCAGAACAAGCCCTCCAAACACCTCGGAACAAGTCCTCAAAACACCTCAGAACAAGTCCTTCAAACACCTCAGAACAAGTCCTCCACTGACCGAGCAAGTCCTCCAGTCACAGAACAAATCCACCAATCACAGAACAAGTCCTACAACCACTGAAAAATATCTCTACTCACAGTTGAAGTTCTCCAGGCATAGGAAAAATTCTCCAATCTAAGACCAATTTCACCTCTAAGAGAACAAGCCCTCCAAACACCTCAGAACCTCTCCTCCAAACACCTCTGAACCTCTCCTCCAAACACCTCTGAACCTCTCCTCCAAACACCTCAGAACCTCTCCTCCAAACACCTCTGAACCTCTCCTACAAACACCTCAGAACAAGTCCTCCAAACACCTCAGAACCTCTCCTCCAAACACCTCAGAACCTCCCCTCCAAACACCTCAGAACGTCCCCTCCAAACACCTCAGAACCTCACCTCCAAACACCTCAGAACCTCACCTCCAAACACCTCAGAACCTCACCTCCAAACACCTCAGAACCTCTCCTCCAAACACCTCAGAACCTCTCCTCCAAACACCTCAGAACCTCTCCTCCAAACACCTCAGAACCTCTCCTCCAAACACCTCAGAACCTCTCCTCCAAACACCTCAGAACCTCTCCTCCAAACACCTCAGAACCTCTCCTCCAAACACCTCAGAACCTCACCTCCAAACACCTCAGAACCTCACCTCCAAACACCTCAGAACCTCTCCTCCAAACACCTCAGAACCTCTCCTCCAAACACCTCAGAAACTCTCCCCCAAACACCTCAGAACCTCTCCTCCAAACACCTCAGAAACTCTCCTCCAAACACCTCAGAACAAGTCCTCCAAACACCTCAGAACAAGTCCACCACTGACCGAGCAAGTCCTCCAGTCACAGAACAAATCTACCAATCACAGAACAAGTCCTACAAAAACTGAAAAATATCTCTACTCACAGTTGAAGTTCTCCAGGCATAGGACAAATTCTCCAATCTAAGACCAATTTCACCTGTATTAGAACAAGCCCTCCAAACACCTCAGAACCTCTCCTCCAAACACCTCAGAACCTCTCCTCCAAACACCTCAGAACCTCTCCTCCAAACACCTCAGAACCTCTCCTCCAAACACCTCAGAACAAGCCCTCCAAACACCTCAGAACCTCTCCTCCAAATACCTCAGAACCGCTCCTCCAAATACCTCAGAAACCCTCCTCCAAACAACTCAGAAGAAGCCCTCCAAACCCCGCAGAACAAGCCCTCCAAACCCCTCAGAACAAGCCCTCCAAACACCTCAGAACAATCCCTCCAAACACCTCAGAACTATCCCTCCAAACACCTCAGAACCTCTCCTCCAAACACCTCAGAACCTCTCCTCCAAACACCTCAGAACAAGCCCTCCAAACACCTCAGAACAAGCCCTCCAAACACCTCAGAACAAGCCCTCCAAACACCTCAGAACCTCTCCTCCAAACACCTCAGAACCTCTCCTGCAAACACCTCAGAACCTCTCCTGCAAACACCTCAGAACCTCACCTCCAAACACCTCAGAACCTCACCTCCAAACACCTCAGAACCTCTCCTCCAAACACCTCAGAACCTCTCCTCCAAACACCTCAGAACCTCACCTCCAAACACCTCAGAACCTCTCCTCCAAACACCTCAGAACCTCTCCTCCAAACTCCTCAGAACCTCTCCTCCAAACACCTCCGAAACTCTCCACCAAACACCTCAGAACAAGCCCTCCAAACCCCTCAGAACAAGCCCTCCAAACACCTCAGAACCTCTCCTCCAAACACCTCAGAACCTCTCCTCCAAACACCTCAGAACAAGCCCTCCAAACACCTGAGAACCTCTCCTCCTAACACCTCAGAAACTCTCCTCCAAACACCTCAGAATCTCTCCTCCAAACACCTCAGAAACTCTCCTCCAAACACCTCAGAAACTCTCCTCGAAACACCTCAGAAACTCTCCTACAAACACCTCAGAATCTCTCCTACAGACACCTCAGAAACTCTCCTCCAAACACCTCAGAACCTCTCCTCCAAACACCTCAGAACCTCTCCTCCAAACACCTCAGAACCTCTCCTCCAAACACCTCAGAACCTCTCCTCCAAACACCTCTGAACAAGCCCTCCAAACACCTCAGAACCTCTCCTCCAAACACCTCAGAAGAAGCCCAGCAAACACCTCAGAACCTCTCCTCCAAACACCTCAGAACCTCTCCACCGAACACCTCAGAACCTCTCCTCCAAACACCTCAGAACCTCTCCTCCAAACACCTCAGAACCTCTCCTCCAAACACCTCAGAACCTCTCCTCCAAACACCTCAGAACCTCTCCTCCAAACACCTCAGAACCTCTCCTCCAAACACCTCAGAACCTCTCCTCCAAACACCACAGAACAAGCCCAGAAAACACCTCAGAACCTCTCCACCAAACACCTCAGAACCTCTCCACCAAACACCTCAGAACCTCTCCTCCAAACTCCTCAGAACCTCTCCTCCAAACACCTCAGAACCTCGCCTCCAAACGCCTCAGAACAAGCCCTCCAAACACCTCAGAACCTCTCCTCCAAGCAACTTAGAACAACATCTCCAAACACCTCAGAACCTCTCCTCCAAACACCTCAGAACCTCTCCTCCAAACACCTCAGAACCTCTCCTCCAAACACCTCAGAACCTCTCCCCCAAACACCTCAGAACCTCTCCTCCAAACACCTCTGAACAAGCCGTCCAAACACCTCAGAACCTCTCCCCCAAACACCTCAGAACCTCTCCTCCAAACACCTCAAAACCACTCCTCCAAACACCTCTGAACAAGCCGTCCAAACACCTCAGAACCTCTCCTCCAGACACCTCAGAACCTCTCCTCCAAACACCTCAGAAGAAGCCCAGCAAACACCTCAGAACCTCTCCTCCAAACACCTCTGAACCTCTCCACCGAACACCTCAGAACCTCTCCTCCAAACACCTCAGAACAAGCCCAGCAAACACCTCAGAACCTCTCCTCCAAACACCTCAGAACCTCTCCTCCAAACACCTCAGAACCTCTCCTCCAAACACCTCAGAACCTCTCCTCCAAGCAACTTAGAACAACATCTCCAAACACCTCAGAACCTCTCCTCCAAACACCTCAGAACCTCTCCTCCAAACACCTCAGAACCTCTCCTCCAAACACCTCAGAACCTCTCCTCCAAACACCTCAGAACCTCTCCTTCAAACACCTCAGAACCTCTCCTCCAAACACCTCTGAACAAGCCCTCCAAACACCTCAGAACCTCTCCTCCAAACACGTCAGAACAAGCCCTCCAGACACCTCAGAACCTCTCCTCCAAACACCTCAGAAGAAGCCCAGCGAACACCTCAGAACCTCTCCTCCAAACACCTCAGAACCTCTCCACCGAACACCTCAGAACCTCTCCTCCAAACACCTCAGAACCTCTCCTCCAAACACCTCAGAACCTCTCCTCCACACACGTCAGGACAAGCCCTCCAAACACCTCAGAACAAGCCCTCCAAACACCTCAGAACAAGCCCTCCAAAAACCTCAGAACTAGTCCACCAATGCCCGAACGAGTCCTCCTGTCACAGAACAAACCCACCAATCACAGAACAAGTCCTACAACCACTGAATAATGTCTCTACTCACAGTTGAAGATCTCCAGGCACAGGACGAATTCTCGAATCTAAGACCAATTTCACCTGTATGAGAACAAGCCCTCCAAACACCTCAGAACCTCTCCTATAAACACCTCAGAACCTCTCCTCCAAACACCTCAGAACCTCTCCTCCAAACACCTCAGAACCTCTCCTCCACACACGTCAGGACAAGCCCTCCAAACACCTCAGAACAAGCCCTCCAAACACCTAAGAACAAGCCCTCCAAACACCTCAGAACCTCTCCTCCACACACCTCAGAACCTCTCCACCAAACACCTCAGAACCTCTCCACCAAACACCTCAGAACAAGCCCTCCAAACACCTCAGAACAAGCCCTCCAAACACCTCAGAACAAGCCCTCCAAACACCTCAGAACAAGCCCTCCAAACACCTCAGAACCTCTCCTCCAAACACCTCAGAACCTCTCCTCCAAACACCTCAGAACCTCTCCTCCAAACACCTCAGAACCTCTCCTCCAAACACCTCAGAACAAGCTCTCCAAACCCCTCAGAACAAGCCCTCCAAACCCCTCAGAACAAGCCCTCCAAACACCTCAGAACCTCTCCTATAAACACCTCAGAACCTCTCCTCCAAACACCTCAGAACCTCACCTCCAAATACCTCAGAACCTCTCCTCCAAACACCTCAGAACCTCTCCTCCAAACACCTCAGAACCTCTCCTCCAAATACCTCAGAACAAGCTCCACAAACCCCTCAGAACAAGCCCTCCAAATCCCTCAGAACAAGCCCTCCAAACACCTCAGAACAAGCTCTCCAAACCCCTCAGAACAAGCCCTCCAAACACCTCAGAACAAGCCCTCCAAACACCTCAGAACAAGCCCTCCAAACACCTCAGAACCTCCCCTCCAAACACCTCAGAACGTCCCCTCCAAACACCTCAGAACCTCTCCTCCAAACACCCCAGAACCTCACCTCCAAACACCTCAGATCCTCTCCTCCAAACACCTCAGAACAAGCCCTCCAAACATCTCAGAACAAGCCCTGCAAACACCTCAGAACAAGCCCTCCAAACACCTCAAAACAAGCCCACCAAACACCTCAGAACCTCACCTCTATATACCTCAGAACCTCTCCTCCAAACACCTCAGAACGTCTCCTCCAAACACCTCAGAACCTCTCCTCCAAACACCTCAGAACAAGCTCTCCATACCCCTCAGAACAAGCCCTCCAAACACCTCAGAACAAGCCCTCCAAACACCTCAGAACAAGTCCTCCAAACACCTCAGAACCTCTCCTCCAAACACCTCAGAACGTCTCCTCCAAACACCTCAGAACCTCTCCTCCAAACACCTCAGAACCTCTCCTCCAAACACCTCAGAACCTCTCCTCCAAACACCTCAGAAACTCTCCTCCAAACACCTCAGAACAAGTCCTCCAAACACCTCAGAACAAGTCCACCACTGACCGAGCAAGTCCTCCAGTCACAGAACAAATCCACCAATCACAGAACAAGTCCTACAACCACTGAAAAATATCTCTACTCACAGTTGAAGTTCTCCAGGCATAGGACAAATTCTCCAATCTAAGACCAATTTCACCTGTATTAGAACAAGCCCTCCAAACACCTCAGAACCTCTCCTCCAAACACCTCAGAACCTCTCCTCCAAACACCTCAGAACCTCTCCTCCAAACACCTCAGAACCTCTCCTCCAAACACCTCAGAAACTCTCCTCCAAATACCTCAGAAACCCTCCTCCAAACAACTCAGAAGAAGCCCTCCAAACCCCGCAGAACAAGCCCACCAAACACCTCAGAACAAGCCCTCCAAACACCTCAGGACAAGCCCTCCAAACACCTCAGAACAAGCCCTCCAATCACCTCAGAACAAGCCCTCCAAACAACTCAGAACCCCTCCTCCAAACACCTCAGAAAATCTCCTCCAAACACCTCAGAACAACCCCGCCAAAGACCTCAGAACAAGCCCCCCAAACAACTCAGAACAAGCCCTACGAACAACTCGGAACCTCTCCTCCAAACACATCAGAACCTCTCCTCCAAAAACCTCAGAACCTCTCCTCCAAACACCTCAGAACCTCTCCTCCAAACACCTCAGAACCTCTCCTCCAAACACCTCAGAACCTCTCCTCCAAACACCTCAGAACCTCCCCTCCAAACACCTCAGAACCTCTCCTCCAAACACCTCAGAACCTCCCCTCCAAACACCTCAGAACCTCTCCTCCAAACACCTCAGAACCTCCCCTCCAAACACCTCAGAACCTCACCTCCAAACACCTCAGAACCTCTCCTCCAAACACCTCAGAACCTCTCCTCCAAACACCTCAGAACCTCTCCTCCAAACACCTCAGAACCTCTCTTCCAAACACCTCAGAACCTCACCTCCAAACACCTCAGAACCTCTCCTCCAAACACCTCAGAACCCCTCCTCCAAACTCCTCAGAACCACTCCTCCAAACCCCTCAGAACCTCTCCTCCAAACCCCTCAGAACAAGCCCTCCAAACCCCTCAGAACCTCTCCTCCAAACACCTCAGAACTATCCCTCCAAACACCTCAGAACCTCTCCTCCAAACACCTCAGAACCTCTCCTCCAAACACCTCAGAACAAGCCCTCCAAACACCTCAGAACAAGCCCTCCAAACACCTCAGAACAAGCCCTCCAAACACCTCAGAACCTCTCCTGCAAACACCTCAGAACCTCTCCTGCAAACACCTCAGAACCTCACCTCCAAACACCTCAGAACCTCACCTCCAAACACCTCAGAACCTCTCCTCCAAACACCTCAGAACCACTCCTCCAAACACCTCAGAACCTCACCTCCAAACACCTCAGACCCTCTCCTCCAAACACCTCAGAACCTCTCCTCCAAACACCTCAGAACCTCTCCTCCAAACTCCTCAGGACCTCTCCTCCAAACACCTCAGAACCTCTCCTCCAAACCCCTCAGAACAAGCTCTCCATACCCCTCAGAACAAGCCCTACAAACCTCTCAGAACAAGCCCTCCAAACACCTCAGAACAATCCCACCAAACACCTCAGAACTATCCCTCCAAACACCTCAGAACCTCTCCTACAAACACCTCAGAACCTCTCCTCCAAACACCTCAGAAACTCTCCTCCAAACACCTCAGAACAAGCCCTCCAAACCCCTCAGAACAAGCCCTCCAAACACCTCAGAACCTCTCCTCCAAACACCTCAGAACCTCTCCTCCAAACACCTCAGAACAAGCCCTCCAAACACCTCAGAACAAGCCCTCCAAACAACTCAGAACAATTCCACCAATTCCCGAACAAGTCCTCCTATCACAGAACAAACCCACCAATCACAGAACAAGTCCTACAAACCACTGAAAATATCGCTACTCACAGTTGAAGATCTCCAGGCACAGGACAAATTCTCCAATCTAAGACCAATTTCACCTATAAGAGAACAAGCCCTCCAAACACCTCAGAACCTCTCCTCCAAACACCTCAGAACCTCTCCTCCAAACACCTCAGAACCTCTCCTCCAAACACCTCAGAACCTCTCCTCCAAACACCTCAGAACTAGACCTCCAAACACCTCAGAACTAGACCTCCAAACACCTCAGAACAAGACCGCCAAACACCTCAGAACAACCCCTCCAAACACCTCAGAACTAGACCTCCAAACACCTCAGAACTAGACCTCCAAACACCTCAGAACAAGCCCTGCAAACACCTCAGAACAAGCCCTCCACACACCTCAGAACACGCCCTCCAAACACCTCAGAACAAGCCCTCCAATCACCTCAGAACCTCTCCTCCGAACACCTCAGAACCTGTCCACCAAACACCTCAGAACCTCTCCACCAAACACCTCAGAACCTCTCCTCCAAACACCTCAGAACAAGCCCTCCAAACACCTCAGAACCTCTCCTCCAAACACCCCAGAACAAGCCCTCCAAATACCTCAGAACTTCTCCACCAAACACCTCAGAACCTCTCCACCAAACACCTCAGAACCTCTCCTCCAAACACCTCAG
This sequence comes from Ara ararauna, assembly GCA_028858755.1. Lineage (NCBI taxonomy): Eukaryota > Metazoa > Chordata > Aves > Psittaciformes > Psittacidae > Ara > Ara ararauna. The sequence continues at coordinate 740,511 of CM054378.1, forward strand.
AACCTCTCCTCCAAACACCTCAGAACCTCTCCTCCAAACACCTCAGAACCTCTCCTCCAAACACCTCAGAACAAGCCCTCCAAACACCTCAGAAGAAGCCCTCAAAACACCTAAGAACAAGCCCTCCAAACACCTCAGAACAAGCCCTCCAAACAACTCAGAACAATTCCACCAATGCAAGAACAAGTCCTCCTGTCACAGAACAAACCCACCAATCACAGAACAAGTCCTACAACCACTGAAAAATATCTCTACTCACAGTTGAATATCTCCAGGCACAGGACAAATTCTCCAATCTAAGACCAATTTCACCTGTAAGAGAACAAGCCCTCCAAACACCTCAGAACCTCTCCTCCAAACACCTCAGAACCTCTCCTCCAAACGCCTCAGAACAAGCCCTCCAAACACCTCAGAACCTCTCCCCCAAACACCTCAGAACCTCTCCTCCAAACACCTCAGAACAAGCCCTCCAAACACCTCAGAACCTCTCCCCCAAACGCCTCAGAACCTCTCCTCCAAACACCTCAGAACAAGCCCTCCAAACACCTCAGAACACGGACTCCAAACACCTCAGAACACGGACTCCAAACACCTCAGAACAAGCCCTCCAAAAACCTCAGAACAAGCCCTCCAAAAACCTCACAACAAGCCCTCCAAACACCTCAGAAAAAGGCCTCCAAACACCTAAGAACAAGCCCTCCAAACACCTCAGAACCTCTCCTCCAAACACCTCAGAACCTCTCCACCAAACACCTCAGAACCTCTCCTCCAAACACCTCAGAACAAGCGCTCCAAACACCTCAGAACCTCACCTCCAAACACCTCAGAACAAGCCCTCCAAACACCTCAGAACCTCTCCTCCAAACACCTCAGAACAAGCCCTCCAAACACCTCAGAACAAGCCCTCCAAACACCTCAGAACCTCTCCTCCAAACACCTCAGAACAAGCCCTCCAAACACCTCAGAACCTCTCCTCCAAACACCTCAGAACAAGCCCTCCAAACACCTCAGAAAAAGCCCTCCAAACACCTCAGAACCTCTCCTCCAAACACCTCAGAACCTCTCCTCCAAACACCTCAGAACAAGCCCTCCAAACACCTCAGAACCTCTCCTCCAAACACCTCAGAACAAGCCCAGAAAACACCTCAGAACCTCTCCACCAAACACCTCAGAACCTCTCCACCAAACACCTCAGAACCTCTCCACCAAAGACCTCAGAACCTCTCCACCAAAGACCTCAGAACCTCTCCACCAAAGACCTCAGAACCTCTCCACCAAAGACCTCAGAACCTCTCCACCAAACACCTCAGAACCTCTCCTCCAAACACCTCAGAACAAGCCCTCCAAACACCTCAGAACAAGCCCTCCAAACACCTCAGAACAAGCCCTCCAAACAACTCAGAACAAGCCCTCCAAACACCTCAGAACCTCTCCTCCAAACACCTCAGAACAAGCCCAGAAAACACCTCAGAACCTCTCCACCAAACACCTCAGAACCTCTCCACCAAACACCTCAGAACCTCTCCACCAAAGACCTCAGAACCTCTCCACCAAAGACCTCAGAACCTCTCCACCAAAGACCTCAGAACCTCTCCACCAAAGACCTCAGAACCTCTCCACCAAACACCTCAGAACCTCTCCTCCAAACACCTCAGAACAAGCCCTCCAAACACCTCAGAACAAGCCCTCCAAACACCTCAGAACAAGCCCTCCAAACAACTCAGAACAAGCCCTCCAAACAACTCAGAACAATTCCACCAATGCCCGAACAAGTCCTCCTGTCACCGAACAAACCCACCAATCACAGAACAAGTCCAACAAACCACTGAAAATATCTCTCCTCACAGTTGAAGATCTCCAGGCACAGGACGAATTCTCGAATCTAAGACCAATTTCACCTGTATGAGAACAAGCCCTCCAAACACCTCAGAACCTCTCCTATAAACACCTCAGAACCTCTCCTCCAAACACCTCACAACCTCTCCTCCAAACACCTCAGAACCTCTCCTCCACACACATCAGGACAAGCCCTCCAAACACCTCAGAACAAGCCCTCCAAACACCTAAGAACAAGCCCTCCAAACACCTCAGAACCTCTCCTCCACACACCTCAGAACCTCTCCACCAAACACCTCAGAACCTCTCCACCAAACACATCGGAACCTCTCCACCAAACACCTCAGAACAAGCCCTCCAAACACCTCAGAACAAGCCCTCCAAACACCTCAGAACAAGCCCTCCAAACACCTCAGAACAAGCCCTCCAAAAACCTCAGAACTAGTCCACCAATGCCCGAACGAGTCCTCCTGTCACAGAACAAACCCACCAATCACAGAACAAGTCCTACAACCACTGAATAATGTCTCTACTCACAGTTGAAGATCTCCAGGCACAGGACAAATTCTCGAATCTAAGACCAATTTCACCTGTAAGAGAACAAGCCCTCCAAACACCTCAGAACCTCTCCTCCAAACACCTCAGAACCTCTCCTCCAAACACCTCAGAACCTCTCCTCCAAACACCTCAGAACCTCTCCTCCAAACACCTCAGAACCTCTCCTCCAAACACCTCAGAACAAGCTCTCCAAACCCCTCAGAACAAGCTCTCCAAACCCCTCAGAACAAGCCCTCCAAACCCCTCAGAACAAGCCCTCCAAACACCTCAGAACCTCTCCTCCAAACACCTCAGAACCTCTCCTCCAAACACCTCAGAACCTCTCCTCCAAACACCTCAGAACAAGCCCTCCAAACACCTCAGAACAATTCCACCAAAGCCCGAACAAGTCCTCCAGTCACAGAACAAATCCACCAATCACAGAACAAGTCCTACAACCACTGAAAAATATCTCTACTCACAGTTGAAGATCTCCAGGCACAGGACAAATTCACCAATCTAACACCAATTTCACCTGTAAGAGAACAAGCCCTCCAAACACCTCAGAACAAGCCCTCCAAACACCTCAGAACAAGTCCTCCAAACACCTCAGAACAAGCCCTCCAAACACCTCAGAACATCTCCTCCAAGCACCTCAGAACCTCTCCTCCAAACACCTCTGAGCCTCTCCTCCAATCACCTCAGAACCTCTCCACCAAACACCTCAGAACAAGCCCTCCAAACACCTCAGAACAAGCCCTCCAAACACCTCAGAACAAGCCCTCCAAACACCTCAGAACAATTCCACCAATTCCCGAACAAGTCCTCCTGTCACAGAACAAACCCACCAATCACAGAACAAGTCCTACAAACCACTGAAAATATCTCTACTCACAGTTGAAGATCTCCAGGCACAGGACAAATTCTCCAATCAAAGACCAATTTCACCTGTAAGAGAACAAGCCCTCCAAACATCTCAGAACCTCACCTCCAAATACGTCAGAACCTCTCCTCCAAAGACCTCAGAACCTCTCCTCCAAACACCTCAGAACCTCACCTCCAAACACCTCAGAACCTCTCCTCCAAACACCTCAGAACCTCACCTCCAAACACCTCAGAACCTCTCCTCCAAACACCTCAGAACCTCTCCTCCAAACACCTCAGAACCTCTCCTCCAAACGCCTCAGAACCTCTCCTCCAAACACCTCAGAACCTCTCCTCCAAACACCTCAGACCCTCTCCTCCAAACACCTCAGAACAAGCCCTCCAAACACCTCAGAACAAGTCCTCCAAACACCTCAGAACAAGCCCCCCAAACACCTCAGAACAAGCCCTCCAAACACCTCAGAACAAGCCCTCCAAACACCTCAGAACAAGTCCACCACTGACCGACAAAGTCCTCCAGTCACAGAACAAATCCACCAATCACAGAACAAGTCCTACAACCACTGAAAAATATCTCTACTCACAGTTGAAGTTCTCCAGGCATAGGACAAATTCTCCAATCTAAGACCAATTTCACCTGTAAGAGAACAAGCCCTCCAAACATCTCAGAACCTCACCTCCAAATACCTCAGAACCTCTCCTCCAAACACCTCAGAACCTCTCCTCCAAACACCTCAAAACAAGCCCTCCAAACCCCTCAGAACAAGCCCTCCAAACCCCTCAGAACAAGCCCTCCAAACACCTCAGAACAAGCTCTCCAAACCCCTCAGAACAAGCCCTCCAAACCCCTCAGAACAAGCCCACCAAACACCTCAGAACAAGTCCTCCAAACACCTCAGAACCTCTCCTCCAAACACCTCAGAACCTCTCCTCCAAACACCTCAGAACGTCTCCTCCAAACACCTCAGAACCTCTCCTCCAAACACCTCAGAACCTCTCCTCCAAACACCTCAGAACCTCTCCTCCAAACACCTCAGAACCTCTCCTCCAAACACCTCAGAACCTCTCCTCCAAACACCTCAGAACCTCTCCTCCAAACACCTCAGAAACCCTCCAATAAACAACACAGAACCTCTCCTCCAAACAACTCAGAATTTCTCCTCCAAACACCTCAGAACAAGCCCTCCAAACACCTCAGAACAAGCCCGCCAAACACCTCAGAACAAGTCCACCAATGCCCGAACAATTCCTCCAGTCACTGAACAATTCCGCCAATCACAGAACAAGTCCTACAACCACTGAAAAATATCTCTACTCGCAGTTGAAGATCTCCAGGCACAGGACAAATTCTCCAATCTAAGACCAATTTCTCCGGTAAGACAACAAGCCCTCCAAAAACCTCGGAACAAGCCCTCCAAACACCTCAGAACAAGCCCTCCAAACACCTCAGAACAAGCCCTCCAAACACCTCAGAAAAAGCCCTCCAAACACCTCAAAAAAAGCCCTCCAAACACCTCAAAAAAAGCCCTCCAAACACTTCAGAACCTCTCCTCCAAACACCTCTGAACCTCTCCTCCAAACACCTGTGAACCTCTCCTCCAAACTCCTCAGAACAAGCCCAGCAAACACCTCAGAACCTCTCCTCCAAACACCTCAGAACCTCTCCTCCAAACACCTCAGAACCTCGCCTCCAAACACCTCAGAACAAGCCCTCCAAACACCTCAGAACCTCTCCTCCAAGCAACTTAGAACAACATCTCCAAACACCTCAGAACCTCTCCTCCAAACACCTCAGAACCTCTCCTCCAAACACCTCAGAACCTCTCCTCCAAACACCTCAGAACCTCTCCTCCAAACACCTCAGAACCTCTCCTCCAAACACCTCAGAACCTCTCCTCCAAACACCTCAGTACCTCTCCTCCAAACACCTCAAAACCACTCCTCCAAACACCTCAGAACCTCTCCTCCAAACACCTCAGAACCTCTCCTCCAAACACCTCAGAACCTCTCCTCCAAACACCTCAGAACCTCTCCTCCAAACACCTCAGAACCTCTCCTCCAAACACCTCAGAACCTCTCCTCCAAACACCTCAGAACAAGCCCTCCAAACACCTCAGAACCTCTCCTCCAAACACCTCAGAAGAAGCCCAGCAAACACCTCAGAACCTCTCCTCCAAACACCTCAGAACCTCTCCACCGAACACCTCAGAACCTCTCCTCCAAACACCTCAGAACCTCTCCTCCAAACACCTCAGAACCTCTCCTCCAAACACCTCAGAACCTCTCCTCCAAACACCTCAGAACCTCTCCTCCAAACACCTCAGAACCTCTCCTCCAAGCACCACAGAACAAGCCCAGAAAACACCTCAGAACCTCTCCACCAAACACCTCAGAACCTCTCCCCCAAACACCTCAGAACCTCTCCACCAAACACCTCAGAACCTCTCCACCAAACAGCTCAGAACCTCTCCACCAAACACCTCAGAACCTCTCCACCAAACACCTCAGAACCTCTCCACCAAACACCTCAGTACCTCTCCTCCAAACACCTCAGAACCTCTCCTCCAAACACCTCAGAACCTCTCCTCCAAACACCTCAGAACAAGCCCTCCAAACACCTCAGAACAATTCCACCAATGCCCGAACAAGTCCTCCTGTCACAGAACAAACCCACCAATCACAGAACAAGTCCTACAACCACTTAAAAATATCTCTACTCACAGTTGAAGATCTCCAGGCACAGGACAAATTCTCCAATCTAAGACCAATTTCACCTGTAAGAGAAGAAGCCCTCCAAACACCTCAGAACCTCTCCTCCAAACACCTCAGAACCTCTCCTCCAAACACCTCAGAACCTCTCCTCCAAACACCTCAGAACCTCTCCTCCAAACACCTCAGAACCTCTCCTCCAAACACCTCAGAACCTCTCCTCCAAATACCTCAGAACAAGCTCCACAAACCCCTCAGAACAAGCCCTCCAAACACCTCAGAACAAGCCCTCCAAACACCTCAGAACAAGCCCTCCAAACACCTCAGAACAAGCTCTCCAAACCCCTCAGAACAAGCCCTCCAAACACCTCAGAACAAGCCCTCCAAACACCTCAGAACAAGCCCTCCAAACACCTCAGAACAAGCCCTCCAAACACCTCAGAACCTCTCCTCCAAACACCTCAGAACGTCTCCTCCAAACACCTCAGAACCTCTCCTCCAAACACCTCAGAACCTCTCCTCCAAACACCTCAGAACCTCTCCTCCAAACACCTCAGAAACTCTCCTCCAAACACCTCAGAACCTCTCCTCCAAACACCTCAGAACAAGTCCACCACTGACCGAGCAAGTCCTCCAGTCACAGAACAAATCCACCAATCACAGAACAAGTCCTACAACCACTGAAAAATATCTCTACTCACAGTTGAAGTTCTCCAGGCATAGGACAAATTCTCCAATCTAAGACCAATTTCACCTGTAAGAGAACAAGCCCTCCAAACACCTCAGAACCTCTCCTCCAAACACCTCAGAACCTCTCCTCCAAACACCTCAAAACCTCACCTCGAAACACCTCAGAACCTCTCCTCCAAACACCCCAGAACCTCACCTCCAAACACCTCAGAACCTCTCCTCCAAACACCTCAGAACAAGCCCTCCAAACATGTCAGAACAAGCCCTGCAAACACCTCAGAACAAGCCCTCCAAACACCTCAGAACAAGCCCTCCAAACACCTCAGAACCTCACCTCCAAATACCTCAGAACCTCTCCTCCAAACACCTCAGAACCTCTCCTCCAAACACCTCAGAACCTCTCCTCCAAACACCTCAGAACAAGCTCTCCAAACCCCTCAGAACAAGCCCTCCAAACCCCTCAGAACAAGCCCTCCAAACACCTCAGAACAAGCCCTCCAAACACCTCAGAACAAGTCCTCCAAACACCTCAGAACCTCTCCTCCAAACACCTCAGAACATCTCCTCCAAACACCTCAGAACCTCTCCTCCAAACACCTCAGAACCTCTCCTCCAAACACCTCAGAACCTATCCTCCAAACACCTCAGAACCTCTCCTCCTAACACCTCAGAACCTCTCCTCCAAACACCTCAGAAACTCTCCTCCAAACACCTCAGAACAAGTCCTCCAAACACCTCAGAACCTCTCCTCCAAACACCTCAGAACCTCACCTCCAAACACCTCAGAACCTCTCCTCCAAACACCTCAGAACCTCTCCTCCAAACACCTCAGAACCTCTCCTCCAAACACCTCAGAACCTCTCCTCCAAACACCTCAGAACCTCTCCTCCAAACACCTCAGAACCTCTCCTCCAAACACCTCAGAACAAGCCCCCCAAACACCTCAGAACAAGCCCTCCAAACACCTCAGAACAAGCCCTCCAAACACCTCAGAACAAGTCCACCACTGACCGACAAAGTCCTCCAGTCACAGAACAAATCCACCAATCACAGAACAAGTCCTACAACCACTGAAAAATATCTCTACTCACAGTTGAAGTTCTCCAGGCATAGGACAAATTCTCCAATCTAAGACCAATTTCACCTGTAAGAGAACAAGCCCTCCAAACATCTCAGAACCTCACCTCCAAATACCTCAGAACCTCTCCTCCAAACACCTCAGAACCTCTCCTCCAAACACCTCAAAACAAGCCCTCCAAACCCCTCAGAACTAGCCCTCCAAACCCCTCAGAACAAGCCCTCCAAACACCTCAGAACAAGCTCTCCAAACCCCTCAGAACAAGCCCTCCAAACCCCTCAGAACAAGCCCACCAAACCCCTCAGAACAAGCCCACCAAACCCCTCAGAACAAGTCCTCCAAACACCTCAGAACCTCTCCTCCAAACACCTCAGAACCTCTCCTCCAAACACCTCAGAACCTCTCCTCCAAACACCTCAGAACCTCTCCTCCAAACACCTCAGAACCTCTCCTCCAAACACCTCAGAACCTCTCCTCCAAACACCTCAGAACCTCTCCTCCAAACACCTCAGAACCTCTCCTCCAAACACCTCAGAACCTCTCCTCCAAACACCTCAGAAACCCTCCAATAAACAACACAGAACCTCTCCTCCAAACAACTCAGAATTTCTCCTCCAAACACCTCAGAACAAGCCCTCCAAACACCTCAGAACAAGCCCGCCAAACACCTCAGAACAAGTCCACCAATGCCCGAACAAGTCCTCCAGTCACTGAACAATTCCGCCAATCACAGAACAAGTCCTACAACCACTGAAAAATATCTCTACTCACAGTTGAAGATCTCCAGGCACAGGACAAATTCTCCAATCAAAGACCAATTTCTCCTGTAAGACAACAAGCCCTCCAAACACCTCGGAACAAGCCCTCCAAACACCTCAGAACAAGCCCTCCAAACACCTCAGAACAAGCCCTCCAAACACCTCAGAAAAAGCCCTCCAAACACCTCAAAAAAAGCCCTCCAAACACCTCAAAAAAAGCCCTCCAAACACTTCAGAACCTCTCCTCCAAACACCTCTGAACCTCTCCTCCAAACACCTCTGAACCTCTCCTCCAAACTCCTCAGAACAAGCCCAGCAAACACCTCAGAACCTCTCCTCCAAACACCTCAGAACCTCTCCACCGAACACCTCAGAACCTCTCCTCCAAACACCTCAGAACCTCTCCTCCAAACACCTCAGAACCTCTCCTCCAAACACCTCAGAACCTCTCCTCCAAGCAACTTAGAACAACATCTCCAAACACCTCAGAACCTCTCCTCCAAACACCTCAGAACCTCTCCTCCAAGCACCTCAGAACCTCTCCACCAAACACCTCAGAACCTCTCCTCCAAACACCTCAGAACCTCTCCTCCAAACACCTCAGAACCTCTCCTCCAAACACCTCAGAACCTCTCCTCCAAACACCTCAGAACCTCTCCCCCAAACACCTCACAACCTCTCCTCCAAACACCTCAGAACCTCTCCTCCAGACACCTCAGAACCTCTCCTCCAGACACCTCAGAACCTCTCCTCCAAACTCCTCAGAACAAGCCCAGCAAACACCTCAGAACCTCTCCTCCAAACACCTCAGAACCTCTCCTCCAAACACCTCAGAAGAAGCCCAGCAAACACCTCAGAACCTCTCCTCCAAACACCTCAGAACCTCTCCACCCAACACCTCAGAACCTCTCCTCCAAACACCTCAGAACCTCTCCTCCAAACACCTCAGAACCTCTCCTCCAAGCACCACAGAACAAGCCCAGAAAACACCTCAGAACCTCTCCACCAAACACCTCAGAACCTCTCCCCCAAACACCTCAGAACCTCTCCCCCAAACACCTCAGAACCTCTCCACCAAACACCTCAGAACCTCTCCACCAAACACCTCAGAACCTCTCCACCAAACACCTCAGAACCTCTCCACCAAACACCTCAGAACCTCTCCTCCAAACACCTCAGAACCTCTCCTCCAAACACCTCAGAACCTCTCCTCCAAACACCTCAGAACAAGCCCTCCAAACACCTCAGAACAATTCCACCAATGCCCGAACAAGTCCTCCTGTCACAGAACAAACCCACCAATCACAGAACAAGTCCTACAACCACTTAAAAATATCTCTACTCACAGTTGAAGATCTCCAGGCAGAGGACAAATTCTCCAATCTAAGACCAATTTCACCTGTAAGAGAAGAAGCCCTCCAAACACCTCAGAACCTCTCCTCCAAACACCTCAGAACCTCTCCTCCAAACGCCTCAGAACCTCTCCTCCAAACACCTCAGAACCTCTCCTCCAAACACCTCAGAACCTCTCCCCCAAACACCTCAGAACCTCTCCTCCAAACACCTCAGAACCTCTCCTCCAGACACCTCAGAACCTCTCCTCCAAACTCCTCAGAACCTCTCCTCCAAACACCTCAGAACCTCTCCTCCAAACACCTCAGAACCTCTCCTCCAAACACCTCAGAACCTCTCCTCCAAACACCTCAGAACCTCTCCCCCAAACACCTCAGAACCACTCCACCAAACACCTCAGAACCTCTCCTCCAAACACCTCAGAACCTCTCCTCCAAACACCTCAGAACCTCTCCTCCAAACACCTCAGAACCTCTCCTCCAAACACCTCAGAACCTCTCCTCCAAACACCTCTGTACAAGCCCTCCAAACACCTCAGAACCTCCCCTCCAAACACCTCAGAACAATCCCTCCAGACACCTCAGAACCTCTCCTCCAAACACCTCAGAAGAAGCCCAGCAAACACCTCAGAACCTCTCCTCCAAACACCTCAGAACCTCTCCACCGAACACCTCAGAACCTCTCCTCCAAACACCTCAGAACAAGCCCAGCAAAAACCTCAGAACCTCTCCTCCAAACACCTCAGAACCTCTCCTCCAAACACCTCAGAACCTCTCCTCCAAACACCTCAGAACCTCTCCTCCAAACACCTCAGAACCTCTCCTCCAAAAACCTCAGAACCTCTCCTCCAAACACCTCAGAACCTCTCCTTCAAACACCTCAGAACCTCTCCTCCAAACACCTCAGAACAAGCCCTCCAAACACCTCAGAACCTCTCCTCCAAACACGTCAGAACAAGCCCTCCAGACACCTCAGAACCTCTCCTCCAAACACCTCAGAAGAAGCCCAGCAAACACCTCAGAACCTCTCCTCCAAACACCTCAGAACCTCTCCACCGAACACCTCAGAACCTCTCCTCCAAACACCTCAGAACCTCTCCTCCAAACACCTCAGAACCTCTCCTCCAAACGCCTCAGAACCTCTCCTCCAAACGCCTCAGAACAAGCCCTCCAGACACCTCAGAACCTCTCCTCCAAACACTTCAGAACAAGCCCAGCAAACAACTCAGAACCTCTCCTCCAAACACCTCAGAACCTCTCCACCGAACACCTCAGAACCTCTCCTCCAAACACCTCAGAACCTCTCCTCCAAACACCTCAGAACCTCTCCTCCAAACACCTCAGAACCTCTCCTCCAAGCAACTTAGAACAACATCTCCAAACACCTCAGAACCTCTCCTCCAAACACCTCAGAACCTCTCCTCCAAACACCTCAGAACCTCTCCACCAAACACCTCAGAACCTCTCCTCCAAACACCTCAGAACCTCTCCTCCAAACACCTCAGAACAAGCCCAGCAAACACCTCAGAACCTCTCCTCCAAACACCTCAGAACCTCTCCTCCAAACACCTCAGAACCTCGCCTCCAAACACCTCAGAACAAGCCCTCCAAACACCTCAGAACCTCTCCTCCAAGCAACTTAGAACAACATCTCCAAACACCTCAGAACCTCTCCTCCAAACACCTCAGAACCTCTCCTCCAAACACCTCAGAACCTCTCCTCCAAACACCTCAGAACCTCTCCTCCAAACACCTCAGAACCTCTCCTCCAAACACCTCAGAACCTCTCCTCCAAACACCTCAGAACCTCTCCTCCAAACACCTCAGTACCTCTCCTCCAAACACCTCAAAACCACTCCTCCAAACACCTCAGAACCTCTCCTCCAAACACCTCAGAACCTCTCCTCCAAACACCTCAGAACCTCTCCTCCAAACACCTCAGAACCTCTCCTCCAAACACCTCAGAACCTCTCCTCCAAACACCTCAGAACCTCTCCTCCAAACACCTCAGAACAAGCCCTCCAAACACCTCAGAACCTCTCCTCCAAACACCTCAGAAGAAGCCCAGCAAACACCTCAGAACCTCTCCTCCAAACACCTCAGAACCTCTCCACCGAACACCTCAGAACCTCTCCACCAAACACCTCAGAACCTCTCCTCCAAACACCTCAGAACCTCTCCACCAAACACCTCAGAACCTCTCCACCAAACACCTCAGAACCTCTCCACCAAACACCTCAGTACCTCTCCTCCAAACACCTCAGAACCTCTCCTCCAAACACCTCAGAACCTCTCCTCCAAACACCTCAGAACAAGCCCTCCAAACACCTCAGAACAATTCCACCAATGCCCGAACAAGTCCTCCTGTCACAGAACAAACCCACCAATCACAGAACAAGTCCTACAACCACTTAAAAATATCTCTACTCACAGTTGAAGATCTCCAGGCACAGGACAAATTCTCCAATCTAAGACCAATTTCACCTGTAAGAGAAGAAGCCCTCCAAACACCTCAGAACCTCTCCTCCAAACACCTCAGAACCTCTCCTCCAAACACCTCAGAACCTCTCCTCCAAACACCTCAGAACCTCTCCTCCAAACACCTCAGAACCTCTCCTCCAAACACCTCAGAACCTCTCCTCCAAATACCTCAGAACAAGCTCCACAAACCCCTCAGAACAAGCCCTCCAAACACCTCAGAACAAGCCCTCCAAACACCTCAGAACAAGCCCTCCAAACACCTCAGAACAAGCTCTCCAAACCCCTCAGAACAAGCCCTCCAAACACCTCAGAACAAGCCCTCCAAACACCTCAGAACAAGCCCTCCAAACACCTCAGAACAAGCCCTCCAAACACCTCAGAACCTCTCCTCCAAACACCTCAGAACGTCTCCTCCAAACACCTCAGAACCTCTCCTCCAAACACCTCAGAACCTCTCCTCCAAACACCTCAGAACCTCTCCTCCTAACACCTCAGAACCTCTCCTCCAAACACCTCAGAAACTCTCCTCCAAACACCTCAGAACCTCTCCTCCAAACACCTCAGAACAAGTCCACCACTGACCGAGCAAGTCCTCCAGTCACAGAACAAATCCACCAATCACAGAACAAGTCCTACAACCACTGAAAAATATCTCTACTCACAGTTGAAGTTCTCCAGGCATAGGACAAATTCTCCAATCTAAGACCAATTTCACCTGTAAGAGAACAAGCCCTCCAAACACCTCAGAACCTCTCCTCCAAACACCTCAGAACCTCTCCTCCAAACACCTCAAAACCTCACCTCGAAACACCTCAGAACCTCTCCTCCAAACACCCCAGAACCTCACCTCCAAACACCTCAGAACCTCTCCTCCAAACACCTCAGAACAAGCCCTCCAAACATGTCAGAACAAGCCCTGCAAACACCTCAGAACAAGCCCTCCAAACACCTCAGAACAAGCCCTCCAAACACCTCAGAACCTCACCTCCAAATACCTCAGAACCTCTCCTCCAAACACCTCAGAACCTCTCCTCCAAACACCTCAGAACCTCTCCTCCAAACACCTCAGAACAAGCTCTCCAAACCCCTCAGAACAAGCCCTCCAAACCCCTCAGAACAAGCCCTCCAAACACCTCAGAACAAGCCCTCCAAACACCTCAGAACAAGTCCTCCAAACACCTCAGAACCTCTCCTCCAAACACCTCAGAACATCTCCTCCAAACACCTCAGAACCTCTCCTCCAAACACCTCAGAACCTCTCCTCCAAACACCTCAGAACCTATCCTCCAAACACCTCAGAACCTCTCCTCCTAACACCTCAGAACCTCTCCTCCAAACACCTCAGAAACTCTCCTCCAAACACCTCAGAACAAGTCCTCCAAACACCTCAGAACCTCTCCTCCAAACACCTCAGAACCTCACCTCCAAACACCTCAGAACCTCTCCTCCAAACACCTCAGAACCTCTCCTCCAAACACCTCAGAACCTCTCCTCCAAACACCTCAGAACCTCTCCTCCAAACACCTCAGAACCTCTCCTCCAAACACCTCAGAACCTCTCCTCCAAACACCTCAGAACAAGCCCCCCAAACACCTCAGAACAAGCCCTCCAAACACCTCAGAACAAGCCCTCCAAACACCTCAGAACAAGTCCACCACTGACCGACAAAGTCCTCCAGTCACAGAACAAATCCACCAATCACAGAACAAGTCCTACAACCACTGAAAAATATCTCTACTCACAGTTGAAGTTCTCCAGGCATAGGACAAATTCTCCAATCTAAGACCAATTTCACCTGTAAGAGAACAAGCCCTCCAAACATCTCAGAACCTCACCTCCAAATACCTCAGAACCTCTCCTCCAAACACCTCAGAACCTCTCCTCCAAACACCTCAAAACAAGCCCTCCAAACCCCTCAGAACAAGCCCTCCAAACCCCTCAGAACAAGCCCTCCAAACACCTCAGAACAAGCTCTCCAAACCCCTCAGAACAAGCCCTCCAAACCCCTCAGAACAAGCCCACCAAACCCCTCAGAACAAGCCCACCAAACCCCTCAGAACAAGTCCTCCAAACACCTCAGAACCTCTCCTCCAAACACCTCAGAACCTCTCCTCCAAACACCTCAGAACCTCTCCTCCAAACACCTCAGAACCTCTCCTCCAAACACCTCAGAACCTCTCCTCCAAACACCTCAGAACCTCTCCTCCAAACACCTCAGAACCTCTCCTCCAAACACCTCAGAACCTCTCCTCCAAACACCTCAGAACCTCTCCTCCAAACACCTCAGAAACCCTCCAATAAACAACACAGAACCTCTCCTCCAAACAACTCAGAATTTCTCCTCCAAACACCTCAGAACAAGCCCTCCAAACACCTCAGAACAAGCCCGCCAAACACCTCAGAACAAGTCCACCAATGCCCGAACAAGTCCTCCAGTCACTGAACAATTCCGCCAATCACAGAACAAGTCCTACAACCACTGAAAAATATCTCTACTCACAGTTGAAGATCTCCAGGCACAGGACAAATTCTCCAATCAAAGACCAATTTCTCCTGTAAGACAACAAGCCCTCCAAACACCTCGGAACAAGCCCTCCAAACACCTCAGAACAAGCCCTCCAAACACCTCAGAACAAGCCCTCCAAACACCTCAGAAAAAGCCCTCCAAACACCTCAAAAAAAGCCCTCCAAACACCTCAAAAAAAGCCCTCCAAACACTTCAGAACCTCTCCTCCAAACACCTCTGAACCTCTCCTCCAAACACCTCTGAACCTCTCCTCCAAACTCCTCAGAACAAGCCCAGCAAACACCTCAGAACCTCTCCTCCAAACACCTCAGAACCTCTCCACCGAACACCTCAGAACCTCTCCTCCAAACACCTCAGAACCTCTCCTCCAAACACCTCAGAACCTCTCCTCCAAACACCTCAGAACCTCTCCTCCAAGCAACTTAGAACAACATCTCCAAACACCTCAGAACCTCTCCTCCAAACACCTCAGAACCTCTCCTCCAAGCACCTCAGAACCTCTCCACCAAACACCTCAGAACCTCTCCTCCAAACACCTCAGAACCTCTCCTCCAAACACCTCAGAACCTCTCCTCCAAACACCTCAGAACCTCTCCTCCAAACACCTCAGAACCTCTCCCCCAAACACCTCACAACCTCTCCTCCAAACACCTCAGAACCTCTCCTCCAGACACCTCAGAACCTCTCCTCCAGACACCTCAGAACCTCTCCTCCAAACTCCTCAGAACAAGCCCAGCAAACACCTCAGAACCTCTCCTCCAAACACCTCAGAACCTCTCCTCCAAACACCTCAGAAGAAGCCCAGCAAACACCTCAGAACCTCTCCTCCAAACACCTCAGAACCTCTCCACCCAACACCTCAGAACCTCTCCTCCAAACACCTCAGAACCTCTCCTCCAAACACCTCAGAACCTCTCCTCCAAGCACCACAGAACAAGCCCAGAAAACACCTCAGAACCTCTCCACCAAACACCTCAGAACCTCTCCCCCAAACACCTCAGAACCTCTCCCCCAAACACCTCAGAACCTCTCCACCAAACACCTCAGAACCTCTCCACCAAACACCTCAGAACCTCTCCACCAAACACCTCAGAACCTCTCCACCAAACACCTCAGAACCTCTCCACCAAACACCTCAGAACCTCTCCTCCAAACACCTCAGAACCTCTCCTCCAAACACCTCAGAACCTCTCCTCCAAACACCTCAGAACAAGCCCTCCAAACACCTCAGAACAATTCCACCAATGCCCGAACAAGTCCTCCTGTCACAGAACAAACCCACCAATCACAGAACAAGTCCTACAACCACTTAAAAATATCTCTACTCACAGTTGAAGGTCTCCAGGCAGAGGACAAATTCTCCAATCTAAGACCAATTTCACCTGTAAGAGAAGAAGCCCTCCAAACACCTCAGAACCTCTCCTCCAAACACCTCAGAACCTCTCCTCCAAACGCCTCAGAACCTCTCCTCCAAACACCTCAGAACCTCTCCTCCAAACACCTCAGAACCTCTCCCCCAAACACCTCAGAACCTCTCCTCCAAACACCTCAGAACCTCTCCTCCAGACACCTCAGAACCTCTCCTCCAAACTCCTCAGAACCTCTCCTCCAAACACCTCAGAACCTCTCCTCCAAACACCTCAGAACCTTCTCCTCCAAACACCTCAGAACCTCTCCTCCAAACACCTCAGAACCTCTCCCCCAAACACCTCAGAACCACTCCACCAAACACCTCAGAACCTCTCCTCCAAACACCTCAGAACCTCTCCTCCAAACACCTCAGAACCTCTCCTCCAAACACCTCAGAACCTCTCCTCCAAACACCTCAGAACCTCTCCTCCAAACACCTCAGAACAATCCCTCCAGACACCTCAGAACCTCTCCTCCAAACACCTCAGAAGAAGCCCAGCAAACACCTCAGAACCTCTCCTCCAAACACCTCAGAACCTCTCCACCGAACACCTCAGAACCTCTCCTCCAAACACCTCAGAACAAGCCCAGCAAAAACCTCAGAACCTCTCCTCCAAACACCTCAGAACCTCTCCTCCAAACACCTCAGAACCTCTCCTCCAAACACCTCAGAACCTCTCCTCCAAACACCTCAGAACCTCTCCTCCAAAAACCTCAGAACCTCTCCTCCAAACACCTCAGAACCTCTCCTTCAAACACCTCAGAACCTCTCCTCCAAACACCTCAGAACAAGCCCTCCAAACACCTCAGAACCTCTCCTCCAAACACGTCAGAACAAGCCCTCCAGACACCTCAGAACCTCTCCTCCAAACACCTCAGAAGAAGCCCAGCAAACACCTCAGAACCTCTCCTCCAAACACCTCAGAACCTCTCCACCGAACACCTCAGAACCTCTCCTCCAAACACCTCAGAACCTCTCCTCCAAACACCTCAGAACCTCTCCTCCAAACGCCTCAGAACCTCTCCTCCAAACGCCTCAGAACAAGCCCTCCAGACACCTCAGAACCTCTCCTCCAAACACTTCAGAACAAGCCCAGCAAACAACTCAGAACCTCTCCTCCAAACACCTCAGAACCTCTCCACCGAACACCTCAGAACCTCTCCTCCAAACACCTCAGAACCTCTCCTCCAAACACCTCAGAACCTCTCCTCCAAACACCTCAGAACCTCTCCTCCAAGCAACTTAGAACAACATCTCCAAACACCTCAGAACCTCTCCTCCAAACACCTCAGAACCTCTCCTCCAAACACCTCAGAACCTCTCCACCAAACACCTCAGAACCTCTCCTCCAAACACCTCAGAACCTCTCCTCCAAACACCTCAGAACCTCTCCTCCAAACACCTCAGAACCTCTCCTCCAAACACCTCAGAACCTCTCCTCCAAACACCTCAGAACCTCTCCTCCAAACACCTCAGAAACTCTCCTCCAAACAACTCAGAACAAGCCCTCCAAACAACTCAGAACAAGTCCACCAATGCCCAAACAATTCCTCCAGTCACAGAACAAATCCACCAATCACAGAACAAGTCCTACAACCACTGAAAAATATCTCTACTCACAGTTGAAGTTCTCCAGGCATAGGACAAATTCTCCAATCTAAGGCCAATTTCACCTGTAAGAGAACAAGCCCTCCAAACACCTCAGAACCTCACCTCCAAATACCTCAGAACCTCTCCTCCAAACACCTCAGAACCTCTCCTCCAAACACCTCAGAACCTCTCCTCCAAATACCTCAGAACAAGCTCCACAAACCCCTCAGAACAAGCCCTCCAAATCCCTCAGAACAAGCCCTCCAAACACCTCAGAACAAGCTCTCCAAACCCCTCAGAACAAGCCCTCCAAACACCTCAGAACAAGCCCTCCAAACACCTCAGAACCTCTCCTCCAAACACCCCAGAACCTCACCTCCAAACACCTCAGAACCTCTCCTCCAAACACCCCAGAACCTCACCTCCAAACACCTCAGAACCTCTCCTCCAAACACCTCAGAACAAGCCCTCCAAACATCTCAGAACAAGCCCTGCAAACACCTCAGAACAAGCCCTCCAAACACCTCAGAACAAGCCCTCCAAACACCTCAGAACCTCACCTCCAAATACCTCAGAACCTCTCCTCCAAACACCTCAGAACCTCTCCTCCAAACACCTCAGAACCTCTCCTCCAAACACCTCAGAACAAGCTCTCCAAACCCCTCAGAACAAGCCCTCCAAACCACTCAGAACAAGCCCTCCAAACACCTCAGAACAAGCCCTCCAAACACCTCAGAACCTCTCCTCCAAACACCTCAGAACATCTCCTCCAAACACCTCAGAACCTCTCCTCCAAACACCTCAGAACCTCTCCTCCAGACACCTCAGAACCTCTCCTCCTAACACCTCAGAACCTCTCCTCCAAACACCTCAGAAACTCTCCTCCAAACACCTCAGAACAAGTCCTCCAAACACCTCAGAACAAGTCCACCACTGACCGAGCAAGTCCTCCAGTCACAGAAGAAATCCACCAATCACAGAACAAGTCCTACAACCACTGAAAAATATCTCTACTCACAGTTGAAGTTCTCCAGGCATAGGACAAATTCTCCAATCTAAGACCAATTTCACCTGTATTAGAACAAGCCCTCCAAACACCTCAGAACCTCTCCTCCAAACACCTCAGAACCTCTCCTCCAAACACCTCAGAACCTCTCCTCCAAACACCTCAGAACCTCTCCTCCAAACACCTCAGAACCTCTCCTCCAAACACCTCAGAACCTCTCCTCCAAACAGATCAGAACCTCACCTCGAAACACCTCAGAACCTCTCCTCCAAACACCTCAGAACCTCTCCTCCAAACACCTCAGAACCTCTCCTCCAAACACCTCAGAACAAGCCCTCCAAACACCTCAGAACCTCTCCTCCAAACACCTCAGAACCTCTCCTCCAAACACCTCAAAACCTCACCTCGAAACACCTCAGAACAAGCCCTCCAAACACCTCAGAACAAGTCCTCCAAACACCTCAGAACAAGCCCCCCAAACACCTCAGAACAAGCCCTCCAAACACCTCAGAACAAGCCCTCCAAACACCTCAGAACAAGCCCTCCAAACACCTGAGAACCTCTCCTCCTAACACCTCAGAAACTCTCCTCCAAACACCTCAGAAACTCTCCTCCAGAAACCTCAGAAACTCTCCTCCAAACACCTCAGAACAAGACCTCCAAACACCTCAGAACAAGACCTCCAAACACCTCAGAACAAGCCCTCCAAACACCTCAGAAGAAGTCTACCAATGCCCGAACAAGTCCTCCAGTCACAGAACAAATCCACCAATCACAGAACAAGTCCAACAACCACTGAAATATATCTCTACTCACAGTTGAATATCTCCAGGCACAGGACAAATTTTCCAATCTAAGACCAATTTCGCCTGTAAGAGAACAAGCCCTCCAAACACCTCAGAACCTCTCCTCCAAACACCTCAGAACCTGTCCTCCAAAACACCTCAGAACCTCTCCACCAAACACCTCAGAACCTCTCCACCAAACACCTCAGAACCACTCCACCAAACACCTCAGAACCTCTCCTCCAAACACCTCAGAACCTCTCCTCCAAACACCTCAGAACCTCTCCTCCAAACACCTCAGAACAAGCCCTCCAAACAACTCAGAAGAAGCCCTCCAAACACCTCAGAACAAGCCCTCCAAACACCTCAGAACAAGTCCTCCAAACACCTCAGAACAAGTCCTCCAAACACCTCAGAACCTCTCCTCCACACACGTCAGAACCTCTCCTCCAAACACCTCAGAACCTCTCCTCCAAACACCTCAGAACAAGTCCTCCAAACACCTTTAGAACAAGCCCTCCAAACACCTTAGAACAAGCCCTCCAAACACCTCACAACCTCTCCTCCACACACCTCAGAACCTCTCCTCCACACACCTCAGAACCTCTCCTCCAAACACCTCAGAACAAGCCCTCCAAACACCTCGGAACAAGCCCTCCAAACACCTCAGAACAAGAGCTCCAAACACCTCAAAACCAGCCCTCCAAACACCTCAGAAAAAGCCCTCCAAACACCTCAGAAAAAGCCCTCCAAACACCTCAGAAAAAGCCCTCCAAACACTTCAGAAACTCTCCTCCAAACACCTCAGAACCTCTCCTCCAAACACCTCAGAACCTCTCCTCCAAACGCCTCAGAACCTGTCCTCCAAACGCCTCAGAACCTCTCCTCCAAACGCCTCAGAACCTCTCCTCCAAATGCCTCAGAACATCTCCTCCAAACGCCTCAGAACCTCTCCTCCAAACGCCTCAGAACCTCTCCTCCAAACGCCTCAGAACCTCTCCTCCAAACAACTCAGAACCTCTCCTCCAAACACCTCAGAACCTCTCCTCCAAACACCTCAGAACCTCTCCTCCAAACAACTCAGAACCTCTCCTCCAAATAACGCAGAAACCCTCCACCAAACAACGCAGAACCTCTCCTCCAAACACCTCAGAACAAGCCCTCCAAACCCCTCAGAACAATCCCTCCAAACCCCTCAGAACAATCCCTCCAAACCCCTCAGAACAATCCCTCCAAACACCTCAGAACCTCTCCTCCAAACACCTCAGAACCTCTCCTACAAACACCTCAGAACCTCTCCTCCAAACACCTCAGATCCTCTCCTCCAAACACCTCAGAACCTCTCCTCCAAACACCTCAGAACCTCTCCTCCAAACACCTCAGAACCTCTCCTCCAAACACCTCAGAACCTCTCCTCCAAACACCTCAGAACAAGCCCTCCAAACACCTCAGAACCTCTCCTCCAAACACCTCAGAACCTCTCCTCCAAACACCTCAGAACCTCCCCTCCAAACACCTCAGAACCTCTCCTCCAAACACCTTAGAACCTCACCTCCAAACACCTCAGAACCTCACCTCCAAACACCTCAGCACCTCTCCTCCAAACACCTCAGCACCTCTCCTCCAAACACCTCAGAACCTCATCTCCAAACACCTCAGAACCTCTCCTCCAAACACCTCAGAACCTCTCCTCCAAACACCTCAGAGCCTCTCCTCCAAGCACCTCAGAACCTCTCCTCCAAGCACCTCAGAACCTCTCCTCCAAGCACCTCAGAACCTCTCCTCCAAGCACCTCAGAACAAGCCCTCCAAACACCTCAGAACAAGCCCTCCAAACACCTCAGAACCTCTCCTCCAAACACCTCAGAACCTCTCCTCCAAACACCTCAGAACCTCTCCAGCAAACACCTCAGAACAAGCCCTCCAAACACCTCAGAACCTCTCCTCCAAACACCTCAGAACCTCTCCTCAAAACACCTCAGAACCTCTCCACCAAACACCTCAGAACCTCTCCACCAAACTCCTCAGAACCTCTCCATCAAACGCCTCAGAACCTCTCCTCCAAACACCTCAGAACAAGCCCTCCAAACACCTCAGAACAAGCCCTCCAAACACCTGAGAACATCTCCTCCAAACACCTCAGAACCTCTCCTCCAAACACCTCAGAACCCCTCCTCCAAAAACCTCAGAACCTCTCCTCCAAACACCTCAGAACCTCTCCTCCAAACACCTCAGAACCTCTCCTCCAAACACCTCAGAACCTCTCCTCCAAACTCCTCAGAACCTCTCCTCCAAACACCTCAGAACAAGCCCTCCAAACACCTCAGAACAAGCCCTCCAAACACCTCAGAACATCTCCTCCAAACACCTCAGAACCTCTCCTCCAAACACCTCAGAACCTCTCCTCCAAAAACCTCAGAACCTCTCCTCCAAACACCTCAGAACCTCTCCTCCAAACACCTCAGAACCTCTCCTCCAAACACCTCAGAACCTCTCCTCCAAACACCTCAGAACCTCTCCTCCAAACACCTCAGAAACCCTCCACCAAACAACACAGAACCTCTCCTTCAAACAACTCAGAACTTCTCCTCCAAACACCTCAGAACAAACCCTCCAAACACCTCAGAACAAGCCCGCCAAACAAATCAGAACAAGTCCACCAATGCCCGAACAAGTCCTCCAGTCACTGAACAATTCCGCCAATCACAGAACAAGTCCTACAACCACTGAAAAATATCTCTACTCACAGTTGAATATCTCCAGGCACAGGACAAATTCTCCAATCAAAGACCTATTTCTCCTGTAAGACAACAAGCCCTCCAAACACCTCAGAACAAGCCCTCCAAACACCTCAGAACAAGCGCTCCAAACACCTCAAAACCAGCCCTCCAAACACCTCAGAAAAAGCCCTCCAAACACCTCAGAAAAAGCCCTCCAAACACTTCAGAACCTCTCCTCCAAACACCTCAGAACCTCTCCTCCAAACGCCTCAGAACCTCTCCTCCAAACGCCTCAGAACCTCTCCTCCAAACGCCTCAGAACCTCTCCTCCAAACGCCTCAGAACCTCTCCTCCAAACGCCTCAGAACCTCTCCTCCAAACGCCTCAGAACCTCTCCTCCAAACGCCTCAGAACCACTCCTCCAAACGCCTCAGAACCTCTCCTCCAAACGCCTCAGAAGCTCTCCTCCAAACGCCTCAGAAGCTCTCCTCCAAACGCCTCAGAAGCTCTCCTCCAAACGCCTCAGAACTTCTCCTCCAAACGCCTCAGAACTTCTCCTCCAAACAACTCAGAACCTCTCCTCCAAACACCTCAGAACCTCTCCTCCAAACACCTCAGAACCTCTCCTCCAAACACCTCAGAACCTCTCCTCCAAACACCTCAGAACTAGACCTCCAAACACCTCAGAACTAGACCTCCAAACACCTCAGAACTAGACCTCCAAACACCTCAGAACAAGACCGCCAAACACCTCAGAACAAGACCGCCAAACACCTCAGAACAAGCCCTCCACACACCTCAGAACACGCCCTCCAAACACCTCAGAACCTCTCCACCAAACACCTCAGAACCTCTCCACCAAACACCTCAGAACCTCTCCACCAAACACCTCAGAACCTCTCCACCAAACACCTCAGAACCACTCCACCAAACACCTCAGAACCTCTCCTCCAAACACCTCAGAACCTCTCCTCCAAACACCTCAGAACCTCTCCTCCAAACACCTCAGAACAAGCCCTCCAAACAACTCAGAAGAAGCCCTCCAAACACCTAAGAACAAGCCCTCCAAACACATCAGAACAAGCCCTCCAAACAACTCAGAACAATTCCACCAATGCCCGAACAAGTCCTCCTGTCACAGAACAAACCCACCAATCACAGAACAAGTCCTACAACCTCTGAAAAATATCTTTACTCACAGTTGAAGATCTCCAGGCACAGGACAAATTCTCCAATCTAAGACCAATTTAACCTGTAAGAGAACAAGCCCTCCAAACACCTCAGAACCTCTGCTCCAAACACCTCAGAACCTCTCCTCCAACTACCTCAGAACAAGGCCTCCAAACACCTCAGAACAAGGCCTCCAAACACCTCAGAACTAGCCCTCCAAACACCTAAGAACAAGCCCTCCAAACACCTCAGAACCTCTCCTCCAAACACCTCAGAACCTCTCCACCAAACACCTCAGAACCTCTCCTCCAAACACCTCAGAACAAGCGCTCCAAACACCTCAGAACCTCACCTCCAAACACCTCAGAACAAGCCCTCCAAACACCTCAGAACCTCTCCTCCAAACACCTCAGAACAAGCCCTCCAAACACCTCAGAACAAGCCCACCAAACACCTCAGAACCTCTCCTCCAAACACCTCAGAACAAGCCCTCCAAACACCTCAGAACCTCTCCCCCAAACACCTCAGAACAAGCCCTCCAAACACCTCAGAACAAGCCCTCGAAACACCTCAGAACCTCTCCTCCAAACACCTCAGAACCTCACCTCCAAACACCTCAGAACAAGCCCTCCAAGCACCTCAGAAACTCTCCTCCAAACACCTCAGAACAAGCCCAGAAAACACCTCAGAACCTCTCCTCCAAACACCTCAGAACCTCTCCACCAAACACCTCAGAACCTCTCCACCAAACACCTCAGAACCTCTCCACCAAAGACCTCAGAACCTCTCCACCAAAGACCTCAGAACCTCTCCAACAAACACCTCAGAACCTCTCCACCAAACACCTCAGACCTCACCACCAAACACCTCAGAACCTCACCTCCAAACACCTCAGAACAAGCCCTCCAAACACCTCAGTACAAGCCCTCCAAACACCTAAGAACAAGCCCTCCAAACACCTAAGAACCTCTCCTCCAAACACCTCAGAACCTCTCCTCCAAACACCTCAGAACCTCTCCTCCAAACACCTCAGAACAAGCCCTCCAAACACCTCAGAACAAGCCCTCCAAACACCTCAGAACAAGCCCTCCAAACACCTCAGAACAAGCCCTCCAAACACCTCAGAACAAGCCATCCAAACACCTAAGAACAAGCCCTCCAAACACCTCAGAACAAGACCTCCAAACACCTCAAAACAAGCCCTCCAAACACCTCAGAACATCTCCTCCAAACACCTCCGAACCTCTCCTCAAAACACCTCTGAGCCTCTCCTCCAATCACCTCAGAACCTCTCCACCAAACACCTCAGAAGAAGCCCTCCAAACAACTCAGAACAATTCCACCAATTCCCGAACAAGTCCTCCTCTCACAGAACAAACCCACCAATCACAGAACAAGTCCTACAACCACTGAAAAATATCTTTACTCACAGTTGAAGATCTCCAGGCACAGGACAAATTCTCCAATCTAAGACCAATTTCACCTGTAAGAGAACAAGCCCTCCAAACACCTCAGAACCTCTCCTCCAAACACCTCAGAACCTCTCCTCCAACTACCTCAGAACAAGGCCTCCAAACACCTCAGAACAAGGCCTCCAAACACCTCAGAACAAGCCCTCCAAACACCTCAGAACAAGCCCTCCAAACACCTAAGAACAAGCCCTCCAAACACCTCAGAACCTCTCCTCCAAACACCTCAGAACCTCTCCACCAAACACCTCAGAACCTCTCCTCCAAACACCTCAGAACAAGCGCTCCAAACACCTCAGAACCTCACCTCCAAACACCTCAGAACAAGCCCTCCAAACACCTCAGAACCTCTCCTCCAAACACCTCAGAACAAGCCCTCCAAACACCTCAGAACCTCTCCTCCAAACACCTCAGAACCTCACCTCCAAACACCTCAGAACAAGCCCTCCAAGCACCTCAGAAACTCTCCTCCAAACACCTCAGAACAAGCCCAGAAAACACCTCAGAACCTCTCCTCCAAACACCTCAGAACCTCTCCACCAAACACCTCAGAACCTCTCCACCAAACACCTCAGAACCTCTCCACCAAACACCTCAGAACCTCTCCACCAAAGACCTCAGAACCTCTCCACCAAAGACCTCAGAACCTCTCCAACAAACACCTCAGAACCTCTCCACCAAACACCTCAGACCTCACCACCAAACACCTCAGTACAAGCCCTCCAAACACCTCAGTACAAGCCCTCCAAACACCTAAGAACAAGCCCTCCAAACACCTCAGAACTAGACCTCCAAACACCTCAGAACTAGACCTCCAAACACCTCAGAACAAGACCGCCAAACACCTCAGAACAAGCCCTCCAAACACCTCAGAACCTCTCCTCCAAACACCTCAGAACCTCTCCACCAAACACCTCAGAACCTCTCCACCAAACACCTCAGAACCTCTCCACCAAACACCTCAGAACAAGCCCTCCAAACACCTCAGAACCTCTCCTCCAAACACCCCAGAACAAGCCCTCCAAACACCTCAGAACCTCTCCACCAAACACCTGAGAACCTCTCCACCAAACACCTGAGAACCTCTCCACCAAACACCTCAGAACCACTCCACCAAACACCTCAGAACCTCTCCTCCAAACACCTCAGAACCTCTCCTCCAAACACCTCAGAACCTCTCCTCCAAACACCTCAGAACAAGCCCTCCAAACAACTCAGAAGAAGCCCTCCAAACACCTCAGAACAAGCCCTCCAAACAACTCAGAACAATTCCACCAATGCCCGAACAAGTCCTCCTGTCACAGAACAAACCCACCAATCACAGAACAAGTCCTACAACCACTGAAAAATATCTTTACTCACAGTTGAAGATCTCCAGGCACAGGACAAATTCTCCAATCTAAGACCAATTTCACCTGTAAGAGAACAAGCCCTCCAAACACCTCAGAACCTCTCCTCCAACTACCTCAGAACAAGGCCTCCAAACACCTCAGAACAAGCCCTCCAAACACCTCAAAACAAGGCCTCCAAACACCTCAGAACAAGCCCTCCAAGCACCTCAGAACCTCTCCTCCAAACACCTCAGAACCTCTCCACCAAACACCTCAGAACCTCTCCTCCAAACACCTCAGAACAAGCGCTCCAAACACCTCAGAACCTCACCTCCAAACACCTCAGAACAAGCCCTCCAAACACCTCAGAACCTCTCCTCCAAACACCTCAGAACAAGCCCTCCAAACAACTCAGAACAAGCCCTCCAAACACCTCAGAACCTCTCCTCCAAACACCTCAGAACAAGCCCTCCAAACACCTCAGAACCTCTCCTCCAAACACCTCAGAACAAGCCCTCCAAACACCTCAGAACAAGCCCTCCAAACACCTCAGAACAAGCCCTCCAAACACCTCAGAACCTCTCCTCCAAACACCTCAGAACCTCTCCTCCAAACACCTCAGAACAAGCCCTCCAAGCACCTCAGAACCTCTCCTGCAAACACCTCAGAACAAGCCCAGAAAACACCTCAGATCCTCTCCACCAAACACCTCAGAACCTCTCCACCAAACACCTCAGAACCTCTCCACCAAACACCTCAGAACCTCTCCACCAAAGACCTCAGAACCTCTCCACCAAAGACCTCAGAACCTCTCCAACAAACACCTCAGAACCTCTCCACCAAACATTTCAGACCTCACCACCAAACACCTCAGAACCTCACCTCCAAACACCTCAGAACAAGCCCTCCAAACACCTCAGTACAAGCCCTCCAAACACCTAAGAACAAGCCCTCCAAACACCTCAGAACCTCTCCTCCAAACACCTCAGAACCTCTCCTCCAAACACCTCAGAACCTCTCCTCCAAACACCTCAGAACAAGCCCTCCAAACACCTCAGAACAAGCCCTCCAAACACCTCAGAACAAGCCCTCCAAACACCTCAGAACAAGCCCTCCAAACACCTCAGAACAAGCCCTCCAAACACCTCAGAACAAGCCCTCCAAACACCTCAGAACAAGCCCTCCAAACACCTCAGAACATCTCCTCCAAACACCTCCGAACCGCTCCTCAAAACACCTCTGAGCCTCTCCTCCAATCACCTCAGAACCTCTCCACCAAACACCTCAGAACAAGCCCTCGAAACACCTCAGAACAAGCCCTCCAAACAACTCAGAACAATTCCACCAATGCCCGAACAAGTCCTCCTGTCACAGAACAAATCCACCAATCACAGAACAAGTCCTACAAACCACTGAAAATATCTCTAATCACAGTTGAAGATCTCCAGGCACAGGACAAATTCTCCAATCTAAGACCAATTTCACCTATAAGAGAACAAGCCCTCCAAACACCTCAGAACCACTCCTCCAAACACCTCAGAACCTCTCCTCCAAACACCTCAGAACCTCTCCTCCAAACACCTCAGAACCTCTCCTCCAAACACCTCAGAACCTCTCCTCCAAACACCTCAGAACCTCTCCTCCAAACACCTCAGAACCTCTCCTCCAAACACCTCAGAACTAGACCTCCAAACACCTCAGAACTAGACCTCCAAACACCTCAGAACTAGACCTCCAAACACCTCAGAACAAGACCGCCAAACACCTCAGAACAACCCCTAAAAACACCTCAGAACAAGCCCTCCAAACAACTCAGAACAAGCCCTCCAAACACCTCAGAACCTCTCCTCCAAACACCTCAGAACCTCTCCTCCAAACACCTCAGAACAAGCCCTCCAAACAACTCAGAAGAAGCCCTCCAAACACCTCAGAACAAGCCCTCCAAACAACTCAGAACAATTCCACCAATGCCCGAACAAGTCCTCCTGTCACAGAACAAACCCACCAATCACAGAACAAGTCCTACAACCACTGAAAAATATCTTTACTCACAGTTGAAGATCTCCAGGCACAGGACAAATTCTCCAATCTAAGACCAATTTCACCTGTAAGAGAACAAGCCCTCCAAACACCTCAGAACCTCTCCTCCAACTACCTCAGAACAAGGCCTCCAAACACCTCAGAACAAGGCCTCCAAACACCTCAAAACAAGGCCTCCAAACACCTCAGAACAAGCCCTCCAAGCACCTCAGAACAAGCCCTCCAAACACCTCAGAACCTCTCCTCCAAACACCTCAGAACCTCTCCACCAAACACCTCAGAACCTCTCCTCCAAACACCTCAGAACAAGCGCTCCAAACACCTCAGAACCTCACCTCCAAACACCTCAGAACAAGCCCTCCAAACACCTCAGAACCTCTCCTCCAAACACCTCAGAACAAGCCCTCCAAACAACTCAGAACAAGCCCTCCAAACACCTCAGAACCTCTCCTCCAAACACCTCAGAACAAGCCCTCCAAACACCTCAGAACCTCTCCTCCAAACACCTCAGAACAAGCCCTCCAAACACCTCAGAACAAGCCCTCCAAACACCTCAGAACCTCTCCTCCAAACACCTCAGAACCTCTCCTCCAAGCACCTCAGAACCTCTCCTGCAAACACCTCAGAACAAGCCCAGAAAACACCTCAGAACCTCTCCACCAAACACCTCAGAACCTCTCCACCAAACACCTCAGAACCTCTCCACCAAACACCTCAGAACCTCTCCACCAAAGACCTCAGAACCTCTCCACCAAAGACCTCAGAACCTCTCCAACAAACACCTCAGAACCTCTCCACCAAACACCTCAGACCTCACCACCAAACACCTCAGAACCTCACCTCCAAACACCTCAGAACAAGCCCTCCAAACACCACAGTACAAGCCCTCCAAACACCTAAGAACAAGCCCTCCAAACACCTCAGAACCTCTCCTCCAAACACCTCAGAACCTCTCCTCCAAACACCTCAGAACCTCTCCTCCAAACACCTCAGAACAAGCCCTCCAAACACCTCAGAACAAGCCCTCCAAACACCTCAGAACAAGCCCTCCAAACACCTCAGAACAAGCCCTCCAAACACCTCAGAACAAGCCCTCCAAACACCTCAGAACAAGACCTCCAAACACCTCAAAACAAGCCCTCCAAACACCTCAGAACATCTCCTCCAAACACCTCCGAACCGCTCCTCAAAACACCTCTGAGCCTCTCCTCCAATCACCTCAGAACCTCTCCACCAAACACCTCAGAACAAGCCCTCGAAACACCTCAGAACAAGCCCTCCAAACAACTCAGAACAATTCCACCAATTCCCGAACAAGTCCTCCTCTCAAAGAACAAGCCCACCAATCACAGAACAAGTCCTACAAACCACTGAAAATATCTCTAATCACAGTTGAAGATCTCCAGGCACAGGACAAATTCTCCAATCTAAGACCAATTTCACCTATAAGAGAACAAGCCCTCCAAACACCTCAGAACCACTCCTCCAAACACCTCAGAACCTCTCCTCCAAACACCTCAGAACCTCTCCTCCAAACACCTCAGAACCTCTCCTCCAAACACCTCAGAACCTCTCCTCCAAACACCTCAGAACCTCTCCTCCAAACACCTCAGAACCTCTCCTCCAAACACCTCAGAACCTCTCCTCCAAACACCTCAGAACTAGACCTCCAAACACCTCAGAACTAGACCTCCAAACACCTCAGAACTAGACCTCCAAACACCTCAGAACAAGACCGCCAAACACCTCAGAACAACCCCTCCAAACACCTCAGAACAAGCCCTCCAAACAACTCAGAACAAGCCCTCCAAACACCTCAGAACCTCTCCTCCACACACCTCAGAACCTCTCCTCCACACACCTCAGAACCTCTCCTCCAAACACCTCAGAACCTCTCCTCCAAACACCTCAGAAACTCTCCTCCAAACACCTCAGAACCTCTCCTCCAAACACCTCAGAACCTCTCCTCCTAACACCTCAGAACCTCTCCTCCAAACACCTCAGAACCTCTCCTCCAAACACCTCAGAACCTCTCCTCCAAACACCTCAGAACAAGCCCTCCAAACACCTCAGAATCTCTCCTCCAAACACCTCAGAACCTCTCCTCCAAACACCTCAGAACCTCTCCTCCTAACATCTCAGAACCTCTCCTCCTAACACCTCAGAACCTCTCCTCCTAACACCTCAGAACAAGTCCTCCAAACACCTCAGAACAAGTCCTCCAAACACCTTAGAACAAGCCCTCCAAACACCTCAGAACCTCTCCTCCACACACCTCAGAACCTCTCCTCCACACACCTCAGAACCTCTCCTCCAAACACCTCAGAACCTCTCCTCCAAGCACCTCAGAAACTCTCCTCCAAACACCTCAGAATCTCTCCTCCAAACACCTCAGAACCTCTCCTCCAAACACCTCAGAACAAGCCCTCCAAACACCTCAGAACAAGCCCTCCAAACACCTCAGAACAAGCCCTCCAAACACCTCAGAACAAGCCCTCCGAACACCTCAGAACCTCGCCTCCAAGCACCTCAGAACCTCTCCTCCAAACACCTCAGAACAAGCCCTCCAAAAACCTCACAACCTCTCCTCCACACACCTCAGAACCTCTCCTCCACACACCTCAGAACCTCTCCTCCAAACACCTCAGAACCTCTCCTCCAAACACCTCAGAACCTCTCCTCCAAACACCTCAGAACAAGCCCAGAAAACACCTCAGAACAAGCCCAGAAAACACCTCAGAATCTCTCCTCCAAACACCTCAGAACCTCTCCACCAAACACCTCAGAACCTCTCCTCCAAACACCTCAGAACCTCTCCTCCAAACACCTCAGAACCTCACCTCCAAACACCTCAGAACCTCTCCTCCAAACACCTCAGAACCTCTCCTCCAAACACCTCAGAACCTCTCCTCCAAACACCTCAGAACCTCTCCTCCAAACACCTCAGAACCTCTCCTCCAAACACCTCAGAACCTCTCCTCCAAACACCTCAGAACCTCTCCTCCAAACACCTCAGAACCTCTCCTCCAAACACCTCAGAACCTCTCCTCCAAACACCTCAGAACAAGCCCTCCAAACACCTCAGAACAAGTCCACCACTGACCGAGCAAGTCCTCCAGTCACAGAACAAATCCACCAATCACAGAACAAGTCCTACAACCACTGAAAAATATCTCTACTCACAGTTGAAGTTCTCCAGGCATAGGACAAATTCTCCAATCTAAGACCAATTTCACCTCTAAGAGAACAAGCCCTCCAAACACCTCAGAACCTCTCCTCCAAACACCTCAGAACCTCTCCTCCAACACCTCAGAACCTCTCCTCCAAACACCTCAGAACCTCTCCTCCAAACACCTCAGAACAAGTCCTCCAAACACATCAGAACAAGTACACCAATGACCAAACAAGTCCTCCAGTCACAGAACAAATCTACCAATCGCAGAACAAGTCCTACAACCCCTGAAAAATATCTCTACTCACAGTTGAAGATCTACAGGCGCAGGACAAATTCTCCAATCTAAGACCAATTTCTCCTGTAAGAGAACAAGCCCTCCAAACAAACACCTCAGAACCTCTCCTCCAAACACCTCAGAACCTCTCCTCCAAACACCTCAGAACCTCTCCTCCAAACACCTCAGAACCTCTCCTCCAAACACCTCAGAACCTCTCCTCCAAACACCTCAGAACCTCTCCTCCAAACACCTCAGAAACTCTCCTCCGAACACCTCAGAAACTCTCCTCCAAACACCTCAGAACAGGCCCTCCAAACACCTCAGAACAAGCCCTCCAGACAAATCAGAACAAGTCCACCAATGCCCAAACAAGTCCTCCAGTCACAGAACAAATACACCAATCACAGAACAGGTCCTACAACCACTGAAAAATATCTCTCCTCACAGTTGAAGATCTCCAGGCACAGGACAAATTCTCCAATCTAAGACCAATTTCACCTGTAAGAGAACAAGCCCTCCAAACACCTCAGAACCTCTCCTCCAAACACCTCAGAACCTCTCCTCCTAACACCTCAGAACCTCTCCTCCAAACACCTCAGAACCTCTCCTCCAAACACCACAGAAGAAGCCCTCCAAACACCTCAGAAGAAGCCCTCCAAACACCTCAGAACAAGCCCTCCAAACACCTCAGAACAAGCCCTCCAAACACCTCAGAACAAGCCCTCCAAACACCTCAGAACAAGCCCTCCAAACACCTCAGAACCTCTCCTCCAAACACATCAGAACCTCTCCTCCAAAAACCTCAGAACAAGCCCTCCAAACACCTCAGAACAACCCCTCCAAACACCTCAGAACCTCTCCGCCAAACACCTCAGAACCTCTCCTCCAAATACCTCAGAACCTCTCCTCCAAACACCTCAGAACCTCTCCTCCAAACGCCTCAGAACCTCTCCTCCGAACACCTCAGAAACTCTCCTCCAAAGACCTCAGAAACTCTCCTCCAAACACGTGAGAACAAGCCCTCCAAACACCTCAGAACAAACCCTCCAGACACCTCAGAACCTTTCCTCCAAACACCTCAGAAGAAGCCCAGCAAACACCTCAGAACCTCTCCTCCAAACACCTCAGAAACTCTCCACCGAACACCTCAGAACCTCTCCTCCAAACACCTCAGAACCTCTCCTCCAAACACCTCAGCACCTCTCCTCCAAACGCCTCAGAACAAGCCCTCCAGACACCTCAGAACCTCTCCTCCAAACACTTCAGAACAAGAACAGCAAACACCTCAGAACCTCTCCTCCAAACACCTCAGAACCTCTCCACCGAACACCTCAGAACCTCTCCTCCAAACACCTCAGAACCTCTCCTCCAAACACCTCAGAACCTCTCCTCCAAACACCTCAGAACCTCTCCTCCAAACGCCTCAGAACCTCTCCTCCAAACACCTGAGAACCTCTCCTCCAAACACCTCAGAACCTCTCCTCCAAACACCTCAGAACCTCTCCTCCAAACACCACAGAACCTCTCCTCCAAACACCTCAGAAACTCTCCTACAAACACCTCAGAACAAGCCCTCCAAACACCTCAGAACAAACCCTCCAAACACCTCAGAACAAGCCCTCCGAACAACTCAGAACCCCTCCTCCAAACACCTCAGAACCTCTCCTCCAAACACCTCAGAAACTCTCCTCCAAACACCTCAGAACAAGCCCTCCAAACACCTCAGAACCTCTCCTCCAAACACCTCTGAACCTCTCCTCCAAACACCTCTGAACCTCTCCTCCAAACACCTCAGAACAAGCCCTCCAAACACCTCAGAACAAGCCCTCCAAACACCTCAGAACAAGCCCTCCAAACACCTCAGAACAAGCCCTCCAAACACCTCAGAACAAGTCCACCACTGACCGACAAAGTCCTCCAGTCACAGAACAAATCCACCAATCACAGAACAAGTCCTACAACCACTGAAAAATATCTCTACTCACAGTTGAAGTTCTCCAGGCATAGGACAAATTCTCCAATCTAAGACCAATTTCACCTGTAAGAGAACAAGCCCTCCAAACACCTCAGAACCTCTCCTCCAAACACCTCAGAACCTCTCCTCCAAACACCTCAGAACCTCTCCTCCAAACACCTCAGAACCTCTCCTCCAAACACCTCAGAACCTCTCCTCCAAACACCTCAGAACCTCTCCTCCAAACACCTCAGAACCTCTCCACCAAACACCCGAGAACCACTCCACCAAACACCTCAGAACCTCTCCTCCAAACACCTCAGAACCTCTCCTCCAACTACCTCAGAACAAGGCCTCCAAACACCTCAGAACAAGGCCTCCAAACACCTCAGAACAAGCCCTCCAAACACCTCAGAACAAGCCCTCCAAACACCTAAGAACAAGCCCTCCAAACACCTCAGAACCTCTCCTCCAAACACCTCAGAACCTCTCCACCAAACACCTCAGAACCTCTCCTCCAAACACCTCAGAACAAGCGCTCCAAACACCTCAGAACCTCACCTCCAAACACCTCAGAACAAGCCCTCCAAACACCTCAGAACCTCTCCTCCAAACACCTCAGAACCTCACCTCCAAACACCTCAGAACAAGCCCTCCAAGCACCTCAGAAACTCTCCTCCAAACACCTCAGAACAAGCCCAGAAAACACCTCAGAACCTCTCCTCCAAACACCTCAGAACCTCTCCACCAAACACCTCAGAACCTCTCCACCAAACACCTCAGAACCTCTCCTCCAAACACCTCAGAACCTCTCCACCAAAGACCTCAGAACCTCTCCACCAAAGACCTCAGAACCTCTCCAACAAACACCTCAGAACCTCTCCACCAAACACCTCAGACCTCACCACCAAACACCTCAGTACAAGCCCTCCAAACACCTCAGTACAAGCCCTCCAAACACCTAAGAACAAGCCCTCCAAACACCTCAGAACTAGACCTCCAAACACCTCAGAACTAGACCTCCAAACACCTCAGAACAAGACCGCCAAACACCTCAGAACAAGCCCTCCAAACACCTCAGAACCTCTCCTCCAAACACCTCAGAACCTCTCCACCAAACACCTCAGAACCTCTCCACCAAACACCTCAGAACCTCTCCACCAAACACCTCAGAACCTCTCCACCAAACACCTCAGAACAAGCCCTCCAAACACCTCAGAACCTCTCCTCCAAACACCCCAGAACAAGCCCTCCAAACACCTCAGAACCTCTCCACCAAACACCTCAGAACCTCTCCACCAAACACCTGAGAACCTCTCCACCAAACACCTCAGAACCACTCCACCAAACACCTCAGAACCTCTCCTCCAAACACCTCAGAACCTCTCCTCCAAACACCTCAGAACAAGCCCTCCAAACAACTCAGAAGAAGCCCTCCAAACACCTCAGAACAAGCCCTCCAAACAACTCAGAAGAATTCCACCAATGCCCGAACAAGTCCTCCTGTCACAGAACAAACCCACCAATCACAGAACAAGTCCTACAACCACTGAAAAATATCTTTACTCACAGTTGAAGATCTCCAGGCACAGGACAAATTCTCCAATCTAAGACCAATTTCACCTGTAAGAGAACAAGCCCTCCAAACACCTCAGAACCTCTCCTCCAACTACCTCAGAACAAGGCCTCCAAACACCTCAGAACAAGGCCTCCAAACACCTCAAAACAAGGCCTCCAAACACCTCAGAACCTCTCCTCCAAACACCTCAGAACCTCTCCACCAAACACCTCAGAACCTCTCCTCCAAACACCTCAGAACAAGCGCTCCAAACACCTCAGAACCTCACCTCCAAACACCTCAGAACAAGCCCTCCAAACACCTCAGAACCTCTCCTCCAAACACCTCAGAACAAGCCCTCCAAACAACTCAGAACAAGCCCTCCAAACACCTCAGAACCTCTCCTCCAAGCACCTCAGAACAAGCCCTCCAAACACCTCAGAACCTCTCCTCCAAACACCTCAGAACCTCTCCACCAAACACCTCAGAACCTCTCCTCCAAACACCTCAGAACAAGCGCTCCAAACACCTCAGAACCTCACCTCCAAACACCTCAGAACAAGCCCTCCAAACACCTCAGAACCTCTCCTCCAAACACCTCAGAACAAGCCCTCCAAACAACTCAGAACAAGCCCTCCAAACACCTCAGAACCTCTCCTCCAAACACCTCAGAACAAGCCCTCCAAACACCTCAGAACCTCTCCTCCAAACACCTCAGAACAAGCCCTCCAAACACCTCAGAACAAGCCCTCCAAACACCTCAGAACCTCTCCTCCAAACACCTCAGAACCTCTCCTCCAAACACCTCAGAACAAGCCCTCCAAGCACCTCAGAACCTCTCCTGCAAACACCTCAGAACAAGCCCAGAAAACACCTCAGAACCTCTCCACCAAACACCTCAGAACCTCTCCACCAAACACCTCAGAACCTCTCCACCAAACACCTCAGAACCTCTCCACCAAAGACCTCAGAACCTCTCCACCAAAGACCTCAGAACCTCTCCAACAAACACCTCAGAACCTCTCCACCAAACACCTCAGACCTCACCACCAAACACCTCAGAACCTCACCTCCAAACACCTCAGAACAAGCCCTCCAAACACCACAGTACAAGCCCTCCAAACACCTAAGAACAAGCCCTCCAAACACCTCAGAACCTCTCCTCCAAACACCTCAGAACCTCTCCTCCAAACACCTCAGAACCTCTCCTCCAAACACCTCAGAACAAGCCCTCCAAACACCTCAGAACAAGCCCTCCAAACACCTCAGAACAAGCCCTCCAAACACCTCAGAACAAGCCCTCCAAACACCTCAGAACAAGCCCTCCAAACACCTCAGAACAAGACCTCCAAACACCTCAAAACAAGCCCTCCAAACACCTCAGAACATCTCCTCCAAACACCTCCGAACCGCTCCTCAAAACACCTCTGAGCCTCTCCTCCAATCACCTCAGAACCTCTCCACCAAACACCTCAGAACAAGCCCTCCAAACACCTCAGAACAAGCCCTCCAAACAACTCAGAACAATTCCACCAATTCCCGAACAAGTCCTCCTCTCACAGAACAAGCCCACCAATCACAGAACAAGTCCTACAAACCACTGAAAATATCTCTAATCACAGTTGAAGATCTCCAGGCACAGGACAAATTCTCCAATCTAAGACCAATTTCACCTATAAGAGAACAAGCCCTCCAAACACCTCAGAACCACTCCTCCAAACACCTCAGAACCTCTCCTCCAAACACCTCAGAACCTCTCCTCCAAACACCTCTGAACCTCTCCTCCAAACACCTCAGAACCTCTCCTCCAAACACCTCAGAACCTCTCCTCCAAACACCTCAGAACCTCTCCTCCAAACACCTCAGAACCTCTCCTCCAAACACCTCAGAACTAGACCTCCAAACACCTCAGAACTAGACCTCCAAACACCTCAGAACTAGACCTCCAAACACCTCAGAACAAGACCGCCAAACACCTCAGAACAACCCCTCCAAACACCTCAGAACAAGCCCTCCAAACAACTCAGAACAAGCCCTCCAAACACCTCAGAACCTCTCCTCCAAACACCTCAGAACCTCTCCACCAAACACCTCAGAACCTCTCCACCAAACACCTCAGAACCTCTCCACCAAACACCTCAGAACAAGCCCTCCAAACACCTCAGAACCTCTCCTCCAAACACCCCAGAACAAGCCCTCCAAACACCTCAGAACCTCTCCACCAAACACCTCAGAACCTCTCCACCAAACACCTCAGAACCTCTCCACCAAACACCTCAGAACCACTCCACCAAACACCTCAGAACCTCTCCTCCAAACACCACAGAACATCTCCTCCAAACACCTCAGAACCTCTCCTCCAAACACCTCAGAACCTCTCCTCCAAACACCTCAGAACAAGCCCTCCAAACAACTCAGAAGAAGCCCTCCAAACACCTCAGAACAAGCCCTCCAAACAACTCAGAACAATTCCACCAATGCCCGAACAAGTCCTCCTGTCACAGAACAAACCCACCAATCACAGAACAAGTCCTA
This sequence comes from Ara ararauna, assembly GCA_028858755.1. Lineage (NCBI taxonomy): Eukaryota > Metazoa > Chordata > Aves > Psittaciformes > Psittacidae > Ara > Ara ararauna. The sequence goes on from CM054378.1 coordinate 778,384, forward strand.
CAACCACTGAAAAATATCTTTACTCACAGTTGAAGATCTCCAGGCACAGGACAAATTCTCCAATCTAAGACCAATTTCACCTGTAAGAGAACAAGCCCTCCACACACCTTAGAACCTCTCCTCCAAACACCTCAGAACCTCTCCTCCAACTACCTCAGAACTAGACCTCCAAACACCTCAGAACAAGCCCTCCAAACACCTCAGAACCTCTCCTCCAAACACCTCAGAACCTCTCCTCCAACTACCTCAGAACAAGGCCTCCAAACACCTCAAAACAAGGCCTCCAAACACCTCAGAACAAGCCCTCCAAACACCTCAGAACAAGCCCTCCAAACACCTCAGAACCTCTCCTCCAAACACCTCAGAACCTCTCCACCAAACACCTCAGAACCTCTCCTCCAAACACCTCAGAACAAGCGCTCCAAACACCTCAGAACCTCACCTCCAAACACCTCAGAACAAGCCCTCCAAACACCTCAGAACAAGCCCTCCAAACACCTCAGAACAAGCCCTCCAAACACCTCAGAACAAGCCCTCCGAACACCTCAGAACCTCTCCTCCAAGCACCTCAGAACAAGCCCTCCAAACACCTCAGAACCTCTCCTCCAAACACCTCAGAACAAGCCCTCCAAACACCTCAGAACTAGCCCTCCAAACACCTCAGAACCTCTCCTCCAAACACCTCAGAACCTCTCCTCCAAACACCTCAGAACAAGCCCTCCAAGCACCTCAGAACCTCTCCTCCAAACACCTCAGAACAAGCCCAGAAAACACCTCAGAACCTCTCCACCAAACACCTCAGAACCTCACCACCAAACACCTCAGAACCTCTCCACCAAACACCTCAGAACCTCTCCTCCACACACCTCAGAACCTCTCCACCAAACACCTCAGAACCTCTCCACCAAACACCTCAGAACAAGCCCTCCAAACACCTCAGAACAAGCCCTCCAAACACCTCAGAACAAGCCCTCCAAACACCTCAGAACAAGCCCTCCAAAAACCTCAGAACTAGTCCACCAATGCCTGAACGAGTCCTCCTGTCACAGAACAAATCAACCAATCACAGAACAAGTCCTAGAACCACTGAAAAATGTCTCTACTCACAGTTGAAGATCTCCAGGCAGAGGACAAATTCTCCAATCTAAGACCAATTTCACCTGTAAGAGAACAAGCCCTCCAAACACCTCAGAACCTCTCCTCCAAACACCTCAGAACCTCTCCTCCAAACACCTCAGAACCTCTCCTCCAAACACCTCAGAACAAGTCCTCCAAACACCTCAGAACATGTCCTCCAAACACCTCAGAACAAGTCCTCCAAACACCTCAGAACCTCTCCTCCACACACGTCAGAACCTCTCCTCCACACACCTCAGAACCTCTCCTCCAAACACCTCAGAACCTCTCCTCCAAACACCTCAGAACAAGTCCTCCAAACACCTTTAGAACAAGCCCTCCAAACACCTTAGAACAAGCCCTCCAAACACCTCACAACCTCTCCTCCACACACCTCAGAACCTCTCCTCCACACACCTCAGAACCTCTCCTCCAAACACCTCAGAACCTCTCCTCCAAACACCTCAGAAACTCTCCGCCAAACACCTCAGAACCTCTCCTCCAAACACCTCAGAACCTCTCCTCCTAACACCTCAGAACCTCTCCTCCAAACACCTCAGAACCTCTCCTCCAAACACCTCAGAACAAGCCCTCCAAACACCTCAGAACAAGTCCACCACTGACCGAGCAAGTCCTCCAGTCACAGAACAAATCCACCAATCACAGAACAAGTCCTACAACCACTGAAAAATATCTCTACTCACAGTTGAAGTTCTCCAGGCATAGGACAAATTATCCAATCTAAGACCAATTTCACCTGTAAGAGAACAAGCCCTCCAAACACCTCAGAACCTCACCTCCAAATACCTCAGAACCTCTCCTCCAAACACCTCAGAACCTCTCCTCCAAACACCTCAAAACAAGCTCTCCAAACCCCTCAGAACAAGCCCTCCAAACCCCTCAGAACAAGCCCTCCAAACACCTCAGAACAAGCTCTCCAAACCCCTCAGAAGAAGCCCTCCAAACCCCTCAGAACAAGCCCTCCAAACACCTCAGAACAAGCCCTCCAAACACCTCAGAAAAAGCCCACCAAACACCTCAGAACAAGTCCTCCAAACACCTCAGAACCTCTCCTCCAAACACCTCAGAACGTCTCCTCCAAACACCTCAGAACAAGCCCTCCAAACACCTCAGAACCTCTCCTCCAAACACCTCAGAACCTCTCCTCCTAACACCTCAGAACCTCTCCTCCAAACACCTCAGAACCTCTCCTCCAAACACCTCAGAACAAGCCCTCCAAACACCTCAGAACAAGTCCTCCAAACACCTCAGAACAAGTCCACCACTGACCGAGCAAGTCCTCCAGTCACAGAACAAATCCACCAATCACAGAACAAGTCCTACAACCACTGAAAAATATCTCTACTCACAGTTGAAGTTCTCCAGGCATAGGACAAATTCTCCAATCTAAGACCAATTTCACCTGTAAGAGAACAAGCCCTCCAAACACCTCAGAACCTCTCCTCCAAACACCTCAGAACCTCACCTCCAAACACCTCAGAACCTCTCCTCCAAACACCTCAGAACCTCTCCTCCAAACACCTCAGAACCTCTCCTCCAAACACCTCAGAACCTCTCCTCCAAACACCTCAGAACAAGCCCTCCAAACACCTCAGAACAATCCCTCCAAGCACCTCAGAACTATCCCTCCAAACACCTCAGAACCTCTCCTCCGAACACCTCAGAACCTCTCCTCCAAACGCCTCAGAACCTCTCCTCCAAACACCTCAGAACCTCTCCTCCAAACACCTCAGAAACTCTCCTCCAAACACCTCAGAACAAGCCCTCCAAACACCTCAGAACAAGCCCTCCAAACACCTCAGAACCTCTCCTCCAAACACCTCAGAACAAGCCCTCCAAACACCTCAGAACAAGCCCTCCAAACACCTCAGAAACTCTCCTCCAAACACCTCAGAAACTCTCCTCCAGACACCTCAGAAACTCTCCTCCAGACACCTCTGAACAAGACCTCCAAACACCTCAGAACCTCTCCTCCAAACACCTCAGAACCTGTCCTCCAAACACCTCAGAACCTCTCCTCCAAACACCTCAGAACCTCTCCTCCAAACACCTCAGAACCTCTCCTCCAAACACCTCAGAACAAGCCCTCCAAACACCTCAGAACAATCCCTCCAAGCACCTCAGAACTATCCCTCCAAACACCTCAGAACCTCTCCTCCAAACACCTCAGAACCTCTCCTCCAAACACCTCAGAACCTCTCCTCCAAACACCTCAGAACCTCTCCTCCAAACACCTCTGAACCTCTCCTCCAAATACCTCAGAACAAGCCCTCCAAACACCTCAGAACATCTCCTCCAAACACCTCAGAACCTCTCCTCCTAACACCTCAGAAACTCTCCTCCAAACACCTCAGAAACAATCCTCCAGACACCTCAGAAACTCTCCTCCAAACACCTCTGAACAAGACCTCCAAACACCTCAGAACAAGCCCTCCAAACACCTCAGAACAAGCCCTTCAAACACCTCAGAACCTCTCCTCCAAACACCTCAGAACCTCTCCTCCAAACACCTCAGAACCTCTCCTCCAAACACCTCAGAACCTCTCCTCCAAACACCTCAGAACCTCTCCTCCAAACACCTCAGAACCTCTCCTCCAAACACCGCAGAACCTCTCCTCCAAACACCTCAGAACCTCTCCTCCAAACACCTCAGAACCTCTCCTCCAAACACCTCAGAACCTCTCCTCCAAACACCTCAGAATCCCTCCACCAAACAACACAGAACCTCTCCTTCAAACAACTCAGAACTTCTCCTCCAAACACCTCAGAACAAACCCTCCAAACACCTCAGAACAAGCCCGCCAAACACCTCAGAACAAGTCCACCAATGCCCGAACAAGTCCTCCAGTCACTGAACAATTCCGCCAATCACAGAACAAGTCCTACAACCACTGAAAAATATCTCTACTCACAGTTGAATATCTCCAGGCACAGGACAAATTCTCCAATCAAAGACCAATTTCTCCTGTAGGACAACAAGCCCTCCAAACACCTCGGAACAAGCCCTCCAAACACCTCAGAACAAGCCCTCCAAACACCTCAGAAAAAGCCCTCCAAACACCTCAGAAAAAGCCCTCCAAACACTTCAGAACCTCTCCTCCAAACACCTCAGAACCTCTCCTCCAAACACCTCAGAACCTCTCCTCCAAACGCCTCAGAACCTCTCCTCCAAACGCCTCAGAACCTCTCCTCCAAACGCCTCAGAACCTCTCCTCCAAACGCCTCAGAAGCTCTCCTCCAAACGCCTCAGAAGCTCTCCTCCAAACGCCTCAGAACTTCTCCTCCAAACAACTCAGAACCTCTCCTCCAAACACCTCAGAACCTCTCCTCCAAACACCTCAGAACCTCTCCTCCAAACAACTCAGAACCTCTCCTCCAAATAACGCAGAAACCCTCCACCAAACAACACAGAACCTCTCCTCCAAACACCTCAGAACCTCTCCTCCAAACACCTCAGAAACTCTCCTCCAAACACCTCAGAACAAGCCCTCCAAACCCCTCAGAACAATCCCTCCAAACCCCTCAGAACAATCCCTCAAAACCCCTCAGAACAATCCCTCCAAACACCTCAGAACCTCTCCTCCAAACACCTCAGAACCTCTCCTCCAAACACCTCAGAACCTCTCCTCCAAACACCTCAGAACCTCTCCTCCAAACACCTCAGATCCTCTCCTCCAAACACCTCAGAACCTCTCCTCCAAACACCTCAGAACCTCTCCTCCAAACACCTCAGAACCTCTCCTCCAAACACCTCAGAACCTCTCCTCCAAACACCTCAGAACAAGCCCTCCAAACACTTCAGAACCTCTCCTCCAAACAGCTCAGAACCTCCCCTCCAAACACCTCAGAACCTCCCCTCCAAACACCTCAGAACCTCCCCTCCAAACACCTTAGAACCTCACCGCCAAACACCTCAGAACCTCACCTCCAAACACCTCAGCACCTCTCCTCCAAACACCTCAGAACCTCTCCTCCAAACACCTCAGAACCTCATCTCCAAACAACTCAGAACCTCTCCTCCAAACACCTCAGAACCTCTCCTCCAAAGACCTCAGAGCCTCTCCTCCAAGCACCTCAGAACCTCTCCTCCAAGCACCTCAGAACCTCTCCTCCAAGCACCTCAGAACAAGCCCTCCAAACACCTCAGAACAAGCCCTCCAAACACCTCAGAACCTCTCCTCCAAACACCTCAGAACCTCTCCTCCAAACACCTCAAAACAAGCTCTCCAAACCCCTCAGAACAAGCCCTCCACACCCCTCAGAACAAGCCCTCCAAACACCTCAGAACAAGCTCTCCAAACCCCTCAGAAGAAGCCCTCCAAACCCCTCAGAACAAGCCCTCCAAACACCTCAGAACAAGCCCTCCAAACACCTCAGAAAAAGCCCACCAAACACCTCAGAACAAGTCCTCCAAACACCTCAGAACCTCTCCTCCAAACACCTCAGAACGTCTCCTCCAAACACCTCAGAACAAGCCCTCCAAACACCTCAGAACCTCTCCTCCAAACACCTCAGAACCTCTCCTCCTAACACCTCAGAACCTCTCCTCCAAACACCTCAGAACCTCTCCTCCAAACACCTCAGAACCTCTCCTCCAAACACCTCAGAACAAGCCCTCCAAACACCTCAGAACAAGTCCTCCAAACACCTCAGAACAAGTCCACCACTGACCGAGCAAGTCCTCCAGTCACAGAACAAATCCACCAATCACAGAACAAGTCCTACAACCACTGAAAAATATCTCTACTCACAGTTGAAGTTCTCCAGGCATAGGACAAATTCTCCAATCTAAGACCAATTTCACCTGTAAGAGAACAAGCCCTCCAAACACCTCAGAACCTCTCCTCCAAACACCTCAGAACCTCTCCTCCAAACACCTCAGAACCTCTCCTCCAAACACCTCAGAACCTCTCCTCCAAACACCTCAGAACCTCTCCTCCAAACACCTCAGAACCTCTCCTCCAAACACCTCAGAACAAGCCCTCCAAACACCTCAGAACAATCCCTCCAAGCACCTCAGAACTATCCCTCCAAACACCTCAGAACCCCTCCTCCGAACACCTCAGAACCTCTCCTCCAAACGCCTCAGAACCTCTCCTCCAAACACCTCAGAACCTCTCCTCCAAACACCTCAGAAACTCTCCTCCAAACACCTCAGAACAAGCCCTCCAAACAATTCAGAACATCTCCTCCAAACACCTCAGAACCTCTCCTCCAAACACCTCAGAAACTCTCCTCCAAACACCTCAGAAACTCTCCTCCAGACACCTCAGAAACTCTCCTCCAAACACCTCTGAACAAGACCTCCAAACACCTCAGAACAAGCCCTCCAAACACCTCAGAACAAGCCCTTCAAACACCTCAGAACCTCTCCTCCAAACACCTCAGAACCTCTCCTCCAAACACCTCAGAACCTCTCCTCCAAACACCTCAGAACCTCTCCTCCAAACACCTCAGAACCTCTCCTCCAAACACCGCAGAACCTCTCCTCCAAACACCTCAGAACCTCTCCTCCAAACACCTCAGAACCTCTCCTCCAAACACCTCAGAACCTCTCCTCCAAACACCTCAGAACCTCTCCTCCAAACACCTCAGAAACCCTCCACCAAACAACACAGAACCTCTCCTTCAAACAACTCAGAACTTCTCCTCCAAACACCTCAGAACAAACCCTCCAAACACCTCAGAACAAGCCCGCCAAACACCTCAGAACAAGTCCACCAATGCCCGAACAAGTCCTCCAGTCACTGAACAATTCCGCCAATCACAGAACAAGTCCTACAACCACTGAAAAATATCTCTACTCACAGTTGAATATCTCCAGGCACAGGACAAATTCTCCAATCAAAGACCAATTTCTCCTGTAGGACAACAAGCCCTCCAAACACCTCGGAACAAGCCCTCCAAACACCTCAGAACAAGCCCTCCAAACACCTCAGAAAAAGCCCTCCAAACACCTCAGAAAAAGCCCTCCAAACACTTCAGAACCTCTCCTCCAAACACCTCAGAACCTCTCCTCCAAACACCTCAGAACAAGCCCTCCAAACACCTCAGAACCTCTCCTCCAAACACCTCAGAAGAAGCCCAGCGAACACCTCAGAACCTCTCCTCCAAACACCTCAGAACCTCTCCACCGAACACCTCAGAACCTCTCCTCCAAACACCTCAGAACCTCTCCTCCAAACACCTCAGAACCTCTCCTCCAAACACCTCAGAACCTCTCCTCCAAACACCTCAGAACCTCTCCTCCAAACACCTCAGAACCTCTCCTCCAAGCACCACAGAACAAGCCCAGAAAACACCTCAGAACCTCTCCACCAAACACCTCAGAACCTCTCCACCAAACACCTCAGAACCTCTCCACCAAACACCTCAGAACCTCTCCACCAAACACCTCAGAACCTCTCCACCAAACACCTCAGAACCTCTCCACCAAACACCTCAGTACCTCTCCTCCAAACACCTCAGAACCTCTCCTCCAAACACCTCAGAACAAGCCCTCCAAACACCTCAGAACAATTCCACCAATGCCCGAACAAGTCCTCCTGTCACAGAACAAACCCACCAATCACAGAACAAGTCCTACAACCACTTAAAAATATCTCTACTCACAGTTGAAGATCTCCAGGCACAGGACAAATTCTCCAATCTAAGACCAATTTCACCTGTAAGAGAACAAGCCCTCCAAACACCTCAGAACCTCTCCTCCAAACACCTCAGAACCTCTCCTCCAAACACCTCAGAACCTCTCCTCCAAACACCTCAGAACCTCTCCTCCAAACACCTCAGAACCTCTCCTCCAAACACCTCAGAACCTCTCCTCGAAACACCTCAGAACCTCTCCTCCAAACACCTCAGAACCTCTCCTCCAAACACCTCAGAACCTCTCCTCCAAACACCTCTGAACAAGCCCTCCAAACACCTCAGAACCTCTCCTCCAAACACCTCAGAACAAGCCCTCCAGACACCTCAGAACCTCTCCTCCAAACACCTCAGAAGAAGCCCAGCAAACACCTCAGAACCTCTCCTCCAAACACCTCAGAACCTCTCCACCGAACACCTCAGAACCTCTCCTCCAAACACCTCAGAACAAGCCCAGCTAACACCTCAGAACCTCTCCTCCGAACACCTCAGAACCTCTCCACCGAACACCTCAGAACCTCTCCTCCAAACACCTCAGAACCTCTCCTCCAAACACCTCAGAACCTCTCCTCCAAACACCTCAGAACCTCTCCTTCAAACACCTCAGAACCTCTCCTCCAAACACCTCAGAACAAGCCCTCCAAACACCTCAGAACCTCTCCTCCAAGCACGTCAGAACAAGCCCTCCAGACACCTCAGAACCTCTCCCCCAAACACCTCAGAACCACTCCTCCAAACACCTCAGAACCTGTCCTCCAAACACCTCAGAACCTCTCCACCGAACACCTCAGAACCTCTCCTCCAAACACCTCAGAACCTCTCCTCCAAACACCTCAGAACCTCTCCTCCAAACGCCTCAGAACAAGCCCTCCAGACACCTCAGAACCTCTCCTCCAAACACTTCAGAACAAGCCCAGCAAACGACTCAGAACCTCTCCTCCAAACACCTCAGAACCTCTCCACCGAACACCTCAGAACCTCTCCTCCAAACACCTCAGAACCTCTCCTCCAAACACCTCAGAACCTCTCCTCCAAACACCTCAGAACCTCTCCTCCAAGCAACTTAGAACAACATCTCCAAACACCTCAGAACCTCTCCTCCAAACACCTCAGAACCTCTCCTCCAAACACCTCAGAACCTCTCCTCCAAACACCTCAGAACCTCTCCTCCAAACACCTCAGAACCTCTCCTCCAAACACCTCAGAAACTCTCCTCCAAACACCTCAGAACCTCTCCTCCAAACACCTCAGAACCTCTCCTCAAAACACCTCAGAAACTCTCCTCCAAACACCTCAGAAACTCTCCTCCAAACACCTCAGAACAAGCCCTCCAAACACCTCAGAACACACCCTCCAAACACCTCAGAACAAGCCCTCCAAACAACTCAGAACAAGTCCACCAATGCCCAAACAATTCCTCCAGTCACAGAACAAATCCACCAATCACAGAACAAGTCCTACAACCACTGAAAAATATCTCTACTCACAGTTGAAGTTCTCCAGGCATAGGACAAATTCTCCAATCTAAGACCAATTTCACCTGTAAGAGAACAAGCCCTCCAAACACCTCAGAACCTCACCTCCAAATACCTCAGAACCTCTCCTCCAAACACCTCAGAACCTCTCCTCCAAACACCTCAGAACCTCTCCTCCAAATACCTCAGAACAAGCTCCACAAACCCCTGAGAACAAGCCCTCCAAATCCCTCAGAACAAGCCCTCCAAACACCTCAGAACAAGCTCTCCAAACCCCTCAGAACAAGCCCTCCAAACACCTCAGAACAAGCCCTCCAAACACCTCAGAACAAGCCCTCCAAACACCTCAGAACCTCTCCACCAAACACCTCAGAACGTTTCCTCCAAACACCTCAGAACCTCTCCTTAAAACACCTCAGAACCTCTCCTCCAAACACTTCAGAACCTCTCCTCCAAACACCTCAGAACCTCTCCTCCAAACACCTCAGAACCTCTCCTCCAAACACTTCAGAAACTCTCCTCCAAACACCTCAGAAACTCTCCTCCAAACACCTCAGAACAAGTCCTCCAAACACCTCAGAACAAGTCCACCACTGACCGAGCAAGTCCTCCAGTCACAGAACAAATCCACCAATCACAGAACAAGTCCTACAACCACTGAAAAATATCTCTACTCACAGTTGAAGTTCTCCAGGCATAGGACAAATTCTCCAATCTAAGACCAATTTCACCTGTAAGAGAACAAGCCCTCCAAACACCTCAGAACCTCTCCTCCAAACACCTCAGAACCTCTCCTCCAAACACCTCAGAACCTCACCTCGAAACACCTCAGAACCTCTCCTCCAAACACCCCAGAACCTCACCTCCAAACACCTCAGAACCTCTCCTCCAAACACCTCTGAACAAGCCCTCCAAACACCTCAGAACCTCTCCTCCAAACACCTCAGAACAAGCCCTCCAGACACCTCAGAACCTCTCCTCCAAACACCTCAGAAGAAGCCCAGCAAACACCTCAGAACCTCTCCTCCAAACACCTCAGAACCTCTCCACCGAACACCTCAGAACCTCTCCTCCAAACACCTCAGAACAAGCCCAGCTAACACCTCAGAACCTCTCCTCCGAACACCTCAGAACCTCTCCACCGAACACCTCAGAACCTCTCCTCCAAACACCTCAGAACCTCTCCTCCAAACACCTCAGAACCTCTCCTCCAAACACCTCAGAACCTCTCCTTCAAACACCTCAGAACCTCTCCTCCAAACACCTCAGAACAAGCCCTCCAAACACCTCAGAACCTCTCCTCCAAGCACGTCAGAACAAGCCCTCCAGACACCTCAGAACCTCTCCTCCAAACACCTCAGAAGAAGCCCAGCAAACACCTCAGAACCTCTCCTCCAAACACCTCAGAACCTCTCCACCGAACACCTCAGTACCTCTCCTCCAAACACCTCAGAACCTCTCCTCCAAACACCTCAGAACCTCTCCTCCAAACGCCTCAGAACAAGCCCTCCAGACACCTCAGAACCTCTCCTCCAAACACTTCAGAACAAGCCCAGCAAACAACTCAGAACCTCTCCTCCAAACACCTCAGAACCTCTCCACCGAACACCTCAGAACCTCTCCTCCAAACACCTCAGAACCTCTCCTCCAAACACCTCAGAACCTCTCCTCCAAACACCTCAGAACCTCTCCTCCAAACACCTCAGAACCTCTCCTCCAAGCAACTTACAACAACATCTCCAAACACCTCAGAACCTCTCCTCCAAACACCTCAGAACCTCTCCTCCAAACACCTCAGAACCTCTCCTCCAAACACCTCAGAACCTCTCCTCCAAACACCTCAGAACCTCTCCTCCAAACACCTCAGAACCTCTCCTCCAAACACCTCAGAACCTCTCCTCAAAACACCTCAGAAACTCTCCTCCAAACACCTCAGAAACTCTCCTCCAAACACCTCAGAACAAGCCCTCCAAACAACTCAGAACAAGTCCACCAATGCCCAAACAATTCCTCCAGTCACAGAACAAATCCACCAATCACAGAACAAGTCCTACAACCACTGAAAAATATCTCTACTCACAGTTGAAGTTCTCCAGGCATAGGACAAATTCTCCAATCTAAGACCAATTTCACCTGTAAGAGAACAAGCCCTCCAAACACCTCAGAACCTCACCTCCAAATACCTCAGAACCTCTCCTCCAAACACCTCAGAACCTCTCCTCCAAACACCTCAGAACCTCTCCTCCAAATACCTCAGAACAAGCTCCACAAACCCCTGAGAACAAGCCCTCCAAATCCCTCAGAACAAGCCCTCCAAACACCTCAGAACAAGCTCTCCAAACCCCTCAGAACAAGCCCTCCAAACACCTCAGAACAAGCCCTCCAAACACCTCAGAACAAGCCCTCCAAACACCTCAGAACCTCTCCTCCAAACACCTCAGAACGTCTCCTCCAAACACCTCAGAACCTCTCCTCCAAACACCTCAGAACCTCTCCTCCAAACACCTCAGAACCTCTCCTCCAAACACTTCAGAAACTCTCCTCCAAACACCTCAGAAACTCTCCTCCAAACACCTCAGAACAAGTCCTCCAAACACCTCAGAACCTCTCCTCCAAACACCTCAGAACCTCACCTCCAAACACCTCAGAACCTCTCCTCCAAACACCTCAGAACCTCTCCTCCAAACACCTCAGAACCTCTCCTCCAAACACCTCAGAACCTCTCCTCCAAACACCTCAGAACCTCTCCTCCAAACACCTCAGAACCTCTCCTCCAAACACCTCAGAACCTCTCCTCCAAACACCTCAGAACCTCTCCTCCAAACACCTCAGAAACTCTCCTCCAAACACGTCAGAACAAGCCCTCCAAACACCTCAGAACAAGCCCTCCAAACACCTCAGAACATCTCCTCCAAACACCTCAGAACCTCTCCTCCAAACACCTCAGAACAAGCCCTCCAAACACCTCAGAACAAGCCCTCCATACACCTCAGAACAAGCCCTCCAAACACCTCAGAAACTCTCCTCCAAACACCTCAGAAACTCTCCTCCAGACACCTCAGAACCGCTCCTCCAAGCAACTTAGAACAACATCTCCAAACACCTCAGAACCTCTCCTCCAAGCAACTTAGAACAACATCTCCAAACACCTCAGAACCTCTCCTCCAAACACCCCAGAACCTCACCTCCAAACACCTCAGAACCTCTCCTCAAAACACCTCAGAACAAGCCCTCCAAACATCTCAGAACAAGCCCTGCAAACACCTCAGAACAAGCCCTCCAAACACCTCAGAACATGCCCCCCAAACACCTCAGAACCTCACCTCCAAATACCTCAGAACCTCTCCTCCAAACACCTCAGAACAAGCCCTCCAAACATCTCAGAACAAGCCCTGCAAACCCCTCAGAACAAGCCCCCCAAACACCTCAGAACAAGTCCTCCAAACACCTCAGAACAAGTCCACCACTGACCGAGCAAGGCCTCCAGTCACAGAACAAATCTACCAATCACAGAACAAGTCCTACAAAAACTGAAAAATATCTCTACTCACAGTTGAAGTTCTCCAGGCATAGGACAAATTCTCCAATCTAAGACCAATTTCACCTGTATTAGAACAAGCCCTCCAAACACCTCAGAACCTCTCCTCCAAACACCTCAGAACCTCTCCTCCAAACACCTCAGAACAAGACCTCCAAACACCTCAGAACCTCTCCTCCAAACACCTTAGAACCGCTCCTCCTAACACCTCAGAAACTCTCCTCCAAATACCTCAGAAACCCTCCTCCAAACAACTCAGAAGAAGCCCTCCAAACCCCGCAGAACAAGCCCTCCAAACCCCTCAGAACAAGCCCTCCAAACACCTCAGAACAATCCCTCCAAACACCTCAGAACAAGCCCTCCAAACACCTCAGAACCTCTCCTCCAAACACCTCAGAACCTCTCCTCCAAACACCTCAGAACCTCTCCTCCAAACACCTCAGAACAAGCCCTCCAAACACCTCAGAACAAGCCCTCCAAACACCTCAGAACAAGCCCTCCAAACACCTCAGAACCTCTCCTCCAAACACCTCAGAACCTCTCCTCCAAACACCTCAGAACCTCTCCTGCAAACACCTCAGAACCTCACCTCCAAACACCTCAGAACCTCACCTCCAAACACCTCAGAACCTCTCCTCCAAACACCTCAGAACCTCTCCTCCAAACACCTCAGAACCTCACCTCCAAACACCTCAGAACCTCTCCTCCAAACACCTCAGAACCTCTCCTCCAAACTCCTCAGAACCTCTCCTCCAAACACCTCAGAACCACTCCTCCAAACCCCTCAGAACAAGCTCTCCATACCCCTCAGAACAAGCCCTACAAACCTCTCAGAACAAGCCCTCCAAACACCTCAGAACAATCCCACCAAACACCTCAGAACTATCCCTCCAAACACCTCAGAACCTCTCCTACAAACACCTCAGAACCTCTCCTCCAAACACCTCCGAAACTCTCCACCAAACACCTCAGAACAAGCCCTCCAAACCCCTCAGAACAAGCCCTCCAAACCCCTCAGAACCTCTCCTCCAAACACCTCAGAACCTCTCCTCCAAACACCTCAGAACAAGCCCTCCAAACACCTGAGAACCTCTCCTCCTAACACCTCAGAAACTCTCCTCCAAACACCTCAGAAACTCTCCTCCAAACACCTCAGAAACTCTCCTCCAAACACCTCAGAAACTCTCCTCCAAACACCTCAGAAACTCTCCTCCAAACACCTCAGAAACTCTCCTCCAAACACCTCAGAAACACTCCTCCAAACACCTCAGAAACTCTCCTCCAAACACCTCAGAATCTCTCCTACAGACACCTCAGAAACTCTCCTCCAAACACCTCAGAACAAGACCTCCAAACACCTCAGAACCTCTCCTCCAAACACCTCAGAACCTCTCCTCCAAACACCTCAGAACCTCTCCTCCAAACACCTCAGAACCTCTCCTCCAAACACCTCTGAACAAGCCCTCCAAACACCTCAGAACCTCTCCTCCAAACACCTCAGAAGAAGCCCAGCAAACACCTCAGAACCTCTCCTCCAAACACCTCAGAACCTCTCCACCGAACACCTCAGAACCTCTCCTCCAAACACCTCAGAACCTCTCCTCCAAACACCTCAGAACCTCTCCTCCAAACACCTCAGAACCTCTCCTCCAAACAACTCAGAACCTCTCCTCCAAACACCTCAGAACCTCTCCTCCAAACACCTCAGAACCTCTCCTCCAAGCACCACAGAACAAGCCCAGAAAACACCTCAGAACCTCTCCACCAAACACCTCAGAACCTCTCCACCAAACACCTCAGAACCTCTCCACCAAACACCTCAGAACCTCTCCACCAAACACCTCAGAACCTCTCCACCAAACACCTCAGTGCCTCTCCACCAAACACCTCAGAACTATCCCTCCAAACACCTCAGAACCTCTCCTCAAACACCTCAGAACAAGCCCTCCAAACACCTCAGAACAATTCCACCAATGCCCGAACAAGTCCTCCTGTCACAGAACAAACCCACCAATCACAGAACAAGTCCTACAACCACTGAAAAATATCTCTACTCACAGTTGAAGATCTCCAGGCACAGGACAAATTCTCCAATCTAAGACCAATTTCACCTGTAAGAGAACAAGCCCACCAAACACCTCAGAACCTCTCCTCCAAACACCTCAGAACCTCTCCTCCAAACACCTCAGAACCTCTCCTCCAAACACCTCAGAACCTCTCCCCCAAACACCTCAGAACCTCTCCTCCAAACACCTCAGAACCTCTCCTCCAGACACCTCAGAACCTCTCCTCCAAACTCCTCAGAACAAGCCCAGCAAACACCTCAGAACCTCTCCTCCAAACACCTCAGAACAAGCCCTCCAAACACCTCAGAACAAGCCCTCCAAACACCTCAGAACAAGCCCTCCAAACACCTCAGAACCTCTCCTCCAAGCAACTTAGAACAACATCTCCAAACACCTCAGAACCTCTCCTCCAAACACCTCAGAACCTCTCCTCCAAACACCTCAGAACCTCTCCTCCAAACACCTCTGAACCTCTCCCCCAAACACCTCAGAACCTCTCCTCCAAACACCTCAAAACCACTCCTCCAAACACCTCAGAACCTCTCCTCCAAACACCTCAGAACCTCTCCTCCAAACACCTCAGAACCTCTCCTCCAAACACCTCAGAACCTCTCCTCCAAACACCTCTGAACAAGCCGTCCAAACACCTCAGAACCTCTCCTCCAAACACCTCAGAAGAAGCCCAGCAAACACCTCAGAACCTCTCCTCCAAACACCTCAGAACCTCTCCTCCAAACACCTCAGAACCTCTCCTCCAAACACCTCAGAACAAGCCCAGCAAACACCTCAGAACCTCTCCTCCAAACACCTCAGAACCTCTCCACCGAACACCTCAGAACCTCTCCTCCAAACACCTCAGAACCTCTCCTCCAAACACCTCAGAACCTCTCCTCCAAACACCTCAGAACCTCTCCTCCAAACACCTCAGAACCTCTCCTCCAAGCAACTTAGAACAACATCTCCAAACACCTCAGAACCTCTCCTCCAAACACCTCAGAACCTCTCCTCCAAACACCTCAGAACCTCTCCTCCAAACACCTCAGAACCTCTCCTCCAAACACCTCAGAACCTCTCCTCCAAACACCTCAGAAACTCTCCTCCAAACACGTCAGAACAAGCCCTCCAAACACCTCAGAACAAGCCCTCCAAACACCTCAGAACATCTCCTCCAAACACCTCAGAACCTCTCCTCCAAACACCTCAGAACAAGCCCTCCAAACACCTCAGAACAAGCCCTCCATACACCTCAGAACAAGCCCTCCAAACACCTCAGAAACTCTCCTCCAAACACCTCAGAAACTCTCCTCCAGACACCTCAGAACCGCTCCTCCAAGCAACTTAGAACAACATCTCCAAACACCTCAGAACCTCTCCTCCAAGCAACTTAGAACAACATCTCCAAACACCTCAGAACCTCTCCTCCAAACACCCCAGAACCTCACCTCCAAACACCTCAGAACCTCTCCTCAAAACACCTCAGAACAAGCCCTCCAAACATCTCAGAACAAGCCCTGCAAACACCTCAGAACAAGCCCTCCAAACACCTCAGAACATGCCCCCCAAACACCTCAGAACCTCACCTCCAAATACCTCAGAACCTCTCCTCCAAACACCTCAGAACAAGCCCTCCAAACATCTCAGAACAAGCCCTGCAAACCCCTCAGAACAAGCCCCCCAAACACCTCAGAACAAGTCCTCCAAACACCTCAGAACAAGTCCACCACTGACCGAGCAAGGCCTCCAGTCACAGAACAAATCTACCAATCACAGAACAAGTCCTACAAAAACTGAAAAATATCTCTACTCACAGTTGAAGTTCTCCAGGCATAGGACAAATTCTCCAATCTAAGACCAATTTCACCTGTATTAGAACAAGCCCTCCAAACACCTCAGAACCTCTCCTCCAAACACCTCAGAACCTCTCCTCCAAACACCTCAGAACCTCTCCTCCAAACACCTCAGAACCTCTCCTCCAAACACCTCAGAACAAGACCTCCAAACACCTCAGAACCTCTCCTCCAAACACCTTAGAACCGCTCCTCCTAACACCTCAGAAACTCTCCTCCAAATACCTCAGAAACCCTCCTCCAAACAACTCAGAAGAAGCCCTCCAAACCCCGCAGAACAAGCCCTCCAAACCCCTCAGAACAAGCCCTCCAAACACCTCAGAACAATCCCTCCAAACACCTCAGAACTATCCCTCCAAACACCTCAGAACCTCTCCTCCAAACACCTCAGAACCTCTCCTCCAAACACCTCAGAACCTCTCCTCCAAACACCTCAGAACAAGCCCTCCAAACACCTCAGAACAAGCCCTCCAAACACCTCAGAACAAGCCCTCCAAACACCTCAGAACCTCTCCTCCAAACACCTCAGAACCTCTCCTCCAAACACCTCAGAACCTCTCCTGCAAACACCTCAGAACCTCACCTCCAAACACCTCAGAACCTCACCTCCAAACACCTCAGAACCTCTCCTCCAAACACCTCAGAACCTCTCCTCCAAACACCTCAGAACCTCACCTCCAAACACCTCAGAACCTCTCCTCCAAACACCTCAGAACCTCTCCTCCAAACTCCTCAGAACCTCTCCTCCAAACACCTCAGAACCTCTCCTCCAAACCCCTCAGAACAAGCTCTCCATACCCCTCAGAACAAGCCCTACAAACCTCTCAGAACAAGCCCTCCAAACACCTCAGAACAATCCCACCAAACACCTCAGAACTATCCCTCCAAACACCTCAGAACCTCTCCTACAAACACCTCAGAACCTCTCCTCCAAACACCTCCGAAACTCTCCACCAAACACCTCAGAACAAGCCCTCCAAACCCCTCAGAACAAGCCCTCCAAACCCCTCAGAACCTCTCCTCCAAACACCTCAGAACCTCTCCTCCAAACACCTCAGAACAAGCCCTCCAAACACCTGAGAACCTCTCCTCCTAACACCTCAGAAACTCTCCTCCAAACACCTCAGAAACTCTCCTCCAAACACCTCAGAAACTCTCCTCCAAACACCTCAGAAACACTCCTCCAAACACCTCAGAAACTCTCCTCCAAACACCTCAGAATCTCTCCTACAGACACCTCAGAAACTCTCCTCCAAACACCTCAGAACAAGACCTCCAAACACCTCAGAACCTCTCCTCCAAACACCTCAGAACCTCTCCTCCAAACACCTCAGAACCTCTCCTCCAAACACCTCAGAACCTCTCCTCCAAACACCTCTGAACAAGCCCTCCAAACACCTCAGAACCTCTCCTCCAAACACCTCAGAAGAAGCCCAGCAAACACCTCAGAACCTCTCCTCCAAACACCTCAGAACCTCTCCACCGAACACCTCAGAACCTCTCCTCCAAACACCTCAGAACCTCTCCTCCAAACACCTCAGAACCTCTCCTCCAAACACCTCAGAACCTCTCCTCCAAACAACTCAGAACCTCTCCTCCAAACACCTCAGAACCTCTCCTCCAAACACCTCAGAACCTCTCCTCCAAGCACCACAGAACAAGCCCAGAAAACACCTCAGAACCTCTCCACCAAACACCTCAGAACCTCTCCACCAAACACCTCAGAACCTCTCCACCAAACACCTCAGAACCTCTCCACCAAACACCTCAGAACCTCTCCACCAAACACCTCAGTGCCTCTCCACCAAACACCTCAGAACTATCCCTCCAAACACCTCAGAACCTCTCCTCAAACACCTCAGAACAAGCCCTCCAAACACCTCAGAACAATTCCACCAATGCCCGAACAAGTCCTCCTGTCACAGAACAAACCCACCAATCACAGAACAAGTCCTACAACCACTGAAAAATATCTCTACTCACAGTTGAAGATCTCCAGGCACAGGACAAATTCTCCAATCTAAGACCAATTTCACCTGTAAGAGAACAAGCCCACCAAACACCTCAGAACCTCTCCTCCAAACACCTCAGAACCTCTCCTCCAAACACCTCAGAACCTCTCCTCCAAACACCTCAGAACCTCTCCCCCAAACACCTCAGAACCTCTCCTCCAAACACCTCAGAACCTCTCCTCCAGACACCTCAGAACCTCTCCTCCAAACTCCTCAGAACAAGCCCAGCAAACACCTCAGAACCTCTCCTCCAAACACCTCAGAACAAGCCCTCCAAACACCTCAGAACAAGCCCTCCAAACACCTCAGAACCTCTCCTCCAAGCAACTTAGAACAACATCTCCAAACACCTCAGAACCTCTCCTCCAAACACCTCAGAACCTCTCCTCCAAACACCTCAGAACCTCTCCTCCAAACACCTCTGAACCTCTCCCCCAAACACCTCAGAACCTCTCCTCCAAACACCTCAAAACCACTCCTCCAAACACCTCAGAACCTCTCCTCCAAACACCTCAGAACCTCTCCTCCAAACACCTCAGAACCTCTCCTCCAAACACCTCAGAACCTCTCCTCCAAACACCTCTGAACAAGCCGTCCAAACACCTCAGAACCTCTCCTCCAAACACCTCAGAAGAAGCCCAGCAAACACCTCAGAACCTCTCCTCCAAACACCTCAGAACCTCTCCTCCAAACACCTCAGAACCTCTCCTCCAAACACCTCAGAACAAGCCCAGCAAACACCTCAGAACCTCTCCTCCAAACACCTCAGAACCTCTCCACCGAACACCTCAGAACCTCTCCTCCAAACACCTCAGAACCTCTCCTCCAAACACCTCAGAACCTCTCCTCCAAACACCTCAGAACCTCTCCTCCAAACACCTCAGAACCTCTCCTCCAAGCAACTTAGAACAACATCTCCAAACACCTCAGAACCTCTCCTCCAAACACCTCAGAACCTCTCCTCCAAACACCTCAGAACCCCTCCTCCAAACACCTCAGAACCTCTCCTCCAAACACCTCAGAACCTCTCCTCCAAACACCTCAGAACCTCTCCTCCAGACACCTCAGAACCTCTCCTCCAAACACCTCAGAAGAAGCCCAGCAAACACCTCAGAACCTCTCCTCCAAACACCTCAGAACCTCTCCACCGAACACCTCAGAACCTCTCCTCCAAACACCTCAGAACCTCTCCTCCAAACACCTCAGAACCTCTCCTCCAAACGCCTCAGAACAAGCCCTCCAGACACCTCAGAACCTCTCCTCCAAACACTTCAGAACAAGCCCTCCAAACACCTCAGAACCTCTCCTCCAAACACCTCAGAACCTCTCCACCGAACACCTCAGAACCTCTCCTCCAAACACCTCAGAACCTCTCCTCCAAACACCTCAGAACCTCTCCTCCAAACACCTCAGAACCTCTCCTCCAAACACCTCAGAACCTCTCCTCCAAACACCTCAGAACCTCTCCTCCAAACACCTCAGAACCTCTCCTCCAAACACCTCAGAACCTCTCCTCCAAACACCTCAGAACCTCTCCTCCAAACACCTCAGAACCTCTCCTCCAAACACCTCAGAACAAGCCCTCCAAACACCTCAGAACAAGCCCTCCAAACACCTCAGAAAAAACCCTCCAAACACCTCAGAACAAGCCCTCCAAACAACTCAGAACAAGTCCACCAATGCCCAAACAATTCCTCCAGTCACAGAACAAATCCACCAATCACAGAACAAGTCCTACAACCACTGAAAAATATCTCTACTCACAGTTGAATTTCTCCAGGCATAGGACAAATTCTCCAATCTAAGACCAATTTCACCTGTAAGAGAACAAGCCCTCCAAACACCTCAGAACCTCACCTCCAAATACCTCAGAACCTCTCCTCCAAACACCTCAGAACCTCTCCTCCAAACACCTCAGAACCTCTCCTCCAAATACCTCAGAACAAGCTCCACAAACCCCTCAGAACAAGCTCCACAAACCCCTCAGAACAAGCCCTCCAAACACCTCAGAACAAGCTCTCTAAACCCCTCAGAACAAGCCCTCCAAACACCTCAGAACAAGCCCTCCAAACACCTCAGAACAAGCCCTCCAAACACCTCAGAACCTCTCCTCCAAACACCTCAGAACGTCTCCTCCAAACACCTCAGAACCTCTCCTCCAAACACCTCAGAACCTCTCCTCCAAACACCTCAGAACCTCTCCTCCTAACACCTCAGAACCTCTCCTCCAAACACCTCAGAAACTCTCCTCCAAACACCTCAGAAACTCTCCTCCAAACACCTCAGAACAAGTCCACCACTGACCGAGCAAGTCCTCCAGTCACAGAACAAATCCACCAATCACAGAACAAGTCCTACAACCACTGGAAAATATCTCTACTCACAGTTGAAGTTCTCCAGGCATAGGACAAATTCTCCACTCTAAGACCAATTTCACCTGTAAGAGAACAAGCCCTCCAAACACCTCAGAACCTCTCCTCCAAACACCTCAGAACCTCTCCTCCAAACACCTCAGAACCTCTCCTCCAAACACCTCAGAACCTCTCCTCCAAACACCCCAGAACCTCACCTCCAAACACCTCAGAACCTCTCCTCCAAACACCTCAGAACAAGCCCTCCAAACATCTCAGAACAAGCCCTGCAAACACCTCAGAACAAGCCCTCCAAACACCTCAAAACAAGCCCTCCAAACACCTCAGAACCTCACCTCCAAATACCTCAGAACCTCTCCTCCAAACACCTCAGAACCTCTCCTCCAAACACCTCAGAACCTCTCCTCCAAACACCTCAGAACAAGCTCTCCAAACCCCTCAGAACAAGCCCTCCAAATCCCTCAGAACAAGCCCTCCAAACAGCTCAGAACAAGCCCTCCAAACACCTCAGAACCTCTCCTCCAAACACCTCAGAACCTCTCCTCCTAACACCTCAGTACCTCTCCTCCAAACACCTCAGAAACTCTCCTCCAAACACCTCAGAACAAGCCCTCCAAACACCTCAGAACAAGTCCTCCAAACACCTCAGAACAATTCCACCACTGACCGAGCAAGTCCTCCAGTCACAGAACAAATCCACCAATCACAGAACAAGTCCTACAACCACTGAAAAATATCTCTACTCACAGTTGAAGTTCTCCAGGCATAGGACAAATTCTCCAATCTAAGACCAATTTCACCTGTATTAGAACAAGCCCTCCAAACACCTCAGAACCTCTCCTCCAAACACCTCAGAACCTCTCCTCCAAACACCTCAGAACCTCTCCTCCAAACACCTCAGAACCTCTCCTCCAAACACCTCAGAACCTCTCCTCCAAACACCTCAGAACGTCTCCTCCACACACCTCAGAACCTCTCCTCCAAACACCTCAGAACCTCTCCTCCAAACACCTCAGAACCTCTCCTCCAAACACCTCAGAACCTCACCTCGAAACACCTCAGAACCTCTCCTCCAAACACCTCAGAACCTCTCCTCCAAACACCTCAGAACCTCTCCTCCAAACACCTCAGTACCTCACCTCCAAACACCTCAGGACCTCTCCTCCAAACACCTCAGAACCTCTCCTCCAAACACCTCAGAACCTCTCCTCCAAACACCTCAGAACCTCTCCTCCAAGCAACTTAGAACAACATCTCCAAACACCTCAGAACCTCTCCTCCAAACACCTCAGAACCTCTCCTCCAAACACGTCAGAACCTCTCCTCCAAACACCTCAGAACCTCTCCTCCAAACACCTCAGAACCTCTCCTCCAAACACCTCAGAACCTCTCCTCCAAACACCTCAGAACCTCTCCTCCAAACTCCTCAGAACAAGCCC
Source organism: Ara ararauna (assembly GCA_028858755.1). Taxonomy (NCBI): domain Eukaryota; kingdom Metazoa; phylum Chordata; class Aves; order Psittaciformes; family Psittacidae; genus Ara; species Ara ararauna. The sequence continues at coordinate 800,912 of CM054378.1, forward strand.
AGCAAACACCTCAGAACCTCTCCTCCAAACACCTCAGAACCTCTCCTCCAAACACCTCAGAACCTCTCCTCCAAACACCTCAGAACCTCTCCTCCAAACACCTCAGAACCTCTCCTCCAAACACCTCAGAACCTCTCCTCCAAACACCTCAGAACCTCTCCTCCAAACACCTCAGAACCTCTCCTCCAAGCAACTTAGAACAACATCTCCAAACACCTCAGAACCTCTCCTCCAAACACCTCAGAACCTCTCCTCCAAACACCTCAGAACCTCTCCTCCAAACACCTCAGAGCCTCTCCTCCAAACACCTCAGAACCTCTCCTCCAAGCAACTTAGAACAACATCTCCAAACACCTCTGAACCTCTCCTCCAAACACCTCTGAACCTCTCCTCCAAACACCTCAGAACCTCTCCTCCAAACACCTCAGAACCTCTCCTCCAAACACCTCAGAACCTCTCCTCCAAACACCTCAGAACCTCTCCTCCAAACACCTCAGAACCTCTCCACCAAACACCTCAGAACCTCTCCTCCAAACACCTCAGAACCTCTCCTCCAAACACCTCAGAACCTCTCCTCCAGACACCTCAGAACCTCTCCTCCAAACTCCTCAGAACAAGCCCAGCAAACACCTCAGAACCTCACCTCCAAACACCTCAGAACCTCTCCACCGAACACCTCAGAACCTCTCCTCCAAACACCTCAGAACCTCTCCTCCAAACACCTCAGAACCTCTCCTCCAAACACCTCAGAACCTCTCCTCCAAACACCTCAGAACCTCTCCTCCAAGCAACTTAGAACAACATCTCCAAACACCTCAGAACCTCTCCTCCAAACACCTCAGAACCTCTCCTCCAAACACCTCAGAACCTCTCCTCCAAACACCTCAGAACCTCTCCTCCAAACACCTCAGAACCTCTCCTCCAAACACCTCAGAACCTCTCCTCCAAACACCTCAGTACCTCTCCTCCAAACACCTCAAAACCACTCCTCCAAACACCTCAGAACCTCTCCTCCAAACACCTCAGAACCTCTCCTCCAAACACCTCAGAACCTCTCCTCCAAACACCTCAGAACCTCTCCTCCAAACACCTCAGAACCTCTCCTCCAAACACCTCAGAACAAGCCCTCCAAACACCTCAGAACCTCTCCTCCAAACACCTCAGAAGAAGCCCAGCGAACACCTCAGAACCTCTCCTCCAAACACCTCAGAACCTCTCCTCCAAACACCTCAGAACCTCTCCTCCAAACACCTCAGAACCTCTCCTCCAAACACCTCAGAACCTCTCCTCCAGAAACCTCAGAACCTCTCCTCCAAACTCCTCAGAACAAGCCCAGCAAACACCTCAGAACCTCTCCTCCAAACACCTCAGAACCTCTCCACCGAACACCTCAGAACCTCTCCTCCAAACACCTCAGAACCTCTCCTCCAAACACCTCAGAACCTCTCCTCCAAACACCTCAAAACCTCTCCTCCAAGCAACTTAGAACAACATCTCCAAACACCTCAGAACCTCTCCTCCAAACACCTCAGAACCTCTCCTCCAAACACCTCAGAACCTCTCCTCCAAACACCTCAGAACCTCTCCTCCAAACACCTCAGAACCTCTCCTCCAAACACCTCAGAACCTCTCCTCCAAACACCTCAGAACCTCTCCTCCAAACACCTCAGAACCTCTCCTCCAACCACCTCAGAACCTCTCCTCCAAACACCTCAGAACCTCTCCTCCAAACACCTCAGAACCTCTCCTCCAAACAGATCAGAACCTCACCTCGAAACACCTCAGAACCTCTCCTCCAAACACCTCAGAACCTCTCCTCCAAACACCTCAGAACAAGCCCTCCAAACACCTCAGAACCTCTCCTCCAAACACCTCAGAAGAAGCCCAGCGAACACCTCAGAACCTCTCCTCCAAACACCTCAGAACCTCTCCACCGAACACCTCAGAACCTCTCCTCCAAACAACTCAGAACCTCTCCTCCAAACACCTCAGAACCTCTCCTCCAAACACCTCAGAACCTCTCCTCCAGACACCTCAGAACCTCTCTTCCAAACTCCTCAGAACAAGCCCAGCAAACACCTCAGAACCTCTCCTCCAAACACCTCAGAACCTCTCCACCGAACACCTCAGAACCTCTCCTCCAAACACCTCAGAACCTCTCCTCCAAACACCTCAGAACCTCTCCTCCAAACACCTCAGAACCTCTCCTCCAAACACCTCAGAACCTCTCCTCCAAGCAACTTAGAACAACATCTCCAAACACCTCAGAACCTCTCCTCCAAACACCTCAGAACCTCTCCTCCAAACACCTCAGAACCTCTCCTCCAAACACCTCAGAACCTCTCCTCCAAACACCTCAGAACCTCTCCTCCAAACACCTCAAAACCACTCCTCCAAACACCTCAGAACCTCTCCTCCAAACACCTCAGAACCTCTCCTCCAAACACCTCAGAACCTCTCCTCCAAACACCTCAGAACCTCTCCTCCAAACACCTCAGAACCTCTCCTCCAAACACCTCAGTACCTCTCCTCCAAACACCTCAAAACCACTCCTCCAAACACCTCAGAACCTCTCCTCAAAAACACCTCAGAACCTCTCCTCCAAACACCTCAGAACCTCTCCTCCAAACACCTCAGAACCTCTCCTCCAAACACCTCAGAAACTCTCCTCCAAACACGTCAGAACAAGCCCTCCAAACACCTCAGAACAAGCCCTCCAAACACCTCAGAACATCTCCTCCAAACACCTCAGAACCTCTCCTCCAAACACCTCAGAACAAGCCCTCCAAACACCTCAGAACAAGCCCTCCATACACCTCAAAACAAGCCCTCCAAACACCTCAGAAACTCTCCTCCAAACACCTCAGAAACTCTCCTCCAGACACCTCAGAACCTCTCCTCCAAGCAACTTAGAACAACATCTCCAAACACCTCAGAACCTCTCCTCCAAGCAACTTAGAACAACATCTCCAAACACCTCAGAACCTCTCCTCCAAACACCCCAGAACCTCACCTCCAAACACCTCAGAACCTCTCCTCCAAACACCTCAGAACAAGCCCTCCAAACATCTCAGAACAAGCCCTGCAAACACCTCAGAACAAGCCCTCCAAACACCTCAGAACAAGCCCCCCAAACACCTCAGAACCTCACCTCCAAATACCTCAGAACCTCTCCTCCAAACACCTCAGAACAAGCCCTCCAAACATCTCAGAACCTCTCCTCCAAACACCTCAGAACCTCTCCTCCAAACACCTCAGAAACTCTCCTCCAAACACCTCAGAACCTCTCCTCCAAACACCTCAGAACCTCTCCTCCAAACACCTCAGAACCTCTCCTCCAAACACCTCAGAACCTCTCCTCCAAACACCTCAGAAACTCTCCTCCAAATACCTCAGAAACCCTCCTCCAAACAACTCAGAAGAAGCCCTCCAAACACCTCAGAACAAGCCTTCCAAACACCTCAGAACAAGCCCGCCAAACACCTCAGGACAAGCCCTCCAAACACCTCAGAACAAGCCCTCCAATCACCTCAGAACCCCTCCTCCAAACACCTCAGAAAATCTCCTCCAAACACCTCAGAACAACCCCGCCAAAGACCTCAGAACAAGCCCCCCAAACAACTCAGAACAAGCCCTATGAACAACTCGGAACCTCTCCTCCAAACACATCAGAACCTCTCCTCCAAAAACCTCAGAACCTCTCCTCCAAACACCTCAGAACCTCTCCTCCAAACACCTCAGAACCTCTCCTCCAAACACCTCAGAACCTCTCCTCCAAACACCTCAGAACCTCTCCTCCAAACACCTCATTACAAGCCCTCCAAACACCTCAGAACCTCTCCTCCAAACACCTCAGAACCTCCCCTCCAAACACCTCAGAACCTCTCCTCCAAACACCTCAGAACCTCCCCTCCAAACACCTCAGAACCTCACCTCCAAACACCTCAGAACCTCTCCTCCAAACACCTCAGAACCTCTCCTCCAAACACCTCAGAACCTCTCCTCCAAACACCTCAGAACCTCTCCTCCAAACACCTCAGAACCTCTCTTCCAAACACCTCAGAACCTCACCTCCAAACACCTCAGAACCTCACCTCCAAACACCTCAGAACCTCTCCTCCAAACACCTCAGAACCCCTCCTCCAAACTCCTCAGAACCACTCCTCCAAACCCCTCAGAACCTCTCCTCCAAACCCCTCAGAACAAGCCCTCCAAACCCCTCAGAACAAGCCCTCCAAACACCTCAGAACAATCCCTCCAAACACCTCAGAACTATCCCTCCAAACACCTCAGAACAAGTCCTCCAAACACCTCAGAACCTCTCCTCCAAACACCTCAGAACAAGCCCTCCAAACACCTCAGAACAAGCCCTCCAAACACCTCAGAACAAGCCCTCCAAACACCTCAGAACCTCTCCTCCAAACGCCTCAGAACCTCTCCTGCAAACACCTCAGAACCTCTCCTGCAAACACCTCAGAACCTCACCTCCAAACACCTCAGAACCTCACCTCCAAACACCTCAGAACCTCTCCTCCAAACACCTCAGAACCTCTCCTCCAAACACCTCAGAACCTCACCTCCAAACACCTCAGACCCTCTCCTCCAAACACCTCAGAACCTCTCCTTCAAACACCTCAGAACCTCTCCTCCAAAGTCCTCAGGACCTCTCCTCCAAACACCTCAGAACCTCTCCTCCAAACCCCTCAGAACAAGCTCTCCATACCCCTCAGAACAAGCCCTACAAACCTCTCAGAACAAGCCCTCCAAACACCTCAGAACAATCCCAACAAACACCTCAGAACTATCCCTCCAAACACCTCAGAACCTCTCCTACAAACACCTCAGAACCTCTCCTCCAAACACCTCAGAAACTCTCCTCCAAACACCTCAGAACAAGCCCTCCAAACCCCTCAGAACAAGCCCTCCAAACACCTCAGAACCTCTCCTCCAAACACCTCAGAACCTCTCCTCCAAACACCTCAGAACAAGCCCTCCAAACACCTGAGAACCTCTCCTCCTAACACCTCAGAAACTCTCCTCCAAACACCTCAGAAACTCTCCTCCAAACACCTCAGAAACTCTCCTCCAAACACCTCAGAAACACTCCTCCAAACACCTCAGAAACTCTCCTCCAAACACCACAGAATCTCTCCTACAGACACCTCAGAAACTCTTCTCCAAACACCTCAGAACAAGACCTCCAAACACGTCAGAACCTCTCCTCCAAACACCTCAGAACCTCTCCTCCAAACACCTCAGAACCTCTCCTCCAAACACCTCAGAACAAGCCCTCCAAACAACTCAGAACAAGCCCTCCAAAAAACTCAGAACAAGCCCTCCAAACAACTCAGAACAAGCCCTCCAAAAAACTCAGAACAAGCCCTCCAAACAACTCAGAACAAGCCCTCCAAACAACTCAGAACAAGCCCTCCAAACAACTCAGAACAAGCCCTCCAAACACCTCAGAACCTCTCCTCCAAACACCTCAGAACCTCTCCTCCAAACACCTCAGAACCTCTCCTCCAAACACCTCAGAACCTCTCCTCCAAACACCTCAGAACCTCTCCTCCAGACACCTCAGAACCTCTCCTCCAAACACCTCAGAACCTCTCCTCCAAACACCTCAGAACCTCTCCTCCAACACCTCAGAACCTCCCCTACAAACACCTCAGAACCTCCCCTCCAAACACCTCAGAACCTCTCCTCCAAACACCTCAGAACCTCTCCTCCAAACACCTCAGAACCTCACCTCCAAACACCTCAGAACCTCTCCTCCAAACACCTCAGAACCTCTCCTCCAAACACCTCAGAACCTCTCCTCCAAACACCTCAGAACCTCTCCTCCAAACACCACAGAACCTCTCCTCCAAACACCTCAGAACCTCTCCTCCAAACACCTCAGAACCTCTCCTCCAAACACCTCAGAACCTCTCCTCCAAACACCTCAGAACAAGCCCAGAAAACACCTCAGAACAAGCCCAGAAAACACCTCAGAACCAGCCCAGAAAACACCTCAGAACCTCTCCAACAAACACCTCAGAACCTCTCCACCAAACACCTCAGACCTCACCACCAAACACCTCAGAACCTCACCTCCAAACACCTCAGAACAAGCCCTCCAAACACCTCAGAACAAGCCTTCAAAACACCTAAGAACAAGCCCTCCAAACACCTCAGAACCTCTCCTCCAAACACCTCAGAACGTCTCCTCCAAACACCTCAGAACAAGCCATCAAAACACCGCAGAAGAAGCCCTCCAAACACCTCAGAACAAGCCCTCCAAACACCTCAGAACAAGCCCTCCAAACACCTCAGAACAACCCCTCCAAACACCTCAGAACAAGCCTTCCAAACACCTCAGAACAAGCCCGCCAAACACCTCAGGACAAGCCCTCCAAACACCTCAGAACAAGCCCTCCAATCACCTCAGAACAAGCCCTCCAAACAACTCAGAACCCCTCCTCCAAACACCTCAGAAAATCTCCTCCAAACACCTCAGAACAACCCCGCCAAAGACCTCAGAACAAGCCCCCCAAACAACTCAGAACAAGCCCTATGAACAACTCGGAACCTCTCCTCCAAACACATCAGAACCTCTCCTCCAAAAACCTCAGAACCTCTCCTCCAAACACCTCAGAACCTCTCCTCCAAACACCTCAGAACCTCTCCTCCAAACACCTCAGAACCTCTCCTCCAAACACCTCATTACAAGCCCTCCAAACACCTCAGAACCTCTCCTCCAAACACCTCAGAACCTCCCCTCCAAACACCTCAGAACCTCTCCTCCAAACACCTCAGAACCTCCCCTCCAAACACCTCAGAACCTCACCTCCAAACACCTCAGAACCTCACCTCCAAACACCTCAGAACCTCTCCTCCAAACACCTCAGAACCTCTCCTCCAAACACCTCAGAACCTCTCCTCCAAACACCTCAGAACCTCTCCTCCAAACACCTCAGAACCTCTCTTCCAAACACCTCAGAACCTCACCTCCAAACACCTCAGAACCTCTCCTCCAAACACCTCAGAACCCCTCCTCCAAACTCCTCAGAACCACTCCTCCAAACCCCTCAGAACCTCTCCTCCAAACCCCTCAGAACAAGCCCTCCAAACCCCTCAGAACAAGCCCTCCAAACACCTCAGAACAATCCCTCCAAACACCTCAGAACTATCCCTCCAAACACCTCAGAACAAGTCCTCCAAACACCTCAGAACCTCTCCTCCAAACACCTCAGAACAAGCCCTCCAAACACCTCAGAACAAGCCCTCCAAACACCTCAGAACAAGCCCTCCAAACACCTCAGAACCTCTCCTCCAAACACCTCAGAACCTCTCCTGCAAACACCTCAGAACCTCTCCTCCAAACACCTCAGAACCTCACCTCCAAACACCTCAGAACCTCACCTCCAAACACCTCAGAACCTCTCCTCCAAACACCTCAGAACCTCTCCTCCAAACACCTCAGACCCTCACCTCCAAACACCTCAGAAACTCTCCTCCAAACACCTCAGAAACTCTCCTCCAAACACCTCAGAAACACTCCTCCAAACACCTCAGAAACTCTCCTCCAAACACCACAGAATCTCTCCTACAGACACCTCAGAAACTCTCCTCCAAACACCTCAGAACAAGACCTCCAAACACGTCAGAACCTCTCCTCCAAACACCTCAGAACCTCTCCTCCAAACACCTCAGAACAAGCCCTCCAAACACCTCAGAACAAGCTCTCCAAACAACTCAGAACAAGCCCTCCAAAAAACTCAGAACAAGCCCTCCAAACAACTCAGAACAAGCCCTCCAAAAAACTCAGAACAAGCCCTCCAAACAACTCAGAACAAGCCCTCCAAACAACTCAGAACAAGCCCTCCAAACAACTCAGAACAAGCCCTCCAAACACCTCAGAACCTCTCCTCCAAACACCTCAGAACCTCTCCTCCAAACACCTCAGAACCTCTCCTCCAAACACCTCAGAACCTCTCCTCCAAACACCTCAGAACCTCTCCTCCAAACACCTCAGAACCTCTCCTCCAGACACCTCAGAACCTCTCCTCCAAACACCTCAGAACCTCTCCTCCAAACACCTCAGAACCTCTCCTCCAACACCTCAGAACCTCCCCTCCAAACACCTCAGAACCTCCCCTCCAAACACCTCAGAACCTCTCCTCCAAACACCTCAGAACCTCTCCTCCAAACACCTCAGAACCTCACCTCCAAACACCTCAGAACCTCTCCTCCAAACACCTCAGAACCTCTCCTCCAAACACCTCAGAACCTCTCCTCCAAACACCTCAGAACCTCTCCTCCAAACACCTCAGAACCTCTCCTCCAAACACCACAGAACCTCTCCTCCAAACACCTCAGAACCTCTCCTCCAAACACCTCAGAACCTCTCCTCCAAACACCTCAGAACCTCTCCTCCAAACACCTCAGAACAAGCCCAGAAAACACCTCAGAACAAGCCCAGAAAACACCTCAGAACCAGCCCAGAAAACACCTCAGAACCTCTCCAACAAACACCTCAGAACCTCTCCACCAAACACCTCAGACCTCACCACCAAACACCTCAGAACCTCACCTCCAAACACCTCAGAACAAGCCCTCCAAACACCTCAGAACAAGCCTTCAAAACACCTAAGAACAAGCCCTCCAAACACCTCAGAACCTCTCCTCCAAACACCTCAGAACGTCTCCTCCAAACACCTCAGAACAAGCCATCAAAACACCGCAGAAGAAGCCCTCCAAACACCTCAGAACAAGCCCTCCAAACACCTCAGAACAAGCCCTCCAAACACCTCAGAACAAGCCCTCCAAACACCTCAGAACAAGCCCTCCAAACACCTCAGAACAAGCCCTCCAAACACCTCAGAACAAGCCCTCCAAACACCTCAGAACAAGCCCTCCAAACACCTCAGAACAATTCCACCAATTCCCGAACAAGTCCTCCTATCACAGAACAAACCCACCAATCACAGAACAAGTCCTACAAACCACTGAAAATATCTCTACTCACAGTTGAAGATCTCCAGGCACAGGACAAATTCTCCAATCTAAGACCAATTTCACCTATAAGAGAACAAGCCCTCCAAACACCTCAGAACCTCTCCTCCAAACACCTCAGAACCTCTCCTCCAAACACCTCAGAACCTCTCCTCCAAACACCTCAGAACCTCTCCTCCAAACACCTCAGAACTAGACCTCCAAACACCTCAGAACTAGACCTCCAAACACCTCAGAACAAGACCGCCAAACACCTCAGAACAACCCCTCCAAACACCTCAGAACTAGACCTCCAAACACCTCAGAACTAGACCTCCAAACACCTCAGAACAAGCCCTCCAAACACCTCAGAACAAGCCCTCCACACACCTCAGAACACGCCCTCCAAACACCTCAGAACAAGCCCTCCAATCACCTCAGAACCTCTCCTCCGAACACCTCAGAACCTCTCCACCAAACACCTCAGAACCTCTCCACCAAACACCTCAGAACCTCTCCTCCAAACACCTCAGAACAAGCCCTCCAAACACCTCAGAACCTCTCCTCCAAACACCCCAGAACAAGCCCTCCAAATACCTCAGAACCTCTCCACCAAACACCTCAGAACCTCTCCACCAAACACCTCAGAACCTCTCCTCCAAACACCTCAGAACCTCTCCTCCAAACACCTCAGAACCTCTCCTCCAAACACCTCAGAACAAGCCCTCCAAACACCTCAGAAGAAGCCCTCCAAACACCTAAGAACAAGCCCTCCAAACACCTCAGAACAAGCCCTCCAAACAACTCAGAACAATTCCACCAATGCCCCAACAAGTCCTCCTGTCACAGAACAAACCCACCAATCACAGAACAAGTCCTACAACCACTGAAAAATATCTCTACTCACAGTTGAAGATCTCCAGGCACAGGACAAATTCTCCAATCTAAGACCAATTTCACCTGTAAGAGAACAAGCCCTCCAAACACCTCAGAACCTCTCCTCCAAACACCTCAGAACCTCTCCTCCAAACACCTCAGAACAAGCCCTCCAAACACCTCAGAACAAGGACTCCAAACACCTCAGAACAAGCCCTCCAAAAACCTCAGAACAAGCCCTCCAAAAACCTCAGAACAAGCCCTCCAAACACCTCAGAACAAGGCCTCCAAACACCTAAGAACAAGCCCTCCAAACACCTCAGAACCTCTCCTCCAAACACCTCAGAACCTCTCCACCAAACACCTCAGAACCTCTCCTCCAAACACCTCAGAACAAGCGCTCCAAACACCTCAGAACCTCACCTCCAAACACCTCAGAACCTCTCCTCCAAACACCTCAGAACAAGCCCTCCAAACACCTCAGAACAAGCCCTCCAAACACCTCAGAACCTCTCCTCCAAACACCTCAGAACCTCTCCTCCAAACACCTCAGAAACTCTCCTCCAAACACGTCAGAACAAGCCCTCCAAACACCTCAGAACAAGCCCTCCAAACACCTCAGAACATCTCCTCCAAACACCTCAGAACCTCTCCTCCAAACACCTCAGAACAAGCCCTCCAAACACCTCAGAACAAGCCCTCCATACACCTCAGAACAAGCCCTCCAAACACCTCAGAAACTCTCCTCCAAACACCTCAGAAACTCTCCTCCAGACACCTCAGAACCTCTCCTCCAAGCAACTTAGAACAACATCTCCAAACACCTCAGAACCTCTCCTCCAAGCAACTTAGAACAACATCTCCAAACACCTCAGAACCTCTCCTCCAAACACCCCAGAACCTCACCTCCAAACACCTCAGAACCTCTCCTCCAAACACCTCAGAACAAGCCTTCCAAACATCTCAGAACAAGCCCTGCAAACACCTCAGAACAAGCCCTCCAAACACCTCAGAACAAGCCCCCCAAACACCTCAGAACCTCACCTCCAAATACCTCAGAACCTCTCCTCCAAACACCTCAGAACAAGCCCTCCAAACATCTCAGAACCTCTCCTCCAAACACCTCAGAACCTCTCCTCCAAACACCTCAGAAACTCTCCTCCAAACACCTCAGAACCTCTCCTCCAAACACCTCAGAACCTCTCCTCCAAACACCTCAGAACCTCTCCTCCAAACACCTCAGAAACTCTCCTCCAAATACCTCAGAAACCCTCCTCCAAACAACTCAGAAGAAGCCCTCCAAACACCTCAGAACAAGCCTTCCAAACACCTCAGAACAAGCCCGCCAAACACCTCAGGACAAGCCCTCCAAACACCTCAGAACAAGCCCTCCAATCACCTCAGAACAAGCCCTCCAAACAACTCAGAACCCCTCCTCCAAACACCTCAGAAAATCTCCTCCAAACACCTCAGAACAACCCCGCCAAAGACCTCAGAACAAGCCCCCCAAACAACTCAGAACAAGCCCTATGAACAACTCGGAACCTCTCCTCCAAACACATCAGAACCTCTCCTCCAAAAACCTCAGAACCTCTCCTCCAAACACCTCAGAACCTCTCCTCCAAACACCTCAGAACCTCTCCTCCAAACACCTCAGAACCTCTCCTCCAAACACCCCATTACAAGCCCTCCAAACACCTCAGAACCTCTCCTCCAAACACCTCAGAACCTCCCCTCCAAACACCTCAGAACCTCTCCTCCAAACACCTCAGAACCTCCCCTCCAAACACCTCAGAACCTCACCTCCAAACACCTCAGAACCTCTCCTCCAAACACCTCAGAACCTCTCCTCCAAACACCTCAGAACCTCTCCTCCAAACACCTCAGAACCTCTCCTCCAAACACCTCAGAACCTCTCTTCCAAACACCTCAGAACCTCTCCTCCAAACACCTCAGAACCTCTCCTCCAAACACCTCAGAACCCCTCCTCCAAACTCCTCAGAACCACTCCTCCAAACCCCTCAGAACCTCTCCTCCAAACCCCTCAGAACAAGCCCTCCAAACCCCTCAGAACAAGCCCTCCAAACACCTCAGAACAATCCCTCCAAACACCTCAGAACTATCCCTCCAAACACCTCAGAACAAGTCCTCCAAACACCTCAGAACCTCTCCTCCAAACACCTCAGAACAAGCCCTCCAAACACCTCAGAACAAGCCCTCCAAACACCTCAGAACCTCACCTCCAAACACCTCAGAACCTCACCTCCAAACACCTCAGAACCTCTCCTCCAAACACCTCAGAACCTCTCCTCCAAACACCTCAGAACCTCACCTCCAAACACCTCAGACCCTCTCCTCCAAACACCTCAGAACCTCTCCTCCAAACACCTCAGAACCTCTCCTCCAAAGTCCTCAGGACCTCTCCTCCAAACACCTCAGAACCTCTCCTCCAAACCCCTCAGAACAAGCTCTCCATACCCCTCAGAACAAGCCCTACAAACCTCTCAGAACAAGCCCTCCAAACACCTCAGAACAATCCCAACAAACACCTCAGAACTATCCCTCCAAACACCTCAGAACCTCTCCTACAAACACCTCAGAACCTCTCCACCAAACACCTCAGAATCTCTCCTCCAAACACCTCAGAACAAGCCCTCCAAACCCCTCAGAACAAGCCCTCCAAACACCTCAGAACCTCTCCTCCAAACACCTCAGAACCTCTCCTCCAAACACCTCAGAAACTCTCCTCCAAACACCTCAGAAACTCTCCTCCAAACACCTCAGAAACACTCCTCCAAACACCTCAGAAAGTCTCCTCCAAACACCACAGAATCTCTCCTACAGACACCTCAGAAACTCTCCTCCAAACACCTCAGAACAAGACCTCCAAACACGTCAGAACCTCTCCTCCAAACACCTCAGAACCTCTCCTCCAAACACCTCAGAACAAGCCCTCCAAACACCTCAGATCAAGCTCTCCAAACAACTCAGAACAAGCCCTCCAAAAAACTCAGAACAAGCCCTCCAAACAACTCAGAACAAGCCCTCCAAAAAACTCAGAACAAGCCCTCAAAACAACTCAGAACAAGCCCTCCAAACAACTCAGAACAAGCCCTCCAAAAAACTCAGAACAAGCCCTCCAAACACCTCAGAACCTCTCCTCCAAACACCTCAGAACCTCTCCTCCAAACACCTCAGAACCTCTCCTCCAAACACCTCAGAACCTCTCCTCCAAACACCTCAGAACCTCTCCTCCAGACACCTCAGAACCTCTCCTCCAAACACCTCAGAACCTCTCCTCCAAACACCTCAGAACCTCTCCTCCAACACCTCAGAACCTCCCCTCCAAACACCTCAGAACCTCCCCTCCAAACACCTCAGAACCTCTCCTCCAAACACCTCAGAACCTCTCCTCCAAACACCTCAGAACCTCACCTCCAAACACCTCAGAACCTCTCCTCCAAACACCTCAGAACCTCTCCTCCAAACACCTCAGAACCTCTCCTCCAAACACCTCAGAACCTCTCCTCCAAACACCTCAGAACCTCTCCTCCAAACACCACAGAACCTCTCCTCCAAACACCTCAGAACCTCTCCTCCAAACACCTCAGAACCTCTCCTCCAAACACCTCAGAACCTCTCCTCCAAACACCTCAGAACAAGCCCAGAAAACACCTCAGAACAAGCCCAGAAAACACCTCAGAACCAGCCCAGAAAACACCTCAGAACCTCTCCACCAAACACCTCAGACCTCACCACCAAACACCTCAGAACCTCACCTCCAAACACCTCAGAACAAGCCCTCCAAACACCTCAGAACAAGCCTTCAAAACACCTAAGAACAAGCCCTCCAAACACCTCAGAACCTCTCCTCCAAACACCTCAGAACGTCTCCTCCAAACACCTCAGAACAAGCCATCAAAACACCGCAGAAGAAGCCCTCCAAACACCTCAGAACAAGCCCTCCAAACACCTCAGATCAAGCCCTCCAAACACCTCAGAACAAGCCCTCCAAACACCTCAGAACTATCCCTCCAAACACCTCAGAACCTCTCCTACAAACACCTCAGAACCTCTCCTCCAAACACCTCAGAAACTCTCCTCCAAACACCTCAGAACAAGCCCTCCAAACCCCTCAGAACAAGCCCTCCAAACACCTCAGAACCTCTCCTCCAAACACCTCAGAACCTCTCCTCCAAACACCTGAGAAACTCTCCTCCAAACACCTCAGAAACTCTCCTCCAAACACCTCAGAAACTCTCCTCCAAACACCTCAGAAACTCTCCTCCAAACACCTCAGAAACTCTCCTCCAAACACCTCAGAAACACTCCTCCAAACACCTCAGAAACTCTCCTCCAAACACCTCAGAAACTCTCCTCCAAACATCACAGAATCTCTCCTACAGACACCTCAGAAACTCTCCTCCAAACACCTCAGAACAAGACCTCCAAACACGTCAGAACCTCTCCTCCAAACACCTCAGAACCTCTCCTCCAAACACCTCAGAACAAGCCCTCCAAACACCTCAGAACAAGCTCTCCAAACAACTCAGAACAAGCCCTCCAAAAAACTCAGAACAAGCCCTCCAAACAACTCAGAACAAGCCCTCCAAACAACTCAGAACAAGCCCTCCAAACAACTCAGAACAAGCCCTCCAAACAACTCAGAACAAGCCCTCCAAAAAACTCAGAACAAGCCCTCCAAACACCTCAGAACCTCTCCTCCAAACACCTCAGAACCTCTCCTCCAAACACCTCAGAACCTCTCCTCCAAACACCTCAGAACCTCTCCTCCAAACACCTCAGAACCTCTCCTCCAGACACCTCAGAACCTCTCCTCCAAACACCTCAGAACCTCTCCTCCAAACACCTCAGAACCTCTCCTCCAACACCTCAGAACCTCCCCTCCAAACACCTCAGAACCTCCCCTCCAAACACCTCAGAACCTCTCCTCCAAACACCTCAGAACCTCTCCTCCAAACACCTCAGAACCTCACCTCCAAACACCTCAGAACCTCTCCTCCAAACACCTCAGAACCTCTCCTCCAAACACCTCAGAACCTCTCCTCCAAACACCTCAGAACCTCTCCTCCAAACACCTCAGAACCTCTCCTCCAAACACCACAGAACCTCTCCTCCAAACACCTCAGAACCTCTCCTCCAAACACCTCAGAACCTCTCCTCCAAACACCTCAGAACCTCTCCTCCAAACACCTCAGAACAAGCCCAGAAAACACCTCAGAACCAGCCCAGAAAACACCTCAGAACCTCTCCAACAAACACCTCAGAACCTCTCCACCAAACACCTCAGACCTCACCACCAAACACCTCAGAACCTCACCTCCAAACACCTCAGAAGAAGCCCTCCAAACACCTCAGAACAAGCCCTCCAAACACCTCAGAACAAGCCCTCCAAACACCTCAGAACAAGCCCTCCAAACACCTCAGAACAAGCCCTCCAAACACCTCAGAACAAGCCCTCCAAACACCTCAGAACAAGCCCTCCAAACACCTCAGAACAAGCCCTCCAAACACCTCAGAACAAGCCCTCCAAACACCTCAGAACAATTCCACCAATTCCCGAACAAGTCCTCCTATCACAGAACAAACCCACCAATCACAGAACAAGTCCTACAAACCACTGAAAATATCTCTACTCACAGTTGAAGATCTCCAGGCACAGGACAAATTCTCCAATCTAAGACCAATTTCACCTATAAGAGAACAAGCCCTCCAAACACCTCAGAACCTCTCCTCCAAACACCTCAGAACCTCTCCTCCAAACACCTCAGAACCTCTCCTCCAAACACCTCAGAACCTCTCCTCCAAACACCTCAGAACTAGACCTCCAAACACCTCAGAACTAGACCTCCAAACACCTCAGAACAAGACCGCCAAACACCTCAGAACAACCCCTCCAAACACCTCAGAACTAGACCTCCAAACACCTCAGAACTAGACCTCCAAACACCTCAGAACAAGCCCTCCAAACACCTCAGAACAAGCCCTCCACACACCTCAGAACACGCCCTCCAAACACCTCAGAACAAGCCCTCCAATCACCTCAGAACCTCTCCTCCGAACACCTCAGAACCTCTCCACCAAACACCTCAGAACCTCTCCACCAAACACCTCAGAACCTCTCCTCCAAACACCTCAGAACAAGCCCTCCAAACACCTCAGAACCTCTCCTCCAAACACCCCAGAACAAGCCCTCCAAATACCTCAGAACCTCTCCACCAAACACCTCAGAACCTCTCCACCAAACACCTCAGAACCTCTCCTCCAAACACCTCAGAACCTCTCCTCCAAACACCTCAGAACCTCTCCTCCAAACACCTCAGAACAAGCCCTCCAAACACCTCAGAAGAAGCCCTCCAAACACCTAAGAACAAGCGCTCCAAACACCTCAGAACAAGCCCTCCAAACAACTCAGAACAATTCCACCAATTCCCGAACAAGTCCTCCTGTCACAGAACAAACCCACCAATCACAGAACAAGTCCTACAACCACTGAAAAATATCTCTACTCACAGTTGAAGATCTCCAGGCACAGGACAAATTCTCCAATCTAAGACCAATTTCACCTGTAAGAGAACAAGCCCTCCAAACACCTCAGAACCTCTCCTCCAAACACCTCAGAACCTCTCCTCCAAACACCTCAGAACAAGCCCTCCAAACACCTCAGAACAAGGACTCCAAACACCTCAGAACAAGCCCTCCAAAAACCTCAGAACAAGCCCTCCAAAAACCTCAGAACAAGCCCTCCAAACACCTCAGAACAAGGCCTCCAAACACCTAAGAACAAGCCCTCCAAACACCTCAGAACCTCTCCTCGAAACACCTCAGAACCTCTCCACCAAACACCTCAGAACCTCTCCTCCAAACACCTCAGAACAAGCGCTCCAAACACCTCAGAACCTCACCTCCAAACACCTCAGAACCTCTCCTCCAAACCCCTCAGAACAAGCTCTCAAAACCCCTCAGAACAAGCCCTCCAAACCTCTCAGAACAAGTCCTCCAAACACCTCAGAACAATCCCTCTAAACACCTCAGAACTATCCCTCCAAACACCTCAGAACCTCTCCTCCAAACACCTCAGAACCTCTCCTCCAAACACCTCAGAACCTCTCCTCCAAACACCTCAGAACAAGCCCTCCAAACCCCTCAGAACAAGCCCTCCAAACACCTCAGAACCTCTCCTCCAAAAACTTCAGAACCTCTCCTCCAAACATCTCAGAACAAGCCCTCCAAACACCTCAGAACAAGCCCTCCAAACACCTCAGAACCTCTCCTCCAAACACCTCAGAAACTCTCCTCCAAACACCTCAGAAACTCTCCTCCAAACACCTCAGAAACTCTCTTACAGACACCTCAGAAACTCTCCTCCAAACACCTCAGAACAAGACCTCCAAACACCTCAGAACAAGCCCTCCAAACACCTCAGAACCTCTCCTCCAAACACCTCAGAACAAGCCCTCCAAACACCTCAGAACAAGCCCTCCAAACACCTCAGAACAAGCCCTCCAAACACCTCAGAACAAGCCCTCCAAACACCTCAGAACAAGCCCTCCAAACAACTCAGAACAAGCCCTCCAAACACCTCAGAACCTCTCCTCCAAACACCTCAGAACCGCTCCTCCTAACACCTCAGAAACTCTCCTCCAAACAACTCAGAAACTCTCCTCCAAACAACTCAGAAGAAGCCTTCCAAACACCTCACAACAAGCCCTCCAAACACCTCAGAACAAGCCCTCCAAACACCTCAGAACAAGCGCTCCAAACACCTCAGAAAAAGCCCTCCAAACACCTCAGAAAAAGCCCTCCAAACACCTCAGAAAAAGCCCTCCAAACACTTCAGAAAAAGCCCTCCAAACACTTCAGAACCTCTCCTCCAAACACCTCATAACCTCTCCTCCAAACACCTCAGAACCTCTCCTCCAAACGCCTCAGAACCTCTCCTCCAAACGCCTCAGAACTAGACCTCCAAACACCTCAGAACTAGACCTCCAAACACCTCAGAACAAGACCGCCAAACACCTCAGAACAACCCCTCCAAACACCTCAGAACTAGACCTCCAAACACCTCAGAACTAGACCTCCAAACACCTCAGAACAAGCCCTCCAAACACCTCAGAACAAGCCCTCCACACACCTCAGAACACGCCCTCCAAACACCTCAGAACAAGCCCTCCAATCACCTCAGAACCTCTCCTCCGAACACCTCAGAACCTCTCCACCAAACACCTCAGAACCTCTCCACCAAACACCTCAGAACCTCTCCTCCAAACACCTCAGAACAAGCCCTCCAAACACCTCAGAACCTCTCCTCCAAACACCCCAGAACAAGCCCTCCAAATACCTCAGAACCTCTCCACCAAACACCTCAGAACCTCTCCACCAAACACCTCAGAACCTCTCCTCCAAACACCTCAGAACCTCTCCTCCAAACACCTCAGAACCTCTCCTCCAAACACCTCAGAACAAGCCCTCCAAACACCTCAGAAGAAGCCCTCCAAACACCTAAGAACAAGCCCTCCAAACACCTCAGAACAAGCCCTCCAAACAACTCAGAACAATTCCACCAATTCCCGAACAAGTCCTCCTGTCACAGAACAAACCCACCAATCACAGAACAAGTCCTACAACCACTGAAAAATATCTCTACTCACAGTTGAAGATCTCCAGGCACAGGACAAATTCTCCAATCTAAGACCAATTTCACCTGTAAGAGAACAAGCCCTCCAAACACCTCAGAACCTCTCCTCCAAACACCTCAGAACCTCTCCTCCAAACACCTCAGAACAAGCCCTCCAAACACCTCAGAACAAGGACTCCAAACACCTCAGAACAAGCCCTCCAAAAACCTCAGAACAAGCCCTCCAAAAACCTCAGAACAAGCCCTCCAAACACCTCAGAACAAGGCCTCCAAACACCTAAGAACAAGCCCTCCAAACACCTCAGAACCTCTCCTCGAAACACCTCAGAACCTCTCCACCAAACACCTCAGAACCTCTCCTCCAAACACCTCAGAACAAGCGCTCCAAACACCTCAGAACCTCACCTCCAAACACCTCAGAACCTCTCCTCCAAACCCCTCAGAACAAGCTCTCAAAACCCCTCAGAACAAGCCCTCCAAACCTCTCAGAACAAGTCCTCCAAACACCTCAGAACAATCCCTCTAAACACCTCAGAACTATCCCTCCAAACACCTCAGAACCTCTCCTCCAAACACCTCAGAACCTCTCCTCCAAACACCTCAGAACCTCTCCTCCAAACACCTCAGAACAAGCCCTCCAAACCCCTCAGAACAAGCCCTCCAAACACCTCAGAACCTCTCCTCCAAAAACTTCAGAACCTCTCCTCCAAACATCTCAGAACAAGCCCTCCAAACACCTCAGAACAAGCCCTCCAAACACCTCAGAACCTCTCCTCCAAACACCTCAGAAACTCTCCTCCAAACACCTCAGAAACTCTCCTCCAAACACCTCAGAAACTC
Source organism: Ara ararauna (assembly GCA_028858755.1). Taxonomy (NCBI): domain Eukaryota; kingdom Metazoa; phylum Chordata; class Aves; order Psittaciformes; family Psittacidae; genus Ara; species Ara ararauna. The sequence goes on from CM054378.1 coordinate 820,263, forward strand.
TCTTACAGACACCTCAGAAACTCTCCTCCAAACACCTCAGAACAAGACCTCCAAACACCTCAGAACAAGCCCTCCAAACACCTCAGAACCTCTCCTCCAAACACCTCAGAACAAGCCCTCCAAACACCTCAGAACAAGCCCTCCAAACACCTCAGAACAAGCCCTCCAAACACCTCAGAACAAGCCCTCCAAACACCTCAGAACAAGCCCTCCAAACAACTCAGAACAAGCCCTCCAAACACCTCAGAACCTCTCCTCCAAACACCTCAGAACCGCTCCTCCTAACACCTCAGAAACTCTCCTCCAAACAACTCAGAAACTCTCCTCCAAACAACTCAGAAGAAGCCTTCCAAACACCTCACAACAAGCCCTCCAAACACCTCAGAACAAGCCCTCCAAACACCTCAGAACAAGCGCTCCAAACACCTCAGAAAAAGCCCTCCAAACACCTCAGAAAAAGCCCTCCAAACACCTCAGAAAAAGCCCTCCAAACACTTCAGAAAAAGCCCTCCAAACACTTCAGAACCTCTCCTCCAAACACCTCATAACCTCTCCTCCAAACACCTCAGAACCTCTCCTCCAAACGCCTCAGAACCTCTCCTCCAAACGCCTCAGAACCTCTCCTCCAAACGCCTCAGAACCTCTCCTCCAAACGCCTCAGAACCTCTCCTCCAAACGCCTCAGAACCTCTCCTCCAAACGCCTCAGAACCTCTCCTCCAAACGCCTCAGAACCTCTCCTCCAAACGCCTCAGAACCTCTCCTCCAAACGCCTCAGAACCTCTCCTCCAAACGCCTCAGAACCTCTCCTCCAAACGCCTCAGAATCTCTCCTCCAAACGCCTCAGAACTTCTCCTCCAAACAACTCAGAACCTCTCCTCCAAACACCTCAGAACCTCTCCTCCAAACACCTCAGAACCTCTCCTCCAAACAACTCAGAACCTCTACTCCAAATAACGCAGAAACCCTCCACCAAACAACACAGAACCTCTCCTCCAAACACCTCAGAACCTCTCCTCCAAACACCTCAGAACCTCTCCTCCAAACACCTCAGATCCTCTCCTCCAAACACCTCAGATCCTCTCCTCCAAACACCTCAGAACCTCTCCTCCAACCCCTCAGAACAATCCCTCCAAACCCCTCAGAACAATCCCTCAAAACACCTCAGAACAATCCCTCCAAACACCTCAGAACCTCTCCTCCAAACACCTCAGAACCTCTCCTACAAACACCTCAGAACCTCTCCTCCAAACACCTCAGATCCTCTCCTCCAAACACCTCAGAACCTCTCCTCCAAACACCTCAGAACCTCTCCTCCAAACACCTCAGAATCTCTCCTCCAAACACCTCAGAACCTCCCCTCCAAACACCTCAGAACCTCTCCTCCAAACACCTTAGAACCTCACCTCCAAACACCTCAGAACCTCACCTCCAAACACCTCAGCACCTCTCCTCCAAACACCTCAGAACCTCACCTCCAAGCACCTCAGAACCTCTCCTCCAAGCACCTCAGAACCTCTCTTCCAAGCACCTCAGAACAAGCCCTCCAAACACCTCAGAACAAGCCCTCCAAACACCTCAGAACCTCTCCTCCAAACACCTCAGAACCTCTCCTCCAAACACCTCAGAACCTCTCCTCCAAACACCTCAGAACCTCTCCTCCAAACACCTCAGAACCTCTCCAGCAAACACCTCAGAACCTGTCCTCCAAACACCTCAGAACCTCTCCTCAAAACACCTCAGAACAAGCCCAGAAAACACCTCAGAACCTCTCCACCAAACACCTCAGAACCTCTCCACCAAACTCCTCAGAACCTCTCCATCAAACGCCTCAGAACCTCTCCTCCAAACACCTCAGAACCTCTCCTCCAAACACCTCAGAACCTCTCCTCCAAACACCTCAGAACAAGCCCTCCAAACACCTCAGAACAAGCCCTCCAAACACCTCAGAACAAGCCCTCCAAACACCTCAGAACAATTCCACCAATGCCCGAACAAGTCCTCCTGTCACAGAACAAACCCACCAATCACAGAACAAGTCCTACAACCACTGAAAAATATCTCAACTCACAGTTGAAGATCTCCAGGCACAGGACAAATTCTCCAATCTAAGACCAATTTCACCTGTAAGAGAACAAGCCCTCCAAACACCTCAGAACCTCTCCTCCAAACACCTCAGAACCTCTCCTCCAAACACCTCAGAACCTCTCCTCCAAACACCTCAGAACAAGCCCTCCAAACACCTCAGAACATCTCCTCCAAACACCTCAGAACCTCTCCTCCAAACACCTCAGAACCTCTCCTCCAAACTCCTCAGAACAAGCCCTCCAAACACCTCAGAACCTCTCCTCCAAACACCTCAGAACCTCTCCTCCAAACACCTCAGAACAAGCCCTCCAAACACCTCAGAACAAGCCCTCCAAACACCTCAGAACCTCTCCTCCAAGCAACTTAGAACAACATCTCCAAACACCTCAGAACCTCTCCTCCAAACACCTCAGAACCTCTCCTCCAAACACCTCAGAACCTCTCCTCCAAACACCTCAGAACCTCTCCCCCAAACACCTCAGAACCTCTCCTCCAAACACCTCAAAACCACTCCTCCAAACACCTCAGAACCTCTCCTCCAAACACCTCAGAACCTCTCCTCCAAACAACTCAGAACCTCTCCTCCAAACACCTCAGAACCTCTCCTCCAAACACCTCAGAACCTCTCCTCCAAACACCTCTGAACAAGCCGTCCAAACACCTCAGAACCTCTCCTCCAAACACCTCAGAACAAGCCCTCCAGACACCTCAGAACCTCTCCTCCAAACACCTCAGAAGAAGCCCAGCAAACACCTCAGAACCTCTCCTCCAAACACCTCTGAACCTCTCCGCCGAACACCTCATAACCTCTCCTCCAAACACCTCAGAACAAGCCCAGCAAACACCTCAGAACCTCTCCTCCAAACACCTCAGAACCTCTCCACCGAACACCTCAGAACCTCTCCTCCAAACACCTCAGAACCTCTCCTCCAAACACCTCAGAACCTCTCCTCCAAACACCTCAGAACCTCTCCTCCAAACACCTCAGAACCTCTCCTCCAAGCAACTTAGAACAACATCTCCAAACACCTCAGAACCTCTCCTCCAAACACCTCAGAACCTCTCCTCCAAACACCTCAGAACCCCTCCTCCAAACACCTCAGAACCTCTCCTCCAAACACCTCAGAACCTCTCCTCCAAACACCTCAGAACCTCTCCTTCAAACACCTCAGAACCTCTCCTCCAAACACCTCTGAACAAGCCCTCCAAACACCTCAGAACCTCTCCTCCAAACACGTCAGAACAAGCCCTCCAGACACCTCAGAACCTCTCCTCCAAACCCCTCAGAAGAAGCCCAGCAAACACCTCAGAACCTCTCCTCCAAACACCTCAGAACCTCTCCACCGAACACCTCAGAACCTCTCCTCCAAACACCTCAGAACCTCTCCTCCAAACACCTCAGAACCTCTCCTCCAAACGCCTCAGAACAAGCCCTCCAGACACCTCAGAACCTCTCCTCCAAACACTTCAGAACAAGCCCTCCAAACACCTCAGAACCTCTCCTCCAAACACCTCAGAACCTCTCCACCGAACACCTCAGAACCTCTCCTCCAAACACCTCAGAACCTCTCCTCCAAACACCTCAGAACAAGCCCTCCAAACACCTCAGAACCTCTCCTCCAAACACCTCAGAACCTCTCCTCCAAACACCTCAGAACCTCTCCTCCAAACACCTCAGAACCTCTCCTCCAAACACCTCAGAACCTCTCCTCCAAACACCTCAGAACCTCTCCTCCAAATACCTCAGAACCTCTCCTCCAAACACCTCAGAAACTCTCCTCCAAACACCTCAGAACAAGCCCTCCAAACACCTCAGAAAAAACCCTCCAAACACCTCAGAACAAGCCCTCCAAACAACTCAGAACAAGTCCACCAATGCCCAAACAATTCCTCCAGTCACAGAACAAATCCACCAATCACAGAACAAGTCCTACAACCACTGAAAAATATCTCTACTCACAGTTGAAGTTCTCCAGGCATAGGACAAATTCTCCAATCTAAGACCAATTTCACCTGTAAGAGAACAAGCCCTCCAAACACCTCAGAACCTCTCCTCCAAACACCTCAGAACCTCTCCTCCAAACACCTCAGAACCTCTCCTCCAAACACCTCAGAACCTCTCCTCCAAACACCCCAGAACCTCACCTCCAAACACCTCAGAACCTCTCCTCCAAACACCTCAGAACAAGCCCTCCAAACATCTCAGAACAAGCCCTGGAAACACCTCAGAACAAGCCCTCCAAACACCTCAAAACAAGCCCACGAAACACCTCAGAACCTCACCTCCAAATACCTCAGAACCTCTCCTCCAAACACCTCAGAACCTCTCCTCCAAACACCTCAGAACCTCTCCTCCAAACACCTCAGAACAAGCTCTCCAAACCCCTCAGAACAAGCCCTCCAAATCCCTCAGAACAAGCCCTCCAAACAGCTCAGAACAAGCTCTCCATACCCCTCAGAACAAGCCCTCCAAACACCTCAGAACAAGCCCTCCAAACACCTCAGAACAAGTCCTCCAAACACCTCAGAACCTCTCCTCCAAACACCTCAGAACCTCTCCTCCAAACACCTCAGTTCCTCTCCTCCAAACACCTCAGAAACTCTCCTCCAAACACCTCAGAACAAGCCCTCCAAACACCTCAGAACAAGTCCTCCAAACACCTCAGAACAAGTCCACCAATCACAGAACAAGTCCTACAACCACTGAAAAATATCTCTACTCACAGTTGAAGTTCTCCAGGCATAGGACAAATTCTCCAATCTAAGACCAATTTCACCTGTATTAGAACAAGCCCTCCAAACACCTCAGAACCTCTCCTCCAAACACCTCAGAACCTCTCCTCCAAACACCTCAGAACCTCTCCTCCAAACACCTCAGAACCTCTCCTCCAAACACCTCAGAACCTCTCCTCCAAACACCTCAGAACGTCTCCTCCACACACCTCAGAACCTCTCCTCCAAACACCTCAGAACCTCTCCTCCAAACACCTCAGAACCTCTCCTCCAAACACCTCAGAACCTCACCTCGAAACACCTCAGAACCTCTCCTCCAAACACCTCAGAACCTCTCCTCCAAACACCTCAGTACCTCACCTCCAAACACCTCAGGACCTCTCCTCCAAACACCTCAGAACCTCTCCTCCAAACACCTCAGAACCTCTCCTCCAAACACCTCAGAACCTCTCCTCCAAGCAACTTAGAACAACATCTCCAAACACCTCAGAACCTCTCCTCCAAACACCTCAGAACGTCTCCTCCAAACACGTCAGAACCTCTCCTCCAAACACCTCAGAACCTCTCCTCCAAACACCTCAGAACCTCTCCTCCAAACACCTCAGAACCTCTCCTCCAAACACCTCAGAACCTCTCCTCCAAACTCCTCAGAACAAGCCCAGCAAACACCTCAGAACCTCTCCTCCAAACACCTCAGAACCTCTCCACCGAACACCTCAGAACCTCTCCTCCAAACACCTCAGAACCTCTCCTCCAAACACCTCAGAACCTCTCCTCCAAACACCTCAGAACCTCTCCTCCAAACACCTCAGAACCTCTCCTCCAAACACCTCAGAACCTCTCCTCCAAGCAACTTAGAACAACATCTCCAAACACCTCAGAACCTCTCCTCCAAACACCTCAGAACCTCTCCTCCAAACACCTCAGAACCTCTCCTCCAAACACCTCAGAACCTCTCCTCCAAACACCTCAGAACCTCTCCTCCAAGCAACTTAGAACAACATCTCCAAACACCTCTGAACCTCTCCTCCAAACACCTCTGAACCTCTCCTCCAAACACCTCAGAACCTCTCCTCCAAACACCTCAGAACCTCTCCTCCAAACACCTCAAAACCTCTCCTCCAAACACCTCAGAACCTCTCCTCCAAACACCTCAGAACCTCTCCTCCAAACACCTCAGAACCTCTCCTCCAAACACCTCAGAACCTCTCCACCAAACACCTCAGAACCTCTCCTCCAAACACCTCAGAACCTCTCCTCCAAGCACCTCAGAACCTCTCCTCCAGACACCTCAGAACCTCTCCTCCAAACTCCTCAGAACAAGCCCAGCAAACACCTCAGAACCTCTCCTCCAAACACCTCAGAACCTCTCCACCGAACACCTCAGAACCTCTCCTCCAAACACCTCAGAACCTCTCCTCCAAACACCTCAGAACCTCTCCTCCAAACACCTCAGAACCTCTCCTCCAAACACCTCAGAACCTCTCCTCCAAGCAACTTAGAACAACATCTCCAAACACCTCAGAACCTCTCCTCCAAACACCTCAGAACCTCTCCTCCAAACACCTCAGAACCTCTCCTCCAAACACCTCAGTACCTCTCCTCCAAACACCTCAAAACCACTCCTCCAAACACCTCAGAACCTCTCCTCCAAACACCTCAGAACCTCTCCTCCAAACACCTCAGAACCTCTCCTCCAAACACCTCAGAACCTCTCCTCCAAACACCTCAGAACCTCTCCTCCAAACACCTCAGAACAAGCCCTCCAAACACCTCAGAACCTCTCCTCCAAACACCTCAGAAGAAGCCCAGCGAACACCTCAGAACCTCTCCTCCAAACACCTCAGAACCTCTCCACCGAACACCTCAGAACCTCTCCTCCAAACACCTCAGAACCTCTCCTCCAAACACCTCAGAACCTCTCCTCCAAACACCTCAGAACCTCTCCTCCAGACACCTCAGAACCTCTCCTCCAAACTCCTCAGAACAAGCCCAGCAAACACCTCAGAACCTCTCCTCCAAACACCTCAGAACCTCTCCACCGAACACCTCAGAACCTCTCCTCCAAACACCTCAGAACCTCTCCTCCAAACACCTCAGAACCTCTCCTCCAAACACCTCAGAACCTCTCCTCCAAACACCTCAGAACCTCTCCTCCAAACACCTCAGAACCTCTCCTCCAAGCAACTTAGAACAACATCTCCAAACACCTCAGAACCTCTCCTCCAAACACCTCAGAACCTCTCCTCCAAACACCTCAGAACCTCTCCTCCAAACACCTCAGAACCTCTCCTCCAAACACCTCAGTACCTCTCCTCCAAACACCTCAGAACCTCTCCTCCAAACACCTCAGAACCTCTCCTCCAAACACCTCAGAACCTCTCCTCCAAACACCTCAGAACCTCTCCTCCAAACACCTCAGAACCTCTCCTCCAAACACCTCAGAACAAGCCCTCCAAACACCTCAGAACCTCTCCTCCAAACACCTCAGAAGAAGCCCAGCGAACACCTCAGAACCTCTCCTCCAAACACCTCAGAACCTCTCCACCGAACACCTCAGAACCTCTCCTCCAAACACCTCAGAACCTCTCCTCCAAACACCTCAGAACCTCTCCTCCAAACACCTCAGAACCTCTCCTCCAGACACCTCAGAACCTCTCCTCCAAACTCCTCAGAACTAGCCCAGCAAACACCTCAGAACCTCTCCTCCAAACACCTCAGAACCTCTCCACCGAACACCTCAGAACCTCTCCTCCAAACACCTCAGAACCTCTCCTCCAAACACCTCAGAACCTCCCCTCCAAACACCTCAGAACCTCTCTCCAAACACCTCAGAACCTCTCCTCCAAGCAACTTAGAACAACATCTCCAAACACCTCAGAACCTCTCCTCCAAACACCTCAGAACCTCTCCTCCAAACACCTCAGAACCTCTCCTCCAAACACCTCAGAACCTCTCCTCCAAACACCTCAGAACCTCTCCTCCAAGCAACTTAGAACAACATCTCCAAACACCTCAGAACCTCTCCTCCAAACACCTCAGAACCTCTCCTCCAAACACCTCAGAACCTCTCCTCCAAACACCTCAGAACCTCTCCTCCAAACACCTCAGAACCTCTCCTCCAAACACCTCAGTACCTCTCCTCCAAACACCTCAGAACCTCTCCTCCAAACACCTCAGAACCTCTCCTCCAAACACCTCAGAACCTCTCCTCCAAACACCTCAGAACCTCTCCTCCAAACACCTCAGAACCTCTCCTCCAAACACCTCAGAACAAGCCCTCCAAACACCTCAGAACCTCTCCTCCAAACACCTCAGAAGAAGCCCAGCGAACACCTCAGAACCTCTCCTCCAAACACCTCAGAACCTCTCCACCGAACACCTCAGAACCTCTCCTCCAAACACCTCAGAACCTCTCCTCCAAACACCTCAGAACCTCTCCTCCAAACACCTCAGAACCTCTCCTCCAGACACCTCAGAACCTCTCCTCCAAACTCCTCAGAACTAGCCCAGCAAACACCTCAGAACCTCTCCTCCAAACACCTCAGAACCTCTCCACCGAACACCTCAGAACCTCTCCTCCAAACACCTCAGAACCTCTCCTCCAAACACCTCAGAACCTCTCCTCCAAACACCTCAGAACCTCTCTCCAAACACCTCAGAACCTCTCCTCCAAGCAACTTAGAACAACATCTCCAAACACCTCAGAACCTCTCCTCCAAACACCTCAGAACCTCTCCTCCAAACACCTCAGAACCTCTCCTCCAAACACCTCAGAACCTCTCCTCCAAACACCTCAGAACCTCTCCTCCAAACACCTCAGTACCTCTCCTCCAAACACCTCAAAACCACTCCTCCAAACACCTCAGAACCTCTCCTCCAAACACCTCAGAACCTCTCCTCCAAACACCTCAGAACCTCTCCTCCAAACACCTCAGAACCTCTCCTCCAAACACCACAGAACCTCTCCTCCAAACACCTCAGAACAAGCCCTCCAAACACCTCAGAACCTCTCCTCCAAACACCTCAGAAGAAGCCCAGCGAACACCTCAGAACCTCTCCTCCAAACACCTCAGAACCTCTCCACCGAACACCTCAGAACCTCTCCTCCAAACACCTCAGAACCTCTCCTCCAAACACCTCAGAACCTCTCCTCCAAACACCTCAGAACCTCTCCTCCAAACACCTCAGAACCTCTCCTCCAAACACCTCAGAACCTCTCCTCCAAGCACCACAGAACAAGCCCAGAAAACACCTCAGAACCTCTCCACCAAACACCTCAGAACCTCTCCACCAAACACCTCAGAACCTCTCCACCAAACACCACAGAACCTCTCCACCAAACACCTCAGAACCTCTCCACCAAACACCTCAGTACCTCTCCTCCAAACACCTCAGAACCTCTCCTCCAAACACCTCAGAACCTCTCCTCCAAACACCTCAGAACAAGCCCTCCAAACACCTCAGAACAATTCCACCAATGCCCGAACAAGTCCTCCTGTCACAGAACAAACCCACCAATCACAGAACAAGTCCTACAACCACTTAAAAATATCTCTACTCACAGTTGAAGATCTCCAGGCTCAGGACAAATTCTCCAATCTAAGACCAATTTCACCTGTAAGAGAACAAGCCCTCCAAACACCTCAGAACCTCTCCTAAAAACACCTCAGAACCTCTCCTCCAAACACCTCAGAACCTCTCCTCCAAACACCTCAGAACCTCTCCTCCAAACACCTCAGAACCTCTCCTCCAAACACCTCAGAACCTCTCTCCAAACACCTCAGAACCTCTCCTCCAAGCAACTTAGAACAACATCTCCAAACACCTCAGAACCTCTCCTCCAAACACCTCAGAACCTCTCCTCTAAACACCTCAGAACCTCTCCTCCAAACACCTCAGAACCTCTCCTCCAAACACCTCAGAACCTCTCCTCCAAACACCTCAGTACCTCTCCTCCAAACACCTCAAAACCACTCCTCCAAACACCTCAGAACCTCTCCTCCAAACACCTCAGAACCTCTCCTCCAAACACCTCAGAACCTCTCCTCCAAACACCTCAGAACCTCTCCTCCAAACACCACAGAACCTCTCCTCCAAACACCTCAGAACAAGCCCTCCAAACACCTCAGAACCTCTCCTCCAAACACCTCAGAAGAAGCCCAGCGAACACCTCAGAACCTCTCCTCCAAACACCTCAGAACCTCTCCACCGAACACCTCAGAACCTCTCCTCCAAACACCTCAGAACCTCTCCTCCAAACACCTCAGAACCTCTCCTCCAAACACCTCAGAACCTCTCCTCCAAACACCTCAGAACCTCTCCTCCAAACACCTCAGAACCTCTCCTCCAAGCACCACAGAACAAGCCCAGAAAACACCTCAGAACCTCTCCACCAAACACCTCAGAACCTCTCCACCAAACACCTCAGAACCTCTCCACCAAACACCACAGAACCTCTCCACCAAACACCTCAGAACCTCTCCACCAAACACCTCAGTACCTCTCCTCCAAACACCTCAGAACCTCTCCTCCAAACACCTCAGAACCTCTCCTCCAAACACCTCAGAACAAGCCCTCCAAACACCTCAGAACAATTCCACCAATGCCCGAACAAGTCCTCCTGTCACAGAACAAACCCACCAATCACAGAACAAGTCCTACAACCACTTAAAAATATCTCTACTCACAGTTGAAGATCTCCAGGCTCAGGACAAATTCTCCAATCTAAGACCAATTTCACCTGTAAGAGAACAAGCCCTCCAAACACCTCAGAACCTCTCCTAAAAACACCTCAGAACCTCTCCTCCAAACACCTCAGAACCTCTCCTCCAAACACCTCAGAACCTCTCCTCCAAACACCTCAGAACCTCTCCTCCAAACACCTCAGAACCTCTCCTTCAAACACCTCAGAACCTCTCCTCCAAACACCTCAGAACAAGCCCTCCAAACACCTCAGAACCTCTCCTCCAAGCACGTCAGAACAAGCCCTCCAGACACCTCAGAACCTCTCCTCCAAACACCTCAGAAGAAGCCCAGCAAACACCTCAGAACCTCTCCTCCAAACACCTCAGAACCTCTCCACCGAACACCTCAGAACCTCTCCTCCAAACACCTCAGAACCTCTCCTCCAAACACCTCAGAACCTCTCCTCCAAACGCCTCAGAACAAGCCCTCCAGACACCTCAGAACCTCTCCTCCAAACACTTCAGAACAAGCCCAGCAAACAACTCAGAACCTCTCCTCCAAACACCTCAGAACCTCTCCACCGAACACCTCAGAACCTCTCCTCCAAACACCTCAGAACCTCTCCTCCAAACACCTCAGAACCTCTCCTCCAAGCAACTTAGAACAACATCTCCAAACACCTCAGAACCTCTCCTCCAAACACCTCAGAACCTCTCCTCCAAACACCTCAGAACCTCTCCTCCAAACACCTCAGAACCTCTCCTCCAAACACCTCAGAACCTCTCCTCCAAACACCTCAGAACCTCTCCTCCAAACACCTCAGAACCTCTCCTCCAAACACCTCAGAACCTCTCCTCAAAACACCTCAGAACCTCTCCTCCAAACACCTCAGAATCTCTCCTCCAAACACCTCAGAACAAGCCCTCCAAACACCTCAGAACACACCCTCCAAACACCTCAGAACAAGCCCTCCAAACAACTCAGAACAAGCCCTCCAAACAACTCAGAACAAGTCCACCAATGCACAAACAATTCCTCCAGTCACAGAACAAATCCACCAATCACAGAACAAGTCCTACAACCACTGAAAAATATCTCTACTCACAGTTGAAGTTCTCCAGGCATAGGACAAATTCTCCAATCTAAGACCAATTTCACCTGTAAGAGAACAAGCCCTCCAAACACCTCAGAACCTCTCCTCCAAACACCTCAGAACCTCTCCTCCAAACACCTCAGAACCTCACCTCGAAACACCTCAGAACCTCTCCTCCAAACACCCCAGAACCTCACCTCCAAACACCTCAGAACCTCTCCTCCAAACACCTCAGAACAAGCCCTCCAAACATCTCAGAACAAGCCCTCCAAACACCTCAGAACAAGCCCTCTAAACACCTCAAAACAAGCCCTCCAAACACCTCAGAACCTCACCTCCAAATACCTCAGAACCTCTCCTCCAAACACCTCAGAACTAGACCTCCAAACACCTCAGAACAAGACCGCCAAACACCTCAGAACCTCTCCTCCAAGCACCTCAGAACCTCTCCTCCAAACACCTCAGAACCTCTCCTCCAAACACCTCAGAACCTCTCCTCCACACACCTCAGAACAAGCTCTGCAAACGCCTCAGAACCTCTCCTCCAAACACCTCAGAACCTCTCCTCCAAACACCTCAGAACCTCTACTCCAAACACCTCAGAACAAGCCCTCCAAACACCTCAGAACCTCTCCTCCAAACACGTCAGAACCTCTCCACCAAACACCTCAGAACCTCTCCTCCACACACCTCAGAACCTCTCCACCAAACACCTCAGAACCTCTCCTCCAAACACCTCAGAACCTCTCCTCCAAACACCTCAGAACCTCTCCTCCAAACACCTCAGAACCTCTCCTCCAAACACCTCAGAACAAGCCCTCCAAACACCTCAGAACCTCTCCTCCAAACACCTCAGAACAAGCCCTCCAAACACCTCAGAACCTCTCCTCCTAACACCTCAGAAACTCTCCTCCAAACACCTCAGAAACTCTCCTCCAGACACCTCAGAAACTCTCCTCCAAACACCTCTGAACAAGCCCTCCAAACAACTCAGAACAATCCCTCCAAGCACCTCAGAACAATCCCTCCAAGCACCTCAGAACAATCCCTCCAAGCACCTCAGATCTATCCCTCCAAACACCTCAGAACCGCTCCTCCGAACACCTCAGAACCTCTCCTCCAAACACCTCAGAACCTCTCCTCCAAACACCTCAGAAACTCTCCTCCAGACACCTCAGAAACTCTCCTCCAAACACCTCTGAACAAGACCTCCAAACCCCTCAGAACAAGCCCTCCAAACCCCTCAGAACAAGCCCTCCAAACCCCTCAGAACCTCTCCTCCAAACACCTCAGAACCTCTCCTCCAAACACCTCAGAACCTCTCCTCCAACACCTCAGAACCTCTCCTCCAAACACCTCAGAACCTCTCCTCCAAACACCTCAGAACCTCTCCTCCAAACACCTCAGAACAAGTCCACCAATGACCAAACAAGTCCTCCAGTCACAGAACAAATCCACCAATCGCAGAACAAGTCCTACAACCACTGAAAAATATCTCTACTCACAGTTGAAGTTCTACAGGCGCAGGACAAATTCTCCAATCTAAGACCAATTTCTCCTGTAAGAGAACAAGCCCTCCAAACACCTCAGAACCTCTCCTCCAAACACCACAGAACCTCTCCTCCAAACACCTCAGAACCTCTCCTCCTAACACCTCAGAACCTCTCCACCAAACACCTCAGAAACTCTCCTCCAAACACCACAGAAGAAGCCCTCCAAACACCTCAGAACCTCTCCTCCTAACACCTCAGAACCTCTCCACCAAACACCTCAGAAACTCTCCTCCAAACACCTCAGAACAAGCCCTCCAAACACCTCAGAACAAGCCTTCCAAACACCTCAGAACAAGCCCTCCAAACACCTCAGAACAAGCCCTCCAAACACCTCAGAACCTCTCCTCCAAACACATCAGAACCTCTCCTCCAAAAACCTCAGAACAAGCACTCCAAACACCTCAGAACAAACCCTCCAAACACCTCAGAACCTCTCCGCCAAACACCTCAGAACCTCTCCTCCAAACACCTCAGAACCTCTCCTCCAAACACCTCCGAACCTCTCCTCCAAACGCCTCAGAACCTCTCCTCGAAACACCTCAGAACCTCTCCTCCAAAGACCTCAGAAACTCTCCTCCAAACACGTGAGAACAAGCCCTCCAAACACCTCAGAACAAACCCTCCAGACACCTCAGAACCTCTCCTCCAAACACCTCAGAAGAAGCCCAGCAAACACCTCAGAACCTCTCCTCCAAACACCTCAGAACCTCTCCACCGAACACCTCAGAACCTCTCCTCCAAACACCTCAGAACCTCTCCTCCAAACACCTCAGCACCTCTCCTCCAAACGCCTCAGAACAAGCCCTCCAGACACCTCAGAACCTCTCCTCCAAACACTTCAGAACAAGAACAGCAAACACCTCAGAACCTCTCCTCCAAACACCTCAGAACCTCTCCACCGAACGCCTCAGAACCTCTCCTCCAAACACCTCAGAACCTCTCCTCCAAACACCTCAGAACCTCTCCTCCGAACACCTCAGAACCTCTCCTCCAAACGCCTCAGAACCTCTCCTCCAAACACCTCAGAACCTCTCCTCCAAACACCTCAGAACCTCTCCTCCAAACACCTCAGAACCTCTCCTCCAAACACCTCAGAACAAGCCCTCCAAACACCTCAGAACAAACCCTCCAAACACCTCAGAACAAGCCCTCCAAACAACTCAGAACAAGCCCTCCAAACACCTCAGAAACTCACCTCCAAATACCTCAGAACCTCTCCTCCAAACACCTAAGAACCTCTCCTCCAAACACCTCAAAACAAGCTCTCCAAACCCCTCAGAACAAGCCCTCCAAACCCCTCAGAACAAGCCCTCCAAACACCTCAGAAAAAGCCCTCCAAACACCTCAGAACAAGCCCTCCAAACACCTCAGAAGAAGCCCTCCAAACCCCTCAGAACCTCTCCTCCAAACACCTCCGAACGTCTCCTCCAAACACCTCCGAACGTCTCCTCCAAACACCTCAGAACCTCTCCTCCAAACACCTCAGAACCTCTCCTCCAAATACCTCAGAACCTCTCCTCCTAACACCTCAGAACCTCTCCTCCAAACACCTCAGAACCTCTCCTCGAAACACCTCAGAACAAGCCCTCCAAACACCTCAGAACAAGTCCTCCAAACAACTCAGAACAAGTCCACCACTGACCGACAAAGTCCTCCAGTCACAGAACAAATCCACCAATCACAGAACAAGTCCTACAACCACTGAAAAATATCTCTACTCACAGTTGAAGTTCTCCAGGCATAGGACAAATTCTCCAATCTAAGACCAATTTCACCTGTAAGAGAACAAGCCCTCCAAACACCTCAGAACCTCTCCTCCAAACACCTCAGAACCTCTCCTCCAAACACCTCAGAACCTCTCCTCCAAACACCTCAGAACCTCTCCTCCAAACACCTCAGAACCTCTCCTCCAAACACCTCAGAACCTCTCCTCCAAACACCTCAGAACAAGCCCTCCAAACACCTCAGAACAAGCCCTCCAAGCACCTCAGAACTATCCCTCCAAACACCTCAGAACCTCTCCTCCGAACACCTCAGAACCTCTCCTCCAAACACCTCAGAACCTCTCCTCCAAACACCTCAGAACCTCTCCTCCAAACACCTCAGAAACTCTCCTCCAAACACCTCAGAAACTCTCCTCCAGACACCTCAGAAACTCTCCTCCAAACACCTCTGAACAAGACCTCCAAACACCTCAGAACAAGACCTCCAAACACCTCAGAACCTCTCCTCCAAACACCTCAGAACCTCTCCTCCAAACACCTCGGAACAAGCCCTCCAAACACCTCAGAACAATCCCTCCAAGCACCTCAGAACTATCCCTCCAAACACCTCAGAACCTCTCCTCCGAACACCTCAGAACCTCTCCTCCGAACACCTCAGAACCTCTCCTCCAAACACCTCAGAACCTCTCCTCCAAACACCTCAGAAACTCTCCTCCAAATACCTCAGAACAAGCCCTCCAAACACCTCAGAAGATCTCCTCCAAACACGTCAGAACCTCTCCTCCTAACACCTCAGAAACTCTCCTCCAAACACCTCAGAAACTCTCCTCCAGACACCTCAGAAACTCTCCTCCAAACACCTCTGAACAAGACCTCCAAACACCTCAGAACAAGACCTCCAAACACCTCGGAACAAGCCCTCCAAACACCTCAGAACAAGCCCTCCAAACACCTCAGAACCTCTCCTCCAAACACCTCAGAACCTCTCCTCCAAACACCTCAGAACCTCTCCTCCAAACACCTCAGAACCTCTCCTCCACACACCTCAGAACAAGCTCTGCAAACGCCTCAGAACCTCTCCTCCAAACACCTCAGAACCTCTCCTCCAAACACCTCAGAACCTCTCCTCCAAAGACCTCAGAGCCTCTCCTCCAAGCACCTCAGAACCTCTCCTCCAAGCACCTCAGAACCTCTCTTCCAAGCACCTCAGAACAAGCCCTCCAAACACCTCAGAACAAGCCCTCCAAACACCTCAGAACCTCCCCTCCAAGCACCTCAGAACCTCTCTTCCAAGCACCTCAGAACAAGCCCTCCAAACACCTCAGAACAAGCTCTCCAAACCCCTCAGAACAAGCGTTCCAAACCCCTCAGAACAAGCCCTCCAAACACCTCAGAACCTCTCCTCCAAACACCTCAGAACCTCTCCTCCAAAGACCTCAGAGCCTCTCCTCCAAGCACCTCAGAACCTCTCCTCCAAGCACCTCAGAACCTCTCTTCCAAGCACCTCAGAACAAGCCCTCCAAACACCTCAGAACAAGCTCTCCAAACCCCTCAGAACAAGCGTTCCAAACCCCTCGGAACAAGCCTCCAAACCCCTCAGAACAAGTCCACCAATGCCCGAACAAGTCCTCCAGTCACAGAACAAATCCACCAATCACAGAACAAGTCCTACAACCACTGAAAAATATCTCTACTCACACTTGAAGATCTCCAGGCATAGGACAAATTCACCAATCTAACACCAATTTCACCTGTAAGAGAACAAGCCCTCCAAACACCTCAGAACCTCTCCTCCAAGCACCTCAGAACAAGCCCTCCAAACACCTCAGAACCTCTCCTCCAAACACCTCAGAACCTCTCCTCCAAACACCTCAGAACCTCTCCTCCAAACACCTCAGAACTAGCCCTCCAAACACCTCAGAACCTCACCTCCAAACACCTCAGAACAAGCCCTCCAAACACCTCAGAACCTCTCCTCCAAACACCTCAGAACAAGCCCTCCAAACACCTCAGAACAAGCCCTCCAAACACCTCAGAACCTCTCCTCCAAACACCTCAGAACAAGCCCTCCAAACACCTCAGAACAAGCCCTGAAAACACCTCAGAACCAGCCCAGAAAACACCTCAGAACCTCTCCAACAAACACCTCAGAACCTCTCCACCAAACACCTCAGACCTCACCACCAAACACCTCAGAACCTCAGCTCCAAACACCTCAGAACAAGCCCTCCAAACACCTCAGAACAAGCCCTCCAAACACCTCAGAACAAGCCCTCCAAACACCTCAGAACAATTCCACCAAAGCCCGAACAAGTCCTCCAGTCACAGAACAAATCCACCAATCACAGAACAAGTCCTACAACCACTGAAAAATATCTCTACTCACAGTTGAAGTTCTCCAGGCATAGGACAAATTCTCCAATCTAAGACCAATTTCACCTGTAAGAGAACAAGCTCTCCAAACATCTCAGAACCTCACCTCCAAATACCTCAGAACCTCTCCTCCAAACACCTCAGAACTTCTCCTCCAAACACCTCAGAACCTCTCCTCCAAACACCTCAGAAACCCTCCAATAAACAACACAGAACCTCTCCTCCAAACAACTCAGAATTTCTCCTCCAAACACCTCAGAACAAGCCCTCCAAACACCTCAGAAAAAGCCCACCAAACACCTCAGAACAAGT
The DNA here is from genome assembly GCA_028858755.1 of Ara ararauna. Classification (NCBI taxonomy): domain Eukaryota; kingdom Metazoa; phylum Chordata; class Aves; order Psittaciformes; family Psittacidae; genus Ara; species Ara ararauna. The sequence continues at coordinate 837,825 of CM054378.1, forward strand.
CCTCCAAACACCTCAGAACCTCTCCTCCAAACACCTCAGAACCTCTCCTCCAAACACCTCAGAACGTCTCCTCCAAACACCTCAGAACCTCTCCTCCAAACACCTCAGAACCTCTCCTCCAAACACCTCAGAACCTCTCCTCCAAACACCTCAGAACCTCTCCTCCAAACACCTCAGAAACCCTCCAATAAACAACACAGAACCTCTCCTCCAAACAACTCAGAATTTCTCCTCCAAACACCTCAGAACAAGCCCTCCAAACACCTCAGAACAAGCCCGCCAAACACCTCAGAACAAGTCCACCAATGCCCGAACAAGTCCTCCACTCACTGAACAATTCCGCCAATCACAGAACAAGTCCTACAACCACTGAAAAATATCTCTACTCACAGTTGAAGATCTCCAGGCACAGGACAAATTCTCCAATCAAAGACCAATTTCTCCTGTAAGACAACAAGCCCTCCAAACACCTCGGAACAAGCCCTCCAAACACCTCAGAACAAGCCCTCCAAACACCTCAGAACAAGCCCTCCAAACACCTCAGAACAAGCCCTCCAAACACCTCAGAAAAAGCCCTCCAAACACCTCAAAAAAAGCCCTCCAAACACCTCAAAAAAAGCCCTCCAAACACATCAGAACCTCTCCTCCAAACACCTCTGAACCTCTCCTCCAAACACCTCTGAACCTCTCCTCCAAACACCTCAGAACAAGCCCTCCAAACACCTCAGAGCAAGCCCTCCAAACACCTCAGAACAAGCCCTCCAAACACCTCAGAACCTCTCCTCCAAACACCTCAGAACCTCTCCTGCAAACACCTCAGAACCTATCCTCCAAACACCTCAGAACCTCACCTCCAAACACCTCAGAACCTCACCTACAAACACCTCAGAACCTCTCCTCCAAACACCTCAGAACCTCTCCTCCAAACACCTGAGAACCTCTCCTCCAAACACCTCAGAACCTCTCCTCCAAACTCCTCAGAACCTCTCCTCCAAACTCCTCAGAACCTCTCCTCCAAACACCTCAGAACCTCTCCTCCAAACACCTCAGAACCTCTCCTCCAAACACCTCAGAAACTCTCCTCCAAACACCTCAGAACAAGCCCTCCAAACAGCTCAGAACCTCTCCTCCAAACACCTCAGAACCTCTCCTCCAAACACCTCAGAACCTCTCCTCCAAACACCTCAGAACAAGCTCTCCAAACCCCTCAGAACAAGCGTTCCAAACCCCTCAGAACAAGCCCTCCAAACACCTCAGAACCTCTCTACCAAACACCTCAGAACCTCTCCTCCAAACACCTCAGAACCTCTCCTCCAAACACCTCAGAACCTCTCCTCCAAACACCTCGGAACCTCTCCTCTAAGCACCTCGGAACAAGCCCTCCAAACCCCTCAGAACAAGCCCACCAATGCCCGAACAAGTCCTCCAGTCACAGAACAAATCCACCAATCACAGAACAAGTCCTACAACCACTGAAAAATATCTCTACTCACACTTGAAGATCTCCAGGCATAGGACAAATTCACCAATCTAACACCAATTTCACCTGTAAGAGAACAAGCCCTCCAAACACCTCAGAACCTCTCCTCCAAGCACCTCAGAACAAGCCCTCCAAACACCTCAGAACCTCTCCTCCAAACACCTCAGAACCTCTCCTCCAAACACCTCAGAACCTCTCCTCCAAACACCTCAGAACCTCTCCTCCAAACACCTCAGAACCTCTCCTCCAAACACCTCAGAACCTCTCCTCCAAACACCTCAGAACCTCTCCTCCAAACACCACAGAACAAGCCCTCCAAACACCTCAGAACAAGCCCTGAAAACACCTCAGAACCAGCCCAGAAAACACCTCAGAACCTCTCCAACAAACACCTCAGATCCTCTCCACCAAACACCTCAGACCTCACCACCAAACACCTCAGAACCTCAGCTCCAAACACCTCAGAACAAGCCCTCCAAACACCTCAGAACAAGCCCTCCAAACACCTCAGAACAAGCCCTCCAAACACCTCAGAACAAGCCCTCCAAACACCTCAGAACAAGCCCTCCAAACACCTCAGAACAATTCCACCAATGCCCGAACAAGTCCTCCAGTCACAGAACAAATCCACCAATCACAGAACAAGTCCTACAACCACTGAAAAATATCTCTACTCACAGTTGAAGATCTCCAGGCACAGGACAAATTCACCAATCTAACACCAATTTCACCTGTAAGAGAACAAGCCCTCCAAACACCTCAGAACAAGCCCTCCAAACACCTCAGAACAAGTCCTCCAAACACCTCAGAACAAGCCCTCCAAACACCTCAGAACATCTCCTCCAAACACCTCAGAACCTCTCCTCCAAACACCTCTGAGCCTCTCCTCCAATCACCTCAGAACCTCTCCACCAAACACCTCAGAACAAGCCCTCCAAACACCTCAGAACAAGCCCTCCAAACACCTCAGAACAAGCCCTCCAAACACCTCAGAACAAGCCCTTCAAACAACTCAGAACAATTCCACCAATTCCCGAACAAGTCCTCCTGTCACAGAACAAACCCACCAATCACAGAACAAGTCCTACAAACCACTGAAAATATCTCTACTCACAGTTGAAGATCTCCAGGCACAGGACAAATTCTCCAATCAAAGACCAATTTCACCTGTAAGAGAACAAGCCCTCCAAACATCTCAGAACCTCACCTCCAAATACGTCAGAACCTCTCCTCCAAACACCTCAGAACCTCTCCTCCAAACACCTCAGAACCTCACCTCCAAACACCTCAGAACCTCTCCTCCAAACACCTCAGAACCTCACCTCCAAACACCTCAGAACCTCTCCTCCAAACACCTCAGAACCTCTCCTCCAAACACCTCAGAACCTCTCCTCCAAACACCTCAGAACCTCTCCTCCAAACACCTCAGAACCTCTCCTCCAAACACCTCAGAACCTCTCCTCCAAACACCTCAGAACCTCTCCTCCAAACACCTCAGAACCTCTCCTCCAAACACCTCAGAACAAGCCCTCCAAACACCTCAGAACAAGTCCTCCAAACACCTCAGAGCAAGCCCCCCAAACACCTCAGAACAAGCCCTCCAAACACCTCAGAACAAGCCCTCCAAACACCTCAGAACAAGTCCACCACTGACCGACAAAGTCCTCCAGTCACAGAACAAATCCACCAATCACAGAACAAGTCCTACAACCACTGAAAAATATCTCTACTCACAGTTGAAGTTCTCCAGGCATAGGACAAATTCTCCAATCTAAGACCAATTTCACCTGTAAGAGAACAAGCCCTCCAAACATCTCAGAACCTCACCTCCAAATACCTCAGAACCTCTCCTCCAAACACCTCAGAACCTCTCCTCCAAACACCTCAAAACAAGCCCTCCAAACCCCTCAGAACAAGCCCTCCAAACCCCTCAGAACAAGCCCTCCAAACACCTCAGAACAAGCTCTCCAAACCCCTCAGAACAAGCCCTCCAAACCCCTCAGAACAAGCCCACCAAACACCTCAGAACAAGTCCTCCAAACACCTCAGAACCTCTCCTCCAAACACCTCAGAACCTCTCCTCCAAACACCTCAGAACCTCTCCTCCAAACACCTCAGAACCTCTCCTCCAAACACCTCAGAACCTCTCCTCCAAACACCTCAGAACCTCTCCTCCAAACACCTCAGAACCTCTCCTCCAAACACCTCAGAAACCCTCCAATAAACAACACAGAACCTCTCCTCCAAACAACTCAAAATTTCTCCTCCAAACACCTCAGAACAAGCCCTCCAAACACCTCAGAACAAGCCCGCCAAACACCTCAGAACAAGTCCACCAATGCCCGAATAAGTCCTCCAGTCACTGAACAATTCCGCCAATCACAGAACAAGTCCTACAACCACTGAAAAATATCTCTACTCACAGTTGAAGATCTCCAGGCACAGGACAAATTCTCCAATCAAAGACCAATTTCTCCAGTAAGACAACAAGCCCTCCAAACACCTCGGAACAAGCCCTCCAAACACCTCAGAACAAGCCCTCCAAACACCTCAGAACAAGCCCTCCAAACACCTCAGAAAAAGCCCTCCAAACACCTCAGAAAAAGCCCTCCAAACACCTCAAAAAAAGCCCTCCAAACACCTCAAAAAAAGCCCTCCAAACACCTCAAAAAAAGCCCTCCAAACACTTCAGAACCTCTCCTCCAAACACCTCTGAACCTCTCCTCCAAACACCTCTGAACCTCTCCTCCAAACTCCTCAGAACAAGCCCAGCAAACACCTCAGAACGTCTCCTCCAAACACCTCAGAACCTCTCCACCGAACACCTCAGAACCTCTCCTCCAAACACCTCAGAACCTCTCCTCCAAACACCTCAGAACCTCTCCTCCAAACACCTCAGAACCTCTCCTCCAAACACCTCAGAACCTCTCCTCCAAGCAACTTAGAACAACATCTCCAAACACCTCAGAACCTCTCCTCCAAACACCTCAGAACCTCTCCTCCAAACACCTCAGAACCTCTCCTCCAAACACCTCAGAACCTCTCCTCCAAACACCTCAGAACCTCTCCTCCAAACACCTCAGAACCTCTCCTCCAAACACCTCAGAACCTCTCCCCCAAACACCTCACAACCTCTCCTCCAAACACCTCAGAACCTCTCCTCCAAACACCTCAGAACCTCTCCTCCAAACACCTCAGAAACTCTCCTCCAGACACCTCAGAACCTCTCCTCCAAACTCCTCAGAACAAGCCCAGCAAACACCTCAGAACCTCTCCTCCAAACACCTCAGAACCTCTCCTCCAAACACCTCAGAACCTCGCCTCCAAACACCTCAGAACAAGCCCTCCAAACACCTCAGAACAAGCCCTCCAAACACCTCAGAACCTCTCCTCCAAGCAACTTAGAACAACATCTCCAAACACCTCAGAACCTCTCCTCCACACACCTCAAAACCACTCCTCCAAACACCTCAGAACCTCTCCTCCAAACACCTCAGAACCTCTCCTCGAAACACCTCAGAACCTCTCCTCCAAACACCTCAGAACCTCTCCTCCAAACACCTCAGAACCTCTCCTCCAAACACCTCTGAACAAGCCCTCCAAACACCTCAGAACTTCTCCTCCAAACACCTCAGAACAAGCCCTCCAGACACCTCAGAACCTCTCCTCCAAACACCTCAGAAGAAGCCCAGCAAACACCTCAGAACCTCTCCTCCAAACACCTCAGAACCTCTCCACCGAACACCTCAGAACCTCTCCTCCAAACACCTCAGAACAAGCCCAGCAAACACCTCAGAACCTCTCCTCCGAACACCTCAGAACCTCTCCACCGAACACCTCAGAACCTCTCCTCCAAACACCTCAGAACCTCTCCTCCAAACACCTCAGAACCTCTCCTCCAAACACCTCAGAACCTCTCCTCCAAACACCTCAGAACCTCTCCTTCAAACACCTCAGAACCTCTCCTCCAAACACCTCAGAACAAGCCCTCCAAACACCTCAGAACCTCTCCTCCAAACACGTCAGAACCTCTCCTCCAAACACCTCAGAACCTCTCCTTCAAACACCTCAGAACCTCTCCTCCAAACACCTCAGAACAAGCCCTCCAGACACCTCAGAACCTCTCCTCCAAACACCTCAGAAGAAGCCCAGCAAACACCTCAGAACCTCTCCTCCAAACACCTCAGAACCTCTCCACCGAACACCTCAGAACCTCTCCTCCAAACACCTCAGAACCTCTCCTCCAAACACCTCAGAACCTCTCCTCCAAACGCCTCAGAACAAGCCCTCCAGACACCTCAGAACCTCTCCTCCAAACACTTCAGAACAAGCCCAGCAAACAACTCAGAACCTCTCCTCCAAACACCTCAGAACCTCTCCACAGAACACCTCAGAACCTCTCCTCCAAACACCTCAGAACCTCTCCTCCAAACACCTCAGAACCTCTCCTCCAAACACCTCAGAACCTCTCCTCCAAACACCTCAGAACCTCTCCTCCAAGCAACTTAGAACAACATCTCCAAACACCTCAGAACCTCTCCTCCAAACACCTCAGAACCTCTCCTCCAAACACCTCAGAACCTCTCCTCCAAACACCTCAGAACCTCTCCTCCAAACACCTCAGAACCTCTCCTCCAAACACCTCAGAACCTCTCCTCCAAACACCTCAGAACCTCTCCTCAAAACACCTCAGAACCTCTCCTCCAAACACCTCAGAAACTCTCCTCCAAACACCTCAGAACAAGCCCTCCAAACACCTCAGAACAAGCCCTCCAAACAACTCAGAACAAGCCCTCCAAACAACTCAGAACAAGTCCACCAATGCCCAAACAATTCCTCCAGTCACAGAACACATCCACCAATCACAGAACAAGTCCTACAACCACTGAAAAATATCTCTACTCACAGCTGAAGTTCTCCAGGCATAGGACAAATTCTCCAATCTAAGACCAATTTCACCTGTAAGAGAACAAGCCCTCCAAACACCTCAGAACCTCACCTCCAAATACCTCAGAACCTCTCCTCCAAACACCTCAGAACCTCTCCTCCAAACACCTCAGAACCTCTCCTCCAAATACCTCAGAACAAGCTCCACAAACCCCTGAGAACAAGCCCTCCAAATCCCTCAGAACAAGCCCTCCAAACACCTCAGAACAAGCTCTCCAAACCCCTCAGAACAAGCCCTCCAAACACCTCAGAACAAGCCCTCCAAACACCTCAGAACAAGCCCTCCAAACCCCTCAGAAGAAGCCCTCCAAACCCCTCAGAACCTCTCCTCCAAACACCTCAGAACGTCTCCTCCAAACACCTCAGAACCTCTCCTCCAAACACCTCAGAACCTCTCCTCCAAACACCTCAGAACCTCTCCTCCAAACACTTCAGAAACTCTCCTCCAAACACCTCAGAAACTCTCCTCCAAACACCTCAGAACAAGTCCTCCAAACACCTCAGAACAAGTCCACCACTGACCGAGCAAGTCCTCCAGTCACAGAACAAATCCACCAATCACAGAACAAGTCCTACAACCACTGAAAAATATCTCTACTCACAGTTGAAGTTCTCCAGGCATAGGACAAATTCTCCAATCTAAGACCAATTTCACCTGTAAGAGAACAAGCCCTCCAAACACCTCAGAACCCCTCCTCCAAACACCTCAGAACCTCTCCTCCAAACACCTCAGAACCTCACCTCGAAACACCTCAGAACCTCTCCTCCAAACACCCCAGAACCTCACCTCCAAACACCTCAGAAACTCTCCTCCAAACACCTCAGAACAAGCCCTCCAAACATCTCAGAACAAGCCCTCCAAACACCTCAAAACAAGCCCTCCAAACACCTCAGAACCTCTCCTCCAAACACCTCAGAACCTCTCCTCCAAACACCTCAGAACCTCTCCTCCAAACACCTCAGAACCTCTCCTCCAAACACCTCAGAACCTCTCCTCCAAACACCTCAGAACCTCTCCTCCAAACACCTCAGAACAAGTCCTCCAAACACCTCAGAACCTCTCCTCCAAACACCTCAGAACCTCTCCTCCAAACACCTCAGAACGTCTCCTCCAAACACCTCAGAACCTCTCCTCCAAACACCTCAGAACCTCTCCTCCAAACAACACCTCAGAACCTCTCCTCCAAACACCTCAGTACCTCTCCTCCAAACACCTCAGAACCTCTCCTCCAAACACCTCAGAACCTCTCCTCCAAACACCTCAGAACCTCACCTCCAAACACCTCAGAACCTCTCCTCCAAACACCTCAGAACCTCTCCTCCAAACACCTCAGAACCTCTCCTCCAAACACCTCAGAACCTCTCCTCCAAACACCTCAGAACCTCTCCTCCAAACACCTCAGAACAAGCTCTCCAAACCCCTCAGAACAAGCCCTCCAAACCCCTCAGAACAATCCCTCCAAGCACCTCAGAACTATCCCTCCAAACACCTCAGAACCTCTCCTCAAAAACACCTCAGAACCTCTCCTCCAAACCCCTCAGAACCTCTCCTCCAAACACCTCAGAACCTCTCCTCCAAACACCTCAGAAACTCTCCTCCAAACACCTCAGAAACTCTCCTCCAAACACGTCAGAACAAGCCCTCCAAACACCTCAGAACAAGCCCTCCAAACACCTCAGAACATCTCCTCCAAACACCTCAGAACCTCTCCTCCAAACACCTCAGAACAAGCCCTCCAAACACCTCAGAACAAGCCCTCCATACACCTCAGAACAAGCCCTCCAAACACCTCAGAAACTCTCCTCCAAACACCTCAGAAACTCTCCTCCAGACACCTCAGAACCTCTCCTCCAAGCAACTTAGAACAACATCTCCAAACACCTCAGAACCTCTCCTCCAAGCAACTTAGAACAACATCTCCAAACACCTCAGAACCTCTCCTCCAAACACCCCAGAACCTCACCTCCAAACACCTCAGAACCTCTCCTCCAAACACCTCAGAACAAGCCCTCCAAACATCTCAGAACAAGCCCTGCAAACACCTCAGAACAAGCCCTCCAAACGCCTCAGAACAAGCCCCCCAAACACCTCAGAACCTCACCTCCAAATACCTCAGAACCTCTCGTCCAAACACCACAGAACAAGCCCTCCAAACATCTCAGAACATGCCCTGCAAACCCCTCAGAACAAGCCCTCCAAACACCTCAGAACAAGCCCTCCAAACACCTCAGAACAAGTCCTCCAAACACCTCAGAACCTCTCCTCCAAACACCTCAGAACGTCTCCTCCAAACACCTCAGAACCTCTCCTCCAAACACCTCAGAAACTCTCCCCCAAACACCTCAGAACCTCTCCTCCAAACACCTCAGAAACTCTCCTCCAAACACCTCAGAACAAGCCCCCCAAACACCTCAGAACAAGTCCTCCAAACACCTCAGAACAAGTCCACCACTGACCGAGCAAGTCCTCCAGTCACAGAACAAATCTACCAATCACAGAACAAGTCCTACAAAAACTGAAAAATATCTCTACTCACAGTTGAAGTTCTCCAGGCATAGGACAAATACTCCAATCTAAGACCAATTTCACCTGTATTAGAACAAGCCCTCCAAACACCTCAGAACCTCTCCTCCAAACACCTCAGAACCTCTCCTCCAAACACCTCAGAACCTCTCCTCCAAACACCTCAGAACCTCTCCTCCAAACACCTCAGAACAAGCCCTCCAAACACCTCAGAACCGCTCCTCCTAACACCTCAGAAACTCTCCTCCAAATACCTCAGAAACCCTCCTCCAAACAACTCAGAAGAAGCCCTCCAAACCCCGCAGAACAAGCCCTCCAAACCCCTCAAAACAAGCCCTCCAAACACCTCAGAACAATCCCTCCAAACACCTCAGAACTATCCCTCCAAACACCTCAGAACCTCTCCTCCAAACACCTCAGAACCTCTCCTCCAAACACCTCAGAACAAGCCCTCCAAACACCTCAGAACAAGCCCTCCAAACACCTCAGAACAAGCCCTCCAAACACCTCAGAACCTCTCCTCCAAACACCTCAGAACCTCTCCTCCAAACACCTCAGAACCTCTCCTGCAAACACCTCAGAACCTCACCTCCAAACACCTCAGAACCTCACCTCCAAACACCTCAGAACCTCTCCTCCAAACACCTCAGAACCTCTCCTCCAAACACCTCAGAACCTCACCTCCAAACACCTCAGAACCTCTCCTCCAAACACCTCAGAACCTCTCCTCCAAACTCCTCAGAACCTCTCCTCCAAACACCTCCGAAACTCTCCACCAAACACCTCAGAACAAGCCCTCCAAACCCCTCAGAACAAGCCCTCCAAACACCTCAGAACCTCTCCTCCAAACACCTCAGAACCTCTCCTCCAAACACCTCAGAACAAGCCCTCCAAACACCTGAGAACCTCTCCTCCTAACACCTCAGAAACTCTCCTCCAAACACCTCAGAAACTCTCCTCCAAACACCTCAGAAACTCTCCTCCAAACACCTCAGAAACACTCCTCCAAACACCTCAGAAACTCTCCTACAAACACCTCAGAATCTCTCCTACAGACACCTCAGAAACTCACCTCCAAACACCTCAGAACAAGACCTCCAAACACCTCAGAACCTCTCCTCCAAACACCTCAGAACCTCTCCTCCAAACACCTCAGAACCTCTCCTCCAAACACCTCTGAACAAGCCCTCCAAACACCTCAGAACCTCTCCTCCAAACACCTCAGAAGAAGCCCAGCAAACACCTCAGAACCGCTCCTCCAAACACCTCAGAACCTCTCCACCGAACACCTCAGAACCTCTCCTCCAAACACCTCAGAACCTCTCCTCCAAACACCTCAGAACCTCTCCTCCAAACACCTCAGAACCTCTCCTCCAAACACCTCAGAACCTCTCCTCCAAACACCTCAGAACCTCTCCTCCAAACACCACAGAACAAGCCCAGAAAACACCTTAGAACCTCTCCACCAAACACCTCAGAACCTCTCCACCAAACACCTCAGAACCTCTCCACCAAACACCTCAGAACCTCTCCACCAAACACCTCAGAACCTCTCCACCAAACACCTCAGTACCTCTCCACCAAACACCTCAGAACCTCTCCTCCAAACACCTCAGAACCTCTCCTCCAAACACCTCAGAACAAGCCCTCCAAACAACTCAGAACAATTCCACCAATGCCCGAACAAGTCCTCCTGTCACAGAACAAACCCACCAATCACAGAACAAGTCCTACAACCACTTAAAAATATCTCTACTCGCAGTTGAAGATCTCCAGGCACAGGACAAATTCTCCAATCTAAGACCAATTTCACCTGTAAGAGAACAAGCCCTCCAAACACCTCAGAACCTCTCCTCCAAGCACCTCAGAACCTCTCCTCCAAACACCTCAGAACCTCTCCTCCAAACACCTCAGAACCTCTCCCCCAAACACCTCAGAACCTCTCCTCCAAACACCTCAGAACCTCTCCACCAGACACCTCAGAACCTCTCCTCCAAACTCCTCAGAACCTCTCCTCCAAACACCTCAGAACCTCGCCTCCAAACACCTCAGAACAAGCCCTCCAAACACCTCAGAACAAGCCCTCCAAACACCTCAGAACCTCTCCTCCAAGCAACTTAGAACAACATCTCCAAACACCTCAGAACCTCTCCTCCAAACACCTCAGAACCTCTCCTCCAAACACCTCAGAACCTCTCCTCCAAACACCTCTGAACCTCTCCCCCAAACACCTCAGAACCTCTCCTCCAAACACCTCAAAACCACTCCTCCAAACACCTCAGAACCTCTCCTCCAAACACCTCAGAACCTCTCCTCGAAACAACTCAGAACCTCTCCTCCAAACACCTCAGAACCTCTCCTCCAAACACCTCAGAACCTCTCCTCCAAACACCTCAGAACCTCTCCTCCAAACACCTCTGAACAAGCCGTCCAAACACCTCAGAACCTCTCCTCCAAACACCTCAGAACAAGCCCTCCAGACACCTCAGAACCTCTCCTCCAAACACCTCAGAAGAAGCCCAGCAAACACCTCAGAACCTCTCCTCCAAACACCTCTGAACCTCTCCACCGAACACCTCAGAAACTCTCCTCCAAACACCTCAGAACCTCTCCTCCAAACACCTCAGAACAAGCCCAGCAAACACCTCAGAACCTCTCCTCCAAACACCTCAGAACCTCTCCTCCAAACACCTCAGAACCTCTCCTCCAAACACCTCAGAACCTCTCCTCCAAACACCTCAGAACCTCTCCTCCAAGCAACTTAGAACAACATCTCCAAACACCTCAGAACCTCTCCTCCAAACACCTCAGAACCTCTCCTCCAAACACCTCAGAACCTCTCCTCCAAACACCTCAGAACCTCTCCTCCAAACACCTCAGAACCTCTCCTTCAAACACCTCAGAACCTCTCCTAGAAACACCTCTGAACAAGCCCTCCAAACACCTCAGAACCTCTCCTCCAAACACGTCAGAACAAGCCCTCCAGACACCTCAGAACCTCTCCTCCAAACACCTCAGAAGAAGCCCAGCAAACACCTCAGAACCTCTCCTCCAAACACCTCAGAACCTCTCCACCGAACACCTCAGAACCTCTCCTCCAAACACCTCAGAACCTCTCCTCCAAACACCTCAGAACCTCTCCTCCAAACGCCTCAGAACAAGCCCTCCAGACACCTCAGAACCTCTCCTCCAAACACTTCAGAACAAGCCCAGCAAACACCTCAGAACCTCTCCTCCAAACACCTCAGAACCTCTCCACCGAACACCTCAGAACCTCTCCTCCAAACACCTCAGAACCTCTCCTCCAAACACCTCAGAACCTCTCCTCCAAACACCTCAGAACCTCTCCTCCAAACACCTCAGAACCTCTCCTCCAAACACCTCAGAACCACTCCTCCAAACACCTCAGAACCTCTCCTCCAAACACCTCAGAACCTCTCCTCCAAACACCTCAGAACAAGCTCTCCAAACCCCTCAGAACAAGCCCTCCAAACACCTCAGAACAATCCCTCCAAGCACCTCAGAACTATCCCTCCAAACACCTCAGAACCTCTCCTCAAAAACACCTCAGAACCTCTCCTCCAAACACCTCAGAACCTCTCCTCCAAACACCTCAGAACCTCTCCTCCAAACACCTCAGAAACTCTCCTCCAAACACGTCAGAACAAGCCCTCCAAACACCTCAGAACAAGCCCTCCAAACACCTCAGAACATCTCCTCCAAACACCTCAGAACCTCTCCTCCAAACACCTCAGAACAAGCCCTCCAGACACCTCAGAACAAGCCCTCCATACACCTCAGAACAAGCCCTCCAAACACCTCAGAAACTCTCCTCCAAACACCTCAGAAACTCTCCTCCAGACACCTCAGAACCTCTCCTCCAAGCAACTTAGAACAACATCTCCAAACACCTCAGAACCTCTCCTCCAAGCAACTTAGAACAACATCTCCAAACACCTCAGAACCTCTCCTCCAAACACCCCAGAACCTCACCTCCAAACACCTCAGAACCTCTCCTCCAAACACCTCAGAACAAGCCCTCCAAACATCTCAGAACAAGCCCTGCAAACACCTCAGAACAAGCCCTCCAAATGCCTCAGAACAAGCCCCCCAAACGCCTCAGAACCTCACCTCCAAATACCTCAGAACCTCTCCTCCAAACACCTCAGAACAAGCCCTCCAAACATCTCAGAACAAGCCCTGCAAACCCCTCAGAACAAGCCCTCCAAACACAACAGAACAAGCCCTCCAAACACCTCAGAACAAGTCCTCCAAACACCTCAGAACCTCTCCTCCAAACACCTCAGAACGTCTCCTCCAAACACCTCAGAACCTCTCCTCCAAACACCTCAGAACCTCTCCTCCAAACACCTCAGAAACTCTCCCCCAAACACCTCAGAACCTCTCCTCCAAACACCTCAGAAACTCTCCTCCAAACACCTCAGAACAAGCCCCCCAAACACCTCAGAACAAGTCCTCCAAACACCTCAGAACAAGTCCACCACTGACCGAGCAAGTCCTCCAGTCACAGAACAAATCTACCAATCACAGAACAAGTCCTACAAAAACTGAAAAATATCTCTACTCACAGTTGAAGTTCTCCAGGCATAGGACAAATTCTCCAATCTAAGACCAATTTCACCTGTATTAGAACAAGCCCTCCAAACACCTCAGAACCTCTCCTCCAAACACCTCAGAACCTCTCCTCCAAACACCTCAGAACCTCTCCTCCAAACACCTCAGAACCTCTCCTCCAAACACCTCAGAACCTCTCCTCCAAACACCTCAGAACAAGCCCTCCAAACACCTCAGAACCTCTCCTCCAAACACCTCAGAACCGCTCCTCCTAACACCTCAGAAACTCTCCTCCAAATACCTCAGAAACCCTCCTCCAAACAACTCAGAAGAAGCCCTCCAAACCCCGCAGAACAAGCCCTCCAAACCCCTCAGAACAAGCCCTCCAAACACCTCAGAACAATCCCTCCAAACACCTCAGAACTATCCCTCCAAACACCTCAGAACCTCTCCTCCAAACACCTCAGAACCTCTCCTCCAAACACCTCAGAACAAGCCCTCCAAACACCTCAGAACAAGCCCTCCAAACACCTCAGAACAAGCCCTCCAAACACCTCAGAACCTCTCCTCCAAACACCTCAGAACCTCTCCTGCAAACACCTCAGAACCTCACCTCCAAACACCTCAGAACCTCACCTCCAAACACCTCAGAACCTCTCCTCCAAACACCTCAGAACCTCTCCCCCAAACACCTCAGAACCCCACCTCCAAACACCTCAGAACCTCTCCTCCAAACACCTCAGAACCTCTCCTCCAAACTCCTCAGAACCTCTCCTCCAAACACCTCCGAAACTCTCCACCAAACACCTCAGAACAAGCCCTCCAAACCCCTCAGAACAAGCCCTCCAAACACCTCAGAACCTCTCCTCCAAACACCTCAGAACCTCTCCTCCAAACACCTCAGAACAAGCCCTCCAAACACCTGAGAACCTCTCCTCCTAACACCTCAGAAACTCTCCTCCAAACACCTCAGAATCTCTCCTCCAAACACCTCAGAAACTCTCCTCCAAACACCTCAGAAACACTCCTCCAAACACCTCAGAAACTCTCCTACAAACACCTCAGAATCTCTCCTACAGACACCTCAGAAACTCTCCTCCAAACACCTCAGAACCTCTCCTCCAAACACCTCAGAACCTCTCCTCCAAACACCTCAGAACCTCTCCTCCAAACACCTCAGAACCTCTCCTCCAAACACCTCTGAACAAGCCCTCCAAACACCTCAGAACCTCTCCTCCAAACACCTCAGAAGAAGCCCAGCAAACACCTCAGAACCTCTCCTCCAAACACCTCAGAACCTCTCCACCGAACACCTCAGAACCTCTCCTCCAAACACCTCAGAACCTCTCCTCCAAACACCTCAGAACCTCTCCTCCAAACACCTCAGAACCTCTCCTCCAAACACCTCAGAACCTCTCCTCCAAACACCTCAGAACCTCTCCTCCAAACACCACAGAACAAGCCCAGAAAACACCTCAGAACCTCTCCACCAAACACCTCAGAACCTCTCCACCAAACACCTCAGAACCTCTCCACCAAACACCTCAGAACCTCTCCACCAAACACCTCAGAACCTCTCCACCAAACACCTCAGAACCTCTCCACCAAACACCTCAGTACCTCTCCACCAAACACCTCAGAACCTCTCCTCCAAACACCTCAGAACCTCTCCTCCAAACACCTCAGAACAAGCCCTCCAAACACCTCAGAACAATTCCACCAATGCCCGAACAAGTCCTCCTGTCACAGAACAAACCCACCAATCACAGAACAAGTCCTACAACCACTTAAAAATATCTCTACTCGCAGTTGAAGATCTCCAGGCACAGGACAAATTCTCCAATCTAAGACCAATTTCACCTGTAAGAGAACAAGTCCTCCAAACACCTCAGAACCTCTCCTCCAAACACCTCAGAACCTCTCCTCCAAACACCTCAGAACCTCTCCTCCAAACACCTCAGAACCTCTCCCCCAAACACCTCAGAACCTCTCCTCCAAACACCTCAGAACCTCTCCTCCAGACACCTCAGAACCTCTCCTCCAAACTCCTCAGAACCTCTCCTCCAAACACCTCAGAACCTCGCCTCCAAACGCCTCAGAACAAGCCCTCCAAACACCTCAGAACCTCTCCTCCAAGCAACTTAGAACAACATCTCCAAACACCTCAGAACCTCTCCTCCAAACACCTCAGAACCTCTCCTCCAAACACCTCAGAACCTCTCCTCCAAACACCTCTGAACCTCTCCCCCAAACACCTCAGAACCTCTCCTCCAAACACCTCAAAACCACTCCTCCAAACACCTCTGAACAAGCCGTCCAAACACCTCAGAACCTCTCCTCCAAACACCTCAGAACCTCTCCACCGAACACCTCAGAACCTCTCCTCCAAACACCTCAGAACCTCTCCTCCAAACACCTCAGAACCTATCCTCCACACACGTCAGGACAAGCCCTCCAAACACCTCAGAACAAGCCCTCCAAACACCTAAGAACAAGCCCTCCAAACACCTCAGAACCTCTCCTCCACACACCTCAGAACCTCTCCACCAAACACCTCAGAACCTCTCCACCAAACACCTCAGAACAAGCCCTCCAAACACCTCAGAACAAGCCCTCCAAACACCTCAGAACAAGCCCTCCAAACACCTCAGAACAAGCCCTCCAAAAACCTCAGAACTAGTCCACCAATGCCCGAACGAGTCCTCCTGTCACAGAACAAACCCACCAATCACAGAACAAGTCCTACAACCACTGAATAATGTCTCTACTCACAGTTGAAGATCTCCAGGCACAGGACGAATTCTCGAATCTAAGACCAATTTCACCTGTATGAGAACAAGCCCTCCAAACACCTCAGAACCTCTCCTATAAACACCTCAGAACCTCTCCTCCAAACACCTCAGAACCTCTCCTCCAAACACCTCAGAACCTCTCCTCCACACACGTCAGGACAAGCCCTCCAAACACCTCAGAACAAGCCCTCCAAACACCTAAGAACAAGCCCTCCAAACACCTCAGAACCTCTCCTCCAAATACCTCAGAAACCCTCCTCCAAACAACTCAGAAGAAGCCCTCCAAACCCCGCAGAACAAGCCCTCCAAACCCCTCAGAACAAGCCCTCCAAACACCTCAGAACAATCCCTCCAAACACCTCAGAACTATCCCTCCAAACACCTCAGAACCTCTCCTCCAAACACCTCAGAACCTCTCCTCCAAACACCTCAGAACAAGCCCTCCAAACACCTCAGAACAAGCCCTCCAAACACCTCAGAACAAGCCCTCCAAACACCTCAGAACCTCTCCTCCAAACACCTCAGAACCTCTCCTGCAAACACCTCAGAACCTCACCTCCAAACACCTCAGAACCTCACCTCCAAACACCTCAGAACCTCTCCTCCAAACACCTCAGAACCTCTCCTCCAAACACCTCAGAACCTCACCTCCAAACACCTCAGAACCTCTCCTCCAAACACCTCAGAACCTCTCCTCCAAACTCCTCAGAACCTCTCCTCCAAACACCTCCGAAACTCTCCACCAAACACCTCAGAACAAGCCCTCCAAACCCCACAGAACAAGCCCTCCAAACACCTCAGAACCTCTCCTCCAAACACCTCAGAACCTCTCCTCCAAACACCTCAGAACAAGCCCTCCAAACACCTGAGAACCTCTCCTCCTAACACCTCAGAAACTCTCCTCCAAACACCTCAGAATCTCTCCTCCAAACACCTCAGAAACTCTCCTCCAAACACCTCAGAAACACTCCTCCAAACACCTCAGAAACTCTCCTACAAACACCTCAGAATCTCTCCTACAGACACCTCAGAAACTCTCCTCCAAACACCTCAGAACCTCTCCTCCAAACACCTCAGAACCTCTCCTCCAAACACCTCAGAACCTCTCCTCCAAACACCTCAGAACCTCTCCTCCAAACACCTCTGAACCTCTCCTCCAAACACCTCAGAACCTCTCCTCCAAACACCTCAGAAGAAGCCCAGCAAACACCTCAGAACCTCTCCTCCAAACACCTCAGAACCTCTCCACCGAACACCTCAGAACCTCTCCTCCAAACACCTCAGAACCTCTCCTCCAAACACCTCAGAACCTCTCCTCCAAACACCTCAGAACCTCTCCTCCAAACACCTCAGAACCTCTCCTCCAAACACCTCAGAACCTCTCCTCCAAACACCACAGAACCTCTCCACCAAACACCTCAGAACCTCTCCACCAAACACCTCAGAACCTCTCCACCAAACACCTCAGAACCTCTCCACCAAACACCTCAGAACCTCTCCACCAAACACCTCAGAACCTCTCCACCAAACACCTCAGTACCTCTCCACCAAACACCTCAGAACCTCTCCTCCAAACACCTCAGAACCTCTCCTCCAAACACCTCAGAACAAGCCCTCCAAACACCTCAGAACAATTCCACCAATGCCCGAACAAGTCCTCCTGTCACAGAACAAACCCACCAATCACAGAACAAGTCCTACAACCACTTAAAAATATCTCTACTCGCAGTTGAAGATCTCCAGGCACAGGACAAATTCTCCAATCTAAGACCAATTTCACCTGTAAGAGAACAAGTCCTCCAAACACCTCAGAACCTCTCCTCCAAACACCTCAGAACCTCTCCTCCAAACACCTCAGAACCTCTCCTCCAAACACCTCAGAACCTCTCCCCCAAACACCTCAGAACCTCTCCTCCAAACACCTCAGAACCTCTCCTCCAGACACCTCAGAACCTCTCCTCCAAACTCCTCAGAACCTCTCCTCCAAACACCTCAGAACCTCGCCTCCAAACGCCTCAGAACAAGCCCTCCAAACACCTCAGAACCTCTCCTCCAAGCAACTTAGAACAACATCTCCAAACACCTCAGAACCTCTCCTCCAAACACCTCAGAACCTCTCCTCCAAACACCTCAAAACCTCTCCTCCAAACACCTCTGAACAAGCCGTCCAAACACCTCAGAACCTCTCCTCCAAACACCTCAGAACAAGCCCTCCAGACACCTCAGAACCTCTCCTCCAAACACCTCAGAAGAAGCCCAGCAAACACCTCAGAACCTCTCCTCCAAACACCTCTGAACCTCTCCTCCAAACACCTCTGAACAAGCCGTCCAAACACCTCAGAACCTCTCCTCCAAACACCTCAGAACAAGCCCTCCAGACACCTCAGAACCTCTCCTCCAAACACCTCAGAAGAAGCCCAGCAAACACCTCAGAACCTCTCCTCCAAACACCTCTGAACCTCTCCACCGAACACCTCAGAACCTCTCCTCCAAACACCTCAGAACAAGCCCAGCAAACACCTCAGAACCTCTCCTCCAAACACCTCAGAACCTCTCCTCCAAACACCTCAGAACCTCTCCTCCAAACACCTCAGAACCTCTCCTCCAAACACCTCAGAACCTCTCCTCCAAACACCTCAGAACCTCTCCTCCAAGCAACTTAGAACAACATCTCCAAACACCTCAGAACCTCTCCTCCAAACACCTCAGAACCTCTCCTCCAAACACCTCAGAACCTCTCCTCCAAACACCTCAGAACCTCTCCTCCAAACACCTCAGAACCTCTCCTTCAAACACCTCAGAACCTCTCCTCCAAACACCTCTGAACAAGCCCTCCAAACACCTCAGAACCTCTCCTCCAAACACGTCAGAACAAGCCCTCCAGACACCTCAGAACCTCTCCTCCAAACACCTCAGAAGAAGCCCAGCAAACACCTCAGAACCTCTCCTCCAAACACCTCAGAACCTCTCCACCGAACACCTCAGAACCTCTCCTCCAAACACCTCAGAACCTCTCCTCCAAACACCTCAGAACCTATCCTCCACACACGTCAGGACAAGCCCTCCAAACACCTCAGAACAAGCCCTCCAAACACCTAAGAACAAGCCCTCCAAACACCTCAGAACCTCTCCTCCACACACCTCAGAACCTCTCCACCAAACACCTCAGAACCTCTCCACCAAACACCTCAGAACAAGCCCTCCAAACACCTCAGAACAAGCCCTCCAAACACCTCAGAACAAGCCCTCCAAACACCTCAGAACAAGCCCTCCAAAAACCTCAGAACTAGTCCACCAATGCCCGAACGAGTCCTCCTGTCACAGAACAAACCCACCAATCACAGAACAAGTCCTACAACCACTGAATAATGTCTCTACTCACAGTTGAATATCTCCAGGCACAGGACGAATTCTCGAATCTAAGACCAATTTCACCTGTATGAGAACAAGCCCTCCAAACACCTCAGAACCTCTCCTATAAACACCTCAGAACCTCTCCTCCAAACACCTCAGAACCTCTCCTCCAAACACCTCAGAACCTCTCCTCCACACACGTCAGGACAAGCCCTCCAAACACCTCAGAACAAGCCCTCCAAACACCTCAGAACAAGCCCTCCAAACACCTCAGAACCTCTCCTCCACACACCTCAGAACCTCTCCACCAAACACCTCAGAACCTCTCCACCAAACACCTCAGAACCTCTCCACCAAACACCTCAGAACAAGCCCTCCAAACACCTCAGAACAAGCCCTCCAAACACCTCAGAACAAGCCCTCCAAACACCTCAGAACAAGCCCTCCAAAAACCTCAGAACTAGTCCACCAATGCCCGAACGAGTCCTCCTGTCACAGAACAAACCCACCAATCACAGAACAAGTCCTACAACCACTGAATAATGTCTCTACTCACAGTTGAAGATCTCCAGGCACAGGACAAATTCTCGAATCTAAGACCAATTTCACCTGTAAGAGAACAAGCCCTCCAAACACCTCAGAACAAGCCTTCCAAACACCTCAGATCAAGCCCTCCAAACACCTCAGAACAAGCCCTCCAAACACCTCAGAACAAGCCCTCCAAACACCTCAGAACCTCTCCTCCAAACACCTCAGAACCTCTCCTCCAAACACCTCAGAACCTCTCCTCCAAACACCTCAGAACCTCTCCTCCAAACACCTCAGAACCTCTCCTCCAAACACCTCAGAACAAGCTCTCCAAACCCCTCAGAACAAGCCCTCCAAACCCCTCAGAACAAGCCCTCCAAACACCTCAGAACCTCTCCTATAAACACCTCAGAACCTCTCCTCCAAACACCTCAGAACCTCACCTCCAAATACCTCAGAACCTCTCCTCCAAACACCTCAGAACCTCTCCTCCAAACACCTCAGAACCTCTCCTCCAAATACCTCAGAACAAGCTCCACAAACCCCTCAGAACAAGCCCTCCAAATCCCTCAGAACAAGCCCTCCAAACACCTCAGAACAAGCTCTCCAAACCCCTCAGAACAAGCCCTCCAAACACCTCAGAACAAGCCCTCCAAACACCTCAGAACAAGCCCTCCAAACACCTCAGAACCTCTCCTCCAAACACCTCAGAACGTCTCCTCCAAACACCTCAGAACCTCTTCTCCAAACACCTCAGAACCTCTCCTCCAAACACCTCAGAACCTCTCCTCCTAACACCTCAGAACCTCTCCTCCAAACACCTCAGAAACTCTCCTCCAAACACCTCAGAAACTCTCCTCCAAACACCTCAGAACAAGTCCTCCAAACACCTCAGAACAAGTCCACCACTGACCGAGCAAGTCCTCCAGTCACAGAACAAATCCACCAATCACAGAACAAGTCCTACAACCACTGAAAAATATCTCTACTCACAGTTGAAGTTCTCCAGGCATAGGACAAATTCTCCAATCTAAGACCAATTTCACCTGTAAGAGAACAAGCCCTCCAAACACCTCAGAACCTCTCCTCCAAACACCTCAGAACCTCTCCTCCAAACACCTCAGAACCTCACCTCGAAACACCTCAGAACCTCTCCTCGAAACACCCCAGAACCTCACCTCCAAACACCTCAGATCCTCTCCTCCAAACACCTCAGAACAAGCCCTCCAAACATCTCAGAACAAGCCCTGCAAACACCTCAGAACAAGCCCTCCAAACACCTCAAAACAAGCCCACCAAACACCTCAGAACCTCACCTCCATATACCTCAGAACCTCTCCTCCAAACACCTCAGAACGTCTCCTCCAAACACCTCAGAACCTCTCCTCCAAACACCTCAGAACAAGCTCTCCATACCCCTCAGAACAAGCCCTCCAAACACCTCAGAACAAGCCCTCCAAACACCTCAGAACAAGTCCTCCAAACACCTCAGAACCTCTCCTCCAAACACCTCAGAACGTCTCCTCCAAACACCTCAGAACCTCTCCTCCAAACACCTCAGAACCTCTCCTCCAAACACCTCAGAACCTCTCCTCCAAACTCCTCAGGACCTCTCCTCCAAACACCTCAGAAACTCTCCTCCAAACACCTCAGAACAAGTCCTCCAAACACCTCAGAACAAGTCCACCACTGACCGAGCAAGTCCTCCAGTCACAGAACAAATCCACCAATCACAGAACAAGTCCTACAACCACTGAAAAATATCTCTACTCACAGTTGAAGTTCTCCAGGCATAGGACAAATTCTCCAATCTAAGACCAATTTCACCTGTATTAGAACAAGCCCTCCAAACACCTCAGAACCTCTCCTCCAAACACCTCAGAACCTCTCCTCCAAACACCTCAGAACCTCTCCTCCAAACACCTCAGAACCTCTCCTCCAAACACCTCAGAAACTCTCCTCCAAATACCTCAGAAACCCTCCTCCAAACAACTCAGAAGAAGCCCTCCAAACCCCGCAGAACAAGCCCACCAAACACCTCAGAACAAGCCCTCCAAACACCTCAGGACAAGCCCTCCAAACACCTCAGAACAAGCCCTCCAATCACCTCAGAACAAGCCCTCCAAACAACTCAGAACCCCTCCTCCAAACACCTCAGAAAATCTCCTCCAAACACCTCAGAACAACCCCGCCAAAGACCTCAGAACAAGCCCCCCAAACAACTCAGAACAAGCCCTACGAACAACTCGGAACCTCTCCTCCAAACACATCAGAACCTCTCCTCCAAAAACCTCAGAACCTCTCCTCCAAACACCTCAGAACCTCTCCTCCAAACACCTCAGAACCTCTCCTCCAAACACCTCAGAACCTCTCCTCCAAACACCTCATTACAAGCCCTCCAAACACCTCAGAACCTCTCCTCCAAACACCTCAGAACCTCCCCTCCAAACACCTCAGAACCTCTCCTCCAAACACCTCAGAACCTCCCCTCCAAACACCTCAGAACCTCACCTCCAAACACCTCAGAACCTCTCCTCCAAACACCTCAGAACCTCTCCTCCAAACACCTCAGAACCTCTCCTCCAAACACCTCAGAACCTCTCTTCCAAACACCTCAGAACCTCACCTCCAAACACCTCAGAACCTCTCCTCCAAACACCTCAGAACCCCTCCTCCAAACTCCTCAGAACCACTCCTCCAAACCCCTCAGAACCTCTCCTCCAAACCCCTCAGAACAAGCCCTCCAAACCCCTCAGAACAATCCCTCCAAACACCTCAGAACCTCTCCTCCAAACACCTCAGAACCTCTCCTCCAAACACCTCAGAACAAGCCCTCCAAACACCTCAGAACAAGCCCTCCAAACACCTCAGAACAAGCCCTCCAAACACCTCAGAACCTCTCCTCCAAACACCTCAGAACCTCTCCTGCAAACACCTCAGAACCTCTCCTGCAAACACCTCAGAACCTCACCTCCAAACACCTCAGAACCTCACCTCCAAACACCTCAGAAACTCTCCTCCAAACACCTCAGAACCACTCCTCCAAACACCTCAGAACCTCACCTCCAAACACCTCAGACCCTCTCCTCCAAACACCTCAGAACCTCTCCTCCAAACACCTCAGAACCTCTCCTCCAAACTCCTCAGGACCTCTCCTCCAAACACCTCAGAACCTCTCCTCCAAACCCCTCAGAACAAGCTCTCCATACCCCTCAGAACAAGCCCTACAAACCTCTCAGAACAAGCCCTCCAAACACCTCAGAACAATCCCACCAAACACCTCAGAACTATCCCTCCAAACACCTCAGAACCTCTCCTACAAACACCTCAGAACCTCTCCTCCAAACACCTCAGAAACTCTCCTCCAAACACCTCAGAACAAGCCCTCCAAACCCCTCAGAACCTCTCCTCCAAACACCTCAGAACCTCTCCTCCAAACACCTCAGAACCTCTCCTCCAAACGCCTCAGAACAAGCCCTCCAAACACCTCAGAACCTCTCCCCCAAACACCTCAGAACTTCTCCTCCAAACACCTCAGAACAAGCCCTCCAAACACCTCAGAACCTCTCCCCCAAACACCTCAGAACCTCTCCTCCAAACACCTCAGAACAAGCCCTCCAAACACCTCAGAACACGGACTCCAAACACCCCAGAACAACCCCTCCAAAAACCTCAGAACAAGCCCTCCAAAAACCTCACAACAAGCCCTCCAAACACCTCAGAACAAGGCCTCCAAACACCTAAGAACAAGCCCTCCAAACACCTCAGAACCTCTCCTCCAAACACCTCAGAACCTCTCCTCCAAACACCTCAGAACCTCTCCACCAAACACCTCAGAACCTCTCCTCCAAACACCTCAGAACAAGCGCTCCAAACACCTCAGAACCTCACCTCCAAACACCTCAGAACAAGCCCTCCAAACACCTCAGAACCTCTCCTCCAAACACCTCAGAACAAGCCCTCCAAACACCTCAGAACAAGCCCTCCAAACACCTCAGAACCTCTCCTCCAAACACCTCAGAACAAGCCCTCCAAACACCTCAGAACCTCTCCTCCAAACACCTCAGAACCTCTCCTCCAAACACCTCAGAACAAGCCCTCCAAACACCTCAGAACCTCACCTCCAAACACCTCAGAACCTCTCCTCCAAACACCTCAGAACCCCTCCTCCAAACTCCTCAGAACCACTCCTCCAAACCCCTCAGAACCTCTCCTCCAAACCCCTCAGAACAAGCCCTCCAAACCCCTCAGAACAATCCCTCCAAACACCTCAGAACTATCCCTCCAAACACCTCAGAACCTCTCCTCCAAACACCTCAGAACCTCTCCTCCAAACACCTCAGAACAAGCCCTCCAAACACCTCAGAACAAGCCCTCCAAACACCTCAGAACAAGCCCTCCAAACACCTCAGAACCTCTCCTCCAAACACCTCAGAACCTCTCCTGCAAACACCTCAGAACCTCTCCTGCAAACACCTCAGAACCTCACCTCCAAACACCTCAGAACCTCACCTCCAAACACCTCAGAAACTCTCCTCCAAACACCTCAGAACCACTCCTCCAAACACCTCAGAACCTCACCTCCAAACACCTCAGACCCTCTCCTCCAAACACCTCAGAACCTCTCCTCCAAACACCTCAGAACCTCTCCTCCAAACTCCTCAGGACCTCTCCTCCAAACACCTCAGAACCTCTCCTCCAAACCCCTCAGAACAAGCTCTCCATACCCCTCAGAACAAGCCCTACAAACCTCTCAGAACAAGCCCTCCAAACACCTCAGAACAATCCCACCAAACACCTCAGAACTATCCCTCCAAACACCTCAGAACCTCTCCTACAAACACCTCAGAACCTCTCCTCCAAACACCTCAGAAACTCTCCTCCAAACACCTCAGAACAAGCCCTCCAAACACCTCAGAACCTCTCCCCCAAACACCTCAGAACTTCTCCTCCAAACACCTCAGAACAAGCCCTCCAAACACCTCAGAACCTCTCCCCCAAACACCTCAGAACCTCTCCTCCAAACACCTCAGAACAAGCCCTCCAAACACCTCAGAACACGGACTCCAAACACCCCAGAACAACCCCTCCAAAAACCTCAGAACAAGCCCTCCAAAAACCTCAGAACAAGGCCTCCAAACACCTAAGAACAAGCCCTCCAAACACCTCAGAACCTCTCCTCCAAACACCTCAGAACCTCTCCACCAAACACCTCAGAACCTCTCCTCCAAACACCTCAGAACAAGCGCTCCAAACACCTCAGAACCTCACCTCCAAACACCTCAGAACAAGCCCTCCAAACACCTCAGAACCTCTCCTCCAAACACCTCAGAACAAGCCCTCCAAACACCTCAGAACAAGCCCTCCAAACACCTCAGAACCTCTCCTCCAAACACCTCAGAACAAGCCCTCCAAACACCTCAGAACCTCTCCTCCAAACACCTCAGAACAAGCCCTCCAAACACCTCAGAAAAAGCCCTCCAAACACCTCAGAAAAAGCCCTCCAAACACCTCAGAACCTCTCCTCCAAACACCTCAGAAGAAGCCCTCCAAACACCTCAGAACCTCTCCTCCAAACACCTCAGAACAAGCCCAGAAAACACCTCAGAACCTCTCCACCAAACACCTCAGAACCTCTCCACCAAAGACCTCAGAACCTCTCCACCAAAGACCTCAGAACCTCTCCACCAAAGACCTCAGAACCTCTCCACCAAAGACCTCAGAACCTCTCCACCAAAGACCTCAGAACCTCTCCACCAAACACCTCAGAACCTCTCCTCCAAACACCTCAGAACAAGCCCTCCAAACACCTCAGAACAAGCCCTCCAAACACCTCAGAACAAGCCCTCCAAACAACTCAGAACAAGCCCTCCAAACAACTCAGAACAATTCCACCAATGCCCGAACAAGTCCTCCTGTCACCGAACAAACCCACCAATCACAGAACAAGTCCAACAAACCACTGAAAATATCTCTCCTCACAGTTGAAGATCTCCAGGCACAGGACGAATTCTCGAATCTAAGACCAATTTCACCTGTATGAGAACAAGCCCTCCAAACACCTCAGAACCTCTCCTATAAACACCTCAGAACCTCTCCTCCAAACACCTCTGAACCTCTCCTCCAAACACCTCTGTACAAGCCCTCCAAACACATCAGAACCTCTCCTCCAAACATCTCAGAACAATCCCTCCAGACACCTCAGAACCTCTCCTCCAAACACCTCAGAAGAAGCCCAGCAAACACCTCAGAACCTCTCCTCCAAACACCTCAGAACCTCTCCACCGAACACCTCAGAACCTCTCCTCCAAACACCTCAGAACAAGCCCAGCAAACACCTCAGAACCTCTCCTCCAAACACCTCAGAACCTCTCCACCGAACACCTCAGAACCTCTCCTCCAAACACCTCAGAACCTCTCCTCCAAACACCTCAGAACCTCTCCTCCAAACACCTCAGAACCTCTCCTCCAAACACCTCAGAACCTCTCCTCCAAGCAACTTAGAACAACATCTCCAAACACCTCAGAACCTCTCCTCCAAACACCTCAGAACCTCTCCTCCAAACACCTCAGAACCTCTCCTCCAAACACCTCAGAACCTCTCCTCCAAACACCTCAGAACCTCTCCTCCAAACACCTCAGAACCTCTCCTCCAAACACCTCAGAACCTCTCCTTCAAACACCTCAGAACCTCTCCTCCAAACACCTCAGAACAAGCCCCCCAGACACCTCAGAACCTCTCCTCCAAACACCTCAGAAGAAGCCCAGCAAACACCTCAGAACCTCTCCTCCAAACACCTCAGAACCTCTCCACCGAACACCTCAGAACCTCTCCTCCAAACACCTCAGAACCTCTCCTCCAAACACCTCAGAACCTCTCCTCCAAACGCCTCAGAACAAGCCCTCCAGACACCTCAGAACCTCTCTTCCAAACACTTCAGAACAAGCCCAGCAAACAACTCAGAACCTCTCCTCCAAACACCTCAGAACCTCTCCACCGAACACCTCAGAACCTCTCCTCCAAACACCTCAGAACCTCTCCTCCAAACACCTCAGAACCTCTCCTCGAAACACCTCAGAACCTCTCCTCCAAGCACCACAGAACAAGCCCAGAAAACACCTCAGAACCTCTCCACCAAACACCTCAGAACCTCTCCCCCAAACACCTCAGAACCTCTCCACCAAACACCTCAGAACCTCTCCACCAAACAGCTCAGAACCTCTCCACCAAACACCTCAGAACCTCTCCACCAAACACCTCAGAACCTCTCCACGAAACACCTCAGTACCTCTCCTCCAAACACCTCAGAACCTCTCCTCCAAACACCTCAGAACCTCTCCTCCAAACACCTCAGAACAAGCCCTCCAAACACCTCAGAACAATTCCACCAATGCCCGAACAAGTCCTCCTGTCAGAGAACAAACCCACCAATCACAGAACAAGTCCTACAACCACTTAAAAATATCTCTACTCACAGTTGAAGATCTCCAGGCACAGGACAAATTCTCCAATCTAAGACCAATTTCACCTGTAAGAGAAGAAGCCCTCCAAACACCTCAGAACCTCTCCTCCAAACACCTCAGAACCTCTCCTCCAAACACCTCAGAACCTCTCCTCCAAACACCTCAGAACCTCTCCTCCAAACACCTCAGAACCTCTCCCCCAAACACCTCAGAACCTCTCCTCCAGACACCTCAGAACCTCTCCTCCAAACTCCTCAGAACAAGCCCAGCAAACACCTCAGAACCTCTCCTCCAAACACCTCAGAACCTCTCCTCCAAACACCTCAGAACCTCTCCTCCAAACACCTCAGAACCTCTCCTCCAAACACCTCAGAACCTCTCCTCCAAACACCTCAGAACCTCTCCTCCAAACACCTCAGAACCTCTCCCCCAAACACCTCAGAACCACTCCTCCAAACACCTCAGAACCTCTCCTCCAAACACCTCAGAACCTCTCCTCCAAACACCTCAGAACCTCTCCTCCAAACACCTCAAAACCTCTCCTCCAAACACCTCTGTACAAGCCCTCCAAACACCTCAGAACCTCTCCTCCAAACATCTCAGAACAATCCCTCCAGACACCTCAGAACCTCTCCTCCAAACACCTCAGAAGAAGCCCAGCAAACACCTCAGAACCTCTCCTCCAAACACCTCAGAACCTCTCCACCGAACACCTCAGAACCTCTCCTCCAAACACCTCAGAACCTCTCCTCCAAACACCTCAGAACCTCTCCTCCAAACGCCTCAGAACAAGCCCTCCAGACACCTCAGAACCTCTCCTCCAAACACTTCAGAACAAGCCCAGCAAACAACTCAGAACCTCTCTTCCAAACACCTCAGAACCTCTCCACCGAACACCTCAGAACCTCTCCTCCAAACACCTCAGAACCTCTCCTCCAAACACCTCAGAACCTCTCCTCCAAACACCTCAGAACCTCTCCTCCAAGCAACTTAGAACAACATCTCCAAACACCTCAGAACCTCTCCTCCAAACACCTCAGAAACTCTCCTCCAAACACCTCAGAACCTCTCCACCAAACACCTCAGAACCTCTCCTCCAAACACCTCAGAACCTCTCCTCCAAACACCTCAGAACCTCTCCTCCAAACACCTCAGAACCTCTCCTCCAAACACCTCAGAACCTCTCCTCCAAACACCTCAGAAACTCTCCTCCAAACACCTCAGAACAAGCCCTCCAAACAACTCAGAACAAGCCCTCCAAACAACTCAGAACAAGTCCACCAATGCCCAAACAATTCCTCCAGTCACAGAACAAATCCACCAATCACAGAACAAGTCCTACAACCACTGAAAAATATCTCTACTCACAGTTGAAGTTCTCCAGGCATAGGACAAATTCTCCAATCTAAGACCAATTTCACCTGTAAGAGAACAAGCCCTCCAAACACCTCAGAACCTCTCCTCCAAACACCTCAGAACCTCTCCTCCAAACACCTCAAAACCTCACCTCGAAACACCTCAGAACCTCTCCTCCAAACACCCCAGAACCTCACCTCCAAACACCTCAGAACCTCTCCTCCAAACACCTCAGAACAAGCCCTCCAAACACCTCAGAACAAGCCCTCCAAACACCTCAGAACCTCACCTCCAAATACCTCAGAACCTCTCCTCCAAACACCTCAGAACCTCTCCTCCAAACACCTCAGAACCTCTCCTCCAAACACCTCAGAACAAGCTCTCCAAACCCCTCAGAACAAGCCCTCCAAACCCCTCAGAACAAGCCCTCCAAACACCTCAGAACAAGCCCTCCAAACACCTCAGAACAAGTCCTCCAAACACCTCAGAACCTCTCCTCCAAACACCTCAGAACATCTCCTCCAAACACCTCAGAACCTCTCCTCCAAACACCTCAGAACCTATCCTCCAAACACCTCAGAACATCTCCTCCTAACACCTCAGAACCTCTCCTCCAAACACCTCAGAAACTCTCCTCCAAACACCTCAGAACAAGTCCTCCAAACACCTCAGAACCTCTCCTCCAAACACCTCAGAACCTCACCTCCAAACACCTCAGAACCTCTCCTCCAAACACCTCAGAACCTCTCCTCCAAACGCCTCAGAACAAGCCCTCCAGACACCTCAGAACCTCTCCTCCAAACACTTCAGAACAAGCCCAGCAAACAACTCAGAACCTCTCCTCCAAACACCTCAGAACCTCTCCACCGAACACCTCAGAACCTCTCCTCCAAACACCTCAGAACCTCTCCTCCAAACACCTCAGAACCTCTCCTCCAAACACCTCAGAACCTCTCCTCCAAGCAACTTAGAACAACATCTCCAAACACCTCAGAACCTCTCCTCCAAACACCTCAGAAACTCTCCTCCAAACACCTCAGAACCTCTCCACCAAACACCTCAGAACCTCTCCTCCAAACACCTCAGAACCTCTCCTCCAAACACCTCAGAACCTCTCCTCCAAACACCTCAGAACCTCTCCTCCAAACACCTCAGAACCTCTCCTCCAAACACCTCAGAAACTCTCCTCCAAACACCTCAGAACAAGCCCTCCAAACAACTCAGAACAAGCCCTCCAAACAACTCAGAACAAGTCCACCAATGCCCAAACAATTCCTCCAGTCACAGAACAAATCCACCAATCACAGAACAAGTCCTACAACCACTGAAAAATATCTCTACTCACAGTTGAAGTTCTCCAGGCATAGGACAAATTCTCCAATCTAAGACCAATTTCACCTGTAAGAGAACAAGCCCTCCAAACACCTCAGAACCTCTCCTCCAAACACCTCAGAACCTCTCCTCCAAACACCTCAAAACCTCACCTCGAAACACCTCAGAACCTCTCCTCCAAACACCCCAGAACCTCACCTCCAAACACCTCAGAACCTCTCCTCCAAACACCTCAGAACAAGCCCTCCAAACACCTCAGAACAAGCCCTCCAAACACCTCAGAACCTCACCTCCAAATACCTCAGAACCTCTCCTCCAAACACCTCAGAACCTCTCCTCCAAACACCTCAGAACCTCTCCTCCAAACACCTCAGAACAAGCTCTCCAAACCCCTCAGAACAAGCCCTCCAAACCCCTCAGAACAAGCCCTCCAAACACCTCAGAACAAGCCCTCCAAACACCTCAGAACAAGTCCTCCAAACACCTCAGAACCTCTCCTCCAAACACCTCAGAACATCTCCTCCAAACACCTCAGAACCTCTCCTCCAAACACCTCAGAACCTATCCTCCAAACACCTCAGAACATCTCCTCCTAACACCTCAGAACCTCTCCTCCAAACACCTCAGAACCTCTCCTCCAAACACCTCAGAACAAGTCCTCCAAACACCTCAGAACCTCTCCTCCAAACACCTCAGAACCTCACCTCCAAACACCTCAGAACCTCTCCTCCAAACACCTCAGAACCTCTCCTCCAAACACCTCAGAACAAGCCCCCCAAACACCTCAGAACAAGCCCTCCAAACACCTCAGAACAAGTCCACCACTGACCGACAAAGTCCTCCAGTCACAGAACAAATCCACCAATCACAGAACAAGTCCTACAACCGTTGAAAAATATCTCTACTCACAGTTGAAGTTCTCCAGGCATAGGACAAATTCTCCAATCTAAGACCAATTTCACCTGTAAGAGAACAAGCCCTCCAAACTTCTCAGAACCTCACCTCCAAATACCTCAGAACCTCTCCTCCAAACACCTCAGAACCTCTCCTCCAAACACCTCAAAACAAGCCCTCCAAACCCCTCAGAACAAGCCCTCCAAACCCCTCAGAACAAGCCCTCCAAACACCTCAGAACAAGCTCTCCAAACCCCTCAGAACAAGCCCTCCAAACCCCTCAGAACAAGCCCACCAAACACCTCAGAACCTCTCCTCCAAACACCTCAGAACCTCTCCTCCAAACACCTCAGAACCTCTCCTCCAAACACCTCAGAACCTCTCCTCCAAACACCTCAGAACCTCTCCTCCAAACACCTCAGAACCTCTCCTCCAAACACCTCAGAACCTCTCCTCCAAACACCTCAGAACCTCTCCTCCAAACACCTCAGAACCTCTCCTCCAAACACCTCAGAAACCCTCCAATAAACAACACAGAACCTCTCCTCCAAACAACTCAGAATTTCTCCTCCAAACACCTCAGAACAAGCCCTCCAAACACCTCAGAACAAGCCCGCCAAACACCTCAGAACAAGTCCACCAATGCCCGAACAAGTCCTTCAGTCACTGAACAATTCCGCCAATCACAGAACAAGTTCTACAACCACTGAAAAATATCTCTACTCACAGTTGAAGATCTCCAGGCACAGGACAAATTCTCCAATCAAAGACCAATTTCTCCTGTAAGACAACAAGCCCTCCAAACACCTCAGAACAAGCCCTCCAAACACCTCAGAACAAGCCCTCCAAACACCTCAGAAAAAGCCCTCCAAACACCTCAAAAAAAGCCCTCCAAACACCTCAAAAAAAGCCCTCCAAACACCTCAAAAAAAGCCCTCCAAACACTTCAGAACCTCTCCTCCAAACACCTCTGAACCTCTCCTCCAAACACCTCTGAACCTCTCCTCCAAACTCCTCAGAACAAGCCCAGCAAACACCTCAGAACCTCTCCTCCAAACACCTCAGAACCTCTCCACCGAACACCTCAGAACCTCTCCTCCAAACACCTCAGAACCTCTCCTCCAAACACCTCAGAACCTCTCCTCCAAACACCTCAGAACCTCTCCTCCAAGCAACTTAGAACAACATCTCCAAACACCTCAGAACCTCTCCTCCAAACACCTCAGAACCTCTCCTCCAAACACCTCAGAACCTCTCCACCAAACACCTCAGAACCTCTCCTCCAAACACCTCAGAACCTCTCCTCCAAACACCTCAGAACCTCTCCTCCAAACACCTCAGAACCTCTCCTCCAAACACCTCAGAACCTCTCCCCCAAACACCTCACAACCTCTCCTCCAAACACCTCAGAACCTCTCCTCCAGACACCTCAGAACCTCTCCTCCAGACACCTCAGAACCTCTCCTCCAAACTCCTCAGAACAAGCCCAGCAAACACCTCAGAACCTCTCCTCCAAACACCTCAGAACCTCTCCTCCAAACACCTCAGAAGAAGCCCAGCAAACACCTCAGAACCTCTCCTCCAAACACCTCAGAACCTCTCCACCGAACACCTCAGAACCTCTCCTCCAAACACCTCAGAACCTCTCCTCCAAACACCTCAGAACCTCTCCTCCAAGCACCACAGAACAAGCCCAGAAAACACCTCAGAACCTCTCCACCAAACACCTCAGAACCTCTCCCCCAAACACCTCAGAACCTCTCCCCCAAACACCTCAGAACCTCTCCACCAAACACCTCAGAACCTCTCCACCAAACACCTCAGAACCTCTCCACCAAACACCTCAGAACCTCTCCACCAAACACCTCAGAACCTCTCCACCAAACACCTCAGAACCTCTCCTCCAAACACCTCAGAACCTCTCCTCCAAACACCTCAGAACCTCTCCTCCAAACACCTCAGAACAAGCCCTCCAAACACCTCAGAACAATTCCACCAATGCCCGAACAAGTCCTCCTGTCACAGAACAAACCCACCAATTACAGAACAAGTCCTACAACCACTTAAAAATATCTCTATTCACAGTTGAAGATCTCCAGGCACAGGACAAATTCTCCAATCTAAGACCAATTTCACCTGTAAGAGAAGAAGCCCTCCAAACACCTCAGAACCTCTCCTCCAAACACCTCAGAACCTCTCCTCCAAACGCCTCAGAACCTCTCCTCCAAACACCTCAGAACCTCTCCTCCAAACACCTCAGAACCTCTCCCCCAAACACCTCAGAACCTCTCCTCCAGACACCTCAGAACCTCTCCTCCAAACTCCTCAGAACCTCTCCTCCAAACACCTCAGAACCTCTCCTCCAAACACCTCAGAACCTCTCCTCCAAACACCTCAGAACCTCTCCTCCAAACACCTCAGAACCTCTCCTCCAAACACCTCAGAACCTCTCCCCCAAACACCTCAGAACCACTCCTCCAAACACCTCAGAACCTCTCCTCCAAACACCTCAGAACCTCTCCTCCAAACACCTCAGAACCTCTCCTCCAAACACCTCAGAACCTCTCCTCCAAACACCTCAGAACCTCTCCTCCAAACACCTCTGTACAAGCCCTCCAAACACCTCAGAACCTCCCCTCCAAACACCTCAGAACAATCCCTCCAGACACCTCAGAACCTCTCCTCCAAACACCTCAGAAGAAGCCCAGCAAACACCTCAGAACCTCTCCTCCAAACACCTCAGAACCTCTCCACCGAACACCTCAGAACCTCTCCTCCAAACACCTCAGAACAAGCCCAGCAAACACCTCAGAACCTCTCCTCCAAACACCTCAGAACCTCTCCTCCAAACACCTCAGAACCTCTCCTCCAAACACCTCAGAACCTCTCCTCCAAACACCTCAGAACCTCTCCTCCAAACACCTCAGAACCTCTCCTCCAAACACCTCAGAACCTCTCCTCCAAACACCTCAGAACCTCTCCTCCAAAAACCTCAGAACCTCTCCTCCAAACACCTCAGAACCTCTCCTTCAAACACCTCAGAACCTCTCCTCCAAACACCTCAGAACAAGCCCTCCAAACACCTCAGAACCTCTCCTCCAAACACGTCAGAACAAGCCCTCCAGACACCTCAGAACCTCTCCTCCAAACACCTCAGAAGAAGCCCAGCAAACACCTCAGAACCTCTCCTCCAAACACCTCAGAACCTCTCCACCGAACACCTCAGAACCTCTCCTCCAAACACCTCAGAACCTCTCCTCCAAACACCTCAGAACCTCTCCTCCAAACGCCTCAGAACCTCTCCTCCAAACGCCTCAGAACAAGCCCTCCAGACACCTCAGATCCTCTCCTCCAAACACTTCAGAACAAGCCCAGCAAACAACTCAGAACCTCTCCTCCAAACACCTCAGAACCTCTCCACCGAACACCTCAGAACCTCTCCTCCAAACACCTCAGAACCTCTCCTCCAAACACCTCAGAACCTCTCCTCCAAACACCTCAGAACCTCTCCTCCAAGCAACTTAGAACAACATCTCCAAACACCTCAGAACCTCTCCTCCAAACACCTCAGAACCTCTCCTCCAAACACCTCAGAACCTCTCCACCAAACACCTCAGAACCTCTCCTCCAAACACCTCAGAACCTCTCCTCCAAACACCTCAGAACCTCTCCTCCAAACACCTCAGAACCTCTCCTCCAAACACCTCAGAACCTCTCCTCCAAACACCTCAGAACCTCTCCTCCAAACACCTCAGAAACTCTCCTCCAAACAACTCAGAACAAGCCCTCCAAACAACTCAGAACAAGTCCACCAATGCCCAAACAATTCCTCCAGTCACAGAACAAATCCACCAATCACAGAACAAGTCCTACAACCACTGAAAAATATCTCTACTCACAGTTGAAGTTCTCCAGGCATAGGACAAATTCTCCAATCTAAGGCCAATTTCACCTGTAAGAGAACAAGCCCTCCAAACACCTCAGAACCTCACCTCCAAATACCTCAGAACCTCTCCTCCAAACACCTCAGAACCTCTCCTCCAAACACCTCAGAACCTCTCCTCCAAATACCTCAGAACAAGCTCCACAAACCCCTCAGAACAAGCCCTCCAAATCCCTCAGAACAAGCCCTCCAAACACCTCAGAACAAGCTCTCCAAACCCCTCAGAACAAGCCCTCCAAACACCTCAGAACAAGCCCTCCAAACACCTCAGAACCTCTCCCCCAAACACCTCACAACCTCTCCTCCAAACACCTCAGAACCTCTCCTCCAGACACCTCAGAACCTCTCCTCCAGACACCTCAGAACCTCTCCTCCAAACTCCTCAGAACAAGCCCAGCAAACACCTCAGAACCTCTCCTCCAAACACCTCAGAACCTCTCCTCCAAACACCTCAGAAGAAGCCCAGCAAACACCTCAGAACCTCTCCTCCAAACACCTCAGAACCTCTCCACCGAACACCTCAGAACCTCTCCTCCAAACACCTCAGAACCTCTCCTCCAAACACCTCAGAACCTCTCCTCCAAGCACCACAGAACAAGCCCAGAAAACACCTCAGAACCTCTCCACCAAACACCTCAGAACCTCTCCCCCAAACACCTCAGAACCTCTCCCCCAAACACCTCAGAACCTCTCCACCAAACACCTCAGAACCTCTCCACCAAACACCTCAGAACCTCTCCACCAAACACCTCAGAACCTCTCCACCAAACACCTCAGAACCTCTCCACCAAACACCTCAGAACCTCTCCTCCAAACACCTCAGAACCTCTCCTCCAAACACCTCAGAACCTCTCCTCCAAACACCTCAGAACAAGCCCTCCAAACACCTCAGAACAATTCCACCAATGCCCGAACAAGTCCTCCTGTCACAGAACAAACCCACCAATTACAGAACAAGTCCTACAACCACTTAAAAATATCTCTATTCACAGTTGAAGATCTCCAGGCACAGGACAAATTCTCCAATCTAAGACCAATTTCACCTGTAAGAGAAGAAGCCCTCCAAACACCTCAGAACCTCTCCTCCAAACACCTCAGAACCTCTCCTCCAAACGCCTCAGAACCTCTCCTCCAAACACCTCAGAACCTCTCCTCCAAACACCTCAGAACCTCTCCCCCAAACACCTCAGAACCTCTCCTCCAGACACCTCAGAACCTCTCCTCCAAACTCCTCAGAACCTCTCCTCCAAACACCTCAGAACCTCTCCTCCAAACACCTCAGAACCTCTCCTCCAAACACCTCAGAACCTCTCCTCCAAACACCTCAGAACCTCTCCTCCAAACACCTCAGAACCTCTCCCCCAAACACCTCAGAACCACTCCTCCAAACACCTCAGAACCTCTCCTCCAAACACCTCAGAACCTCTCCTCCAAACACCTCAGAACCTCTCCTCCAAACACCTCAGAACCTCTCCTCCAAACACCTCAGAACCTCTCCTCCAAACACCTCTGTACAAGCCCTCCAAACACCTCAGAACCTCCCCTCCAAACACCTCAGAACAATCCCTCCAGACACCTCAGAACCTCTCCTCCAAACACCTCAGAAGAAGCCCAGCAAACACCTCAGAACCTCTCCTCCAAACACCTCAGAACCTCTCCACCGAACACCTCAGAACCTCTCCTCCAAACACCTCAGAACAAGCCCAGCAAACACCTCAGAACCTCTCCTCCAAACACCTCAGAACCTCTCCTCCAAACACCTCAGAACCTCTCCTCCAAACACCTCAGAACCTCTCCTCCAAACACCTCAGAACCTCTCCTCCAAACACCTCAGAACCTCTCCTCCAAACACCTCAGAACCTCTCCTCCAAACACCTCAGAACCTCTCCTCCAAAAACCTCAGAACCTCTCCTCCAAACACCTCAGAACCTCTCCTTCAAACACCTCAGAACCTCTCCTCCAAACACCTCAGAACAAGCCCTCCAAACACCTCAGAACCTCTCCTCCAAACACGTCAGAACAAGCCCTCCAGACACCTCAGAACCTCTCCTCCAAACACCTCAGAAGAAGCCCAGCAAACACCTCAGAACCTCTCCTCCAAACACCTCAGAACCTCTCCACCGAACACCTCAGAACCTCTCCTCCAAACACCTCAGAACCTCTCCTCCAAACACCTCAGAACCTCTCCTCCAAACGCCTCAGAACCTCTCCTCCAAACGCCTCAGAACAAGCCCTCCAGACACCTCAGATCCTCTCCTCCAAACACTTCAGAACAAGCCCAGCAAACAACTCAGAACCTCTCCTCCAAACACCTCAGAACCTCTCCACCGAACACCTCAGAACCTCTCCTCCAAACACCTCAGAACCTCTCCTCCAAACACCTCAGAACCTCTCCTCCAAACAC
The DNA here is from genome assembly GCA_028858755.1 of Ara ararauna. NCBI lineage: Eukaryota > Metazoa > Chordata > Aves > Psittaciformes > Psittacidae > Ara > Ara ararauna. The sequence goes on from CM054378.1 coordinate 875,418, forward strand.
CTCAGAACCTCTCCTCCAAGCAACTTAGAACAACATCTCCAAACACCTCAGAACCTCTCCTCCAAACACCTCAGAACCTCTCCTCCAAACACCTCAGAACCTCTCCACCAAACACCTCAGAACCTCTCCTCCAAACACCTCAGAACCTCTCCTCCAAACACCTCAGAACCTCTCCTCCAAACACCTCAGAACCTCTCCTCCAAACACCTCAGAACCTCTCCTCCAAACACCTCAGAACCTCTCCTCCAAACACCTCAGAACCTCTCCTCCAAACACCTCAGAAACTCTCCTCCAAACAACTCAGAACAAGCCCTCCAAACAACTCAGAACAAGTCCACCAATGCCCAAACAATTCCTCCAGTCACAGAACAAATCCACCAATCACAGAACAAGTCCTACAACCACTGAAAAATATCTCTACTCACAGTTGAAGTTCTCCAGGCATAGGACAAATTCTCCAATCTAAGGCGAATTTCACCTGTAAGAGAACAAGCCCTCCAAACACCTCAGAACCTCACCTCCAAATACCTCAGAACCTCTCCTCCAAACACCTCAGAACCTCTCCTCCAAACACCTCAGAACCTCTCCTCCAAATACCTCAGAACAAGCTCCACAAACCCCTCAGAACAAGCCCTCCAAATCCCTCAGAACAAGCCCTCCAAACACCTCAGAACAAGCTCTCCAAACCCCTCAGAACAAGCCCTCCAAACACCTCAGAACAAGCCCTCCAAACACCTCAGAACGTCTCCTCCAAACACCCCAGAACCTCACCTCCAAACACCTCAGAACCTCTCCTCCAAACACCCCAGAACCTCACCTCCAAACACCTCAGAACCTCTCCTCCAAACACCTCAGAACAAGCCCTCCAAACATCTCAGAACAAGCCCTGCAAACACCTCAGAACAAGCCCTCCAAACACCTCAGAACAAGCCCTCCAAACACCTCAGAACCTCACCTCCAAATACCTCAGAACCTCTCCTCCAAACACCTCAGAACCTCTCCTCCAAACACCTCAGAACCTCTCCTCCAAACACCTCAGAACAAGCTCTCCATACCCCTCAGAACAAGCCCTCCAAACCACTCAGAACAAGCCCTCCAAACACCTCAGAACAAGCCCTCCAAACACCTCAGAACAAGCCCTCCAAACACCTCAGAACCTCTCCTCCAAACACCTCAGAACATCTCCTCCAAACACCTCAGAACCTCTCCTCCAAACACCTCAGAACCTCTCCTCCAAACACCTCAGAACCTCTCCTCCTAACACCTCAGAACCTCTCCTCCAAACACCTCAGAAACTCTCCTCCAAACACCTCAGAACAAGTCCTCCAAACACCTCAGAACAAGTCCACCACTGACCGAGCAAGTCCTCCAGTGACAGAAGAAATCCACCAATCACAGAACAAGTCCTACAACCACTGAAAAATATCTCTACTCACAGTTGAAGTTCTCCAGGCATAGGACAAATTCTCCAATCTAAGACCAATTTCACCTGTATTAGAACAAGCCCTCCAAACACCTCAGAACCTCTCCTCCAAACACCTCAGAACCTCTCCTCCAAACACCTCAGAACCTCTCCTCCAAACACCTCAGAACCTCTCCTCCAAACACCTCAGAACCTCTCCTCCAAACACCTCAGAACCTCTCCTCCAAACAGATCAGAACCTCACCTCGAAACACCTCAGAACCTCTCCTCCAAACACCTCAGAACCTCTCCTCCAAACACCTCAGAACCTCTCCTCCAAACACCTCAGAACCTCTCCTCCAAACACCTCAGAACAAGCCCTCCAAACACCTCAGAACCTCTCCTCCAAACACCTCAGAACCTCTCCTCCAAACACCTCAAAACCTCACCTCGAAACACCTCAGAACAAGCCCTCCAAACACCTCAGAACAAGTCCTCCAAACACCTCAGAACAAGCCCCCCAAACACCTCAGAACAAGCCCTCCAAACACCTCAGAACAAGCCCTCCAAACACCTCAGAACAAGCCCTCCAAACACCTGAGAACCTCTCCTCCTAACACCTCAGAAACTCTCCTCCAAACACCTCAGAAACTCTCCTCCAGAAACCTCAGAAACTCTCCTCCAAACACCTCAGAACAAGACCTCCAAACACCTCAGAACAAGACCTCCAAACACCTCAGAACAAGCCCTCCAAACACCTCAGAAGAAGTCTACCAATGCCCGAACAAGTCCTCCAGTCACAGAACAAATCCACCAATCACAGAACAAGTCCAACAACCACTGAAATATATCTCTACTCACAGTTGAATATCTCCAGGCACAGGACAAATTTTCCAATCTAAGACCAATTTCGCCTGTAAGAGAACAAGCCCTCCAAACACCTCAAAACCTCTCCTCCAAAGACCTCAGACCCTCTCCTCCAAAGACCTCAGACCCTCTCCTCCAAACACCTCAGAACAAGCCCTCCAAACACCTCAGAACAAGCCCTCCAAACAACACAGAAGAAACCCTCCAAACAGCACAGAACCTCTCCTCCAAACAACACAGAACCTCTCCTCCAAACAACACAGAACCTCTCCCCCAAACACCTCTGAACCTCTCCTCCAAACACCTCTGAACCTCTCCTCCAAACACCTCAGAACTTCTCCTCCAAACACCTCAGAACCTCTCCTCCAAACACCTCAGAACCTCTCCTCCAAACACCTCAGAACCTCTCCTCCAAACAACACAGAACCTCTCCTCCAAACAACACAGAACCTCTCCTCCAAACAACACAGAACCTCTCCACCAAACACCTCAGAACCTCTCCTCCAATCACCTCAGAACCTCTCCTCCAAACAACACAGAACATGTCCTCCAAACAACACAGAACCTCTCCACCAAACACCTCAGAACCTCTCCACCAAACACCTCAGAACCTCTCCACCAAACACCTCAGAACAAGCCCTCCAAACACCTCAGAACAAGCCCTCCAAACAACTCAGAACAAGTCCACCAATGCCCGAACAAGTCCTCCTGTCGCAGAACACATCCACCAATCACAGAACAAGTCCTACAAACACTGAAAAATATCTCTACTCACAGTTGAAGTTCTCCAGGCACAGGACAAATTCTCCAATCTAAGACCAATTTCACCTGTAAGAGAACAAGCCCTCCAAACACCTCAGAACAAGCCCTCCAAACACCTCAGAACCTCTCCTCCAAACACCTCAGAACCTCTCCTCCAAACACCTCAGAACAAGCCCTCCAAACACCTCAGAACAAGCCCTCCAAACACCTCAGAACAAGCCCTCCAAACACCTCAGAACAAGCCCTCCAAACACCTCAGAACAAGCCCTCCAAATACCTCAGAACAAGCCCTCCAAACAACTGAGAACAAGTCCACCAACGCCCGAACAAGACCTCCAGTCACAGAACAAATCAAGCAATCACAGAACAAGTCTTACAACCACTGAAAAATATCTACTCACAGTTGAAGTTCTCCAGGCACAGGACAAATTCTCCAACCTAAGACCAATTTCACCTGCAAGAGAAGAAGCCCTCCAAACACCTCAGAACCTCTCCTCCAAACACCTCAGATCCTCTCCTCCACACACCTCAGAACCTCTCCTCCAAACACCTCAGAACCTCTCCTCCAAACACCTCAGAACCTCTCCACCAAGCACCTCAGAACCTCTCCACCAAACACCTCAGAACCTCTCCTCCAAACACCTCAGAACCTCTCCTCCAAACACCTCAGAGCAAGCCCTCCAAACACCTCAGAACAAGTCCACCAAAGCCCGAACAAGTCCTCCTGTCACAGAACAAATCCACCAATCACAGAACAAGTCCTACAACCAGTGAAAAATATCTCTACTCACAGTTGAAGATCTCCAGGCACAGGACAAATTCTCCAATCTAAGACCAATTTCACCTGCAAGAGAAGAAGCCCTCCAAACACCTCAGAACCTCTCCTCCAAACACCTCAGAATAAGCTCTCCAAACACCTCAGAACCTCTCCTCCAAACACCTCAGAACAAGCCCTCCAAACAACTCAGAACCTCTCCTCCAAAGACCTCTGAACAAGCCCGCAAAACACCTCAGAACCTCTCCTCCAAACACCTAAGAACCTCTCCTCCAAACACCTCAGAACCTCTCCTCCAAACAACACAGAACCTCTCCTCCAAACAACAAAGAACTTCACCTCCTAACACCTCAGAACCTCTCCTCCAGACACCTCAGAACCTCTCCTCCAAAGACCTCAGAGCAAGTCCTCCAAACACCTCAGAACAAGTCCTCCAAACACCTCAGAACAAGTCCTCCAAACACCTCAGAGCAAGCCCTCCAAACTCCTCAGAACAAGCCCTCCAAACACCTCAGAACAAGCCCTCCAAACACCTCAGAACAAGTCCACTAATGAACGAACAAGTCCTCCAGTCACAGAACAAATGCACCAATCACAGAACAAGTGCTACAACCACTGAATAATGTCTCTACTCACAGTTGAAGATCTCCAGGCACAGGACAAATTCTCGAATCTAAGACCAATTTCACCTGTAAGAGAACAAGCCCTCCAAACACCTCAGAACCTCTCCTGCAAACACCTCAGAACCTCTCCTCCAAACATCTCAAAATCTCTCCTCCAAACACCTCAGAACAAGCTCTCCAAACACCTCAGAACCTCTCCTCCAAACACCTCAGAACAAGCCCAGCAAACACCTCAGAACCTCTCCTCCAAACACCTCAGAACCTCTCCACCGAACACCTCAGAACCTCTCCTCGAAACACCTCAGAACCTCTCCTCCAAACACCTCAGAACCTCTCCTCCAAACACCTCTGAACAAGCCCTCTAAACACCACAGAACCTCTCCTCCAAACACCTCAGAACCACTCCACCGAACATCTCAGAACCTCTCCTCCAAACACCTCAGAACCTCTCCTCCAAACGCCTCAGAACAAGCCCTCCAAACACCTCAGAACCTCTCCACCGAACACCTCAGAACCTCTCCTCCAAACACCTCAGAACCTCTCCTCCAAACACCTCAGAACCTCTCCTCCAAACACCTCAGAACCTCTCCTCCAAACGCCTCAGAACAAGCCCTCCAGACACCTCAGAACCTCTCCTCCAAACACCTCAGAACAAGCCCAGAAAACACCTCAGAGCCTCTCCACCAAACACCTCAGAACATCTCCACGAAACTCCTCAGAACCTCTCTACCAAACGCCTCAGAACCTCTCCTCCAAACACCTCAGAACAAGCCCTCCAAACAACTCAGAACAATTCCACCAATGCCCGAACACGTCCTCCTGTCACAGAACAAACCCACCAATCACAGAACAAGTCCAACAAACCACTGAAAATAACTCTACTCACAGTTGAAGATCTCCAGGCACAGGACAAATTCTCCAATCTAAGACCAATTTCACCTGTAAGAGAACAAGCCCTCCAAACACCTCAGAACCTCTCCTCCAAACACCTCAGAACCTCTCCACCAGACACCTCAGAACCTCTCCTCCAAACACCTCAGAACAAGCCCTCCAAACACCTCAGAACAAGCCCTCCAAACACCTCAGAACAAGCCCTCCAAACACCTCAGAACAAGCCCTCCAAACACCTCAGAACAAGCCCTCCAAACACCTCAGAACAAGCCCTCCACACACCTCAGAACCTCTCCTCCACACACCTCAGAACCTCCCCTCCAAACACCTCTGAACCTCTCCACCAAACACCTCAGAACCTCTCCACCAAACACCTCAGAACCTCTCCTCCAAACACCTCAGAACCTCTCCTCCAAACACCTCAGAACAAGCCCTCCAAACAACTCAGAACAAGCTCTCCAAACACCTCAGAACCTCTCCTCCAAACACCTCAGAACAAGCCCTCCAAACAACTCAGAACCTCTCCTCCAAACACCTCAGAACAAGCCCGCCAAACACCTCAGAACCTCTCCTCCAAACACCTCAGAAACTCTCCTCCAAACAACACAGAACCTCTCCTCCAAACATCACAGAACTTCTCCTCCAAACAACACAGAACCTCTCCTCCAAACAACACAGAACCTCTCCTCCAAACAACACAGAACCTCTCCACCAAACACCTCAGAACCTCTCCTCCAAACACATCAGAACCTCTCCTCCAAACACCTCAGAACAAGTCCTCCAAACACCTCAGAACAAGTCCTCCAAACACCTCAGAACCTCTCCTCCAAACACCTCAGAACAAGTCCACCAATGCCCGAACAAGTCCTCCAGTCACAGAACAAATCCACCAATCACAGAACAAGTGCTACAACCACTGAATAATGTCTCTACTCACAGTTGAAGTTCTCCAGGCACAGGACAAATTCTTGAATCTAAGACCAATTTCACCTGTAAGAGAACAAGCCCTCCAAACACCTCAGAACCTCTCCTCCAAACACCTCTGAACCTCTCCTCCAAACACCTCTGAACCTCTCCTCCAAACACCTCAGAACCTCTCCTCCAAACACCTCAGAACCTCTCCTCCAAACACCTCTGAACCTCTCCTCCAAACACCTCTGAACCTCTCCTCCAAACACCTCTGAACCTCTCCTCCAAACACCTCTGAACCTCTCCTCCAAACACCTCTGAACCTCTCCTCCAAACACCTCTGAACCTCTCCTCCAAACACCTCAGAACCTCTCCTCCAAACACCTCAGAACCTCTCCTCCAAACACCTCAGAACCTCTCCTCCAAACACCTCAGAACAAGCTCTACAAACACCTCAGAACCTCTCCTCCAAACACCTCAGAACAAGCCCTCCAAACACCTCAGAACCTCTCCTCCAAACACCTCAGAACAAGCCCTCCAAACACCTCAGAACAAGTCCACCAATGCCCGAACAAGTCCTCCTGTCATAGAACACATCCACCAATCACAGAACAAGTCCTACAACCAGTGAAAAATATCTCTACTCACAGCTGAAGTTCTCCAGGCACAGGACAAATTCTCCAATCTAAGAGCAATATCACTTGTAAGAGAACAAGCCCTCCAAACACCTCAGAACTTCTCCTCCAAACACCTCAAAACCTCTCCTCCAAACACCTCAGAACCTCTCCTCCAAACACCTCAGAATAAGCTCTCCAAACACCTCAGAACCTCTCCTCCAAACACCTCAGAACAAGCCCTCCAAACAACTCAGAACCTCTCCTCCAAAGACCTCTGAACAAGCCCGCAAAACACCTCAGAACCTCTCCTCCAAACACCTAAGAACCTCTCCTCCAAACACCTCAGAACCTCTCCTCCAAACAACACAGAACCTCTCCTCCAAACAACAAAGAACTTCACCTCCTAACACCTCAGAACCTCTCCTCCAGACACCTCAGAACCTCTCCTCCAAAGACCTCAGAGCAAGTCCTCCAAACACCTCAGAACAAGTCCTCCAAACACCTCAGAACAAGTCCTCCAAACACCTCAGAACAAGCCCTCCAAACACCTCAGAGCAAGCCCTCCAAACTCCTCAGAACAAGCCCTCCAAACACCTCAGAACAAGCCCTCCAAACACCTCAGAACAAGTCCACCAATGAACGAACAAGTCCTCCTGTCACAGAACAAATGCACCAATCACAGAACATGTGCTACAACCACTGAATAATGTCTCTACTCACAGTTGAAGATCTCCAGGCACAGGACAAATTCTCGAATCTAAGACCAATTTCACCTGTAAGAGAACAAGCCCTCCAAACACCTCAGAACCTCTCCTGCAAACACCTCAGAACCTCTCCTCCGAACATCTCAAAACCTCTCCTCCAAACACCTCAGAACAAGCTCTCCAAACACCTCAGAACCTCTCCTCCAAACACCTCAGAACAAGCCCAGCAAACACCTCAGAACCTCTCCTCCAAACACCTCAGAACTTCTCCACCGAACACCTCAGAACCTCTCCTCCAAACACCTCAGAACCTCTCCTCCAAACACCTCAGAACCTCTCCTCCAAACACCTCAGAACCTCTCCTCCAAACACCTCAGAACCTCTCCTCCAAGCAACTTAGAAGAACATCTCCAAACACCTCAGAACCTCTCCTCCAAACACCTCAGAACCTCTCCTCCAAACACCTCAGAACCTCTCCTCCAAACACCTCAGAACCTCTCCTCCAAACACCTCAAAACCTCTCCTCCGAACACCTCAGAATCTCTCCTCCAAACACCTCAGAACCTCTCCTCGAAACACCTCAGAACCTCTCCTCCAAACACCTCAGAACCTCTCCTCCAAACACCTCTGAACAAGCCCTCTAAACACCACAGAACCTCTCCTCCAAACACCTCAGAACCACTCCACCGAACACCTCAGAATCTCTCCTCCAAACACCTCAGAACCTCTCCTCGAAACACCTCAGAACCTCTCCTCCAAACACCTCAGAACCTCTCCTCCAAACACCTCTGAACAAGCCCTCTAAACACCTCAGAACCTCTCCTCCAAACACCTCAGAATCTCTCCTCCAAACACCTCAGAACCTCTCCTCCAAACACCTCAGAACCTCTCCTCCAAACACCTCAGAACCTCTCCTCCAAACACCTCAGAACCTCTCCTCCAAGCACCTCAGAACCTCTCCTCCAAGCACCTCAGAACAAGCCCAGAAAACACCTCAGAACCTCTCCACCAAACACCTCAGAACCTCTCCACCAAACACCTCAGAACCTCTCCACCAAACACCTCAGAACCACTCCACCAAACACCTCAGAACCTCTCCACCAAACACCTCAGAACCTCTCCACCAAACACCTCAGAACCTCTCCACCAAACACCTCAGAACCTCTCCTCCAAACACCTCAGAACCTCTCCTCCAAACACCTCAGAACCTCTCCTCCAAACACCTCAGAACAAGCCCTCCAAACACCTCAAAACAAGCCCTCCAAACCCCTGAGAACAAGCCCTCCAAACACCTGAGAACAAGCCTTCCAAACACCTCAGATCAAGCCCTCCAAACACCTCAGAACAAGCCCTCCAAACACCTCAGAACAAGCCCACCAAACACCTCAGAACCTCTCCTCCAAACACCTCAGAACCTCTCCTCTAAACACCTCAGAACCTCTCCTCCAAACACCTCAGAACCTCTCCTCCAAACACCTCAGAACCTCTCCTCCACACACCTCAGAACCTCTCCTCCAAACACCTAAGAACCTCTCCTCCAAACACCTCAGAACCTCTCCTCCAAACAACACAGAACCTCTCCTCCAAACAACAAAGAACTTCACCTCCTAACACCTCAGAACCTCTCCTCCAGACACCTCAGAACCTCTCCTCCAAAGACCTCAGAGCAAGTCCTCCAAACACCTCAGAACAAGTCCTCCAAACACCTCAGAACAAGTCCTCCAAACACCTCAGAACAAGCCCTCCAAACACCTCAGAGCAAGCCCTCCAAACTCCTCAGAACAAGCCCTCCAAACACCTCAGAACAAGCCCTCCAAACACCTCAGAACAAGTCCACCAATGAACGAACAAGTCCTCCTGTCACAGAACAAATGCACCAATCACAGAACAAGTGCTACAACCACTGAATAATGTCTCTACTCACAGTTGAAGATCTCCAGGCACAGGACAAATTCTCGAATCTAAGACCAATTTCACCTGTAAGAGAACAAGCCCTCCAAACACCTCAGAACCTCTCCTGCAAACACCTCAGAACCTCTCCTCCGAACATCTCAAAACCTCTCCTCCAAACACCTCAGAACAAGCTCTCCAAACACCTCAGAACCTCTCCTCCAAACACCTCAGAACAAGCCCAGCAAACACCTCAGAACCTCTCCTCCAAACACCTCAGAACTTCTCCACCGAACACCTCAAGACCTCTCCTCCAAACACCTCAGAACCTCTCCTCCAAACACCTCAGAACCTCTCCTCCAAACACCTCAGAACCTCTCCTCCAAACACCTCAGAACCTCTCCTCCAAGCAACTTAGAAGAACATCTCCAAACACCTCAGAACCTCTCCTCCAAACACCTCAGAACCTCTCCTCCAAACACCTCAGAACCTCTCCTCCAAACACCTCAGAACCTCTCCTCCAAACACCTCAAAACCTCTCCTCCGAACACCTCAGAATCTCTCCTCCAAACACCTCAGAACCTCTCCTCGAAACACCTCAGAACCTCTCCTCCAAACACCTCAGAACCTCTCCTCCAAACACCTCTGAACAAGCCCTCTAAACACCACAGAACCTCTCCTCCAAACACCTCAGAACCACTCCACCGAACATCTCAGAACCTCTCCTCCAAACACCTCAGAACCTCTCCTCCAAACGCCTCAGAACAAGCCCTCGAAACACCTCAGAACCTCTCCACGGAACACCTCAGAACCTCTCCTCCAAACACCTCAGAACCTCTCCTCCAAACACCTCAGAACCTCTCCTCCAAACACCTCAGAACAAGCCCAGCAAACACCTCAGAACCTCTCCTCCAAACACCTCAGAACCTCTCCACCGAACACCTCAGAACCTCTCCTCCAAACACCTCAGAACCTCTCCTCCAAACACCTCAGAACCTCTCCTCCAAACACCTCAGAACCTCTCCTCCAAACACCTCAGAACCTCTCCTCCAAACACCTCAGAACGTCTCCTCCAAGCAACTTAGAACAACATTTCCAAACACCTCAGAACCTCTCCTCCAAACACCTCAGAACCTCTCCTCCAAACACCTCAGAACCTCTCCTCCAAACACCTCAGAACCTCTCCTCCAAACACCTCAAAACCTCTCCTCCGAACACCTCAGAACCTCTCCTCCAAACACCTCAGAACCTCTCCTCCAAACACCTCAGAACCTCTCCTCCAAACACCTCAGAACCTCTCCTCCAAACACCTCAGAACCTCTCCTCCAAACACCTCTGAACAAACCCTCCAAACACATCAGAACCTCTCCTCCAAACACCTCAGAACCACTCCACCGAACATCTCAGAACCTCTCCTCCAAACGCCTCAGAACCTCTCCTCCAAACGCCTCAGAACAAGCCCTCCAAACGCCTCAGAACCTCTCCACCGAACACCTCAGAACCTCTCCTCCAAACACCTCAGAACCTCTCCTCCAAACACCTCAGAACCTCTCCTCCAAACACCTCAGAGCCTCTCCTCCAAACGCCTCAGAACAAGCCCTCCAGACACCTCAGAACCTCTCCTCCAAACACCTCAGAACAAGCCCAGCAAACACCTCAGAACCTCTCCTCTAAACACCTCAGAACCTCTCCTCCAAACACCTCAGAACCTCTCCTCCAAACACCTCAGAACCTCTCCTCCAAACACCTCAGAACCTCTCCTCCAAACACCTCAGAACCTCTCCTCCAAACACCTCAGAACCTCTCCTCCAAACACCTCAGAACCTCTCCTCCAAACACCTCAGAACAAGCCCGCCAAACACCTCAGAACAAGCCCTCCAAACACCTCAGAACAAGCCCTCCAAACACCTCAGAACAAGCCCTCCAAACACCTCAGAACAAGCCCTCCAAACAACTCAGAAGAAGTCCACCAATGACCGAACAAGTCCTCCTGTCACAGAACAAACCCACCAATCTCAGAACAAGTACTACAACCACTGAAAAATGTCTCTACTCACAGTTGAATATCTCCAGGCACAGGACAAATTCTCGAATCTAAGACCAATTTCACCTGTAAGAGAACAAGCCCTCCAAACACCTCAGAACCACACGTACAATCACCTCAGAACAAGCCCTCCAAACACCTCAGAACAAGCCCTCCAAACACCTCAGAACCAGCCCCCCAAACAACTCAGAACCTCTCCTCCAAACACCTCAGAACCTCTCCTCCAAACACCTCAGAACAAGCCCTCCAAACACCTCAGAACAAGCCCTCCAAACACCTCAGAACAAGCCCTCCAAACACCTCAGAACAAGCCCTCTAAACACCTCAGAACAAACCCTCCAAACACCTCAGAGCAAGCCCTCCAAACACCTCAGAACAAGCCCTCCAAACAACTCAGAAGAAGTCCACCAATGACCGAACAAGTCCTCCTGTCACAGAAAAAACCCACCAATCTCAGAACAAGTCCTACAACCACTGAAAAATGTCTCTACTCACAGTTGAAGATCTCCAGGCACAGGACAAATTCTCGAATCTAAGACCAATTTCACCTGAAAGAGAACAAGCCCTCCAAACACCTCAGAACCTCTCCTCCAAACACCTCAGAACCTCTCCTCCAAACACCTTAGAACAAGCCCTCCATACACCTCAGAACAAGCCCTCCAAACACCTCAGAATCTCTCCTCCAAACACCTCAGAACCTCTCCACCAAACACCTCAGAACCTCTCCACCAAACACCTCAGAACCTCTCCACCAAACACCTCAGAACCTCTCCACCAAACACCTCAGTACCTCTCCTCCAAACACCTCAGAACCTCTCCTCCAAACACCTCAGAACCTCTCCTCCAAACACCTCAGAACCTCTCCTCCAAACACCTCAGAACCTCTCCTCCAAACACCTCAGAACCTCTCCTCCAAACACCTCAGAACCTCTCCTCCAAACACCTCAGAACCTCTCCTCCAAACACCTCAGAACCTCTCCTCCAAACACCTCAGAACCTCTCCTCCAAACACCTCAGAATCTCTCCTCCAAACACCTCAGAACCTCTCCTCCAAACACCTCAGAACCTCTCCTCCAAACACCTCAGAACCTCTCCTCCAAACACCTCAGAACCTCTCCTCCAAGCACCTCAGAACCTCTCCTCCAAGCACCTCAGAACAAGCCCAGAAAACACCTCAGAACCTCTCCACCAAACACCTCAGAACCTCTCCACCAAACACCTCAGAACCTCTCCACCAAACACCTCAGAACCACTCCACCAAACACCTCAGAACCTCTCCACCAAACACCTCAGAACCTCTCCACCAAACACCTCAGAACCTCTCCACCAAACACCTCAGAACCTCTCCTCCAAACACCTCAGAACCTCTCCTCCAAACACCTCAGAACCTCTCCTCCAAACACCTCAGAACAAGCCCTCCAAACACCTCAAAACAAGCCCTCCAAACCCCTGAGAACAAGCCCTCCAAACACCTGAGAACAAGCCTTCCAAACACCTCAGATCAAGCCCTCCAAACACCTCAGAACAAGCCCTCCAAACACCTCAGAACAAGCCCACCAAACACCTCAGAACCTCTCCTCCAAACACCTCAGAACCTCTCCTCTAAACACCTCAGAACCTCTCCTCCAAACACCTCAGAACCTCTCCTCCAAACACCTCAGAACCTCTCCTCCACACACCTCAGAACCTCTCCTCCAAACACCTCAGAACCTCTCCTCCAAACACCTCAGAACAAGTCCACCAATGACCAAACAAGTCCTCCAGTCACAGAACAAATCTACCAATCACAGAACAAGTCCTACAAACACTGAAAAATATCTCTACTCACAGTTGAAGTTCTCCAGGCATAGGGCAAATTCTCCAATCTAAGACCAATTTCTCCTGTAAGAGAACAAGCCCTCCAAACAAGCACCTCAGAACCTCTCCTCCAAACACCTCAGAACCTCTCCTCCAAACACCTCAGAACATCTCCTCCAAACACCTCAGAAACTCTCCTCCAAACACCTCAGAAACTCTCCTCCAAACACCTCAGAACAAGCCCTCCAGACAACTCAGAACAAGTCCACCAATGCCTGAACAAGTCCTCCAGTCACAGAACAAATACACCAATCACAGAACAAGTCCTACAACCACTGAAAAATATCTCTACTCACAGTTGAAGATCTGCAGGCACAGGACAAATTCTCCAATCTAAGACCAATTTCACCTGTAAGAGAACAAGCCCTCCAAACACCTCAGAACAAGCCTTGCAAACACCACAGAACCTCTCCTCCAAACACCTCAGAACCTCTCCTCCTAACACCTCAGAACCCCTCCTCCACACACCTCAGAAACTCTCCTCCAAACACCACAGAAACTCTCCTCCAAACACCACAGAAACTCTCCTCCAAACACCACAGAAGAAGCCCTAAAAACACCTCAGAACAAGCCCTCCAAACACCTCAGAACAAGCCCTCCAAACACCTCAGAACAAGACCTCCAAACACCTCAGAACAAGACCTCCAAACACCTCAGAACCTCTCCTCCAAACACATCAGAACCTCTCCTCCAAACACCTCAGAACAAGCCCTCCAAACACCTCAGAACAAACCCTCCAAACACCTCAGAACAACCCCTCCAAACACCTCAGAACCTCTCCTCCAAACACCTCAGAACCTCTCCTCCAAACACCTCAGAACCTCTCCTCCAAACACCTCAGAACCTCTCCTCCAAACACCTCAGAACCTCTCCTCCAAACACCTCAGAACCTCTCCTCCAAACACCTCAGAACAACCCCTCCAAACACCTCAGTACAAGCCCTCCAAACACCTCAGAACCTCACCTCCAAATACCTCAGAACCTCTCCTCCAAACACCTCAGAACCTCTCCTCCAAACACCTCAAAACAAGCTCTCCAAACCCCTCAGAACAAGCCCTCCAAACCCCTCAGAACAAGCTCTCCAAACCCCTCAGAAGAAGCCCTCCAAACACCTCAGAACAAGCCCTCCAAACACCTCAGAACAAGCCCTCCAAACACCACAGAAAAAGCCCACCAAACACCTCAGAACAAGTCCTCCAAACACCTCAGAACCTCTCCTCCAAACACCTCAGAACCTCTCCTCCAAACACCTCAGAACGTCTCCTCCAAACACCTCAGAACCTCTCCTCCAAACACCTCAGAACCTCTCCTCCAAACACCTCAGAACCTCTCCTCCAAACACCTCAGAACCTCTCCTCCAAACACCTCAGAACAAGCCCTCCAAACACCTCAGAGCCTCTCTTCCGAGCACCTCAGAACCTCTCCTCCAAGCACCTCAGAACCTCTCCTCCAAGCACCTCAGAACAAGCCCTCCAAACACCTCAGAACAAGCCCTCCAAACACCTCAGAACCTCTCCTCCAAACACCTCAGAACCTCTCTTCCAAACACCTCAGAACCTCTCCTCCAAACACCTCAGAACCTCTCCTCCAAACACCTCAGAACAAGCCCTCCAAACACCTCAGAACAAGCCCTCCAAACACCTCAGAACAAGACCTCCAAACACCTCAGAACAAGCCCTTCAAACACCTCAGAACCTCTCCTCCAATCACCTCAGAACCTCTCCTCCAAACACCTCAGAACCTCTCCTCCAAACACCTCAGAACCTCTCCTCCAAACACCTCAGAACCTCTCCTCCAAACACCTCAGAAACTCTCCTCCACACACCTCAGAACCTCTCCTCCAAACGCCTCAGAACCTCTCCTCCAAACGCCTCAGAACCTCTCCTCCAAACAACTCAGAACCTCTCCTCCAAACAACTCAGAACCTCTCCTCCAAACACCTCAGAACCTCTCCTCCAAACACCTCAGAACCTCTCCTCCAAACACCTCAGAACCTCTCCTCCAAACACCTCAGAACTTCTCCTCCAAACACCTCAGAACAAGCCCTCCAAAGACCTCAGAACAAGCCCTCCAAACACCTCAGAATAAGACCACCAATGCCCGAACAAGTCCTCCAGTCACTGAACAATTCCGCCAATCACAGAACAAGTCCTACAACCACTGAAAAATATCTCTACTCACCGTTGAAGATCTCCAGGCACAGGACAAATTCTCCAATCTGAGACCAATTTCACTTGTAAGAGAACAAGCCCTCCAAACACCTCAGAACTTCTCCTCCAAACACCTCAAAACCTCTCCTCCAAACACCTCAGAACCTCTCCTCCAAACACCTCAGAACCTCTCCTCCAACCAACACAGAACCTCTCCTCCAAACACCTCATAACCTCTCCTCCAAACACCTCAGAGCAAGTCCTCCAAACACCTCAGAACAAGTCCTCCAAACAGCTCAGAACAAGCCCTCCAAACACCTCAGAACAAGCCCTCCAAACAACTGAGAACAAGTCCACCAATGCCCGAACAACTCCTCCAGTCACAGAACAAATCCACCAATCACAGAACAAGTCCAACAACCACTGAATAATGTCTCTACTCACAGTTGAAGATCTCCAGGCACAGGACAAATTCTCGAATCTAAGACCAATTTCACCTCTAAGAGAACAAGCCCTCCAAACACCTCAGAACCTCTCCTCCAAACACCTCAGAACCTCTCCTCCAAACACCTCAGAACAAGCCCTCCAAACACCTCAGAACCTCTCCTCCAAACACCTCAGAACAAGCCTGCCAAACGCCTCAGAACAAGCCCTCCAAACACCTCAGAACAAGCCCTCCAAACAACTCAGAACAAGTCCACCAATGCCCGAACAAGTCCTCCAGTCACAGAACACATCCACCAATCACAGAACAAGTCCTACAACCACTGAAAAATATCTCTATTCACAGTTGAAGTTCTCCAGGCACAGGACAAATTCTCCAATCTATGACCAATTTCACTTGTAAGAGAACAAGCCCTCCAAACACCTCAGAACCTCTCCTCCAAACACCTCAGAACCTCACCTCCAAACACCTCAGAACCTCTCCTCCAAACACCTCAGAACCTCTCCTCCAAACACCTCAGAACCTCTCCTCCAAACACCTCAGACCCTCTCCTCCAAGCACCTCAGAACAAGCCCAGAAAACACCTCAGAACCTCTACACCAAACACCTCAGAACCTCTCCACCAAACACCTCAGAACCTCTCCACCAAACACCTCAGAACTTCTCCTCCAAACACCTCAGAACCTCTCCTCCAAACACCTCAGAACCTCTCCTCCAAATACCTCAGAACAAGCTCTCCAAACCCCTCAGAACAAGCTCTCCAAACACCTCAGAACAAGCCCTCCAAACACCTCAGAACCTCTCCTCCAAACACCTCAGAACCTCTCCTCCAAACACCTCAGAACCTCTCCTCCAAACACCTCAGAACCTCTCCTCCAAACACCTCAGAACCTCTCCTCCAAACACCTCAGAACCTCTCCTCCAAACACCTCAGAACTTCTCCACCAAACACGTCAGAACCTCTCCAACAAACACCTCAGAACCTCTCCACCAAACACCTCAGAACCTCTCCTCCAAACACCTCAGAACAAGCCCTCCAAACACCTCAGAACAAGCCCTCCAAGCACCTCAGAACAAGCCCTCCAAACACCTCAGAACAAGCCCTCCAAACACCTCAGAAGAAGCCCTCCAAACAACTCAGAACAATTCCACCAATGCCCGAACAACTCCTCCTGTCACAGAACAAACCCACCAATCACAGAACAAGTCCAACAAACCACTGAAAATATCTCTACACGCAGTTGAAGATCTCCAGGCACAGGACAAATTCTCCAATCTAAGACCAATTTCACCTGTAAGAGAACAAGCCCTCCAAACACCTCAGAACCTCTCCTCCAAACACCTCAGAACCTCTCCTCCAAACACCTCAGAACCTCTCCTCCAAACACCTCAGAACCTCTCCTCCAAACACCTCAGAACAAGCCCAGAAAACACCTCAGGACAAGCCCTCCAAACACCTCAGGACAAGCCCTCCAAACACCTCAGGACAAGCCCTCCAAACACCTCAGGACAAGCCCTCCAAACACCTCAGAACAATTCCACCAATGCCCAAACAAGTCCTCCAGTCACAGAAGAAGTCCTACAACCACTGAAAAATGTCTCTACTCACACTTGAATATCTCCAGGCACAGGACAAATTCTCGAATCTAAGACCAATTTCACCTGTAAGAGAACAAGCCCTCCAAACACCTCAGAACCTCTCCTCCAAACACCTCAGAACCTCTCCCCCAAACACCTCAGAACCTCTCCCCCAAACACCTCAGAACCTCTCCTCCAAACACCTCAGAACAAGCCCTCCAAACACCTCAGAACCTCTCCTCCAAACACCTCACAACCTCTCCTCCAAACACCTCAGAAACTCTACTCCAAACACCTCAGAACAAGCCCTCCAAACACCTCAGAACCTCTCCTCCAAACACCTCAGAACCTCTCCTCCAAACACCTCAGAACCACTCCTCCAAACACCTCAGAACCTCTCCTCCAAACACCTCAGAACCTCTCCTCCAAACACCTCAGAACCTCTCCCCCAAACACCTCTGAACCTCTCCTCCAAACACCTCAGAAACTCTCCTCCTAACACCTCAGAAACTCTCCTCCAAACAACTCAGAAGAAGCCCTCTAAACACCTCAGAACAAGCCCTCTAAACACCTCAGAACCAGCCTTCCAAACACCTCAGTATAAGCCCTCCAAACACCTCAGAACCTCTCCTCCAAACACCTCAGAACCTCTCCTCCAAACACCTCAGAACCTCTCCTCCAAACACCTCAGAACCTCTCCTCCAAACACCTCAGAACCTCTCCTCCAAACACCTCAGAACCTCTCCTCCAAACACCTCAGAACCTCTCCCCCAAACACCTCAGAACCTCTCCTCCAGACACCTCAGAACCTCTCCTCCAAACTCCTCAGAACAAGCCCAGCAAACACCTCAGAACCTCTCCTCCAAACACCTCAGAACCTCTCCACCGAACACCTCAGAACCTCTCCTCCAAACACCTCAGAACCTCTCCTCCAAACACCTCAGAACCTCTCCTCCAAACACCTCAGAACCTCTCCTCCAAACACCTCAGAACCTCTCCTCCAAGCAACTTAGAACAACATCTCCAAACACCTCAGAACCTCTCCTCCAAACACCTCAGAACCTCTCCTCCAAACACCTCAGAACCTCTCCTCCAAACACCTCAGAACCTCTCCTCCAAACACCTCAGAACCTCTCCTCCAAATACCTCAGAACCTCTCCTCCAAACACCTCAGAACCTCTCCCCCAAACACCTCAGAACCTCTCCCCCAAACACCTCAGAACCTCTCCCCCAAACACCTCAGAACCTCTCCTCCAGACACCTCAGAACCTCTCCTCCAGACACCTCAGAACCTCTCCTCCAGACACCTCAGAACCTCTCCTCCAAACTCCTCAGAACAAGCCCAGCAAACACCTCAGAACCTCTCCTCCAAACACCTCAGAACCTCTCCTCCAAACACCTCAGAGCCTCTCCTCCAAACACCTCAGAACCTCTCCACCAAACACCTCAGAACCTCTCCTCCAAACACCTCAAAACCACTCCTCCAAACACCTCAGAACCTCTCCTCCAAACACCTCAGAACCTCTCCTCGAAACACGTCAGAACCTCTCCTCCAAACACCTCAGAAGAAGCCCAGCAAACACCTCAGAACCTCTCCTCCAAACACCTCAGAACCTCTCCACCGAACACCTCAGAACCTCTCCTCCAAACACCTCAGAACCTCTCCTCCAAACACCTCAGAACCTCTCCTCCAAACACCTAAGAACCTCTCCTCCAAACACCTCAGAACCTCTCCTCCAAACACCTCAGAACCTCTCCTCCAAACACCTCAGAACCTCTCCTCCAAGCACCACAGAACAAGCCCAGAAAACACCTCAGAACCTCTCCACCAAACACCTCAGAACCTCTCCACCAAACACCTCAGAACCTCTCCACCAAACACCTCAGAACCTCTCCACCAAACACCTCAGAACCTCTCCTCCAAACACCTCAGAACCTCTCCCCCAAACACCTCAGAACCTCTCCTCCAAACACCTCAAAACCACTCCTCCAAACACCTCAGAACCTCTCCTCCAAACACCTCAGAACCTCTCCTCGAAACACCTCAGAACCTCTCCTCCAAACACCTCAGAACCTCTCCTCCAAACACCTCAGAACCTCTCCTCCAAACACCTCTGAACAAGCCCTCCAAACACCTCAGAACCTCTCCTCCAAACACCTCAGAACAAGCCCTTCAGACACCTCAGAACCTCTCTTCCAAACACCTCAGAAGAAGCCCAGCAAACACCTCAGAACCTCTCCTCCAAACACCTCAGAACCTCTCCACCGAACACCTCAGAACCTCTCCTCCAAACACCTCAGAACAAGCCCAGCAAACACCTCAGAACCTCTCCTCCGAACACCTCAGAACCTCTCCACCGAACACCTCAGAACCTCTCCTCCAAACACCTCAGAACCTCTCCTCCAAACACCTCAGAACCTCTCCTCCAAACACCTCAGAACCTCTCCTCCAAGCAACTTAGAACAACATCTCCAAACACCTCAGAACCTCTCCTCCAAACACCTCAGTACCTCTCCTCCAAACACCTCAGAACCTCTCCTCCAAACACCTCAGAACCTCTCCTCCAAACACCTCAGAACCTCTCCTCCAAACACCTCAGAACCTCTCCTCCAAACACCTCAGAACCTCTCCCCCAAACACCTCAGAACCTCTCCCCCAAACACCTCAGAACCTCTCCTCCAGACACCTCAGAACCTCTCCTCCAGACACCTCAGAACCTCTCCTCCAAACTCCTCAGAACCTCTCCTCCAAACACCTCAGAACCTCTCCTCCAAACACCTCAGAACCTCTCCTCCAAACACCTCAGAACCTCTCCTCCAAACACCTCAGAACCTCTCCTCCAAACACCTCAGAACCTCTCCACCAAACACCTCAGAACCTCTCCTCCAAACACCTCAAAACCACTCCTCCAAACACCTCAGAACCTCTCCTCCAAACACCTCAGAACCTCTCCTCGAAACACGTCAGAACCTCTCCTCCAAACACCTCAGAACCTCTCCTCCAAACACCTCAGAACCTCTCCTCCAAACACCTCAGAACAAGCCCTCCAAACACCTCAGAACCTCTCCTCCAAACACCTCAGAAGAAGCCCAGCAAACACCTCAGAACCTCTCCTCCAAACACCTCAGAACCTCTCCACCGAACACCTCAGAACCTCTCTTCCAAACACCTCAGAACCTCTCCTCCAAACACCTCAGAACCTCTCCTCCAAACACCTCAGAACCTCTCCTCCAAACACCTCAGAACCTCTCCTCCAAACACCTCAGAACCTCTCCTCCAAACACCTCAGAACCTCTCCTCCAAGCACCACAGAACAAGCCCAGAAAACACCTCAGAACCTCTCCACCAAACACCTCAGAACCTCTCCACCAAACACCTCAGAACCTCTCCACCAAACACCTCAGAACCTCTCCACCAAACACCTCAGAACCTCTCCTCCAAACACCTCAGAACCTCTCCCCCAAACACCTCAGAACCTCTCCTCCAAACACCTCAAAACCACTCCTCCAAACACCTCAGAACCTCTCCTCCAAACACCTCAGAACCTCTCCTCGAAACACCTCAGAACCTCTCCTCCAAACACCTCAGAACCTCTCCTCCAAACACCTCAGAACCTCTCCTCCAAACACCTCTGAACAAGCCCTCCAAACACCTCAGAACCTCTCCTCCAAACACCTCAGAACAAGCCCTTCAGACACCTCAGAACCTCTCTTCCAAACACCTCAGAAGAAGCCCAGCAAACACCTCAGAACCTCTCCTCCAAACACCTCAGAACCTCTCCACCGAACACCTCAGAACCTCTCCTCCAAACACCTCAGAACAAGCCCAGCAAACACCTCAGAACCTCTCCTCCGAACACCTCAGAACCTCTCCACCGAACACCTCAGAACCTCTCCTCCAAACACCTCAGAACCTCTCCTCCAAACACCTCAGAACCTCTCCTCCAAACACCTCAGAACCTCTCCTCCAAGCAACTTAGAACAACATCTCCAAACACCTCAGAACCTCTCCTCCAAACACCTCAGTACCTCTCCTCCAAACACCTCAGAACCTCTCCTCCAAACACCTCAGAACCTCTCCTCCAAACACCTCAGAACCTCTCCTCCAAACACCTCAGAACCTCTCCTCCAAACACCTCAGAACCTCTCCCCCAAACACCTCAGAACCTCTCCCCCAAACACCTCAGAACCTCTCCTCCAGACACCTCAGAACCTCTCCTCCAGACACCTCAGAACCTCTCCTCCAAACTCCTCAGAACCTCTCCTCCAAACACCTCAGAACCTCTCCTCCAAACACCTCAGAACCTCTCCTCCAAACACCTCAGAACCTCTCCTCCAAACACCTCAGAACCTCTCCTCCAAACACCTCAGAACCTCTCCACCAAACACCTCAGAACCTCTCCTCCAAACACCTCAAAACCACTCCTCCAAACACCTCAGAACCTCTCCTCCAAACACCTCAGAACCTCTCCTCGAAACACGTCAGAACCTCTCCTCCAAACACCTCAGAACCTCTCCTCCAAACACCTCAGAACCTCTCCTCCAAACACCTCAGAACAAGCCCTCCAAACACCTCAGAACCTCTCCTCCAAACACCTCAGAAGAAGCCCAGCAAACACCTCAGAACCTCTCCTCCAAACACCTCAGAACCTCTCCACCGAACACCTCAGAACCTCTCTTCCAAACACCTCAGAACCTCTCCTCCAAACACCTCAGAACCTCTCCTCCAAACACCTCAGAACCTCTCCTCCAAACACCTCAGAACCTCTCCTCCAAACACCTCAGAACCTCTCCTCCAAACACCTCAGAACCTCTCCTCCAAGCACCACAGAACAAGCCCAGAAAACACCTCAGAACCTCTCCACCAAACACCTCAGAACCTCTCCACCAAACACCTCAGAACCTCTCCACCAAACACCTCAGAACCTCTCCACCAAACACCTCAGAACCTCTCCTCCAAACACCTCAGAACCTCTCCCCCAAACACCTCAGAACCTCTCCTCCAAACACCTCAATACCACTCCTCCAAACACCTCAGAACCTCTCCTCCAAACACCTCAGAACCTCTCCTCGAAACACCTCAGAACCTCTCCTCCAAACACCTCAGAACCTCTCCTCCAAACACCTCAGAACCTCTCCTCCAAACACCTCTGAACAAGCCCTCCAAACACCTCAGAACCTCTCCTCCAAACACCTCAGAACAAGCCCTTCAGACACCTCAGAACCTCTCTTCCAAACACCTCAGAACCTCTCCTCCAAACACCTCAGAACCTCTCCACCGAACACCTCAGAACCTCTCCTCCAAACACCTCAGAACAAGCCCAGCAAACACCTCAGAACCTCTCCTCCGAACACCTCAGAACCTCTCCACCGAACACCTCAGAACCTCTCCTCCAAACACCT
This sequence comes from Ara ararauna, assembly GCA_028858755.1. Lineage (NCBI taxonomy): Eukaryota > Metazoa > Chordata > Aves > Psittaciformes > Psittacidae > Ara > Ara ararauna. The sequence goes on from CM054378.1 coordinate 898,335, forward strand.
CAGAACCTCTCCTCCAAACACCTCAGAACCTCTCCTCCAAACACCTCAGAACCTCTCCTCCAAGCAACTTAGAACAACATCTCCAAACACCTCAGAACCTCTCCTCCAAACACCTCAGAACCTCTCCTCCAAACACCTCAGAACAAGCCCTCCAAACACCTCAGAACAATTCCACCAATGCCCGAACAAGTCCTCCTGTCACAGAACAAACCCACCAATCACAGAACAAGTCCTACAACCACTTAAAAATATCTCTACTCACAGTTGAAGATCTCCAGGCACAGGACAAATTCTCCAATCTAAGACCAATTTCACCTGTAAGAGAACAAGCCCTCCAAACACCTCAGAACCTCTCCTCCAAACACCTCAGAACCTCTCCTCCAAACACCTCAGAACCTCTCCTCCAAACACCTCAGAACCTCTCCCCCAAACACCTCAGAACCTCTCCTCCAAACACCTCAAAACCACTCCTCCAAACACCTCAGAACCTCTCCTCCAAACACCTCAGAACCTCTCCTCGAAACACCTCAGAACCTCTCCTCCAAACACCTCAGAACCTCTCCTCCAAACACCTCAGAACCTCTCCTCCAAACACCTCTGAACAAGCCCTCCAAACACCTCAGAACCTCTCCTCCAAACACCTCAGAACAAGCCCTCCAGACACCTCAGAACCTCTCCTCCAAACACCTCAGAAGAAGCCCAGCAAACACCTCAGAACCTCTCCTCCAAACACCTCAGAACCTCTCCACAGAACACATCAGAACCTCTCCTCCAAACACCTCAGAACAAGCCCAGCAAACACCTCAGAACCTCTCCTCCGAACACCTCAGAACCTCTCCACCGAACACCTCAGAACCTCTCCTCCAAACACCTCAGAACCTCTCCTCCAAACACCTCAGAACCTCTCCTCCAAACACCTCAGAACCTCTCCTCCAAGCAACTTAGAACAACATCTCCAAACACCTCAGAACCTCTCCTCCAAACACCTCAGAACCTCTCCTCCAAACACCTCAGAACCTCTCCTCCAAACACCTCAGAACCTCTCCTCCAAACACCTCAGAACCTCTCCTCCAAACACCTCAGAACCTCTCCTCCAAACACCTCAGAACCTCTCCTTCAAACACCTCAGAACCTCTCCTCCAAACACCTCAGAACCTCTCCTCCAAACACCTCAGAAACTCTCCACCGAACACCTCAGAACCTCTCCTCCAAACACCTCAGAACCTCTCCTCCAAACACCTCAGAACCTCTCCTCCAAACACGTCAGAACAAACACTCCAGACACCTCAGAACCTCTCCTCCAAACACCTCAGAAAAAGCCCTCCAAACACCTCAGAACCTCTCCTCCAAACACCTCAGAACCTCTCCACCGAACACCTCAGAACCTCTCCTCCAAACACCTCAGAACCTCTCCTCCAAACACCTCAGAACCTCTCCTCCAAACACCTCAGAACCTCTCCTCCAAACGCCTCAGAACAATCCCTCCAGACACCTCAGAACCTCTCCTCCAAACACTTCAGAACAAGCCCAGCAAACAAGTCAGAACCTCTCCTCCAAACACCTCAGAACCTCTCCTCCAAACACCTCAGAACCTCTCCTCCAAACACCTCAGAACCTCTCCTCCAAACACCTCAGAACCTCTCCTCCAAACACCTCAGAACCTCTCCTCCAAACACCTCAGAACCTCTCCTCCAAACACCTCAGAACAACATCTCCAAACACCTCAGAACCTCTCCTCCAAACACCTCAGAACCTCTCCTCCAAACACCTCAGAACCTCTCCTCCAAACACCTCAGAACCTCTCCTCCAAACACCTCAGAACCTCTCCTCCAAACACCTCAGAACCTCTCCTCCAAACACCTCAGAACCTCTCCTCCAAACACCTCAGAACCTCTCCTCCAAACACCTCAGAACCTCTCCTCCAAACACCTCAGAACCTCTCCTCCAAACACCTCAGAAACTCTCCTCCAAACACCTCAGAACAAGCCCTCCAAACACCTCAGAACAAACCCTCCAAACACCTCAGAACAAGTCCACCACTGACCGAGCAAGTCCTCCAGTCACAGAACAAATCCACCAATCACAGAACAAGTCCTACAACCACTGAAAAATATCTCTACTCACAGTTGAAGTTCTCCAGGCATAGGACAAATTCTCCAATCTAAGACCAATTTCACCTGTATTAGAACAAGCCCTCCAAACACCTCAGAACAAGCCCTCCAAACACCTCAGAACCTCTCCTCCAAACACCTCAGAACCTCTCCTCCAAACACCTCAGAACCTCTCCTCCAAACACCTCAGAACCTCTCCTCCAAACACCTCAGAACCTCTCCTCCAAACACCTCAGAACCTCTCCTCCAAACACCTCAGAACCTCTCCTCCAAACACCTCAGAACAAGCCCTCCAAACCCCTCAGAACAATCCCTCCAAGCACCTCAGAACTATCCCTCCAAACACCTCAGAACCTCTCCTCAAAAACACCTCAGAACCTCTCCTCCAAACACCTCAGAACCTCTCCTCCAAACACCTCAGAAACTCTCCTCCAAACACGTCAGAACAAGCCCTCCAAACACCTCAGAACATCTCCTCCAAACACCTCAGAACCTCTCCTCCAAAGACCTCAGAACAAGCCCTCCAAACACCTCAGAACAAGCCCTCCAAACACCTCAGAACAAGCCCTCCAAACACCTCAGAACAAGCCCTCCAAACACCTCAGAGACTCTCCTCCAAACACCTCAGAAACTCTCCTCCAGACACCTCAGAACCTCTCCTCCAAGCAACTTAGAACAACATCTCCAAACACCTCAGAACCTCTCCTCCAAGCAACTTAGAACAACATCTCCAAACACCTCAGAACCTCTCCTCCAAACACCTCAGAAACTCTCCTCCAAACACCTCAGAAACTCTCCTCCAAACACCTCAGAAACTCTCCTCCAAACACCTCAGAAACTCTCCTCCAAACACCTCAGAAACACTCCTCCAAACACCTCAGAAACTCTCCTCCAAACACCTCAGAATCTCTCCTACAGACACCTCAGAAACTCTCCTCCAAACACCTCAGAACAAGACCTCCAAACACCTCAGAACCTCTCCTCCAAACACCTCAGAACCTCGCCTCCAAACACCTCAGAACCTCTCCTCCAAACACCTCAGAACGTCTCCTCCAAACACCTCAGAACCTCTCCTCCAAACACCTCAGAACCTCACCTCGAAACACCTCAGAACCTCTCCTCCAAACACCCCAGAACCTCACCTCCAAACACCTCAGAACCTCTCCTCCAAACACCTCAGAACAAGCCCTCCAAACATCTCAGAACAAGCCCTGCAAACACCTCAGAACAAGCCCTCCAAACACCTCAGAACCTCACCTCCAAATACCTCAGAACCTCTCCTCCAAACACCTCAGAACCTCTCCTCCAAACACCTCAGAACCTCTCCTCCAAACACCTCAGAACAAGCTCTCCAAACCCCTCAGAACAAGCCCTCCAAATCCCTCAGAACAAGCCCTCCAAACACCTCAGAACAAGCTCTCCAAACCCCTCAGAACAAGCCCTCCAAACACCTCAGAACAAGCCCTCCAAACACCTCAGAACAAGCCCTCCAAACACCTCAGAACCTCTCCTCCAAACACCTCAGAACGTCTCCTCCAAACACCTCAGAACCTCTCCTCCAAACACCTCAGAAACTCTCCTCCAAACACCTCAGAACAAGCCCTCCAAACACCTCAGAACAAGTCCTCCAAACACCTCAGAACAAGTCCACCACTGACCGAGCAAGTCCTCCAGTCACAGAACAAATCTACCAATCACAGAACAAGTCCTACAACCACTGAAAAATATCTCTACTCACAGTTGAAGTTCTCCAGGCATAGGACAAATTCTCCAATCTAAGACCAATTTCACCTGTATTAGAACAAGGCCCTCCAAAAACCTCAGAACCTCTCCTCCAAACACCTCAGAACCTCTCCTCCAAACACCTCAGAACCTCTCCTCCAAACACCTCAGAACCTCTCCTCCAAACACCTCAGAACAAGCCCTCCAAACACCTCAGAACCTCTCCTCCAAACACCTCAGAACCGCTCCTCCTAACACCTCAGAAACTCTCCTCCAAATACCTCAGAAACCCTCCTCCAAACAACTCAGAAGAAGCCCTCCAAACCCCGCAGAACAAGCCCACCAAACACCTCAGAACAAGCCTTCCAAACACCTCAGAACAAGCCCTCCAAACACCTTAGAACAAGCCCTCCAAACACCTCAGAACAAGCCCTCCAATCACCTCAGAACAAGCCCTCCAAACAACTCAGAACCCCTCCTCCAAACACCTCAGAAAATCTCCTCCAAACACCTCAGAACAACCCCTCCAAACACCTCAGAACAAGGCCTCCAAAGACCTCAGAACCTCTCCTCCAAACACCTCAGAACCTCTCCTCCAAACACCTCAGAACCTCTCCTCCAAACACCTCAGAACCTCTCCTCCAAACACCTCAGAACCTCCCCTCCAAACACCTCAGAACCTCTCCTCCAAACACCTCAGAACCTCCCCTCCTAACACCTCAGAACCTCACCTCCAAACACCTCAGAACCTCTCCTCCAAATACCTCAGAACCTCTCCTCCAAACACCTCAGAACCTCTCCTCCAAACACCTCAGAACCTCTCTTCCAAACACCTCAGAACCTCACCTCCAAACACCTCAGAACCTCTCCTCCAAACACCTCAGAACCCCTCCTCCAAACACCTCAGAACCACTCCTCCAAACACCTCAGAACCTCTCCTCCAAACCCCTCAGAACAAGCCCTCCAAACCCCTCAGAACAAGCCCTCCAAACACCTCAGAACAATCCCTCCAAACACCTCAGAACTATCCCTCCAAACACCTCAGAACCTCTCCTCCAAACACCTCAGAACCTCTCCTCCAAACACCTCAGAACCTCTCCTCCAAACACCTCAGAACCTCTCCTCCAAACACCTCAGAACCTCTCCTCCAAACACCTCAGAACCTCTCCTCCAAATACCTCAGAACAAGCTCTCCAAACCCCTCAGAACAAGCTCTCCAAACACCTCAGAACAAGCTCTCCAAACACCTCAGAACAAGCCCTCCAAACGCCTCAGAACAAGCGCTCCAAACACCTCAGAACCTCACCTCCAAACACCTCAGAACCTCACCTTAAAACACCTCAGAACCTCACCTCCAAACACCTCAGAACCTCTCCTCCAAACACCTCAGTACCTCTCCTCCAAACACCTCAGAAACTCTCCTCCAAACACCTCAGAACAAGCCCTCCATACCCCTCAGAACAAGCCCTACAAACCTCTCAGAACAAGCCCTCCAAACACCTCAGAACAATCCCACCAAACACCTCAGAACTATCCCTCCAAACACCTCAGAACCTCTCCTACAAACACCTCAGAACCTCTCCTCCAAACACCTCAGAAACTCTCCTCCAAACACCTCAGAACAAGCCCTCCAAACCCCTCAGAACAAGCCCTCCAAACCCCTCAGAACCTCTCCTCCAAACACCTCAGAACCTCTCCTCCAAACACCTCAGAACAAGCCCTCCAAACACCTGAGAACCTCTCCTCCTAACACCTCAGAAACTCTCCTCCAAACACCTCAGAAACTCTCCTCCAAACACCTCAGAAACTCTCCTCCAAACACCTCAGAAACTCTCCTCCAAACACCTCAGAAACACTCCTCCAAACACCTCAGAACCTCTCCTCCAAACACCTCAGAACCTCTCCCCCAAACACCTCAGAACCTCTCCCCCAAACACCTCAGAACCTCTCCTCCAGACACCTCAGAACCTCTCCTCCAGACACCTCAGAACCTCTCCCCCAAACACCTCAGAACCTCTCCTCCAAACACCTCAGAACCTCTCCTCCAGACACCTCAGAACCTCTCCTCCAGACACCTCAGAACCTCTCCTCCAAACTCCTCAGAACAAGCCCAGCAAACACCTCAGAACCTCTCCTCCAAACACCTCAGAACCTCACCTCCAAACACCTCAGAACCTCTCCTCCAAACACCTCAGAATCTCTCCTACAGACACCTCAGAAACTCTCCTCCAAACACCTCAGAACAAGACCTCCAAACACCTCAGAACCTCTCCTCCAAACACCTCAGAACCTCTCCTCCAAACACCTCAGAACCTCTCCTCCAAACACCTCAGAACCTCTCCCCCAAACACCTCAGAACCTCTCCTCCAAACACCTCAGAACCTCTCCTCCAGACACCTCAGAACCTCTCCTCCAGACACCTCAGAACCTCTCCTCCAAACTCCTCAGAACAAGCCCAGCAAACACCTCAGAACCTCTCCTCCAAACACCTCAGAACCTCACCTCCAAACACCTCAGAACCTCTCCTCCAAACACCTCAGAACCTCGCCTCCAAACACCTCTGAATAAGCCCTCCAAACACCTCAGAACAAGCCCTCCAAACACCTCAGAACCTCTCCTCCAAGCAACTTAGAACAACATCTCCAAACACCTCAGAACCTCTCCTCCAAACACCTCAGAACCTCTCCTCCAAACACCTCAGAACCTCTCCTCCAAACACCTCAGAACCTCTCCTCCAAACACCTCAGTACCTCTCCTCCAAACACCTCAAAACCACTCCTCCAAACACCTCAGAACCTCTCCTCCAAACACCTCAGAACCTCTCCTCCAAACACCTCAGAACCTCTCCTCCAAACACCTCAGAACGAGCCCTCCAAACACCTCAGAACCTCTCCTCCAAACACCTCAGAACCTCTCCTCCAAACACCTCTGAACAAGCCCTCCAAACACCTCAGAACCTCTCCTCCAAACACCTCAGAAGAAGCCCAGCAAACACCTCAGAACCTCTCCTCCAAACACCTCAGAACCTCTCCACCGAACACCTCAGAACCTCTCCTCCAAACACCTCAGAAGAAGCCCAGCAAACACCTCAGAACCTCTCCTCCAAACACCTCAGAACCTCTCCTCCAAACACCTCAGAACCTCTCCTCCAAACACCTCAGAACCTCTCCTCCAAACACCTCAGAACCTCTCCTCCAAACACCTCAGAACCTCTCCTCCAAGCACCACAGAACAAGCCCAGAAAACACCTCAGAACCTCTCCACCAAACACCTCAGAACCTCTCCACCAAACACCTCAGAACCTCTCCACCAAACACCTCAGAACCTCTCCACCAAACACCTCAGAACCTCTCCACCAAACACCTCAGTACCTCTCCTCCAAACACCTCAGAACCTCTCCTCCAAACACCTCAGAACCTCTCCTCCAAACACCTCAGAACAAGCCCTCCTAACACCTCAGAACAATTCCACCAATGCCCGAACAAGTCCTCCTGTCACAGAACAAATCCACCAATCACAGAACAAGTCCTACAACCACTTAAAAATATCTCTATACACAGTTGAAGATCTCCAGGCACAGGACAAATTCTCCAATCTAAGACCAATTTCACCTGTAAGAGAACAAGCCCTCCAAACACCTCAGAGCCTCTCCTCCAAACACCTCAGAACCTCTCCTCCAAACACCTCAGAACCTCTCCTCCACACACCTCAGAACCTCTCCTCCAAACACCTCAGAACCTCTCCCCCAAACACCTCAGAACCTCTCCTCCAAACACCTCAGAACCTCTCCTCCAGACACCTCAGAACCTCTCCTCCAAACTCCTCAGAACAAGCCCAGCAAACACCTCAGAACCTCTCCTCCAAACACCTCAGAACCTCTCCTCCAAACACCTCAGAATCTCGCCTCCAAACACCTCAGAACAAGCCCTCCAAACACCTCAGAACCTCTCCTCCAAGCAACTTAGAACAACATCTCCAAACACCACAGAACCTCTCCTCCAAACACCTCAGAACCTCTCCTCCAAACACCTCAGAACCTCTCCTCCAAACACCTCTGAACCTCTCCCCCAAACACCTCAGAACCTCTCCTCCAAACACCTCAAAACCACTCCTCCAAACACCTCAGAACCTCTCCTCCAAACACCTCAGAACCTCTCCTCGAAACACCTCAGAACCTCTCCTCCAAACACCTCAGAACCTCTCCTCCAAATACCTCATTACCTCTCCTCCAAACACCTCTGAACAAGCCGTCCAAACATCTCAGAACCTCTCCTCCAAACACCTCAGAACAAGCCCTCCAAACACCTCTGAACCTCTCCACCGAACACCTCAGAACCTCTCCTCCAAACACCTCAGAACAAGCCCAGCAAACACCTCAGAACCTCTCCTCCAAACACCTCAGAACCTCTCCACCGAACACCTCAGAACCTCTCCTCCAAACACCTCAGAACCTCTCCTCCAAACACCTCAGAACCTCTCCTCCAAACACCTCAGAACCTCTCCTCCAAACACCTCAGAACCTCTCCTCCAAACACCTCAGAACCTCTCCTCCAAACACCTCAGAACCTCTCCTCCAAACACCTCAGAACATCTCCAAACACCTCAGAACCTCTCCTCCAAACACCTCAGAACCTCTCCTCCAAACACCTCAGAACCTCTCCTCCAAACACCTCAGAACCTCTCCTCCAAACACCTCAGAACCTCTCCTCCAAACACCTCAGAACCTCTCCTCCAAACACCTCAGAACCTCTCCTTCAAACACCTCAGAACCTCTCCTCCAAACACCTCTGAACAAGCCCTCCAAACACCTCAGAACCTCTCCTCCAAACACGTCAGAACAAGCCCTCCAGACACCTCAGAACCTCTCCTCCAAACACCTCAGAAGAAGCCCAGCAAACACCTCAGAACCTCTCCTCCAAACACCTCAGAACCTCTCCACCGAACACCTCAGAACCTCTCCTCCAAACACCTCAGAACCTCTCCTCCAAACACCTCAGAACCTCTCCTCCAAACGCCTCAGAACAAGCCCTCCAGACACCTCAGAACCTCTCCTCCAAACACTTCAGAACAAGCCCAGCAAACACCTCAGAACCTCTCCTCCAGACACCTCAGAACCTCTCCACCGAACACCTCAGAACCTCTCCTCCAAACACCTCAGAACCTCTCCTCCAAACACCTCAGAACCTCTCCTCCAAACACCTCAGAACCTCTCCTCCAAACACCTCAGAACCTCTCCTCCAAACACCTCAGAACCTCTCCTCCAAGCAACTTAGAACAACATCTCCAAACACCTCAGAACCTCTCCTCCAAACACCTCAGAACCTCTCCTCCAAACACCTCAGAACCTCTCCTCCAAACACCTCAGAACCTCTCCTCCAAACACCTCAGAACCTCTCCTCCAAACACCTCAGAACCTCTCCTCCAAACACCTCAGAACCTCTCCTCCAAACACCTCAGAACCTCTCCTCCAAACACCTCAGAACAAGCCCTCCAAACACCTCAGAACCTCTCCTCCAAACACCTCAGAACCTCTCCTCCAAACACCTCAGAACCTCTCCTCCAAACACCTCAGAACCTCTCCTCCAAACACCTCAGAACCTCTCCTCCAAACACCTCAGAACCTCTCCTCCAAACACCTCAGAACAAGCCCTCCAAACACCTCAGAACAATCCCTCCAAGCACCACAGAACTATCCCTCCAAACACCTCAGAACCTCTCCTCCGAACACCTCAGAACCTCTCCTCCAAACGCCTCAGAACCTCTCCTCCAAACACCTCAGAACCTCTCCTCCAAACACCTCAGAACCTCTCCTCCAAACACCTCAGAACCTCTCCTCCAAACACCTCAGAACAAGCCCTCCAAACACCTCAGAATAAGCCCTCCAAACACCTCAGAACCTCTCCTCCTAACACCTCAGAAACTCTCCTCCAAACACCTCAGAAACTCTCCTCCAGACACCTCAGAAACTCTCCTCCAAACACCTCTGAACAAGCCCTCCAAACACCTCTGAACAAGACCTCCAAACACCTCAGAACAAGACCTCCAAACACCTCAGAACCTCTCCTCCAAACACCTCAGAACCTCTCCTCCAAACACCTCAGAACAAGCCCTCCAAACACCTCAGATCAAGCCCTCCAAACACCTCAGAACAATCCCTCCAAGCACCTCAGAACTATCCCTCCAAACACCTCAGAACCTCTCCTCCGAACACCTCAGAACCTCTCCTCCAAACACCTCAGAACCTCTCCTCCAAACACCTCAGAACCTCTCCTCCAAACACCTCAAAACAAGCCCGCCAAACACCTCAGAACATCTCCTCCAAACACCTCAGAACCTCTCCTCCTAACACCTCAGAAACTCTCCTCCAAACACCTCAGAAACTCTCCTCCAGACACCTCAGAAACTCTCCTCCAAAAACCTCTGAACAAGCCCTCCAAACACCTCAGAACAAGCCCTCCAAACACCTCAGAACAAGCCCTCCAAACACCTCAGAACAAGCCCTCCAAACACCTCAGAACAAGCCCTCCAAACACCTCAGAACAAGCCCTTCAAACACCTCAGAACCTCTCCTCCAAACACCTCAGAACCTCTCCTCCAAACACCTCAGAACCTCTCCTCCAAACACCTCAGAACCTCTCCTCCAAACACCTCAGAACCTCTCCTCCAAACACCTCAGAACCTCTCCTCCACACACCTCAGAACAAGCTCTGCAAACACCTCAGAACCTCTCCTCCAAACACCTCAGAACCTCTCCTGCAAACACCTCAGAACCTCTACTCCAAACACCTCAGAACAAGCCCTCCAAACACCTCACAACCTCTCCTCCAAACACCTCACAACCTCTCCTCCAAACACCTCAGAACCTCTCCACCAAACACCTCAGAACCTCTCCTCCACACACCTCAGAACCTCTCCACCAAACACCTCAGAACCTCTCCTCCAAACAAATCAGAACCTCTCCTCCAAACACCTCAGAACCTCACCTCCAAACACCTCAGAACCTCTCCTCCAAACACCTCAGAACCTCTCCTCCAAACACCTCAGAACCTCTCCTCCAAACACCTCAGAACCTCTCCTCCAAACACCTCAGAACCTCCCCTCCAAACACCTCAGAACCTCTCCTCCAAACACCTCAGAACCTCCCCTCCAAACACCTCAGAACCTCACCTCCAAACACCTCAGAACCTCTCCTCCAAACACCTCAGAACCTCTCCTCCAAACACCTCAGAACCTCTCCTCCAAACACCTCAGAACCTCTCTTCCAAACACCTCAGAACCTCACCTCCAAACACCTCAGAACCTCTCCTCCAAACACCTCAGAACCCCTCCTCCAAACACCTCAGAACCACTCCTCCAAACACCTCAGAACCTCTCCTCCAAACCCCTCAGAACAAGCCCTCCAAACCCCTCAGAACAAGCCCTCCAAACACCTCAGAACAATCCCTCCAAACACCTCAGAACCTCTCCTCCAAACATCTCAGAACCTCTCCTCCAAACACCTCAGAACCTCTCCTCCAAACACCTCAGAACCTCTCCTCCAAATACCTCAGAACAAGCTCTCCAAACCCCTCAGAACAAGCCCTCCAAACACCTCAGAACAAGCTCTCCAAACACCTCAGAACAAGCCCTCCAAACGCCTCAGAACAAGCGCTCCAAACACCTCAGAACCTCACCTCCAAACACCTCAGAACCTCACCTTAAAACACCTCAGAACCTCACCTCCAAACACCTCAGAACCTCTCCTCCAAACACCTCAGTACCTCTCCTCCAAACACCTCAGTACCTCTCCTCCAAACACCTCAGAAACTCTCCTCCAAACACCTCAGAACAAGCCCTCCATACCCCTCAGAACAATCCCACCAAACACCTCAGAACTATCCCTCCAAACACCTCAGAACCTCTCCTCCAAACACCTCAGAACCTCTCCTCCAAACGCCTCAGAACAATCCCTCCAGACACCTCAGAACCTCTCCTCCAAACACTTCAGAACAAGCCCAGCAAACAAGTCAGAACCTCTCCTCCAAACACCTCAGAACCTCTCCTCCAAACACCTCAGAACCTCTCCTCCAAACACCTCAGAACCTCTCCTCCAAACACCTCAGAACCTCTCCTCCAAACACCTCAGAACCTCTCCTCCAAACACCTCAGAACAACATCTCCAAACACCTCAGAACCTCTCCTCCAAACACCTCAGAACCTCTCCTCCAAACACCTCAGAACCTCTCCTCCAAACACCTCAGAACCTCTCCTCCAAACACCTCAGAACCTCTCCTCCAAACACCTCAGAACCTCTCCTCCAAACACCTCAGAACCTCTCCTCCAAACACCTCAGAAACTCTCCTCCAAACACCTCAGAACAAGCCCTCCAAACACCTCAGAACAAACCCTCCAAACACCTCAGAACAAGTCCACCACTGACCGAGCAAGTCCTCCAGTCACAGAACAAATCCACCAATCACAGAACAAGTCCTACAACCACTGAAAAATATCTCTACTCACAGTTGAAGTTCTCCAGGCATAGGACAAATTCTCCAATCTAAGACCAATTTCACCTGTATTAGAACAAGCCCTCCAAACACCTCAGAACAAGCCCTCCAAACACCTCAGAACCTCTCCTCCAAACACCTCAGAACCTCTCCTCCAAACACCTCAGAACCTCTCCTCCAAACACCTCAGAACCTCTCCTCCAAACACCTCAGAACCTCTCCTCCAAACACCTCAGAACCTCTCCTCCAAACACCTCAGAACCTCTCCTCCAAACACCTCAGAACAAGCCCTCCAAACACCTCAGAACCTCTCCTCCCAACACCTCAGAACCTCTCCTCCAAACACCTCAGAACCTCTCCTCGAAACACCTCAGAACCTCACCTCGAAACACCTCAGAACCTCTCCTCCAAACACCTCAGAACCTCTCCTCCAAACACCTCAGTACCTCTCATCCAAACACCTCAAAACCTCTCCTCCAAACACCTCAGAACCTCTCCTCCAAACACCTCAGAACCTCTCCTCCAAACACCTCAGAACCTCTCCTCCAAACACCTCAGAACCTCTCCTCCAAACACCTCAGAACCTCTCCTCCAAACACCTCAGAACCTCTCCTCCAAACACCTCAGAACAAGCCCTCCAAACCCCTCAGAACAATCCCTCCAAGCACCTCAGAACTATCCCTCCAAACACCTCAGAACCTCTCCTCAAAAACACCTCAGAACCTCTCCTCCAAACACCTCAGAACCTCTCCTCCAAACACCTCAGAAACTCTCCTCCAAACACGTCAGAACAAGCCCTCCAAACACCTCAGAACCTCTCCTCCAAAGACCTCAGAACCTCTCCTCCAAAGACCTCAGAACAAGCCCTCCAAACACCTCAGAACAAGCCCTCCAAACACCTCAGAACAAGCCCTCCAAACACCTCAGAGACTCTCCTCCAAACACCTCAGAAACTCTCCTCCAGACACCTCAGAACCTCTCCTCCAAGCAACTTAGAACAACATCTCCAAACACCTCAGAACCTCTCCTCCAAGCAACTTAGAACAACATCTCCAAACACCTCAGAAACTCTCCTCCAAACACCTCAGAAACTCTCCTCCAAACACCTCAGAAACTCTCCTCCAAACACCTCAGAAACTCTCCTCCAAACACCTCAGAAACTCTCCTCCAAACACCTCAGAAACACTCCTCCAAACACCTCAGAAACTCTCCTCCAAACACCTCAGAATCTCTCCTACAGACACCTCAGAAACTCTCCTCCAAACACCTCAGAACAAGACCTCCAAACACCTCAGAACCTCTCCTCCAAACACCTCAGAACCTCGCCTCCAAACACCTCAGAACCTCTCCTCCAAACACCTCAGAACGTCTCCTCCAAACACCTCAGAACCTCTCCTCCAAACACCTCAGAACCTCACCTCGAAACACCTCAGAACCTCTCCTCCAAACACCCCAGAACCTCACCTCCAAACACCTCAGAACCTCTCCTCCAAACACCTCAGAACAAGCCCTCCAAACATCTCAGAACAAGCCCTGCAAACACCTCAGAACAAGCCCTCCAAACACCTCAGAACCTCACCTCCAAATACCTCAGAACCTCTCCTCCAAACACCTCAGAACCTCTCCTCCAAACACCTCAGAACCTCTCCTCCAAACACCTCAGAACAAGCTCTCCAAACCCCTCAGAACAAGCCCTCCAAATCCCTCAGAACAAGCCCTCCAAACACCTCAGAACAAGCTCTCCAAACCCCTCAGAACAAGCCCTCCAAACACCTCAGAACAAGCCCTCCAAACACCTCAGAACAAGCCCTCCAAACACCTCAGAACCTCTCCTCCAAACACCTCAGAACGTCTCCTCCAAACACCTCAGAACCTCTCCTCCAAACACCTCAGAAACTCTCCTCCAAACACCTCAGAACAAGCCCTCCAAACACCTCAGAACAAGTCCTCCAAACACCTCAGAACAAGTCCACCACTGACCGAGCAAGTCCTCCAGTCACAGAACAAATCTACCAATCACAGAACAAGTCCTACAACCACTGAAAAATATCTCTACTCACAGTTGAAGTTCTCCAGGCATAGGACAAATTCTCCAATCTAAGACCAATTTCACCTGTATTAGAACAAGGCCCTCCAAAAACCTCAGAACCTCTCCTCCAAACACCTCAGAACCTCTCCTCCAAACACCTCAGAACCTCTCCTCCAAACACCTCAGAACCTCTCCTCCAAACACCTCAGAACAAGCCCTCCAAACACCTCAGAACCTCTCCTCCAAACACCTCAGAACCGCTCCTCCTAACACCTCAGAAACTCTCCTCCAAATACCTCAGAAACCCTCCTCCAAACAACTCAGAAGAAGCCCTCCAAACCCCGCAGAACAAGCCCACCAAACACCTCAGAACAAGCCTTCCAAACACCTCAGAACAAGCCCTCCAAACACCTTAGAACAAGCCCTCCAAACACCTCAGAACAAGCCCTCCAATCACCTCAGAACAAGCCCTCCAAACAACTCAGAACCCCTCCTCCAAACACCTCAGAAAATCTCCTCCAAACACCTCAGAACAACCCCTCCAAACACCTCAGAACAAGGCCTCCAAAGACCTCAGAACCTCTCCTCCAAACACCTCAGAACCTCTCCTCCAAACACCTCAGAACCTCTCCTCCAAACACCTCAGAACCTCTCCTCCAAACACCTCAGAACCTCCCCTCCAAACACCTCAGAACCTCTCCTCCAAACACCTCAGAACCTCCCCTCCTAACACCTCAGAACCTCACCTCCAAACACCTCAGAACCTCTCCTCCAAATACCTCAGAACCTCTCCTCCAAACACCTCAGAACCTCTCCTCCAAACACCTCAGAACCTCTCTTCCAAACACCTCAGAACCTCACCTCCAAACACCTCAGAACCTCTCCTCCAAACACCTCAGAACCCCTCCTCCAAACACCTCAGAACCACTCCTCCAAACACCTCAGAACCTCTCCTCCAAACCCCTCAGAACAAGCCCTCCAAACCCCTCAGAACAAGCCCTCCAAACACCTCAGAACAATCCCTCCAAACACCTCAGAACTATCCCTCCAAACACCTCAGAACCTCTCCTCCAAACACCTCAGAACCTCTCCTCCAAACACCTCAGAACCTCTCCTCCAAACACCTCAGAACCTCTCCTCCAAACACCTCAGAACCTCTCCTCCAAATACCTCAGAACAAGCTCTCCAAACCCCTCAGAACAAGCTCTCCAAACACCTCAGAACAAGCTCTCCAAACACCTCAGAACAAGCCCTCCAAACGCCTCAGAACAAGCGCTCCAAACACCTCAGAACCTCACCTCCAAACACCTCAGAACCTCACCTTAAAACACCTCAGAACCTCACCTCCAAACACCTCAGAACCTCTCCTCCAAACACCTCAGTACCTCTCCTCCAAACACCTCAGAAACTCTCCTCCAAACACCTCAGAACAAGCCCTCCATACCCCTCAGAACAAGACCTACAAACCTCTCAGAACAAGCCCTCCAAACACCTCAGAACAATCCCACCAAACACCTCAGAACTATCCCTCCAAACACCTCAGAACCTCTCCTACAAACACCTCAGAACCTCTCCTCCAAACACCTCAGAAACTCTCCTCCAAACACCTCAGAACAAGCCCTCCAAACCCCTCAGAACAAGCCCTCCAAACCCCTCAGAACCTCTCCTCCAAACACCTCAGAACCTCTCCTCCAAACACCTCAGAACAAGCCCTCCAAACACCTGAGAACCTCTCCTCCTAACACCTCAGAAACTCTCCTCCAAACACCTCAGAAACTCTCCTCCAAACACCTCAGAAACTCTCCTCCAAACACCTCAGAAACTCTCCTCCAAACACCTCAGAAACACTCCTCCAAACACCTCAGAAACTCTCCTCCAAACACCTCAGAATCTCTCCTACAGACACCTCAGAAACTCTCCTCCAAACACCTCAGAACAAGACCTCCAAACACCTCAGAACCTCTCCTCCAAACACCTCAGAACCTCTCCTCCAAACACCTCAGAACCTCTCCTCCAAACACCTCAGAACCTCTCCCCCAAACACCTCAGAACCTCTCCTCCAAACACCTCAGAACCTCTCCTCCAGACACCTCAGAACCTCTCCTCCAGACACCTCAGAACCTCTCCTCCAAACTCCTCAGAACAAGCCCAGCAAACACCTCAGAACCTCTCCTCCAAACACCTCAGAACCTCACCTCCAAACACCTCAGAACCTCTCCTCCAAACACCTCAGAACCTCGCCTCCAAACACCTCTGAATAAGCCCTCCAAACACCTCAGAACAAGCCCTCCAAACACCTCAGAACCTCTCCTCCAAGCAACTTAGAACAACATCTCCAAACACCTCAGAACCTCTCCTCCAAACACCTCAGAACCTCTCCTCCAAACACCTCAGAACCTCTCCTCCAAACACCTCAGAACCTCTCCTCCAAACACCTCAGTACCTCTCCTCCAAACACCTCAAAACCACTCCTCCAAACACCTCAGAACCTCTCCTCCAAACACCTCAGAACCTCTCCTCCAAACACCTCAGAACCTCTCCTCCAAACACCTCAGAACGAGCCCTCCAAACACCTCAGAACCTCTCCTCCAAACACCTCAGAACCTCTCCTCCAAACACCTCTGAACAAGCCCTCCAAACACCTCAGAACCTCTCCTCCAAACACCTCAGAAGAAGCCCAGCAAACACCTCAGAACCTCTCCTCCAAACACCTCAGAACCTCTCCACCGAACACCTCAGAACCTCTCCTCCAAACACCTCAGAAGAAGCCCAGCAAACACCTCAGAACCTCTCCTCCAAACACCTCAGAACCTCTCCTCCAAACACCTCAGAACCTCTCCTCCAAACACCTCAGAACCTCTCCTCCAAACACCTCAGAACCTCTCCTCCAAACACCTCAGAACCTCTCCTCCAAACACCTCAGAACCTCTCCTCCAAGCACCACAGAACAAGCCCAGAAAACACCTCAGAACCTCTCCACCAAACACCTCAGAACCTCTCCACCAAACACCTCAGAACCTCTCCACCAAACACCTCAGAACCTCTCCACCAAACACCTCAGAACCTCTCCACCAAACACCTCAGTACCTCTCCTCCAAACACCTCAGAACCTCTCCTCCAAACACCTCAGAACCTCTCCTCCAAACACCTCAGAACAAGCCCTCCTAACACCTCAGAACAATTCCACCAATGCCCGAACAAGTCCTCCTGTCACAGAACAAATCCACCAATCACAGAACAAGTCCTACAACCACTTAAAAATATCTCTATACACAGTTGAAGATCTCCAGGCACAGGACAAATTCTCCAATCTAAGACCAATTTCACCTGTAAGAGAACAAGCCCTCCAAACACCTCAGAGCCTCTCCTCCAAACACCTCAGAACCTCTCCTCCAAACACCTCAGAACCTCTCCTCCACACACCTCAGAACCTCTCCTCCAAACACCTCAGAACCTCTCCCCCAAACACCTCAGAACCTCTCCTCCAAACACCTCAGAACCTCTCCTCCAGACACCTCAGAACCTCTCCTCCAAACTCCTCAGAACAAGCCCAGCAAACACCTCAGAACCTCTCCTCCAAACACCTCAGAACCTCTCCTCCAAACACCTCAGAATCTCGCCTCCAAACACCTCAGAACAAGCCCTCCAAACACCTCAGAACCTCTCCTCCAAGCAACTTAGAACAACATCTCCAAACACCACAGAACCTCTCCTCCAAACACCTCAGAACCTCTCCTCCAAACACCTCAGAACCTCTCCTCCAAACACCTCTGAACCTCTCCCCCAAACACCTCAGAACCTCTCCTCCAAACACCTCAAAACCACTCCTCCAAACACCTCAGAACCTCTCCTCCAAACACCTCAGAACCTCTCCTCGAAACACCTCAGAACCTCTCCTCCAAACACCTCAGAACCTCTCCTCCAAATACCTCATTACCTCTCCTCCAAACACCTCTGAACAAGCCGTCCAAACATCTCAGAACCTCTCCTCCAAACACCTCAGAACAAGCCCTCCAAACACCTCTGAACCTCTCCACCGAACACCTCAGAACCTCTCCTCCAAACACCTCAGAACAAGCCCAGCAAACACCTCAGAACCTCTCCTCCAAACACCTCAGAACCTCTCCACCGAACACCTCAGAACCTCTCCTCCAAACACCTCAGAACCTCTCCTCCAAACACCTCAGAACCTCTCCTCCAAACACCTCAGAACCTCTCCTCCAAACACCTCAGAACCTCTCCTCCAAACACCTCAGAACCTCTCCTCCAAACACCTCAGAACATCTCCAAACACCTCAGAACCTCTCCTCCAAACACCTCAGAACCTCTCCTCCAAACACGTCAGAACAAGCCCTCCAGACACCTCAGAACCTCTCCTCCAAACACCTCAGAAGAAGCCCAGCAAACACCTCAGAACCTCTCCTCCAAACACCTCAGAACCTCTCCACCGAACACCTCAGAACCTCTCCTCCAAACACCTCAGAACCTCTCCTCCAAACACCTCAGAACCTCTCCTCCAAACGCCTCAGAACAAGCCCTCCAGACACCTCAGAACCTCTCCTCCAAACACTTCAGAACAAGCCCAGCAAACACCTCAGAACCTCTCCTCCAGACACCTCAGAACCTCTCCACCGAACACCTCAGAACCTCTCCTCCAAACACCTCAGAACCTCTCCTCCAAACACCTCAGAACCTCTCCTCCAAACACCTCAGAACCTCTCCTCCAAACACCTCAGAACCTCTCCTCCAAACACCTCAGAACCTCTCCTCCAAGCAACTTAGAACAACATCTCCAAACACCTCAGAACCTCTCCTCCAAACACCTCAGAACCTCTCCTCCAAACACCTCAGAACCTCTCCTCCAAACACCTCAGAACCTCTCCTCCAAACACCTCAGAACCTCTCCTCCAAACACCTCAGAACCTCTCCTCCAAACACCTCAGAACCTCTCCTCCAAACACCTCAGAACCTCTCCTCCAAACACCTCAGAACAAGCCCTCCAAACACCTCAGAACCTCTCCTCCAAACACCTCAGAACCTCTCCTCCAAACACCTCAGAACCTCTCCTCCAAACACCTCAGAACCTCTCCTCCAAACACCTCAGAACCTCTCCTCCAAACACCTCAGAACAAGCCCTCCAAACACCTCAGAACAATCCCTCCAAGCACCACAGAACTATCCCTCCAAACACCTCAGAACCTCTCCTCCGAACACCTCAGAACCTCTCCTCCAAACGCCTCAGAACCTCTCCTCCAAACACCTCAGAACCTCTCCTCCAAACACCTCAGAACCTCTCCTCCAAACACCTCAGAACCTCTCCTCCAAACACCTCAGAACAAGCCCTCCAAACACCTCAGAATAAGCCCTCCAAACACCTCAGAACCTCTCCTCCTAACACCTCAGAAACTCTCCTCCAAACACCTCAGAAACTCTCCTCCAGACACCTCAGAAACTCTCCTCCAAACACCTCTGAACAAGCCCTCCAAACACCTCTGAACAAGACCTCCAAACACCTCAGAACAAGACCTCCAAACACCTCAGAACCTCTCCTCCAAACACCTCAGAACCTCTCCTCCAAACACCTCAGAACAAGCCCTCCAAACACCTCAGATCAAGCCCTCCAAACACCTCAGAACAATCCCTCCAAGCACCTCAGAACTATCCCTCCAAACACCTCAGAACCTCTCCTCCGAACACCTCAGAACCTCTCCTCCAAACACCTCAGAACCTCTCCTCGAAACACCTCAGAACCTCTCCTCCAAACACCTCAAAACAAGCCCGCCAAACACCTCAGAACATCTCCTCCAAACACCTCAGAACCTCTCCTCCTAACACCTCAGAAACTCTCCTCCAAACACCTCAGAAACTCTCCTCCAGACACCTCAGAAACTCTCCTCCAAAAACCTCTGAACAAGACCTCCAAACACCTCAGAACAAGCCCTCCAAACACCTCAAAACAAGCCCTCCAAACACCTCAGAACAAGCCCTCCAAACACCTCAGAACAAGCCCTCCAAACACCTCAGAACAAGCCCTTCAAACACCTCAGAACCTCTCCTCCAAACACCTCAGAACCTCTCCTCCAAACACCTCAGAACCTCTCCTCCAAACACCTCAGAACCTCTCCTCCAAACACCTCAGAACCTCTCCTCCAAACACCTCAGAACCTCTCCTCCACACACCTCAGAACAAGCTCTGCAAACACCTCAGAACCTCTCCTCCAAACACCTCAGAACCTCTCCTGCAAACACCTCAGAACCTCTACTCCAAACACCTCAGAACAAGCCCTCCAAACACCTCACAACCTCTCCTCCAAACACCTCAGAACCTCTCCACCAAACACCTCAGAACCTCTCCTCCACACACCTCAGAACCTCTCCACCAAACACCTCAGAACCTCTCCTCCAAACAAATCAGAACCTCTCCTCCAAACACCTCAGAACCTCACCTCCAAACACCTCAGAACCTCTCCTCCAAACACCTCAGAACCTCTCCTCCAAACACCTCAGAACCTCTCCTCCAAACACCTCAGAACCTCTCCTCCAAACACCTCAGAACCTCCCCTCCAAACACCTCAGAACCTCTCCTCCAAACACCTCAGAACCTCCCCTCCAAACACCTCAGAACCTCACCTCCAAACACCTCAGAACCTCTCCTCCAAACACCTCAGAACCTCTCCTCCAAACACCTCAGAACCTCTCCTCCAAACACCTCAGAACCTCTCTTCCAAACACCTCAGAACCTCACCTCCAAACACCTCAGAACCTCTCCTCCAAACACCTCAGAACCCCTCCTCCAAACACCTCAGAACCACTCCTCCAAACACCTCAGAACCTCTCCTCCAAACCCCTCAGAACAAGCCCTCCAAACCCCTCAGAACAAGCCCTCCAAACACCTCAGAACAATCCCTCCAAACACCTCAGAACCTCTCCTCCAAACATCTCAGAACCTCTCCTCCAAACACCTCAGAACCTCTCCTCCAAACACCTCAGAACCTCTCCTCCAAATACCTCAGAACAAGCTCTCCAAACCCCTCAGAACAAGCCCTCCAAACACCTCAGAACAAGCTCTCCAAACACCTCAGAACAAGCCCTCCAAACGCCTCAGAACAAGCGCTCCAAACACCTCAGAACCTCACCTCCAAACACCTCAGAACCTCACCTTAAAACACCTCAGAACCTCACCTCCAAACACCTCAGAACCTCTCCTCCAAACACCTCAGTACCTCTCCTCCAAACACCTCAGTACCTCTCCTCCAAACACCTCAGAAACTCTCCTCCAAACACCTCAGAACAAGCCCTCCATACCCCTCAGAACAAGCCCTACAAACCTCTCAGAACAAGCCCTCCAAACACCTCAGAACAATCCCACCAAACACCTCAGAACTATCCCTCCAAACACCTCAGAACCTCTCCTACAAACACCTCAGAACCTCTCCTCCAAACACCTCAGAAACTCTCCTCCAAACACCTCAGAACAAGCCCTCCAAACCCCTCAGAACAAGCCCTCCAAACACCTCAGAACCTCTCCTCCAAACACCTCAGAACCTCTCCTCCAAACACCTCAGAACAAGCCCTCCAAACACCTGAGAACCTCTCCTCCTAACACCTCAGAAACTCTCCTCCAAACACCTCAGAAACTCTCCTCCAAACACCTCAGAAACTCTCCTCCAAACACCTCAGAAACTCTCCTCCAAACACCTCAGAAACACTCCTCCAAACACCTCAGAAACTCTCCTCCAAACACCTCAGAATCTCTCCTACAGACACCTCAGAAACTCTCCTCCAAACACCTCAGAACAAGACCTCCAAACACCTCAGAACAAGACCTCCAAACACCTCAGAACCTCTCCTCCAAACACCTCAGAACCTCTCCTCCAAACACCTCAGAACCTCTCCTCCAAACACCTCAGAACCTCTCCCCCAAACACCTCAGAACCTCTCCTCCAAACACCTCAGAACCTCTCCTCCAGACACCTCAGAACCTCTCCTCCAGACACCTCAGAACCTCTCCTCCAAACTCCTCAGAACAAGCCCAGCCAACACCTCAGAACCTCTCCTCCAAACACCTCAGAACCTCACCTCCAAACACCTCAGAACCTCTCCTCCAAACACCTCAGAACCTCGCCTCCAAACACCTCAGAACAAGCCCTCCAAACACCTCAGAACAAGCCCTCCAAACACCTCAGAACCTCTCCTCCAAGCAACTTAGAACAACATCTCCAAACACCTCAGAACCTCTCCTCCAAACACCTCAGAACCTCTCCTCCAAACACCTCAGAACCTCTCCTCCAAACACCTCAGAACCTCTCCTCCAAACACCTCAGAACCTCTCCTCCAAACACCTCAGTACCTCTCCTCCAAACACCTCAAAACCACTCCTCCAAACACCTCAGAACCTCTCCTCCAAACACCTCAGAACCTCTCCTCCAAACACCTCAGAACCTCTCCTCCAAACACCTCAGAACGAGCCCTCCAAACACCTCAGAACCTCTCCACCAAACACCTCTGAACAAGCCCTCCAAACACCTCAGAACCTCTCCTCCAAACACCTCAGAAGAAGCCCAGCAAACACCTCAGAACCTCTCCTCCAAACACCTCAGAACCCCTCCACCGAACACCTCAGAACCTCTCCTCCAAACACCTCAGAACCTCTCCTCCAAACACCTCAGAACCTCTCCTCCAAACACCTCAGAACCTCTCCTCCAAACACCTCAGAACCTCTCCTCCAAACACCTCAGAACCTCTCCTCCAAGCACCACAGAACAAGCCCAGAAAACACCTCAGAACCTCTCCACCAAACACCTCAGAACCTCTCCACCAAACACCTCAGAACCTCTCCACCAAACACCTCAGAACCTCTCCACCAAACACCTCAGAACCTCTCCACCAAACACCTCAGTACCTCTCCTCCAAACACCTCAGAACCTCTCCTCCAAACACCTCAGAACCTCTCCTCCAAACACCTCAGAACAAGCCCTCCTAACACCTCAGAACAATTCCACCAATGCCCGAACAAGTCCTCCTGTCACAGAACAAACCCACCAATCACAGAACAAGTCCTACAACCACTTAAAAATATCTCTACTCACAGTTGAAGATCTCCAGGCACAGGACAAATTCTCCAATCTAAGACCAATTTCACCTGTAAGAGAACAAGCCCTCCAAACACCTCAGAACCTCTCCTCCAAACACCTCAGAACCTCTCCTCCAAACACCTCAGAACCTCTCCTCCAAACACCTCAGAACCTCTCCTCCACACACCTCAGAACCTCTCCTCCAAACACCTCAGAACCTCTCCCCCAAACACCTCAGAACCTCTCCTCCAAACACCTCAGAACCTCTCCTCCAGACACCTCAGAACCTCTCCTCCAAACTCCTCAGAACAAGCCCAGCAAACACCTCAGAACCTCTCCTCCAAACACCTCAGAACCTCTCCTCCAAACACCTCAGAATCTCGCCTCCAAACACCTCAGAACAAGCCCTCCAAACACCTCAGAACCTCTCCTCCAAGCAACTTAGAACAACATCTCCAAACACCTCAGAACCTCTCCTCCAAACACCTCAGAACCTCTCCTCCAAACACCTCAGAACCTCTCCTCCAAACACCTCTGTACCTCTCCCCCAAACACCTCAGAACCTCTCCTCCAAACACCTCAAAACCACTCCTCCAAACACCTCAGAACCTCTCCTCCAAACACCTCAGAACCTCTCCTCGAAACACCTCAGAACCTCTCCTCCAAACACCTCAGAACCTCTCCTCCAAATACCTCATTACCTCTCCTCCAAACACCTCTGAACAAGCCGTCCAAACACCTCAGAACCTCTCCTCCAAACACCTCAGAACAAGCCCTCCAAACACCTCTGAACCTCTCCACCGAACACCTCAGAACCTCTCCTCCAAACACCTCAGAACAAGCCCAGCAAACACCTCAGAACCTCTCCTCCAAACACCTCAGAACCTCTCCTCCGAACACCACAGAACCTCTCCTCCAAACACCTCAGAACCTCTCCTCCAAACACCTCAGAACCTCTCCTCCAAACACCTCAGAACCTCTCCTCCAAACACCTCAGAACCTCTCCTCCAAGCAACTTAGAACATCTCCAAACACCTCAGAACCTCTCCTCCAAACACCTCAGAACCTCTCCTCCAAACACCTCAGAACCTCTCCTCCAAACACCTCAGAACCTCTCCTCCAAACACCTCAGAACCTCTCCTCCAAACACCTCAAAACCTCTCCTCCAAACACCTCAGAACCTCTCCTTCAAACACCTCAGAACCTCTCCTCCAAACACCTCTGAACAAGCCCTCCAAACACCTCAGAACCTCTCCTCCAAACACGTCAGAACAAGCCCTCCAGACACCTCAGAACCTCTCCTCCAAACACCTCAGAAGAAGCCCAGCAAACACCTCAGAACCTCTCCTCCAAACACCTCAGAACCTCTCCACCGAACACCTCAGAACCTCTCCTCCAAACACCTCAGAACCTCTCCTCCAAACACCTCAGAACCTCTCCTCCAAACGCCTCAGAACAAGCCCTCCAGACACCTCAGAACCTCTCCTCCAAACACTTCAGAACAAGCCCAGCAAACACCTCAGAACCTCTCCTCCAAACACCTCAGAACCTCTCCACCGAACACCTCAGAACCTCTCCTCCAAACACCTCAGAACCTCTCCTCCAAACACCTCAGAACCTCTCCTCCAAACACCTCAGAACCTCTCCTCCAAACACCTCAGAACCTCTCCTCCAAACACCTCAGAACCTCTCCTCCAAGCAACTTAGAACAACATCTCCAAACACCTCAGAACCTCTCCTCCAAACACCTCAGAACCTCTCCTCCAAACACCTCAGAACCTCTCCTCCAAACACCTCAGAACCTCTCCTCCAAACACCTCAGAACCTCTCCTCCAAACACCTCAGAACCTCTCCTCCAAACACCTCAGAACCTCTACTCCAAACACCTCAGAACCTCTCCTCCAAACACCTCAGAACCTCTCCTCCAAACACCTCAGAACCTCTCCTCCAAACACCTCAGAACCTCTCCTCCAAACACCTCAGAACAAGCCCTCCAAACACCTCAGAACCTCTCCTCCAAACACCTCAGAACCTCTCCTCCAAACACCTCAGAACCTCTCCTCCAAACACCTCAGAACCTCTCCTCCAAACACCTCAGAACCTCTCCTCCAAACACCTCAGAACAATCCCTCCAAGCACCTCAGAACTATCCCTCCAAACACCTCAGAACCTCTCCTCCGAACACCTCAGAACCTCTCCTCCAAACACCTCAGAACCTCTCCTCCAAACACCTCAGAACCTCTCCTCCAAACACCTCAGAACAATCCCTCCAAGCACCTCAGAACTATCCCTCCAAACACCTCAGAACCTCTCCTCCGAACACCTCAGAACCTCTCCTCCAAACGCCTCAGAACCTCTCCTCCAAACACCTCAGAACCTCTCCTCCAAACACCTCAGAACCTCTCCTCCAAACACCTCAGAACAAGCCCTCCAAACAATTCAGAACATCTCCTCCAAACACCTCAGAACCTCTCCTCCAAACACCTCAGAACAAGCCCTCCAAACACCTCAGAATAAGCCCTCCAAACACCTCAGAACCTCTCCTCCTAACACCTCAGAAACTCTCCTCCAAACACCTCAGAAACTCTCCTCCAGACACCTCAGAAACTCTCCTCCAAACACCTCTGAACAAGACCTCCAAACACCTCTGAACAAGACCTCCAAACACCTCAGAACAAGACCTCCAAACACCTCAGAACCTCTCCTCCAAACACCTCAGAACCTCTCCTCCAAACACCTCAGAACAAGCCCTCCAAACACCTCAGATCAAGCCCTCCAAACACCTCAGAACAATCCCTCCAAGCACCTCAGAACTATCCCTCCAAGCACCTCAGAACCTCTCCTCCGAACACCTCAGAACCTCTCCTCCAAACACCTCAGAACCTCTCCTCCAAACACCTCAGAACCTCTCCTCCAAACACCTCAAAACAAGCCCGCCAAACACCTCAGAACATCTCCTCCAAACACCTCAGAACCTCTCCTCCTAACACCTCAGAAACTCTCCTCCAAACACCTCAGAAACTCTCCTCCAGACACCTCAGAAACTCTCCTCCAAAAACCTCTGAACAAGCCCTCCAAACACCTCAGAACAAGCCCTCCAAACACCTCAGAACAAGCCCTCCAAACACCTCAGAACAAGCCCTTCAAACACCTCAGAACCTCTCCTCCAAACACCTCAGAACCTCTCCTCCAAACACCTCAGAACCTCTCCTCCAAACACCTCAGAACCTCTCCTCCAAACACCTCAGAACCTCTCCTCCACACACCTCAGAACAAGCTCTGCAAACACCTCAGAACCTCTCCTCCAAACACCTCAGAACCTCTCCTGCAAACACCTCAGAACCTCTACTCCAAACACCTCAGAACAAGCCCTCCAAACACCTCACAACCTCTCCTCCAAACACCTCAGAACCTCTCCACCAAACACCTCAGAACCTCTCCTCCACACACCTCAGAACCTCTCCACCAAACACCTCAGAACCTCTCCTCCAAACACCTCAGAACCTCTCCTCCAAACACCTCAGAACCTCTCCTCCAAACACCTCAGAACCTCACCTCCAAACACCTCAGAACCTCTCCTCCAAACACCTCAGAACCTCTCCTCCAAACACCTCAGAACCTCTCCTCCAAACACCTCAGAACAAGCCCTCCAAACACCTCAGAACCTCTCCTCCAAACACCTCAGAACCTCTCCTCCAAACACCTCAGAACCTCTCCTCCACACACCTCAGAACAAGCCCTCCAAACACCTCAGAACCTCTCCTCCAAACACCTCAGAACCTCTCCTCCAAACACCTCAGAACCTCTCCTCCAAACACCTCAGAACCTCTCCTCCAAACACCTCAGAACCTCTCCTCCAAACACCTCAGAACCTCTCCTCCAAACACCTCAGAACAAGCCCTCCAAACACCTCAGAACAATCCCTCCAAGCACCTCAGAACTATCCCTCCAAACACCTCAGAAGCTCTCCTCCGAACACCTCAGAACCTCTCCTCCAAACGCCTCAGAACCTCTCCTCCAAACACCTCAGAACCTCTCCTCCAAACACCTCAGAAACTCTCCTCCAAACAACTCAGAAACTCTCCTCCAAACACCTCAGAACAAGCCCTCCAATCAATTCAGAACATCTCCTCCAAACACCTCAGAACCTCTCCTCCAAACACCTCAGAACAAGCCCTCCAAACACCTCAGAACAAGCCCTCCAAACACCTCAGAACCTCTCCTCCTAACACCTCAGAAACTCTCCTCCAAACACCTCAGAAACTCTCCTCCAGACAACTCAGAAACTCTCCTCCAAACACCTCTGAACAAGACCTCCAAACACCTCAGAACAAGAAATCCAAACTCCTCAGAACCTCTCCTCCAAACACCTCAGAACCTCTCCTCCAAACACCTCAGAACCTCTCCTCCAAACACCTCAGAACAAGCCCTCCAAACACCTCAGAACCTCTCCTCCAAACACCTCAGAACAAGCCCTCCAAACACCTCAGAACAATCCCTCCAAGCACCTCAGAACTATCCCTCCAAACACCTCAGAACCTCTCCTCCGAACACCTCAGAACCTCTCCTCCAAACACCTCAGAACCTCTCCTCCAAACACCTCAGAACCTCTCCTCCAAACACCTCAGAACCTCTCCTCCAAATACCTCAGAACAAGCCCGCCAAACACCTCAGAACATCTCCTCCAAACACCTCAGAACCTCTCCTCCTAACACCTCAGAAACTCTCCTCCAAACACCTCAGAAACTCTCCTCCAGACACCTCAGAAACTCTCCTCCAAACACCTCTGAACAAGACCTCCAAACACCTCAGAACAAGCCCTCCAAACACCTCAGAACAAGCCCTTCAAACACATCAGAACCTCTCCTCCAAACACCTCAGAACCTCTCCTCCAAACACCTCAGAACCTCTCCTCCAAACACCTCAGAACCTCTCCTCCAAACACCTCAGAACCTCTCCTCCAAACACCTCAGAACCTCTCCTCCAAACACCTCAGAACCTCTCCTCCACACACCTCAGAACAAGCTCTGCAAACACCGCAGAACCTCTCCTCCAAACACCTCAGAACCTCTCCTGCAAACACCTCAGAACCTCTACTCCAAACACCTCAGAACAAGCCCTCCAAACACCTCACAACCTCTCCTCCAAACACCTCAGAACCTCTCCACCAAACACCTCAGAACCTCTCCTCCACACACCTCAGAACCTCTCCACCAAACACCTCAGAACCTCTCCTCCAAACACCTCAGAACCTCTCCTCCAAACACCTCAGAACCTCTCCCCCAAACACCTCAGAACCTCACCTCCAAACACCTCAGAACCTCTCCTCCAAACACCTCAGAACCTCTCCTCCAAACACCTCAGAACCTCTCCTCCAAACACCTCAGAACAAGCCCTCCAAACACCTCAGAACCTCTCCTCCAAACACCTCAGAACCTCTCCTCCAAACACCTCAGAACCTCTCCTCCACACACCTCAGAACAAGCTCTGCAAACACCTCAGAACCTCTCCTCCAAACACCTCAGAACCTCTCCTCCAAACACCTCAGAACCTCTCCTCCAAACACCTCAGAACCTCTACTCCAAACACCTCAGAACAAGCCCTCCAAACACCTCAGAACCTCTCCTCCAAACACCTCAGAACCTCTCCTCCAAAAACCTCAGAACCTCTCCTCTACACACCTCAGAACCTCTCCACCAAACACCTCAGAACCCCTCCTCCAAACACCTCAGAACCTCTCCTCCAAACACCTCAGAACCTCTCCTCCAAACACCTCAGAACCTCTCCTCCAAACACCTCAGAACCTCTCCTCCAAACACCTCAGAACCTCTCCTCCAAACACCTCTGAACCTCTCCTCCAAACACCTCTGAACCTCTCCTCCAAACACCTCTGAACCTCTCCTCCAAACACCTCAGAACCTCTCCTCCAAACACCTCAGAACAAGCCCTCCAAACACCTCAGAACAAGCCCTCCAAGCACCTCAGAACAATCCCTCCAAGCACCTCAGATCTATCCCTCCAAACACCTCAGAACCTCTCCTCCGAACACCTCAGAACCTCTCCTCCAAACACCTCAGAACCTCTCCTCCAAACACCTCAGAACCTCTCCTCCAAACACCTCAGAACCTCTCCTCCAAAAACCTCAGAACCCCTCCTCCAAACACCTCAGAATCTGTCCTCCAAACACCTCAGAACCTCTCCTCCAAACACCTCAGAACCTCTCCTCCAAACTCCTCAGAACCTCTCCTCCAAACACCTCAGAACAATCCCTCCAAGCACCTCAGAACTATCCATCCAAGCACCTCAGAACCTCTCCTCCGAACACCTCAGAACCTCTCCTCCAAACACCTCAGAACCTCTCTACCAAACACCTCAGAACCTCTCCTCCAAACACCTCAGAAACTCTCCTCCAAACACCTCAGAAACTCTCCTCCAAACACCTCAGAACAAGCCCTCCAAACACCTCAGAACATCTCCTCCAAACACCTCAGAACCTCTCCTCCAAACACCTCAGAACAAGCCCTCCAAACACCTCAGAAGAAGCCCTCCAAACACCTCAGAACCTCTCCTCCAAACACCTCAGAAACTCTCCTCCAGACACCTCAGAAACTCTCCTCCAAACACCTCTGAACAAGACCTCCAAACACCTCAGAACAAGACCTCCAAACACCTCAGAACAAGACCTCCAAACACCCCAGAACAAGCCCTCCAAACACCTCAGAACAAGCCCTTCAAACACCTCAGAACCTCTCCTCCAATCACCTCAGAACCTCTCCTCCAAACACCTCAGAACCTCTCCTCCAAACACCTCAGAACCTCTCCTCCAAACACCTCAGAACCTCTCCTCCAAACACCTCAGAACCTCTACTCCAAACACCTCAGAACCTCTCCTCCAAACACCTCAGAACCTCTCCTCCAAACACCTCAGAACCTCTCCTCCACACACCTCAGAACGAGCTCTGCAAACACCTCAGAACCTCTCCTCCAAACACCTCAGAACCTCTCCACCAAACACCTCAGAACCTCTCCTCCAAACACCTCAGAACCTCTCCTCCAAACACCTCAGAACCTCTCCTCCAAACACCTCAGAACCTCTCCTCCAAACACCTCAGAACCTCTCCACCAAACACCTCAGAACCTCTCCTCCAAACACCTCAGAACCTCTCCTCCAAACACCTCAGAACCTCTCCTCCAAACACCTCAGAACCTCTCCACCAAACACCTCAGAACCTCTCCTCCAAACACCTCAGAACCTCTCCCCCAAACACCTCAGAACAAGCCCTCCGAACACCTCAGAACCTCTCCTCCAAACACCTCAGAACCTCTCCCCCAAACACCTCAGAACAAGCCCTCCAAACACCTCAGAACAAGCCCTCCAAACACCTCAGAACAAGCCCTCCAAACACCTCAGAACAAGCCCTCCAAACACCTCAGAACCTCTCCTCCAAACACCTCAGAACCTCTCCTCCAAACACCTCAGAACCTCACCTCCAAACACCTCAGAACCTCACCTCCAAACACCTCAGAACCTCTCCTCCAAACACCTCAGAACCTCTCCTCCAAACACCTCAGAACCTCTCCTCCAAACACCTCAGAACCTCTCCTCCAAACCCCTCAGAACAAGCTCTCAAAACCCCTCAGAACAAGCCCTCCAAACCTCTCAGAACAAGTCCTCCAAACACCTCAGAACAATCCCTCCAAACACCTCAGAACAATCCCTCCAAACACCTCAGAACTATCCCTCCAAACACCTCAGAACCTCTCCTCCAAACACCTCAGAACCTCTCCTCCAAACACCTCAGAACCTCTCCTCCAAACACCTCAGAACAAGCCCTCCAAACACCTCAGAACCTCTCCTCCTAACACCTCAGAAACTCTCCTCCAAACACCTCAGAAACTCTCCTCCAAACACCTGAGAAACTCTCCTCCAAACACCTGAGAAACTCTCCTCCAAACACCTGAGAAACTCTCCTCCAAACACCTGAGAAACTCTCCTCCAAACACCTCAGAAACTCTCTTACAGACACCTCAGAAACTCTCCTCCAAACACCTCAGAACAAGACCTCCAAACACCTCAGAACAAGACCTCCAAACACCTCAGAACAAGACCTCCAAACACCTCAGAACAAGCCCTCCAAACAACTCAGATCAAGTCCACCAATGCCCGAACAAGTCCTAAAGTCACAGAACAAATCCACCAATCACAGAACAAGTCCTACAACCACTGAAAAATATCTCTACTCACAGTTGAAGTTCTCCATTCATAGGACAAATTCTCCAATCTAAGACCAATTTCACCTGTAAGAGAACAAGCCCTCCAAACACCTCAGAACCTCTCCTCCAAACACCGTAGAACCTCTCCTCCAAACACCTCAGAACCTCTCCTCCAAACACCTCAGAACCTCTCCTCCAAACACCTCAGAACCTCTCCTCCAAACACCTCAGAAACCCTCCACCAAACAACACAGAACCTCTCCTTCAAACAACTCAGAACTTCTCCTCCAAACACCTCAGAACCGCTCCTCCAAACACCTCAGAACCGCTCCTCCAAACACCTCAGAAACTCTCCTCCAAACAACTCAGAAACTCTCCTCCAAACAACTCAGAAGAAGCCTTCCAAACACCTCACAACAAGCCCTCCAAACACCTCAGAACAAGCCCTCCAAACACCTCAGAACAAGCCCTCCAAACACCTCAGAACAAGCCCTCCAATCACCTCAGAACCTCTAATCCAAACACCTCAGAACGTCTCCTCCAAACACCTCAGAACGTCTCCTCCAAACACCTCAGAACCTCTCCTCCAAACACCTCAGAACCTCTCCTCCAAACACCTCAGAAACTCTCCTCCAAACACCTCAGAACCTCTCCTCCAAACACCTCAGAACAAGTCCACCACTGACCGAGCAAGTCCTCCAGTCACAGAACAAATCCACCAATGACAGAACAAGTCCTACAACCACTGAAAAATATCTCTACTCACAGTTGAAGTTCTCCATTCATAGGACAAATTCTCCAATCTAAGACCAATTTCACCTGTAAGAGAACAAGCCCTCCAAACACCTCAGAACCTCTCCTCCAAACACCGTAGAACCTCTCCTCCAAACACCGTAGAACCTCTCCTCCAAACACCTCAGAACCTCTCCTCCAAACACCTCAGAACCTCTCCTCCAAACACCTCAGAAACCCTCCACCAAACAACACAGAACCTCTCCTTCAAACAACTCAGAACTTCTCCTCCAAACACCTCAGAACAAACCCTCCAAACACCTCAGAACAAGCCCTCCAAACACCTCAGAAAAAGCCCTCCAAACACCTCAGAAAAAGCCCTCCAAACACTTCAGAACCTCTCCTCCAAACACCTCAGAACCTCTCCTCCAAACACCTCAGAACCTCTCCTCCAAACGCCTCAGAAGCTCTCCTCCAAACGCCTCAGAACCTCTCCTCCAAACGCCTCAGAACCTCACCTCCAAACGCCTCAGAACATCTCCTCCAAACGCCTCAGAACCTCTCCTCCAAACACCTCAGAACCTCTCCTCCAAACGCCTCAGAACCTCTCCTCCAAACGCCTCAGAACCTCTCCTCCAAACACCTCAGAACCTCTCCTCCAAACACCTCAGAACCTCTCCTCCAAACACCTCAGAACCTCTCCTCCAAACAACTCAGAACCTCTCCTCCAAATAACGCAGAAACCCTCCACCAAACAACACAGAACCTCTCCTCCAAACACCTCAGAACCTCTCCTCCAAACACCTCAGAACCTCTCCTCCAAACACCTCAGAACCTCTCCTCCAAACACCTCAGAACCTCTCCTCCAAACACCTCAGAACCTCTCCTCCAAACACCTCAGAACCTCTCCTCCAAACACCTCAGAAACCCTCCAATAAACAACACAGAACCTCTCCTCCAAACAACTCAGAATTTCTCCTCCAAACACCTCAGAACCTCTCCTCCAAACACCTCAGAAAAAGCCCTCCAAACACCTCAAAAAAAGCCCTCCAAACATTTCAGAACCTCTCCTCCAAATACCTCAGAACCTCTCCTCCAAACACCTCAGAACCTCTCCTCCAAACACCTCAGAACCTCTCCTCCAAACACCTCAGAACAAGCCCTCCAAACACCTCAGAACAAGCCCTCCAAACACCTCAGAACAAGCCCTCCAAACACCTCAGAACAAGTCCTCCAAAAACCTCAGAACCTCTCCTCCAAACACCTCAGAACCTCTCCTGCAAACACCTCAGAACCTATCCTCCAAACACCTCAGAACCTATCCTCCAAACACCTCAGAACCTCACCTCCGAACACCTCAGAACCTCACCTCCGAACACCTCAGAACCTCTCCTCCAAACACCTCAGAACCTCTCCTCCAAACACCTCAGAACCTCTCCTCCAAACTCCTCAGAACCTCTCCTCCAAACACCTCAGAACCTCTCCTCCAAACCCCTCAGAACCTCTCCTCCAAACCCCTCAGAACAAGCTCTCCATACCCCTCAGAACAAGCCCTCCAAACCTCTCAGAAGCCCTCCAAACACCTCAGAACAATCCCACCAAACACCTCAGAACTATCCCTCCAAACACCTCAGAACCTCTCCACCAAACACCTCAGAACCCCTCCTCCAAACACCTCAGAACCTCTCCTCCAAACACCTCAGAACCTCTCCTCCAAACACCTCAGAACCTCTCCTCCAAACACCTCAGAACCTCTCCTCCAAACACCTCAGAACCTCTCCTCCAAACACCTCAGAACCTCTCCTCCAAACACCTCAGAACCTCTCCTCCAAACACCTCAGAACCTCTCCTCCAAACACCTCAGAACCTCTCCTCCAAACACCTCAGAACAAGCCCTCCAAACACCTCAGAACAAGCCCTCCAAGCACCTCAGAACAATCCCTCCAAGCACCTCAGATCTATCCCTCCAAACACCTCAGAACCTCTCCTCCGAACACCTCAGAACCTCTCCTCCAAACACCTCAGAACCTCTCCTCCAAACACCTCAGAACCTCTCCTCCAAACACCTCAGAACCTCTCCTCCAAAAACCTCAGAACCCCTCCTCCAAACACCTCAGAATCTGTCCTCCAAACACCTCAGAACCTCTCCTCCAAACACCTCAGAACCTCTCCTCCAAACTCCTCAGAACCTCTCCTCCAAACACCTCAGAACAATCCCTCCAAGCACCTCAGAACTATCCATCCAAGCACCTCAGAACCTCTCCTCCGAACACCTCAGAACCTCTTCTCCAAACACCTCAGAACCTCTCTACCAAACACCTCAGAACCTCTCCTCCAAACACCTCAGAAACTCTCCTCCAAACACCTCAGAAACTCTCCTCCAAACACCTCAGAACATCTCCTCCAAACACCTCAGAACCTCTCCTCCAAACACCTCAGAACAAGCCCTCCAAACACCTCAGAAGAAGCCCTCCAAACACCTCAGAACCTCTCCTCCAAACACCTCAGAAACTCTCCTCCAGACACCTCAGAAACTCTCCTCCAAACACCTCTGAACAAGACCTCCAAACACCTCAGAACAAGACCTCCAAACACCTCAGAACAAGACCTCCAAACACCCCAGAACAAGCCCTCCAAACACCTCAGAACAAGCCCTTCAAACACCTCAGAACCTCTCCTCCAATCACCTCAGAACCTCTCCTCCAAACACCTCAGAACCTCTCCTCCAAACACCTCAGAACCTCTCCTCCAAACACCTCAGAACCTCTCCTCCAAACACCTCAGAACCTCTCCTCCAAACACCTCAGAACCTCTCCTCCAAACACCTCAGAACCTCTCCTCCACACACCTCAGAACGAGCTCTGCAAACACCTCAGAACCTCTCCTCCAAACACCTCAGAACCTCTCCACCAAACACCTCAGAACCTCTCCTCCAAACACCTCAGAACCTCTCCTCCAAACACCTCAGAACCTCTCCTCCAAACACCTCAGAACCTCTCCTCCAAACACCTCAGAACCTCTCCACCAAACACCTCAGAACCTCTCCTCCAAACACCTCAGAACCTCTCCTCCAAACACCTCAGAACCTCTCCTCCAAACACCTCAGAACCTCTCCACCAAACACCTCAGAACCTCTCCTCCAAACACCTCAGAACCTCTCCTCCAAACACCTCAGAACCTCTCCTCCGAACACCTCAGAACCTCTCCTCCGAACACCTCAGAACCTCTCCCCCAAACACCTCAGAACAAGCCCTCCAAACACCTCAGAACAAGCCCTCCAAACACCTCAGAACAAGCCCTCCAAACACCTCAGAACCTCTCCTCCAAACACCTCAGAACCTCTCCTCCAAACACCTCAGAACCTCACCTCCAAACACCTCAGAACCTCACCTCCAAACACCTCAGAACCTCTCCTCCAAATACCTCAGAACCTCTCCTCCAAACACCTCAGAACCTCTCCTCCAAACACCTCAGAACCTCTCCTCCAAACACCTCAGAACCTCTCCTCCAAACACCTCAGAACAAGCTCTCAAAACCCCTCAGAACAAGCCCTCCAAACCTCTCAGAACAAGTCCTCCAAACACCTCAGAACAATCCCTCCAAACACCTCAGAACTATCCCTCCAAACACCTCAGAACCTCTCCTCCAAACACCTCAGAACCTCTCCTCCAAACACCTCAGAACAAGCCCTCCAAACACCTCAGAACAAGCCCTCCAAACACCTCAGAACCTCTCCTCCTAACACCTCAGAACCTCTCCTCCAAACACCTCAGAAACTCTCCTCCAAACACCTGAGAAACTCTCCTCCAAACACCTGAGAAACTCTCCTCCAAACACCTGAGAAACTCTCCTCCAAACACCTCAGAACCTCTCCTCCAAACACCTCAGAACCTCTCCTCCAAACACCTCAGAACCTCTCCTCCAAACACCTCAGAACCTCTCCTCCACACACCTCAGAACGAGCTCTGCAAACACCTCAGAACCTCTCCTCCAAACACCTCAGAACCTCTCCTCCAAACACCTCAGAACCTCTCCTCCAAACACCTCAGAACCTCTCCTCCAAACACCTCAGAACCTCTCCTCCAAACACCTCAGAACCTCTCCACCAAACACCTCAGAACCTCTCCTCCAAACACCTCAGAACCTCTCCTCCAAACACCTCAGAACCTCTCCTCCAAACACCTCAGAACCTCTCCACCAAACACCTCAGAACCTCTCCTCCAAACACCTCAGAACCTCTCCTCCAAACACCTCAGAACCTCTCCTCCGAACACCTCAGAACCTCTCCTCCAAACACCTCAGAACCTCTCCCCCAAACACCTCAGAACAAGCCCTCCAAACACCTCAGAACAAGCCCTCCAAACACCTCAGAACAAGCCCTCCAAACACCTCAGAACAAGCCCTCCAAACACCTCAGAACCTCTCCTCCAAACACCTCAGAACCTCTCCTCCAAACACCTCAGAACCTCACCTCCAAACACCTCAGAACCTCACCTCCAAACACCTCAGAACCTCTCCTCCAAATACCTCAGAACCTCTCCTCCAAACACCTCAGAACCTCTCCTCCAAACACCTCAGAACCTCTCCTCCAAACACCTCAGAACCTCTCCTCCAAACACCTCAGAACAAGCTCTCAAAACCCCTCAGAACAAGCCCTCCAAACCTCTCAGAACAAGTCCTCCAAACACCTCAGAACAATCCCTCCAAACACCTCAGAACTATCCCTCCAAACACCTCAGAACCTCTCCTCCAAACACCTCAGAACCTCTCCTCCAAACACCTCAGAACAAGCCCTCCAAACACCTCAGAACAAGCCCTCCAAACACCTCAGAACCTCTCCTCCTAACACCTCAGAAACTCTCCTCCAAACACCTCAGAAACTCTCCTCCAAACACCTGAGAAACTCTCCTCCAAACACCTGAGAAACTCTCCTCCAAACACCTGAGAAACTCTCCTCCAAACACCTCAGAAACTCTCTTACAGACACCTCAGAAACTCTCCTGCAAACACCTCAGAACAAGACCTCCAAACACCTCAGAACAAGCCCTCCAAACACCTCAGAACCTCTCCTCCTAACACCTCAGAACCTCTCCTCCACACACCTCAGAACGAGCTCTGCAAACACCTCAGAACCTCTCCTCCAAACACCTCAGAACCTCTCCACCAAACACCTCAGAACCTCTCCTCCAAACACCTCAGAACCTCTCCTCCAAACACCTCAGAACCTCTCCTCCAAACACCTCAGAACCTCTCCTCCAAACACCTCAGAACCTCTCCACCAAACACCTCAGAACCTCTCCTCCAAACACCTCAGAACCTCTCCTCCAAACACCTCAGAACCTCTCCTCCAAACACCTCAGAACCTCTCCACCAAACACCTCAGAACCTCTCCTCCAAACACCTCAGAACCTCTCCTCCAAACACCTCAGAACCTCTCCTCCGAACACCTCAGAACCTCTCCTCCAAACACCTCAGAACCTCTCCCCCAAACACCTCAGAACAAGCCCTCCAAACACCTCAGAACAAGCCCTCCAAACACCTCAGAACAAGCCCTCCAAACACCTCAGAACAAGCCCTCCAAACACCTCAGAACCTCTCCTCCAAACACCTCAGAACCTCTCCTCCAAACACCTCAGAACCTCACCTCCAAACACCTCAGAACCTCACCTCCAAACACCTCAGAACCTCTCCTCCAAATACCTCAGAACCTCTCCTCCAAACACCTCAGAACCTCTCCTCCAAACACCTCAGAACCTCTCCTCCAAACACCTCAGAACCTCTCCTCCAAACACCTCAGAACAAGCTCTCAAAACCCCTCAGAACAAGCCCTCCAAACCTCTCAGAACAAGTCCTCCAAACACCTCAGAACAATCCCTCCAAACACCTCAGAACTATCCCTCCAAACACCTCAGAACCTCTCCTCCAAACACCTCAGAACCTCTCCTCCAAACACCTCAGAACAAGCCCTCCAAACACCTCAGAACAAGCCCTCCAAACACCTCAGAACCTCTCCTCCTAACACCTCAGAAACTCTCCTCCAAACACCTCAGAAACTCTCCTCCAAACACCTGAGAAACTCTCCTCCAAACACCTGAGAAACTCTCCTCCAAACACCTGAGAAACTCTCCTCCAAACACCTCAGAAACTCTCTTACAGACACCTCAGAAACTCTCCTGCAAACACCTCAGAACAAGACCTCCAAACACCTCAGAACAAGACCTCCAAACACCTCAGAACAAGCCCTCCAAAAAACTCAGAACAAGCCCTCCAAACAACTCAGATCAAGTCCACCAATGCCCGAACAAGTCCTCCAGTCACAGAACAAATCCACCAATCACAGAACAAGTCCTACAACCACTGAAAAATATCTCTACTCACAGTTGAAGTTCTCCATTCATAGGACAAATTCTCCAATCTAAGACCAATTTCACCTGTAAGAGAACAAGCCCTCCAAACACCTCAGAACCTCTCCTCCAAACACCGTAGAACCTCTCCTCCAAACACCTCAGAACCTCTCCACCAAACACCTCAGAACCTCTCCTCCAAACACCTCAGAACCTCTCCTCCAAACACCTCAGAAACCCTCCACCAAACAACACAGAACCTCTCCTTCAAACAACTCAGAACTTCTCCTCCAAACACCTCAGAACCGCTCCTCCAAACACCTCAGAACCTCTCCTCCAAACACCTCAGAACCTCTCCTCCAAACACCTCAGAACCTCTCCTCCAAACACCTCAGAACCTCTCCTCCAAACACCTCAGAAACCCTCCACCAAACAACACAGAACCTCTCCTTCAAACAACTCAGAACTTCTCCTCCAAACACCTCAGAACAAACCCTCCAAACACCTCAGAACAAGCCCTCCAAACACCTCAGAACAAGCGCTCCAAACACCTCAAAACCAGCCCTCCAAACACCTCAGAAAAAGCCCTCCAAACACCTCAGAAAAAGCCCTCCAAACACTTCAGAACCTCTCCTCCAAACACCTCAGAACCTCTCCTCCAAACACCTCAGAACCTCTCC
Organism: Ara ararauna; assembly: GCA_028858755.1. NCBI lineage: Eukaryota > Metazoa > Chordata > Aves > Psittaciformes > Psittacidae > Ara > Ara ararauna. The sequence continues at coordinate 937,727 of CM054378.1, forward strand.
TCCAAACGCCTCAGAACCTCTCCTCCAAACGCCTCAGAACCTCTCCTCCAAACGCCTCAGAACCTCTCCTCCAAACGCCTCAGAACATCTCCTCCAAACACCTCAGAACCTCTCCTCCAAACGCCTCAGAACCTCTCCTCCAAACGCCTCAGAACCTCTCCTCCAAACGCCTCAGAACCTCTCCTCCAAACAACTCAGAACCTCTCCTCCAAACACCTCAGAACCTCTCCTCCAAACACCTCAGAACCTCTCCTCCAAACAACTCAGAACCTCTCCTCCAAATAACGCAGAAACCCTCCACCAAACAACACAGAACCTCTCCTCCAAACACCTCAGAACCTCTCCTCCAAACACCTCAGAAACTCTCCTCCAAACACCTCAGAACCTCTCCTCCAAACACCTCAGAACCTCTCCTCCAAACACCTCAGAACAAGCCCTCCAAACCCCTCAGAACAATCCCTCCAAACCCCTCAGAACAATCCCTCCAAACCCCTCAGAACAATCCCTCCAAACACCTCAGAACCTCTCCTCCAAACACCTCAGAACCTCTCCTACAAACACCTCAGAACCTCTCCTCCAAACACCTCAGATCCTCTCCTCCAAACACCTCAGAACCTCTCCTCCAAACACCTCAGAACCTCTCCTCCAAACACCTCAGAACCTCTCCTCCAAACACCTCAGAACCTCTCCTCCAAACACCTCAGAACAAGCCCTCCAAACACCTCAGAACCTCTCCTCCAAACACCTCAGAACCTCCCCTCCAAACACCTCTGAACCTCCCCTCCAAACACCTCAGAACCTCTCCTCCAAACACCTTAGAACCTCACCTCCAAACACCTCAGCACCTCACCTCCAAACACCTCAGAACCTCTCCTCCAAACACCTCAGAACCTCTCCTCCAAACACCTCAGAACCTCATCTCCAAACAGCTCAGGACCTCTCCTCCAAACACCTCAGAACCTCTCCTCCAAAGACCTCAGAGCCTCTCCTCCAAGCACCTCAGAACCTCTCCTCCAAGCACCTCAGAACCTCTCCTCCAAGCACCTCAGAACAAGCCCTCCAAACACCTCAGAACAAGCCCTCCAAACACCTCAGAACCTCTCCTCCAAACACCTCAGAACCTCTCCTCCAAACACCTCAGAACCTCTCCTCCAAACACCTCAGAACCTCTCCAGCAAACACCTCAGAACCTGTCCTCCAAACACCTCAGAACAAGCCCTCCAAACACCTCAGAACCTCTCCTCAAAACACCTCAGAACAAGCCCAGAAAACACCTCAGAACCTCTCCACCAAACACCTCAGAACCTCTCCACCAAACTCCTCAGAACCTCTCCATCAAACGCCTCAGAACCTCTCCTCCAAACACCACAGAACAAGCCCTCCAAACACCTCAGAACAAGCCCTCCAAACACCTCAGAACATCTCCTCCAAACACCTCAGAACCTCTCCTCCAAACACCTCAGAACCTCTCCTCCAAAAACCTCATAACCTCTCCTCCAAACACCTCAGAACCTCTCCTCCAAACACCTCAGAACCTCTCCTCCAAACACCTCAGAACCTCTCCTCCAAACTCCTCAGAACCTCTCCTCCAAACACCTCAGAACAAGCCCTCCAAACACCTCAGAACAAGCCCTCCAAACACCTCAGAACATCTCCTCCAAACACCTCTGAACCTCTCCTCCAAACACCTCAGAACCTCTCCTCCAAAAACCTCAGAACCTCTCCTCCAAACACCTCAGAACCTCTCCTCCAAACACCTCAGAACCTCTCCTCCAAACACCTCAGAACCTCTCCTCCAAACACCTCAGAAACCCTCCACCAAACAACACAGAACCTCTCCTTCAAACAACTCAGAACCTCTCCTCCAAACACCTCAGAACAAACCCTCCAAACACCTCAGAACAAGCCCGCCAAACGCCTCAGAACAAGTCCACCAATGCCCGAAAAAGTCCTCCAGTCACTGAACAATTCCGCCAATCACAGAACAAGTCCTACAACCACTGAAAAATATCTCTACTCACAGTTGAATATCTCCAGGCACAGGACAAATTCTCCAATCAAAGACCTATTTCTCCTGTAAGACAACAAGCCCTCCAAGCACCTCAGAACAAGCCCTCCAAACACCTCAGAACAAGCGCTCCAAACACCTCAAAACCAGCCCTAAAAACACCTCAGAAAAAGCCCTCCAAACACCTCAGAAAAAGCCCTCCAAACACTTCAGAACCTCTCCTCCAAACACCTCAGAACCTCTCCTCCAAACGCCTCAGAACCTCTCCTCCAAACGCCTCAGAACCTCTCCTCCAAACGCCTCAGAAGCTCTCCTCCAAACGCCTCAGAAGCTCTCCTCCAAACGCCTCAGAAGCTCTCCTCCAAACGCCTCAGAAGCTCTCCTCCAAACGCCTCAGAACTTCTCCTCCAAACGCCTCAGAACTTCTCCTCCAAACAACTCAGAACCTCTCCTCCAAACACCTCAGAACCTCTCCTCCAAACACCTCAGAACCTCTACTCCAAACAACTCAGAACCTCTCCTCCAAATAACGCAGAAACCCTCCACCAAACAACACAGAACCTCTCCTCCAAACACCTCAGAACCTCTCCTCCAAACACCTCAAAACCTCTCCTCCAAACACCTCAGAACCTCTCCTCCAAACACCTCAGAACCTCTCCTCCAAACACCTCAGAACCTCTCCTCCAAACACCTCAGAACCTCTCCTCCAAACACCTCAGAAACCCTCCAATAAACAACACAGAACCTCTCCTCCAAACAACTCAGAATTTCTCCTCCAAACACCTCAGAACCTCTCCTCCAAACACCTCAGAACAAGCCCTCCAAACACCTCGGAACAAGCCCTCCAAACATCTCAGAAAAAGCCCTCCAAACACCTCAAAAAAAGCCCTCCAAACACTTCAGAACCTCTCCTCCAAATACCTCAGAACCTCTCCTCCAAACACCTCAGAACCTCTCCTCCAAACACCTCAGAACCTCTCCTCCAAACACCTCAGAACAAGCCCTCCAAACACCTCAGAACAAGCCCTCCAAACACCTCAGAACCTCTCCTCCAAAAACCTCAGAACCTCTCCTGCAAACACCTCGGAACCTCTCCTCCAAACACCTCAGAACCTATCCTCCAAACACCTCAGAACCTCACCTCCGAACACCTCAGAACCTCACCTACAAACACCTCAGAACCTCTCCTCCAAACACCTCAGAACCTCTCCTCCAAACACCTCAGAACCTCTCCTCCAAACACCTCAGAACCTCTCCTCCAAACTCCTCAGAACCTCTCCTCCAAACACCTCAGAACCTCTCCTCCAAACCCCTCAGAACAAGCTCTCCATACCCCTCAGAACAAGCCCTCCAAACCTCTCAGAAGCCCTCCAAACACCTCAGAACAATCCCACCAAACACCTCAGAACTATCCCTCCAAGCACCTCAGAACCTCTCCTACAAACACCTCAGAACCTCTCCTCCAAACACCTCAGAAACTCTCCTCCAAACACCTCAGAACAAGCCCTCCAAACCCCTCAGAACAAGCCCTCCAAACACCTCAGAACCTCTCCTCCAAACACCTCAGAACAAGCCCTCCAAACACCTGAGAACCTCTCCTCCTAACACCTCAGAACCTCTCCTCCAAACACCTCAGAACCTCTCCTCCAAACACCTCAGAACCTCTCCTCCAAACACCTCAGAACCTCTCCTCCAAACACCTCAGAAACTCTCCTCCAAACACCTCAGAAACTCTCCTCCAAACACCTCAGAATCTCTCCTCCAAACACCTCAGAAACTCTCCTCCAAACACCTCAGAAACTCTCCTCCAAACACCTCAGAAACTCTCCTCCAAACACCTCAGAATCTCTCCTACAGACACCTCAGAAACTCTCCTCCAAACACCTCAGAACAAGACCTCCAAACACCTCAGAACCTCTCCTCCAAACACCTCAGAACCTCTCCTCCAAACACCTCAGAACAAGCCCTCCAAACACCTCAGAACAAGCTCTCCAAACAACTCAGAACAAGCTCTCCAAACAACTCAGAACAAGCCCTCCAAACAACTCAGAACAAGCCCTCCAAACAACTCAGAACAAGCCCCCCAAACAACTCAGAACAAGCCCTACAAAAAACTCGGAACCTCTCCTCCAAACACATCAGAACCTCTCCTCCAAAAACCTCAGAACAAGCCCTCCAAACACCTCAGAACAAACCCTCCAAACACCTCAGAACGTCTCCTCCAAACACCTCAGAACGTCTCCTCCAAACACCTCAGAACCCCTCCTCCAAACACCTCAGAACCTCTCCTCCAAACACCTCAGAACCTCTCCTCCAAACACCTCAGAACCTCTCCTCCAAACACCTCAGAACCTCTCCTCCAAACACCTCAGAACCTCTCCTCCAAACACCTCAGAACCTCTCCTCCAAACACCTCAGAACCTCTCCTCCAAACACCTCAGAACCTCTCCTCCAAACACCTCAGAACCTCACCTCCAAACCCCTCAGAACCTCTCCTCCAAACACCTCAGAACCTCTCCTCCAAACACCTCAGAACCTCTCCTCCAAACACCTCAGAACCTCTCCTCCAAACACCTCAGAACCTCTCCTCCAAACACCTCAGAACCTCTCCTCCAAACACCACAGAACCTCTCCTCCAAACACCTCAGAACCTCACCTCCAAACACCTCAGAACCTCTCCTCCAAACACCTCAGAACCTCTCCTCCAAACCCCTCAGAGCAAGCCCTCCAAACCCCTCAGAACAAGCCCTCCAAACCCCTCAGAATAATCCCTCCAAACACCTCAGAACTATCCCTCCAAACACCTCAGAACCTCTCCTCCAAACAGCTCAGAACCTCTCCTCCAAACACCTCAGAACCTCTCCTCCAAACACCTCAGAACCTCTCCTCCAAACACCTCAGAACGTCTCCTCCAAACACCTCAGAACCTCTCCTCCAAACACCTCAGAACCTCTCCTCCAAACACCTCAGAACCTCTCCTCCAAACACCTCAGAACCTCTCCTCCAAACACCTCAGAACCTCTCCTCCAAACACCTCAGAAACCCTCCAATAAACAACACAGAACCTCTCCTCCAAACAACTCAGAATTTCTCCTCCAAACACCTCAGAACAAGCCCGCCAAACACCTCAGAACAAGTCCACCAATGCCCGAACACGTCCTCCAGTCACTGAACAATTCCGCCAATCACAGAACAAGTCCTACAACCACTGAAAAATATCTCTACTCGCAGTTGATGATCTCCAGGCACAGGACAAATTCTCCAATCAAAGACCAATTTCTCCTGTAAGACAACAAGCCCTCCAAACACCTCGGAACAAGCCCTCCAAACACCTCAAAAAAAGCCCTCCAAACACTTCAGAACCTCTCCTCCAAATACCTCAGAACCTCTCCTCCAAACACCTCAGAACCTCTCCTCCAAACACCTCAGAACAAGCCCTCCAAACACCTCAGAGCAAGCCCTCCAAACACCTCAGAACAAGTCCTCCAAACACCTCAGAACCTCTCCTCCAAACACCTCAGAACCTCACCTCCAAACACCTCAGAACCTCTCCTACAAACACCTCAGAACCTCTCCTCCAAACACCTCAGAACCTCTCCTCCAAACACCTCAGAACCTCTCCTCCAAACACCTCAGAACCTCTCCTCCAAACACCTCAGAACCTCTCCTCCAAACACCTCAGAACCTCTCCTCCAAACTCCTCAGAACCTCTCCTCCAAACACCTCAGAACCTCTCCTCCAAACCCCTCAGAACAAGCTCTCCATACCCCTCAGAACAAGCCCTCCAAACCTCTCAGAAGAAGCCCTCCAAACACCTCAGAACAATCCCACCAAACACCTCAGAACTATCCCTCCAAACACCTCAGAACCTCTCCTCCAAACACCTCAGAACCTCTCCTCCAAACACCTCAGAACCTCTCCTCCAAACACCTCAGAACAAGCCCTCCAAACCCCTCAGAACAAGCCCTCCAAACACCTCAGAACCTCTCCTCCAAACACCTCAGAACAAGCCCTCCAAACACCTGAGAACCTCTCCTCCTAACACCTCAGAAACTCTCCTCCAAACACCTCAGAAACTCTCCTCCAAACACCTCAGAAACTCTCCTCCAAACACCTCAGAAACTCTCCTCCAAACACCTCAGAAACTCTCCTCCAAACACCTCAGAAACTCTCCTCCAAACACCTCAGAACCTCTCCTCCAAACACCTCAGAATCTCTCCTACAGACACCTCAGAATCTCTCCTCCAAACACCTCAGAACAAGACCTCCAAACACCTCAGAACCTCTCCTCCAAACACCTCAGAACCTCTCCTCCAAACACCTCAGAACAAGACCTCCAAACACCTCAGAACAAGCTCTCCAAACAACTCAGAACAAGCCCTCCAAACAACTCAGAACAAGCCCTCCAAAAAACTCAGAACAAGCCCCCCAAACAACTCAGAACAAACCCTCCAAACACCTCAGAACAAACCCTCCAAACACCTCAGAACAAACCCTCCAAACACCTCAGAACCTCTCCTCCAAACACCTCAGAACGTCTCCTCCAAACAACTCAGAACCTCTCCGCCAAACACCTCAGAACCTCTCCTCCAAACACCTCAGAACCTCTCCTCCTAACACCTCAGAACCTCTCTTCCAAACACCTCAGAACCTCTCCTCCAAACACCTCAGAACCTCTCCTCCAAACACCTCAGAACAAGTCCTCCAAACAGCTCAGAACAAGTCCTGCAAACACCTCAGAACAAGTCCACCACTGACCGAGCAAGTCCTCCAGCCACAGAACAAATCCACCAATCACAGAACAAGTCCTGCAACCACTGAAAAATATCTCTACTCACAGTTGAAGTTCTCCAGGCATAGGACAAATACTCCAATCTAAGACCAATATCACCTGTAAGAGAACAAGCCCTCCAAATACCTCAGAACCTCACCTCCAAACACCTCAGAACCTCTCCTCCAAACACCTCAGAACCTCTCCTCCAAACACCTCAGAACCTCTCCTCCAAACACCTCAGAACCTCTCCTCCAAACACCTCAGAACCTCTCCTCCAAACACCTCAGAACCTCTCCTCCAAACACCTCAGAACCTCTCCTGAAAACACCTCAGAACCTCCCCTCCAAACACCTCAGAACCTCCCCTCCAAACACCTCAGAACCTCCCCTCCAAACACCTCAGAACCTCTCCTCCAAACACCTCAGAACCTCACCTCCAAACACCTCAGAACCTCACCTCCAAACCCCTCAGAACCTCACCTCCAAACACCTCAGAACCTCTCCTCCAAACACCTCAGAACCTCTCCTCCAAACACCTCAGAACCTCTCCTCCAAACACCACAGAACCTCTCCTCCAAACACCTCAGAACCTCACCTCCATACACCTCAGAACCTCTCCTCCAAACACCTCAGAACCTCTCCTCCAAACACCTCAGAACCTCTCCTCCAAACACCTCAGAGCAAGCCCTCCAAACCCCTCAGAGCAAGCCCTCCAAACCCATTAGAACAAGCCCTCCAAACACCTCAGAACTATCCCTCCAAACACCTCAGAACCTCTCCTCCAAACAGCTCAGAACCTCTCCTCCAAACACCTCAGAACCTCTCCTCCAAACACCTCAGAACAAGCCCTCCAAACAGCTCAGAACCTCTCCTCCAAACACCTCAGAACCTCTCCTCCAAACACCTCAGAACCTCTCCTCCAAACACCTCAGAACAAGCTCTCCAAACCCCTCAGAACAAGCGTTCCAAACCCCTCAGAACAAGCCCTCCAAATACCTCAGAACCTCTCTACCAAACACCTCAGAACCTCTCCTCCAAACACCTCAGAACCTCTCCTCCAAACACCTCAGAACCTCTCCTCCAAACACCTCGGAACCTCTCCTCCAAGCACCTCGGAACAAGCCCTCCAAACCCCTCAGAACAAGCCCACCAATGCCCGAACAAGTCCTCCAGTCACAGAACAAATCCACCAATCACAGAACAAGTCCTACAACCACTGAAAAATATCTCTACTCACAGTTGAGGATCTCCAGGCACAGGACAAATTCACCAATCTAACACCAATTTCACCTGTAAGAGAACAAGCCCTCCAAACACCTCAGAACCTCTCCTCCAAGCACCTCAGAACAAGCCCTCCAAACACCTCAGAACCTCTCCTCCAAACACCTCAGAACCTCTCCTCCAAACACCTCAGAACCTCTCCTCCAAACACCTCAGAACAAGCCCTCCAAACACCTCAGAACCTCTCCTCCAAACACCTCAGAACCTCTCCTCCAAACACCTCAGAACAAGCCCTCCAAACACCTCAGAACCTCTCCTCCAAACACCTCAGAACCTCTCCTCCAAACACCTCAGAACAAGCCCTCCAAACACCTCAGAACAAGCCCTCCAAACACCTCAGAACAAGCCCTCCAAACACCTCAGAACATCTCCTCCAAACACCTCAGAACCTCTCCTCCAAACACCTCTGAGCCTCTCCTCCAATCACCTCAGAACCTCTCCACCAAACACCTCAGAACAAGCCCTCCAAACACCTCAGAACAAGCCCTCCAAACACCTCAGAACAAGCCCTCCAAACACCTCAGAACCTCTCTACCAAACACCTCAGAACCTCTCCTCCAAACACCTCAGAAACTCTCCTCCAAACACCTCAGAACAAGCCCTCCAAACACCTCAGAACAAGCCCTGAAAACACCTCAGAACCAGCCCAGAAAACACCTCAGAACCTCTCCAACAAACACCTCAGAACCTCTCCAACAAACACCTCAGACCTCACCACCAAACACCTCAGAACCTCAGCTCCAAACACCTCAGAACAAGCCCTCCAAACACCTCAGAGCCTCTCCTCCAAACACCTCAGAGCCTCTCCTCCAAACACCTCAGAACCTCTCCTCCAAACACCTCAGAACAAGCCCTCCAAACACCTCAGAACAAGCCCTCCAAACACCTCAGAACAAGCCCTCCAAACACCTCAGAACATCTCCTCCAAACACCTCAGAACCTCTCCTCCAAACACCTCTGAGCCTCTCCTCCAATCACCTCAGAACCTCTCCACCAAACACCTCAGAACAAGCCCTCCAAACACCTCAGAACAAGCCCTCCAAACACCTCAGAACAAGCCCTCCAAACACCTCAGAACCTCTCTACCAAACACCTCAGAACCTCTCCTCCAAACACCTCAGAAACTCTCCTCCAAACACCTCAGAACAAGCCCTCCAAACAGCTCAGAACCTCTCCTCCAAACACCTCAGAACCTCTCCTCCAAACACCTCAGAACCTCTCCTCCAAACACCTCAGAACCTCTCCTCCAAACACCTCAGAACCTCTCCTCCTAACACCTCAGAACCTCTCCTCCTAAAACCTCAGAACCTCTCCTCCAAACACCTCAGAACCTCTCCTCCAAACACCTCAGAACCTCTCCTCCTAACACCTCAGAACCTCTCCTCCAAACACCTCAGAACCTCTCCTCCAAACACCTCAGAACCTCTCCTCCAAACACCTCAGAACCTCTCCTCCAAACACCTCAGAACCTCTCCTCCAAACACCTCAGAACGTCTCCTCCAAACACCTCAGAACCTCTCTTCCTAACACCTCAGAACCTCTCCTCCTAACACCTCAGAACCTCTCCTCCAAACACCTCAGAACAAGTCCTCCAAACACCTCAGAACAAGTCCTCCAAACACCTTAGAACAAGCCCTCCAAACACCTCACAACCTCTCCTCCACACACCTCAGAACCTCTCCTCCACACACCTCAGAACCTCTCCTCCAAACACCTCAGAACCTCTCCTCCAAACACCTCAGAACCTCTCCTCCAAACACCTCAGAAACTCTCCTCCAAACACCTCAGAAACTCTCCTCCAAACACCTCAGAAACTCTCCTCCAAACACCACAGAACCTCTCCTCCAAACACCTCAGAACCTCTCCTCCAAACACCTCAGAACAAGCCCTCCAAACACCTCAGAACAAGCCCTCCAAACACCTCAGAACAAGCCCTCCAAACACCTCAGAACAAGCCCTCCAAACACCTCAGAACCTCTCCACCAAGCACCTCAGAACAAGCCCTCCAAACACCTCAGAACCTCTCCTCCAAACACCTCAGAACCTCTCCTCCAAACACCTCAGAACAAGCCCTCCAAACACCTCAGAACAAGCCCTCCAAACACCTCAGAACAAGTCCACCAATGCCCGAAAAAGTCCTCCAGTCACAGAACAAATCCACCAATCACAGAACAAGTCCTACAACCACTGAATAATGTCTCTACTCACAGTTGAATATCTGCAGGAACAGGACAAATTCTCGAATCTAAGACCAATTTCACCTGTAGGAGAACAAGCCCTCCAAACACCTCAGAACCTCTCCTCCAAACACCTCAGAACCTCTCCTCCAAACACCTCAGAACAAGTCCTCCAAACACCTCAGAACAAGCCCTCCAAACACCTCACAACCTCTCCTCCACACACCTCAGAACCTCTCCTCCACACACCTCAGAACCTCTCCTCCAAACATCTCAGAACCTCTCCTCCAAACACCTCAGAACCTCTCCTCCAAACACCTCAGAACCTCACCTCCAAACCCCTCAGAACCTCTCCTCCAAACACCTCAGAACCTCACCTCCAAACACCTCAGAACCTCTCCTCCAAACACCTCAGAACCTCTCCTCCAAACACCTCAGAACCTCTCCTCCAAACACCTCAGAACCTCTCCTCCAAACACCTCAGAACCTCTCCTCCAAACACCTCAGAACCTCTCCTCCAAACAATGCAGAACCTCACCACCAAACACCTCAGTACAAGCTCTGCAAACACCTGAGAACCTCTCCTCCAAACACCTCAGAACCTCTCCTCCAAACACCTCAGAACAAGCCCTCCAAACACCTAAGAAAAAAGCCCTCCAAACACCTCAGAACAAGCCCTCCAAACAACTCAGAACAAGTCCACCAATGCCCAAACAAGTCCTCCTGTCACAGAACAAACCCACCAATCACAGAACAAGTCCTACAACCACTGAAAAGTATCTCTACTCACAGTTGAAGATCTCCAGGCACAGGACAAATTCACCAATCTAACACCAATTTCACCTGTAAGAGAACAAGCCCTCCAAACACCTCAGAACAAGCCCTCCAAACACCTCAGAACAAGCCCTCCAAACACCTCAGAACAAGCCCTCCAAACACCTCAGAACAAGCCCTCCAAACACCTCAGAACATCTCCTCCAAACACCTCAGAACCTCTCCTCAAAACACCTCTGAGCCTCTCCTTCAATCACCTCAGAACCTCTCCACCAAACACCTCAGAACAAGCCCTCCAAACACCTCAGAACAAGCCCTCCAAACACCTCAGAACAAGCCCTCCAAACACCTCAGAACAAGCCCTCCAAACACCTCAGAACAAGCCCTCCAAACAACTCAGAACAATTCCACCAATTCCCGAACAAGTCCTCCTGTCACAGAACAAACCCACCAATCACAGAACAAGTCCTACAAACCACTGAAAATATCTCTACTCACAGTTGAAGATCTCCAGGCACAGGACAAATTCTCCAATCTAAGACCAATTTCACCTATAAGAGAACAAGCCCTCCAAACACCTCAGAACCTCTCCTCCAAACACCTCAGAACCTCTCCTCCAAACACCTCAGAACCTCTCCTCCAAACACCTCAGAACCTCTCCTCCAAACACCTCAGAACCTCTCCTCCACACACCTCAGAACCTCTCCTCCAAACACCTCAGAACCTCTCCTCCAAACACCTCAGAACCTCTCCTCCAAACACCTCAGAACCTCTCCACCAAACACCTCAGAACCTCTCCTCCAAACACCTCAGAACAAGCTCTCCAAACACCTCAGAACAAGCTCTCCAAACACCTCAGAACAAGCCCTCCAAACACCTCAGAACAAGCCCTCCAAACACCTCAGAACAAGCCCTCCAAACACCTCAGAACAAGCCCTCCAAACACCTCAGAACAAGCCCTCCAAAAACCTCAGAACTAGTCCACCAATGCCCGAACGAGTCCTCCTGTCACAGAACAAACCCACCAATCACAGAACAAGTCCTACAAACCACTGGAAATATATCTACTCACAGTTGAAGATCTCCAGGCAGAGGACAAATTCTCCAATCTAAGACCAATTGCACCTGTAAGAGAACAAGCCCTCCAAACAACTCAGAACAAGTCCACCAATGCCCGAACAAGTCCTTCTGTCACAGAACAAATCAACCAATCACAGAACAAGTCCTAGAACCACTGAAAAATGTCTCTACTCACAGTTGAAGATCTCCAGGCAGAGGACAAATTCTCCAATCTAAGACCAATTTCACCTGTAAGAGAACAAGCCCTCCAAACACCTCAGAACCTCTCCTCCAAACACCTCAGAACCTCTCCTCCAAACACCTCAGAACCTCTCCTCCAAACACCTCAGAACCTCTCCTCCAAACACCTCAGAACCTCTCCTCCAAACACCTCAGAACCTCTCCTCCAAACACCTCAGAACCTCTCCTCCAAACACCTCAGAACAAGTCCTCCAAACACCTCAGAACAAGTCCTCCAAACACCTCAGAACAAGTCCTCCAAACACCTCAGAACAAGTCCTCCAAACACCTCAGAACCTCTCCTCCACACACGTCAGAACCTCTCCTACACACACCTCAGAACCTCTCCTCCAAACACCTCAGAACAAGTCCTCCAAACACCTTTAGAACAAGCCCTCCAAACACCTTAGAACAAGCCCTCCAAACACCTCACAACCTCTCCTCCACACACCTCAGAACCTCTCCTCCACACACCTCAGAACCTCTCCTCCAAACACCTCAGAACCTCTCCTCCAAACACCTCAGAACCTCTCCTCCAAACACCTCAGAACCTCTCCTCCAAACACCTCAGAACAAGCTCTCCAAACACCTCAGAACAAGCCCTCCAAACACCTCAGAACAAGCCCTCCAAACACCTCAGAACAAGCCCTCCAAACACCTCAGAACAAGCCCTCCAAACATCTCAGAACAAGCCCTCCAAACACCTCAGAACAAGCCCTCCAAAAACCTCAGAACTAGTCCACCAATGCCCGAACGAGTCCTCCTGTCACAGAACAAACCCACCAATCACAGAACAAGTCCTACAAACCACTGGAAATATCTCTACTCACAGTTGAAGATCTCCAGGCAGAGGACAAATTCTCCAATCTAAGACCAATTGCACCTGTAAGAGAACAAGCCCTCCAAACAACTCAGAACATGTCCACCAATGCCCGAACAAGTCCTTCTGTCACAGAACAAATCAACCAATCACAGAACAAGTCCTAGAACCACTGAAAAATGTCTCTACTCACAGTTGAAGATCTCCAGGCAGAGGACAAATTCTCCAATCTAAGACCAATTTCACCTGTAAGAGAACAAGCCCTCCAAACACCTCAGAACCTCTCCTCCAAACACCTCAGAACCTCTCCTCCAAACACCTCAGAACCTCTCCTCCAAACACCTCAGAACAAGCCCTCCAAACACCTCAGAACAAGCCCTCCAAACAACTCAGAAAAAGTCCACCAATGCCCGAACAAGTCCTCCAGTCACAGAACAAATCCACCAATCACAGAACAAGTCCTACAACCACTGAATAATGTCTCTACTCACAGTTGAAGATCTCCAGGCACAGGACAAATTCTCGAATCTAAGACCAATTTCACCTGTAAGAGAACAAGCCTTCCAAACACCTCAGAACCTCTCCTCCAAACACCTCAGAACCTCTCCTCCAAACACCTCAGAACCTCTCCTCCAAACACCTCAGAACCTCTCCTCCAAACACCTCAGAACCTCTCCTCCAAACACCTCAGAACCTCTCCTCCAAACACCTCAGAACCTCTCCTCCTAACACCTCAGAACCTCTCCTCCAAACACCTCAGAACCTCTCCTCCAAACAGCTCAGAACCTCTCCTCCAAACACCTCAGAACCTCTCCTCCAAACACCTCAGAACAAGTCCTCCAAACACCTCAGAACAAGTCCTCCAAACACCTCAGAACAAGTCCTCCAAACACCTCAGAACAAGTCCTCCAAACACCTCAGAACCTCTCCTCCACACAACTCAGAACCTCTCCTCCAAACACCTCAGAACCTCTCCTCCAAACACCTCAGAACAAGTCCTCCAAACACCTTTAGAACAAGCCCTCCAAACACCTTAGAACAAGCCCTCCAAACACCTCACAACCTCTCCTCCACACACCTCAGAACCTCTCCTCCACACACCTCAGAACCTCTCCTCCAAACACCTCAGAACCTCTCCTCCAAACACCTCAGAAACTCTCCTCCAAACACCTCAGAACCTCTCCTCCAAACACCTCAGAACCTCTCCTCCAAACACCTCAGAACCTCTCCTCCAAACACCTCAGAACCTCTCCTCCAAACACCTCAGAACAAGCCCTCCAAACACCTCAGAACGTCTCCTCCAAACACCTCAGAACCTCTCCTCCAAACACCTCAGAACCTCTCCTCCTAACACCTCAGAACCTCTCCTCCAAACACCTCAGAACAAGTCCTCCAAACACCTCAGAACAAGTCCTCCAAACACCTTAGAACAAGCCCTCCAAACACCTCACAACCTCTCCTCCACACACCTCAGAACCTCTCCTCCACACACCTCAGAACCTCTCCTCCACACACCTCAGAACCTCTCCTCCACACACCTCAGAACCTCTCCTCCAAACACCTCAGAACCTCTCCTCCAAACACCTCAGAACCTCTCCTCCAAACACCTCAGAACCTCTCCTCCAAACACCTCAGAACAAGCCCTCCAAACACCTCAGAACAAGCCCTCCAAACACCTCAGAACAAGCCCTCCAAAAACCTCAGAACAAGCCCTCCAAACACCTCAGAACCTCTCCTCCAAACACCTCAGAACCTCTCCTCCAAACACCTCAGAACAAGCCCTCCAAACACCTCAGAACAAGCCCTCCAAACACCTCAGAACAAGCCCTCCAAACACCTCAGAACAAGCCCTCCAAACACCTCAGAACAAGCCCTCCAAACAACTCAGAACAAGTCCACCAATGCCCGAAAAAGTCCTCCGGTCACAGAACAAATCCACCAATCACAGAACAAGTCCTACAACCACTGAATAATGTCTCTACTCACAGTTGAAGATCTCCAGGCACAGGACAAATTCTCGAATCTAAGACCAATTTCACCTGTAGGAGAACAAGCCCTCCAAACACCTCAGAACCTCTCCTCCAAACACATCAGAACAAGTCCTCCAAACACCTCAGAACAAGCCCTCCAAACACCTCACAACCTCTCCTCCACACACCTCAGAACCTCTCCTCCACACACCTCAGAACCTCCCCTCCACACACCTCAGAACCTCTCCTCCAAACACCTCAGAACCTCTCCTCCAAACACCTCAGAACCTCTCCTCCAAACACCTCAGAACCTCTCCTCCAAACCCCTCAGAACCAGCCCTCCAAACACCTCAGAACAAGCTCTCCGAACACCTCAGAGCAAGCCCTCCAAACACCTCAGAACAAGCCCTCCAAACAAATCAGAACAAGCCCTCCAAACACCTCAGAACCTCTCCTCCAAACACCTCAGAACAAGCCCTCCAAACACCTCAGAACAAGCCCTCCAAACACCTCAGAACCTCCCCTCCAAACACCTCAGAACCTCCCCTCCAAACACCTCAGAACCTCTCCTCCAAACACGTCAGAACAAGCTCTCCAAACACCTCAGAACAAGACCTCCAAACACCTCAGAACAAGCCCTCCAAACACCTCAGAACAAGTCCTCCAAACACCTCAGAACAAGCCCTACAAACAACTCGGAACAAGCCCTCCAAACAACTCGGAACAAGTCCACCAATGCCCGAACAAGTCCTCCTGTCACAGAACAAATCCACCAATCACAGAACAAGTCCTACAACCACTGAAAAATATCTCTACTCACAGTTGAAGTTCTCCAGGCACAGGACAAATTCCCCAATCTAAGACCAATTTCACCTGTAAGAGAAGAAGCCCTCCAAACACCTCTGAACCTCTCCTCCAAACACCTCAGAACCTCTCCAACAAACACCTCAGAACCTCCCCACCAAACACCTCAGACCTCACCACCAAACACCTCAGAACCTCACCTCCAAACACCTCAGAACAAGCCCTCCAAACACCTCAGAACAAGCCCTCCAAACACCTCAGAACAAGCCCTCCAAACACCTCAGAACCTCTCCTCCAAACACCTCAGAACCTCTCCTCCAAACACCTCAGAACCTCTCCTCCAAACACCTCAGAACAAGCCCTCCAAACACCTCAGAACAATTCCACCAATGCCCAAACAAGTCCTCCTGTCACCGAACAAACCCACCAATCACAGAACAAGTCCTACAACCACTGAAAAATATCTCTACTCACAGTTGAAGATCTCCAGGCACAGGACAAATTCACCAATCTAACACCAATTTCATCTGTAAGAGAACAAGCCCTCCAAACACCTCAGAACAAGCCCTCCAAACACCTCAGAACAAGCCCTCCAAACACCTCAGAACAAGCCCTCCAAACACCTCAGAACAAGCCCTCCAAACACCTCAGAACAAGCCCTCCAAACACCTCAGAACAAGCCCTCCAAACACCTCAGAACAAGCCCTCCAAACACCTCAGAACAAGCCCTCCAAACACCTCAGAACATCTCCTCCAAACACCTCAGAACCTCTCCTCAAATCACCTCTGAGCCTCTCCTCCAATCACCTCAGAACCTCTCCTCCTAACACCTCAGAACAAGCCCTCCAAACACCTCAGAACAAGCCCTCCAAACACCTCAGAACAAGCCCTCCAAACAACTCAGAACAATTCCACCAATTCCCGAACAAGTCCTCCTGTCACAGAACAAACCCACCAATCACAGAACAAGTCCTACAAACCACTGAAAATATCTCTACTCACAGTTGAAGATCTCCAGGCACAGGACAAATTCTCCAATCTAAGACCAATTTCACCTATAAGAGAACAAGCCCTCCAAACACCTCAGAACCTCTCCTCCAAACACCTCAGAACCTCTCCTCCAAACACCTCAGAACCTGTCCTCCAAACACCTCAGAACCTCTCCTCCAAACACCTCAGAACCTCTCCTCCAAACACCTCAGAACCTGTCCTCCAAACACCTCAGAACCTGTCCTCCAAACACCTCAGAACCTCTCCTCCACACACCTCAGAACCTCTCCTCCAAACACCTCAGAACAAGCCCTCCAAACACCTCAGAACAAGCCCTCCAAACATCTCAGAACAAGCCCTCCAAACACCTCAGAACAAGCCCTCCAAACACCTCAGAACAAGCCCTCCAAACACCTCAGAACCTCTCCTCCAAGCACCTCAGAACAAGCCCTCCAAACACCTCAGAACCTCTCCTCCAAACACCTCAGAACCTCTCCTCCAAACACCTCAGAGCAAGCCCTCCAAACACCTCAGAACAAGCCCTCCAAACAACTCAGAACAAGTCCACCAATGCCCGAAAAAGTCCTCCAGTCACAGAACAAATATACCAATCACAGAACAAGTCCTACAACCACTGAATAATGTCTCTACTCACAGTTGAAGATCTCCAGGCACAGGACAAATTCTCGAATCTAAGACCAATTTCACCTGTAAGAGAACAAGCCCTCCAAACACCTCAGAACCTCTCCTCCAAACACCTCAGAACCTCTCCTCCAAACACCTCAGAACCTCTCCTCCAAACACCTCAGAACCTCTCCTCCAAACACCTCAGAACCTCTCCTCCAAACACCTCAGAACCTCTCCTCCACACACCTCAGAACCTCTCCTCCACACACCTCAGAACCTCTCCACCAAACACCTCAGGACCTCTCCACCAAACACCTCAGAACCTCTCCTCCAAACACCTCAGAACCTCTCCTCCAAACACCTCAGAACCTCTCCTCCAAACACCTCAGAACAAGCCCTCCAAACACCTCAGAACGTCTCCTCCAAACACCTCAGAACCTCTCCTCCAAACACCTCAGAACCTCTCCTCCTAACACCTCAGAACCTCTCCTCCAAACACCTCAGAACCTCTCCTCCAAACACCTCAGAACAAGTCCTCCAAACACCTCACAACCTCTCCTCCACACACCTCAGAACCTCTCGTCCACACACCTCAGAACCTCTCCTCCAAACACCTCAGAACCTCTCCTCCAAACACCTCAGAAACTCTCCTCCAAACACCACAGAACCTCTCCTCCTAACACCTCAGAACCTCTCCTCCAAACACCTCAGAACAAGCCCTCCAAACACCTCAGAACAAGCCCTCCAAACACCTCAGAACAAGCCCTCCAAACACCTCAGAACAAGCCCTCCAAACACCTCAGAACAAGCCCTCCAAACACCTCAGAACCTCTCCTCCAAGCACCTCAGAACAAGCCCTCCAAACACCTCAGAACCTCTCCTCCAAACACCTCAGAAACTCTCCTCCAAACACCTCAGAACAAGCCCTCCAAACACCTCAGAACAAGCCCTCCAAACACCTCAGAACAAGCCCTCCAAACAACTCAGAACAAGTCCACCAATGCCCGAAAAAGTCCTCCAGTCACAGAACAAATATACCAATCACAGAACAAGTCCTACAACCACTGAATAATGTCTCTACTCACAGTTGAAGATCTCCAGGCACAGGACAAATTCTCGAATCTAAGACCAATTTCACCTGTAAGAGAACAAGCCTTCCAAACACCTCAGAACCTCTCCTCCAAACACCTCAGAACCTCTCCTCCAAACACCTCAGAACCTCTCCTCCAAACACCTCAGAACCTCTCCTCCAAACACCTCAGAACCTCTCCTCCAAACACCTCAGAACAAGTCCTCCAAACACCTCAGAAGAAGCCCTCCAAACACCTCACAACCTCTCCTCCACACACCTCAGAACCTCTCCTCCACACACCTCAGAACCTCTCCTCCACACACCTCAGAACCTCTCCTCCACACACCTCAGAACCTCTCCTCCAAACACCTCAGAACCTCTCCTCCAAACACCTCAGAACCTCTCCTCCAAACACCTCAGAACAAGCCCTCCAAACACCTCAGAACAAGCCCTCCAAACACCTCAGAACAAGCCCTCCAAACACCTCAGAATAAGCCCAGAAAACACCTCAGAATCTCTCCTCCAAACACCTCAGAACCTCTCCACCAAACACCTCAGAACCTCTCCTCCAAACACCTCAGAACCTCTCCTCCAAACACCTCAGAACCTCACCTCCAAACACCTCAGAACCTCTCCTCCAAACACCTCAGAACCTCACCTCCAAACACCTCAGAACCTCTCCTCCAAACACCTCAGAACCTCTCCTCCAAACACCTCAGAACCTCTCCTCCAAGCACCTCAGAACCTCTCCTCCAAACACCTCAGAACCTCTCCTCCAAACACCTCAGAACAAGCCCTCCAAACACCTCAGAACAAGTCCTCCAAACACCTCAGAACAAGTCCACCACTGACCGAGCAAGTCCTCCAGTCACAGAACAAATCCACCAATCACAGAACAAGTCCTACAACCACTGAAAAATATCTCTACTCACAGTTGAAGTTCTCCAGGCATAGGACAAATTCTCCAATCTAAGACCAATTTCACCTCTAAGAGAACAAGCCCTCCAAACACCTCAGAACCTCTCCTCCAAACACCTCAGAACCTCTCCTCCAAACACCTCAGAACAAGTCCTCCAAACACCTCAGAACCTCTCCTCCAAACACCTCAGAACCTCCCCTCCAAACACCTCAGAACCTCCCCTCCAAACACCTCAGAACCTCCCCTCCAAACACCTCAGAACCTCCCCTCCAAACACCTCAGAACAAGCCCTCCAAACACCTCAGAAAAAGCCCACCAAACACCTCAGAACAAGTCCTCCAAACACCTCAGAACGTCTCCTCCAAACACCTCAGAACCTCTCCTCCAAACACCTCAGAACCTCTCCTCCAAACACCTCAGAACCTCTCCTCCAAACACCTCTGAACCTCTCCTCCAAACACCTCTGAACCTCTCCTCCAAACACCTCTGAACCTCTCCTCCAAACACCTCTGAACCTCTCCTCCAAACACCTCTGAACCTCTCCTCCAAACACCTCAGAACCTCTCCTCCAAACACCTCAGAACCTCTCCTCCAAACACCTCAGAACCTCTCCTCCAAACAACACAGAACCTCTGCTCCAAACAACACAGAACCTCTCCTCCAAACAACACAGAACCTCTCCTCCAAACAACACAGAACCTCTCCTCCAAACAACACAGAACCTCTCCTCCAAACAACACAGAACCTCTCCTCCAAACACCTCAGAAGAAGCCCTCCAAACACCTCAGAACAAATCCACCAATCACAGAACAAGTCCTACAACCAATGAAAAATGTCTCTACTCACAGTTGAAGATCTCCAGGCACAGGAGAAATTCTCCAATCGAAGACCAATTTCACCTGTAAGAGAAGAAGCCCTCCAAACACCTCAGAACCTCTCCTCCAAACACCTCAGAACCTCTCCTCCAAACACCTCAGAACCTCTCCTCCAAACACCTCAGAACCTCTCCTCCAAACACCTCAGAACCTCTCCACCAAACACCTCAGAACCTCTCCTCCAAACACCTCAGAACCACTCCTCCAAACACCTCAGAACCTCTGCTCCAAACACCTCAGAACCTCTCCTACAAACTCCTCAGAACCTCTCCTCCAAACACCTCAGAACCTCTCCTCCAAACACCTCAGAACCTCTCCTCCAAACACCTCAGAACCTCTCCTCCAAACACCTCAGAACCTCTCCTCCAAACACCTCAGAACCTCTCCTCCAAACACCTCAGAACAAGCTCTGCAAACACCTGAGAACCTCTCCTCCAAACACCTCAGAACGTCTCCTCCAAACACCTCAGAACAAGCCCTCCAAACACCTAAGAAAAAAGCCCTCCAAACACCTCAGAACAAGCCCTCCAAACAACTCAGAACAAGTCCACCAATGCCCAAACAAGTCCTCCTGTCACAGAACAAACCCACCAATCACAGAACAAGTCCTACAACCACTGAAAAATATCTCTACTCACAGTTGAAGATCTACAGGCACAGGACAAATTCTCCAATCTAAGACCAATTTCACCTGTAAGAGAACAAGCCCTCCAAACACCTCAGAACCACTCCTCCAAACACCTCAGAACCTCTCCTCCAAACACCTCAGAACCTCTCCTCCAAACACCTCAGAACCTCTCCTCCAAACACCTCAGAACCTCTCCTCCAAACACCTCAGAACCTCTCCTCCAAACACCTCAGAACCTCTCCTCCAACCACCTCAGAACCTCTCCTCCAAACACCTCAGAACAAGCCCTCCAAACACCTCAGAACAAGCCCAGCAAACACCTCAGAACAATCCCTCCAAACACCTCAGAACCTCTCCACCAAACACCTCTAAACCTCTCCTCCAAACACCTCTGAACCTCTCCTCCAAACACCTCTGAACCTCTCCTCCAAACACCTCTGAACCTCTCCTCCAAACACCTCTGAACCTCTCCTCCAAACACCTCTGAACCTCTCCTCCAAACACCTCTGAACCTCTCCTCCAAACACCTCTGAACCTCTCCTCCAAACACCTCTGAACCTCTCCTCCAAACATCTCTGAACCTCTCCTCCAAACACCTCTGAACCTCTCCTCCAAACACCTCTGAACCTCTCCTCCAAACACCTCTGAACCTCTCCTCCAAACACCTCTGAACCTCTCCTCCAAACACCTCTGAACCTCTCCTCCAAACACCTCTGAACCTCTCCTCCAAACACCTCAGAACAAGCCCTCCAAACACCTCAGAACAAGCCCTCCAAACACCTCAGAATAAGCCCTACAAACCCCTCAGAACCTCTCCTCCAAACACCTCAGAACAAGCACTCCAAACACCTCAGAACCTCTCCTCCAAACACCTCAGAACCTCTCCTGCAAACACCTCAGAACCTCTCCTGCAAACACCTCAGAACCTCTCCTCCAAACACCTCAGAACCTCTCCTCCAAACACCTCAGAACCTCTCCTCCAAACACCTCAGAACCTCTCCTCCAAACACCTCAGAACCTCTCCTCCAAACACCTCAGAACCTCTCCTCCAAACACCTCAGAACAAGCCCTCCAAACACCTCAGAACAAGCCCTCCAAACACCTCAGAACAAGCCCTCCAAACACCTCAGAAGAAGCCCTCCAAACACCTCAGAACCTCTTTTCCAAGCACCTCAGAACCTCTCCACCAAACACCTCAGAACCTCTCCACCAAAGACCTTAGAACCTCTCCACCAAACTCCTCAGAACCTCTCCTCCAAACACCTCAGAACCTCTCCACCAAAGACCTTAGAACCTCTCCACCAAACTCCTCAGAACCTCTCCTCCAAACACCTCAAAACAAGCCCTCGAAACACCTTAGAACAAGCCCTCCAAACACCTCAGAACCTCTCCTCCAAACACCTCAGAACCTCTCCTCCAAACACCTCAGAACAAGCCCTCCAAACACCTCAGAACAAGCCCTCCAATCACCTCAGAACAAGCCCTCCAATCACCTCAGAACAAGTCCTCCAAACACCTCAGAACAAGCCCTCCAAACACCTCAGAACAAGCCCTCCAAACACCTCAGAACCTCTCCTCCAAACACCTCAGAACCTCTCCACCAAACACCTCAGAACCTCTCCACCAAACACCTCAGAATCTCTCCTCCAAACACCTCAGAACCTCTCCTCCAAACACCTCGGAACAAGCCCTCCAAACACCTCAGAACAAGCTCTCCAAACACCTCAGAACCTCTCCTCCAAACACCTCAGAACCTCTCCTCCAAACACCTCAGAACCTCTCCTCCAAACACCTCAGAACCTCTCCTCCAAACACCTCAGAACCTCTCCTCCAAACACCTCAGAACAAGCCCTCCAAACACCTAAGAACAAGCCCTCCAAACACCTAAGAACAAGCCCTCCAAACACCTCAGAACCTCTCCTCCAAACACCTCAGAACAAGCCCTCCAAACACCTCAGAACAAGCTCTCCAAACACCGCAGAACAAGCTCTCCAAACACCGCAGAACAAGCCCTCCAAACACCTCAGAACAAGCCCTCCACACACCTCAGAACAAGCCCTCCACACAACTCAGAACAAGCCCTCCACACAACTCAGAACAAGCCCTCCAAACACCTCTGAACAAGCCCTCCAAACACCTCAGAACCTCTCCTCCAAACACCTCAGAACCTCTCCACCAAACACCTCAGAGCCTCTCCACCAAACACCTCAGAACCTCTCCTCCAAACACCTCAGAACCTCTCCTCCAAACACCTCAGAACAAGCCCTCCAAACACCTCAGAACAAGCCCTCCAAACACCTCAGAATAAGCCCTCCAAACACCTCAGAACAAGCCCTCCAAACACCTCAGAACAAGCCCAGCAAACACCTCAGAACAATCCCTCCAAACACCTCAGAACCTCTCCACCAAACACCTCTAAACCTCTCCTCCAAACACCTCTGAACCTCTCCACCAAACACCTCAGAGCCTCTCCTCCAAAAACCTCAGAACCTCTCCTCCAAACACCTCAGAACAAGCCCTCCAAACACCTCAGAACAAGCCCTCCAAACACCTCAGAATAAGCCCTCCAAACACCTCAGAACAAGCCCTCCAAACACCTCAGAACAAGCCCAGCAAACACCTCAGAACAATCCCTCCAAACACCTCAGAACCTCTCCACCAAACACCTCAGAACCTCTCCTCCAAACACCTCTGAACCTCTCCTCCAAACACCTCTGAACCTCTCCTCCAAACACCTCTGAACCTCTCCTCCAAACACCTCTGAACCTCTCCTCCAAACACCTCTGAACCTCTCCTCCAAACACCTCTGAACCTCTCCTCCAAACACCTCTGAACCTCTCCTCCAAACACCTCTGAACCTCTCCTCCAAACACCTCTGAACCTCTCCTCCAAACACCTCTGAACCTCTCCTCCAAACATCTCTGAACCTCTCCTCCAAACACCTCTGAACCTCTCCTCCAAACACCTCTGAACCTCTCCTCCAAACACCTCTGAACCTCTCCTCCAAACACCTCTGAACCTCTCCTCCAAACACCTCTGAACCTCTCCTCCAAACACCTCTGAACCTCTCCTCCAAACACCTCTGAACCTCTCCTCCAAACACCTCTGAACCTCTCCTCCAAACACCTCAGAACAAGCCCTCCAAACACCTCAGAACAAGCCCTCCAAACACCTCAGAATAAGCCCTCCAAACACCTCAGAATAAGCCCTCCAAACACCTCAGAACCTCTCCTCCATACACCTCAGAACCTCTCCTCCAAACACCTCAGAACCTCTCCTCCAAACACCTCAGAACCTCTCCTCCAAACACCTCAGAACCTCTCCTCCTAACACCTCAGAACCTCTCCTCCAAACACCTCAGAACCTCTCCTCCAAACACCTCAGAACAAGTCCTCCAAACACCTCAGAACAAGTCCTCCAAACACCTCAGAACAAGTCCTCCAAACACCTCAGAACCTCTCCTCCACACACGTCAGAACCTCTCCTCCACACACCTCAGAACCTCTCCTCCAAACACCTCAGAACCTCTCCTCCAAACACCTCTGAACCTCTCCTCCAAACACCTCTGAACCTCTCCTCCAAACACCTCTGAACCTCTCCTCCAAACACCTCTGAACCTCTCCTCCAAACACCTCTGAACCTCTCCTCCAAACACCTCAGAACAAGCCCTCCAAACACCTCAGAACAAGCCCTCCAAACACCTCAGAATAAGCCCTACAAACCCCTCAGAACCTCTCCTCCAAACACCTCAGAACAAGCACTCCAAACACCTCAGAACCTCTCCTCCAAACACCTCAGAACCTCTCCTGCAAACACCTCAGAACCTCTCCTCCAAACACCTCAGAACCTCTCCTCCAAACACCTCAGAACCTCTCCTCCAAACACCTCAGAACCTCTCCTCCAAACACCTCAGAACCTCTCCTCCAAACACCTCAGAACCTCTCCTCCTAACACCTCAGAACCTCTCCTCCAAACACCTCAGAACCTCTCCTCCAAACACCTCAGAACCTCTCCTCCAAACACCTCAGAACAAGTCCTCCAAACACCTCAGAACCTCTCCTCCAAACATCTCTGAACCTCTCCTCCACACACCTCAGAACCTCTCCTCCAAACACCTCTGAACCTCTCCTCCAAACACCTCTGAACCTCTCCTCCAAACACCTCTGAACCTCTCCTCCAAACACCTCTGAACCTCTCCTCCAAACACCTCTGAACCTCTCCTCCAAACACCTCTGAACCTCTCCTCCAAACACCTCAGAACAAGCCCTCCAAACACCTCAGAATAAGCCCTACAAACCCCTCAGAACCTCTCCTCCAAACACCTCAGAACAAGCACTCCAAACACCTCAGAACCTCTCCTCCAAACACCTCAGAACCTCTCCTGCAAACACCTCAGAACCTCTCCTCCAAACACCTCAGAACCTCTCCTCCAAACACCTCAGAACCTCTCCTCCACACACCTCAGAACCTCTCCTCCAAACACCTCAGAACCTCTCCTCCAAACACATCAGAACCTCTCCTCCTAACACCTCTGAACCTCTCCTCCTAACACCTCTGAACCTCTCCTCCAAACACCTCTGAACCTCTCCTCCAAACACCTCTGAACCTCTCCTCCAAACACCTCTGAACCTCTCCTCCAAACACCTCAGAACAAGCCCTCCAAACACCTCAGAACAAGCCCTCCAAACACCTCAGAATAAGCCCTCCAAACACCTCAGAATAAGCCCTCCAAACACCTCAGAACCTCTCCTCCATACACCTCAGAACCTCTCCTGCAAACACCTCAGAACCTCTCCTCCAAACACCTCAGAACCTCTCCTCCAAACACCTCAGAACCTCTCCTCCTAACACCTCAGAACCTCTCCTCCAAACACCTCAGAACCTCTCCTCCAAACACCTCAGAACCTCTCCTCCAAACACCTCAGAACAAGTCCTCCAAACACCTCAGAATAAGCCCTACAAACCCCTCAGAACCTCTCCTCCAAACACCTCAGAACCTCTCCTCCTAACACCTCTGAACCTCTCCTCCAAACAACACAGAACCTCTGCTCCAAACAACACAGAACCTCTCCTCCAAACAACACAGAACCTCTCCTCCAAACAACACAGAACCTCTCCTCCAAACAACACAGAACCTCTCCTCCAAACAACACAGAACCTCTCCTCCAAACACCTCAGAAGAAGCCCTCCAAACACCTCAGAACAAATCCACCAATCACAGAACAAGTCCTACAACCAATGAAAAATGTCTCTACTCACAGTTGAAGATCTCCAGGCACAGGAGAAATTCTCCAATCTAAGACCAATTTCACCTGTAAGAGAAGAAGCCCTCCAAACACCTCAGAACCTCTCCTCCAAACACCTCAGAACCTCTCCTCCAAACACCTCAGAACCTCTCCTCCAAACACCTCAGAACCTCTCCTCCAAACACCTCAGAACCTCTCCACCAAACACCTCAGAACCTCTCCTCCAAACACCTCAGAACCACTCCTCCAAACACCTCAGAACCTCTGCTCCAAACACCTCAGAACCTCTCCTCCAAACTCCTCAGAACCTCTCCTCCAAACACCTCAGAACCTCTCCTCCAAACACCTCAGAACCTCTCCTCCAAACACCTCAGAACCTCTCCTCCAAACACCTCAGAACCTCTCCTCCAAACACCTCAGAACCTCTCCTCCAAACACCTCAGAACAAGCTCTGCAAACACCTGAGAACCTCTCCTCCAAACACCTCAGAACGTCTCCTCCAAACACCTCAGAACAAGCCCTCCAAACACCTAAGAAAAAAGCCCTCCAAACACCTCAGAACAAGCCCTCCAAACAACTCAGAACAAGTCCACCAATGCCCAAACAAGTCCTCCTGTCACAGAACAAACCCACCAATCACAGAACAAGTCCTACAACCACTGAAAAATATCTCTACTCACAGTTGAAGATCTACAGGCACAGGACAAATTCTCCAATCTAAGACCAATTTCACCTGTAAGAGAACAAGCCCTCCAAACACCTCAGAACCTCTCCTCCAAACACCTCAGAACCTCTCCTCCAAACACCTCAGAACCTCTCCTCCAAACACCTCAGAACCTCTCCTCCAAACACCTCAGAACCTCTCCTCCAAACACCTCAGAACCTCTCCTCCAAACACCTCAGAACCTCTCCTCCAACCACCTCAGAACCTCTCCTCCAAACACCTCAGAACAAGCCCTCCAAACACCTCAGAACAAGCCCAGCAAACACCTCAGAACAATCCCTCCAAACACCTCAGAACCTCTCCACCAAACACCTCTAAACCTCTCCTCCAAACACCTCTGAACCTCTCCTCCAAACACCTCTGAACCTCTCCTCCAAACACCTCTGAACCTCTCCTCCAAACACCTCTGAACCTCTCCTCCAAACACCTCTGAACCTCTCCTCCAAACACCTCTGAACCTCTCCTCCAAACACCTCTGAACCTCTCCTCCAAACACCTCAGAACCTCTCCTCCAAACACCTCAGAACCTCTCCTCCAAACACCTCTGAACCTCTCCTCCAAACATCTCTGAACCTCTCCTCCAAACACCTCTGAACCTCTCCTCCAAACACCTCTGAACCTCTCCTCCAAACACCTCTGAACCTCTCCTCCAAACACCTCTGAACCTCTCCTCCAAACACCTCTGAACCTCTCCTCCAAACACCTCTGAACCTCTCCTCCAAACACCTCTGAACCTCTCCTCCAAACACCTCAGAACAAGCCCTCCAAACACCTCAGAACAAGCCCTCCAAACACCTCAGAATAAGCCCTACAAACCCCTCAGAACCTCTCCTCCAAACACCTCAGAACAAGCACTCCAAACACCTCAGAACCTCTCCTCCAAACACCTCAGAACCTCTCCTGCAAACACCTCAGAACCTCTCCTCCAAACACCTCAGAACCTCTCCTCCAAACACCTCAGAACCTCTCCTCCAAACACCTCAGAACCTCTCCTCCAAACACCTCAGAACCTCTCCTCCAAACACCTCAGAACAAGCCCTCCAAACACCTCAGAACAAGCCCTCCAAACACCTCAGAACAAGCCCTCCAAACACCTCAGAACAAGCCCTCCAAACACCTCAGAAGAAGCCCTCAAAACACCTCAGAACCTCTTTTCCAAGCACCTCAGAACCTCTCCACCAAACACCTCAGAACCTCTCCACCAAAGACCTTAGAACCTCTCCACCAAACTCCTCAGAACCTCTCCTCCAAACACCTCAGAACCTCTCCACCAAAGACCTTAGAACCTCTCCACCAAACTCCTCAGAACCTCTCCTCCAAACACCTCAAAACAAGCCCTCGAAACACCTTAGAACAAGCCCTCCAAACACCTCAGAACCTCTCCTCCAAACACCTCAGAACCTCTCCTCCAAACACCTCAGAACAAGCCCTCCAAACACCTCAGAACAAGCCCTCCAATCACCTCAGAACAAGTCCTCCAAACACCTCAGAACAAGCCCTCCAAACACCTCAGAACAAGCCCTCCAAACACCTCAGAACCTCTCCTCCAAACACCTCAGAACCTCTCCACCAAACACCTCAGAACCTCTCCACCAAACACCTCAGAATCTCTCCTCCAAACACCTCAGAACCTCTCCTCCAAACACCTCGGAACAAGCC
This sequence comes from Ara ararauna, assembly GCA_028858755.1. Lineage (NCBI taxonomy): Eukaryota > Metazoa > Chordata > Aves > Psittaciformes > Psittacidae > Ara > Ara ararauna. The sequence continues at coordinate 966,373 of CM054378.1, forward strand.
CTCCAAACACCTCAGAACCTCTCCTCCAAACACCTCAGAACCTCTCCTCCAAACACCTCAGAACCTCTCCTCCAAACACCTCAGAACCTCTCCTCCAAACACCTCAGAACCTCTCCTCCAAACACCTCAGAACCTCTCCTCCAAACACCTCAGAACAAGCCCTCCAAACACCTAAGAACAAGCCCTCCAAACACCTCAGAACCTCTCCTCCAAACACCTCAGAACCTCTCCTCCAAACACCTCAGAACAAGCCCTCCAAACACCTCAGAACAAGCTCTCCAAACACCGCAGAACAAGCTCTCCAAACACCGCAGAACAAGCCCTCCAAACACCTCAGAACAAGCCCTCCACACAACTCAGAACAAGCCCTCCACACAACTCAGAACAAGCCCTCCAAACACCTCTGAACAAGCCCTCCAAACACCTCAGAACCTCTCCTCCAAACACCTCAGAACCTCTCCACCAAACACCTCAGAGCCTCTCCACCAAACACCTCAGAACCTCTCCTCCAAACACCTCAGAACCTCTCCTCCAAACACCTCAGAACAAGCCCTCCAAACACCTCAGAACAAGCCCTCCAAACACCTCAGAATAAGCCCTCCAAACACCTCAGAACAAGCCCTCCAAACACCTCAGAACAAGCCCAGCAAACACCTCAGAACAATCCCTCCAAACACCTCAGAACCTCTCCACCAAACACCTCTAAACCTCTCCTCCAAACACCTCTGAACCTCTCCACCAAACACCTCAGAGCCTCTCCTCCAAACACCTCAGAACCTCTCCTCCAAACACCTCAGAACAAGCCCTCCAAACACCTCAGAACAAGCCCTCCAAACACCTCAGAATAAGCCCTCCAAACACCTCAGAACAAGCCCTCCAAACACCTCAGAACAAGCCCAGCAAACACCTCAGAACAATCCCTCCAAACACCTCAGAACCTCTCCACCAAACACCTCTAAACCTCTCCTCCAAACACCTCTGAACCTCTCCTCCAAACACCTCTGAACCTCTCCTCCAAACACCTCTGAACCTCTCCTCCAAACACCTCTGAACCTCTCCTCCAAACACCTCTGAACCTCTCCTCCAAACACCTCTGAACCTCTCCTCCAAACACCTCTGAACCTCTCCTCCAAACACCTCTGAACCTCTCCTCCAAACACCTCTGAACCTCTCCTCCAAACATCTCTGAACCTCTCCTCCAAACACCTCTGAACCTCTCCTCCAAACACCTCTGAACCTCTCCTCCAAACACCTCTGAACCTCTCCTCCAAACACCTCTGAACCTCTCCTCCAAACACCTCCGAACCTCTCCTCCAAACACCTCTGAACCTCTCCTCCAAACACCTCTGAACCTCTCCTCCAAACACCTCAGAACAAGCCCTCCAAACACCTCAGAACAAGCCCTCCAAACACCTCAGAATAAGCCCTCCAAACACCTCAGAATAAGCCCTCCAAACACCTCAGAACCTCTCCTCCATACACCTCAGAACCTCTCCTGCAAACACCTCAGAACCTCTCCTCCAAACACCTCAGAACCTCTCCTCCAAACACCTCAGAACCTCTCCTCCTAACACCTCAGAACCTCTCCTCCAAACACCTCAGAACCTCTCCTCCAAACACCTCAGAACCTCTCCTCCAAACACCTCAGAACCTCTCCTCCAAACACCTCAGAACAAGTCCTCCAAACACCTCAGAACAAGTCCTCCAAACACCTCAGAACAAGTCCTCCAAACACCTCAGAACCTCTCCTCCACACACGTCAGAACCTCTCCTCCAAACACCTCAGAACCTCTCCTCCAAACACCTCTGAACCTCTCCTCCAAACACCTCTGAACCTCTCCTCCAAACACCTCTGAACCTCTCCTCCAAACACCTCTGAACCTCTCCTCCAAACACCTCTGAACCTCTCCTCCAAACACCTCTGAACCTCTCCTCCAAACACCTCAGAACAAGCCCTCCAAACACCTCAGAACAAGCCCTCCAAACACCTCAGAATAAGCCCTACAAACCCCTCAGAACCTCTCCTCCAAACACCTCAGAACCTCTCCTCCAAACACCTCAGAACCTCTCCTCCAAACACCTCAGAACCTCTCCTCCAAACACCTCAGAACCTCTCCTCCAAACACCTCAGAACCTCTCCTCCAAACACCTCAGAACCTCTCCTCCAAACACCTCAGAACCTCTCCTCCAACCACCTCAGAACCTCTCCTCCAAACACCTCAGAACAAGCCCTCCAAACACCTCAGAACCTCTCCTCCAAACACCTCTGAACCTCTCCTCCAAACACCTCTGAACCTCTCCTCCAAACACCTCTGAACCTCTCCTCCAAACACCTCTGAACCTCTCCTCCAAACACCTCTGAACCTCTCCTCCAAACACCTCTGAACCTCTCCTCCAAACACCTCTGAACCTCTCCTCCAAACACCTCTGAACCTCTCCTCCAAACACCTCTGAACCTCTCCTCCAAACACCTCTGAACCTCTCCTCCAAACATCTCTGAACCTCTCCTCCAAACACCTCTGAACCTCTCCTCCAAACACCTCTGAACCTCTCCTCCAAACACCTCTGAACCTCTCCTCCAAACACCTCTGAACCTCTCCTCCAAACACCTCTGAACCTCTCCTCCAAACACCTCTGAACCTCTCCTCCAAACACCTCAGAACAAGCCCTCCAAACACCTCAGAACAAGCCCTCCAAACACCTCAGAATAAGCCCTACAAACCCCTCAGAACCTCTCCTCCAAACACCTCAGAACAAGCACTCCAAACACCTCAGAACCTCTCCTCCAAACACCTCAGAACCTCTCCTGCAAACACCTCAGAACCTCTCCTCCAAACACCTCAGAACCTCTCCTCCAAACACCTCAGAACCTCTCCTCCAAACACCTCAGAACCTCTCCTCCAAACACCTCAGAACCTCTCCTCCAAACACCTCAGAACCTCTCCTCCAAACACCTCAGAACAAGCCCTCCAAACACCTCAGAACAAGCCCTCCAAACACCTCAGAACAAGCCCTCCAAACACCTCAGAACAAGCCCTCCAAACACCTCAGAAGAAGCCCTCCAAACACCTCAGAACCTCTTTTCCAAGCACCTCAGAACCTCTCCACCAAACACCTCAGAACCTCTCCACCAAAGACCTTAGAACCTCTCCACCAAACTCCTCAGAACCTCTCCTCCAAACACCTCAGAACCTCTCCACCAAAGACCTTAGAACCTCTCCACCAAACTCCTCAGAACCTCTCCTCCAAACACCTCAAAACAAGCCCTCGAAACACCTTAGAACAAGCCCTCCAAACACCTCAGAACCTCTCCTCCAAACACCTCAGAACCTCTCCTCCAAACACCTCAGAACAAGCCCTCCAAACACCTCAGAACAAGCCCTCCAATCACCTCAGAACAAGTCCTCCAAACACCTCAGAACAAGCCCTCCAAACACCTCAGAACAAGCCCTCCAAACACCTCAGAACCTCTCCTCCAAACACCTCAGAACCTCTCCACCAAACACCTCAGAACCTCTCCACCAAACACCTCAGAATCTCTCCTCCAAACACCTCAGAACCTCTCCTCCAAACACCTCGGAACAAGCCCTCCAAACACCTCAGAACCTCTCCTCCAAACACCTCAGAACCTCTCCTCCAAACACCTCAGAACCTCTCCTCCAAACACCTCAGAACCTCTCCTCCAAACACCTCAGAACCTCTCCTCCAAACACCTCAGAACCTCTCCTCCAAACACCTCAGAACAAGCCCTCCAAACACCTAAGAACAAGCCCTCCAAACACCTCAGAACCTCTCCTCCAAACACCTCAGAACAAGCCCTCCAAACACCTCAGAACAAGCTCTCCAAACACCGCAGAACAAGCTCTCCAAACACCGCAGAACAAGCCCTCCAAACACCTCAGAACAAGCCCTCCACACAACTCAGAACAAGCCCTCCACACAACTCAGAACAAGCCCTCCAAACACCTCTGAACAAGCCCTCCAAACACCTCAGAACCTCTCCTCCAAACACCTCAGAACCTCTCCACCAAACACCTCAGAGCCTCTCCACCAAACACCTCAGAACCTCTCCTCCAAACACCTCAGAACCTCTCCTCCAAACACCTCAGAACAAGCCCTCCAAACACCTCAGAACAAGCCCTCCAAACACCTCAGAATAAGCCCTCCAAACACCTCAGAACAAGCCCTCCAAACACCTCAGAACAAGCCCAGCAAACACCTCAGAACAATCCCTCCAAACACCTCAGAACCTCTCCACCAAACACCTCTAAACCTCTCCTCCAAACACCTCTGAACCTCTCCACCAAACACCTCAGAGCCTCTCCTCCAAACACCTCAGAACCTCTCCTCCAAACACCTCAGAACAAGCCCTCCAAACACCTCAGAACAAGCCCTCCAAACACCTCAGAACAAGCCCTCCAAACACCTCAGAACAAGCCCAGCAAACACCTCAGAACAATCCCTCCAAACACCTCAGAACCTCTCCACCAAACACCTCTAAACCTCTCCTCCAAACACCTCTGAACCTCTCCTCCAAACACCTCTGAACCTCTCCTCCAAACACCTCTGAACCTCTCCTCCAAACACCTCTGAACCTCTCCTCCAAACACCTCTGAACCTCTCCTCCAAACACCTCTGAACCTCTCCTCCAAACACCTCTGAACCTCTCCTCCAAACACCTCTGAACCTCTCCTCCAAACACCTCTGAACCTCTCCTCCAAACATCTCTGAACCTCTCCTCCAAACACCTCTGAACCTCTCCTCCAAACACCTCTGAACCTCTCCTCCAAACACCTCTGAACCTCTCCTCCAAACACCTCTGAACCTCTCCTCCAAACACCTCTGAACCTCTCCTCCAAACACCTCTGAACCTCTCCTCCAAACACCTCTGAACCTCTCCTCCAAACACCTCTGAACCTCTCCTCCAAACACCTCAGAACAAGCCCTCCAAACACCTCAGAACAAGCCCTCCAAACACCTCAGAATAAGCCCTCCAAACACCTCAGAATAAGCCCTCCAAACACCTCAGAACCTCTCCTCCATACACCTCAGAACCTCTCCTGCAAACACCTCAGAACCTCTCCTCCAAACACCTCAGAACCTCTCCTCCAAACACCTCAGAACCTCTCCTCCTAACACCTCAGAACCTCTCCTCCAAACACCTCAGAACCTCTCCTCCAAACACCTCAGAACCTCTCCTCCAAACACCTCAGAACCTCTCCTCCAAACACCTCAGAACAAGTCCTCCAAACACCTCAGAACAAGTCCTCCAAACACCTCAGAACAAGTCCTCCAAACACCTCAGAACCTCTCCTCCACACACGTCAGAACCTCTCCTCCAAACACCTCAGAACCTCTCCTCCAAACACCTCTGAACCTCTCCTCCAAACACCTCTGAACCTCTCCTCCAAACACCTCTGAACCTCTCCTCCAAACACCTCTGAACCTCTCCTCCAAACACCTCTGAACCTCTCCTCCAAACACCTCTGAACCTCTCCTCCAAACACCTCAGAACAAGCCCTCCAAACACCTCAGAACAAGCCCTCCAAACACCTCAGAATAAGCCCTACAAACCCCTCAGAACCTCTCCTCCAAACACCTCAGAACAAGCACTCCAAACACCTCAGAACCTCTCCTCCAAACACCTCAGAACCTCTCCTGCAAACACCTCAGAACCTCTCCTCCAAACACCTCAGAACCTCTCCTCCAAACACCTCAGAACCTCTCCTCCAAACACCTCAGAACCTCTCCTCCAAACACCTCAGAACCTCTCCTCCAAACACCTCAGAACCTCTCCTCCAAACACCTCAGAACCTCTCCTCCAAACACCTCAGAACCTCTCCTCCAAACACCTCAGAACAAGTCCTCCAAACACCTCAGAACAAGTCCTCCAAACACCTCAGAACCTCTCCTCCAAACATCTCTGAACCTCTCCTCCACACACCTCAGAACCTCTCCTCCAAACACCTCTGAACCTCTCCTCCAAACACCTCTGAACCTCTCCTCCAAACACCTCTGAACCTCTCCTCCAAACACCTCTGAACCTCTCCTCCAAACACCTCTGAACCTCTCCTCCAAACACCTCTGAACCTCTCCTCCAAACACCTCTGAACCTCTCCTCCAAACACCTCAGAACAAGCCCTCCAAACACCTCAGAATAAGCCCTACAAACCCCTCAGAACCTCTCCTCCAAACACCTCAGAACAAGCACTCCAAACACCTCAGAACCTCTCCTCCAAACACCTCAGAACCTCTCCTGCAAACACCTCAGAACCTCTCCTCCAAACACCTCAGAACCTCTCCTCCAAACACCTCAGAACCTCTCCTCCACACACCTCAGAACCTCTCCTCCAAACACCTCAGAACCTCTCCTCCAAACACCTCAGAACCTCTCCTCCTAACACCTCTGAACCTCTCCTCCTAACACCTCTGAACCTCTCCTCCAAACACCTCTGAACCTCTCCTCCAAACACCTCTGAACCTCTCCTCCAAACACCTCTGAACCTCTCCTCCAAACACCTCAGAACAAGCCCTCCAAACACCTCAGAACAAGCCCTCCAAACACCTCAGAATAAGCCCTCCAAACACCTCAGAATAAGCCCTCCAAACACCTCAGAACCTCTCCTCCATACACCTCAGAACCTCTCCTGCAAACACCTCAGAACCTCTCCTCCAAACACCTCAGAACCTCTCCTCCAAACACCTCAGAACCTCTCCTCCTAACACCTCAGAACCTCTCCTCCAAACACCTCAGAACCTCTCCTCCAAACACCTCAGAACCTCTCCTCCAAACACCTCAGAACAAGTCCTCCAAACACCTCAGAATAAGCCCTACAAACCCCTCAGAACCTCTCCTCCAAACACCTCAGAACCTCTCCTCCTAACACCTCTGAACCTCTCCTCCAAACACCTCTGAACCTCTCCTCCAAACACCTCTGAACCTCTCCTCCAAACACCTCAGAACAAGTCCTCCAAACACCTCAGAACAAGTCCTCCAAACACCTCAGAACAAGCCCTCCAAACACCTTAGAACAAGCCCTCCAAACACCTCACAACCTCTCCTCCACACACCTCAGAACCTCTCCTCCACACACCTCAGAACCTCTCCTCCAAACACCTCAGAACCTCTCCTCCAAACACCTCAGAAACTCTCCTCCAAACACCTCAGAACCTCTCCTCCAAACACCTCAGAACCTCTCCTCCAAACACCTCAGAACCTCTCCTCCAAACACCTCAGAACAAGCCCTCCAAACACCTCAGAACCTCTCCTCCAAACACCTCTGAACCTCTCCTCCAAACACCTCAGAACAAGCCCTCCAAACACCTCAGAATAAGCCCTACAAACCCCTCAGAACCTCTCCTCCAAACACCTCAGAACAAGCACTCCAAACACCTCAGAACCTCTCCTCCAAACACCTCAGAACCTCTCCTGCAAACACCTCAGAACCTCTCCTCCAAACACCTCAGAACCTCTCCTCCAAACACCTCAGAACCTCTCCTCCACACACCTCAGAACCTCTCCTCCAAACACCTCAGAACCTCTCCTCCAAACACCTCAGAACCTCTCCTCCTAACACCTCTGAACCTCTCCTCCTAACACCTCTGAACCTCTCCTCCAAACACCTCTGAACCTCTCCTCCAAACACCTCTGAACCTCTCCTCCAAACACCTCTGAACCTCTCCTCCAAACACCTCAGAACAAGCCCTCCAAACACCTCAGAACAAGCCCTCCAAACACCTCAGAATAAGCCCTCCAAACACCTCAGAATAAGCCCTCCAAACACCTCAGAACCTCTCCTCCATACACCTCAGAACCTCTCCTGCAAACACCTCAGAAACTCTCCTCCAAACACCTCAGAACCTCTCCTCCAAACACCTCAGAACCTCTCCTCCTAACACCTCAGAACCTCTCCTCCAAACACCTCAGAACCTCTCCTCCAAACACCTCAGAACCTCTCCTCCAAACACCTCAGAACAAGTCCTCCAAACACCTCAGAATAAGCCCTACAAACCCCTCAGAACCTCTCCTCCAAACACCTCAGAACCTCTCCTCCTAACACCTCTGAACCTCTCCTCCAAACACCTCTGAACCTCTCCTCCAAACACCTCTGAACCTCTCCTCCAAACACCTCAGAACAAGTCCTCCAAACACCTCAGAACAAGTCCTCCAAACACCTCAGAACAAGCCCTCCAAACACCTTAGAACAAGCCCTCCAAACACCTCACAACCTCTCCTCCACACACCTCAGAACCTCTCCTCCACACACCTCAGAACCTCTCCTCCAAACACCTCAGAACCTCTCCTCCAAACACCTCAGAACCTCTCCTCCTAACACCTCAGAACCTCTCCTCCTAACACCTCAGAACAAGTCCTCCAAACACCTCAGAACAAGTCCTCCAAACACCTTAGAACAAGCCCTCCAAACACCTCACAACCTCTCCTCCACACACCTCAGAACCTCTCCTCCACACACCTCAGAACCTCTCCTCCAAACACCTCAGAACCTCTCCTCCAAACACCTCAGAAACTCTCCTCCAAACACCACAGAACCTCTCCTCCAAACACCTCAGAACCTCTCCTCCTAACACCTCAGAACCTCTCCTCCAAACACCTCAGAACAAGCCCTCCAAACACCTCAGAACAAGCCCTCCAAACACCTCAGAACAAGCCCTCCAAACACCTCAGAACCTCTCCTCCAAGCACCTCAGAACAAGCCCTCCAAACACCTCAGAACCTCTCCTCCAAACACCTCAGAACCTCTCCTCCAAACACCTCAGAACAAGCCCTCCAAACACCTCAGAACAAGCCCTCCAAACACCTCAGAACAAGCCCTCCAAACAACTCAGAACAAGTCCACCAATGCCCGAAAAATTCCTCCAGTCACAGAACAAATCCACCAATCACAGAACAAGTCCTACAACCCCTGAATAATGTCTCTACTCACAGTTGAAGATCTCCAGGCACAGGACAAATTCTTGAATCTAAGACCAATTTCACCTGTAAGAGAACAAGCCCTCCAAACACCTCAGAACCTCTCCTCCAAACACCTCAGAACAAGTCCTCCAAACACCTCAGAAGAAGCCCTCCAAACACCTCACAACCTCTCCTCCACACACCTCAGAACCTCTCCTCCACACACCTCAGAACCTCTCCTCCACACACCTCAGAACCTCTCCTCCACACACCTCAGAACCTCTCCTCCAAACACCTCAGAACCTCTCGTCCAAACACCTCAGAACCTCTCCTCCAAACACCTCAGAACCTCTCCTCCAAACACCTCAGAACAAGTCCTCCAAACACCTCAGAAGAAGCCCTCCAAACACCTCACAACCTCTCCTCCACACACCTCAGAACCTCTCCTCCACACACCTCAGAACCTCTCCTCCAAACACCTCAGAAACTCTCCTCCAAACACCTCAGAACCTGTCCTCCAAACACCTCAGAACAAGCCCTCCAAACAACTAAGAAAAAGTCCACCAATGCCCGAACAAGTCCTCCAGTCACAGAACAAATCCACCAATCACAGAACAAGTCCTACAACCACTGAATAATGTCTCTACTCACAGCTGAAGATCTCCAGGCACAGGACAAATTCTCGAATCTAAGACCAATTTCACCTGTAAGAGAACAAGCCCTCCAAACACCTCAGAACCTCTCCTCCAAACACCTCAGAACCTCTCCTCCAAACACCTCAGAACCTCTCCTCCAAACACCTCAGAACCTCTCCTCCTAACACCTCAGAACCTCTCCTCCAAACACCTCAGAACCTCTCCTCCAAACACCTCAGAACCTCTCCTCCAAACACCTCAGAACCTCTCCTCCAAACACCTCAGAACCTCTCCTCCAAACACCTCAGAACGTCTCCTCCAAACACCTCAGAACGTCTCCTCCAAACACCTCAGAACGTCTCCTCCAAACACCTCAGAACCTCTCCTCCAAACACCTCAGAACCTCTCCTCCTAACACCTCAGAACCTCTCCTCCAAACACCTCAGAACAAGTCCTCCAAACACCTCAGAACAAGTCCTCCAAACACCTTAGAACAAGCCCTCAAAACACCTCACAACCTCTCCTCCACACACCTCAGAACCTCTCCTCCACACACCTCAGAACCTCTCCTCCAAACACCTCAGAACCTCTCCTCCAAACACCTCAGAACCTCTCCTCCAAACACCTCAGAACCTCTCCTAAAAACACCTCAGAAACTCTCCTCCAAACACCTCAGAAACTCTCCTCCAAACACCTCAGAAACTCTCCTCCAAACACCACAGAACCTCTCCTCCAAACACCTCAGAACCTCTCCTCCAAACACCTCAGAACAAGCCCTCCAAACACCTCAGAACAAGCCCTCCAAACACCTCAGAACAAGCCCTCCAAACACCTCAGAACCTCTCCACCAAGCACCTCAGAACAAGCCCTCCAAACACCTCAGAACCTCTCCTCCAAACACCTCAGAACCTCTCCTCCAAACACCTCAGAACAAGCCCTCCAAACACCTCAGAACAAGTCCACCAATGCCCGAACAAGTCCTCCTGACACAGAACAAACCCACCAATCACAGAACAGGTCCTACAAACACTGAAAAATATCTCTACTCACAGTTGAAGATCTCCAGGCACAGGACAAATTCTCCAATCTAAGACCAATTTCACCTGTAAGAGAACAAGCCCTCCAAACACCTCAGAACCTCTCCTCCAAACACCTCAGAACCTCTCCTCCAAACACCTCAGAACCTCTCCTCCAAACACCTCAGAACCTCTCCTCCAAACACCACAGAACAAGCCCAGCAAACACCTCAGAACAAGCCCTCCAAACACCTCAGAACCCCTCCACCAAACACCTCTGAACCTCTCCTCCAAACACCTCTGAACCTCTCCTCCAAACGCCTCAGAACCTCTCCTCCAAACGCCTCAAAACCTCTCCTCCAAACACCTCAGAACAAGCCCTCCAAACACCTCAGAACAAGCCCTCCACACAACTCAGAACAAGCACTCCAAACACCTCAGAACCTCTCCTCCAAACACCTCAGAACCTCTCCTCCAAACACCTCAGAACAAGCTCTCCAAACACCTCAGAACAAGCCCTCCAAACACCTCAGAACAAGCCCTCCACACAACTCAGAACAAGCCCTCCAAACAACTCAGAACAAGCCCTCCAAACACCTCAGAACAAGCCCTCCAAACACCTCAGAACAAGTGCACCAATGCCCGAACAAGTCCTCCTGTCACAGAACAAATCCACCAATCACAGAACAAGTCCTACAACCACTGAAAAATATCTCTACTCACAGTTGAAGTTCTCCAGGCACAGGACAAATTCCCCAATCTAAGACCAATTTCACCTGTAAGAGAAGAAGCCCTCCAAACACCTCAGAACCTCTCCTCCAAACACCTCAGATCCTCTCCTCCAAACACCTCAGAACCTCTCCTCCAAACACCTCAGAACAACCCCTCCAAACACCTCAGAACCTCTCCTCCAAACACCTCAGAACCTCTCCTCCAAACACCTCAGAACCTCTCCTCCAAACACCTCAGAACCTCTCCTCCAAACACCTCAGAACCTCTCCTCCAAACACCTCAGAACCTCTCCTCCAAACACCTCAGAACCTCTCCTCCAAACAACTCAGAACCTCTCCTCCAGAAACCTCAGAACCTCTCCTCCAAACTCCTCAGAAAAAGCCCAGCAAACACCTCAGAACCTCTCCTCCAAACACCTCAGAACCTCTCCACCGAACACCTCAGAACCTCTCCTCCAAACACCTCAGAACCTCTCCTCCAAACACCTCAGAACCTCTCCTCCAAACGCCTCAGAACAAGCCCTCCAGACACCTCAGAACCTCTCCACCAAACACCTCTAAACCTCTCCTCCAAACACCTCAGATCCTCTCCTCCAAACACCTCAGAACCTCTCCTCCAAACACCTCAGAACAACCCCTCCAAACACCTCAGAACCTCTCCTCCAAACACCTCAGAACCTCTCCTCCAAACACCTCAGAACCTCTCCTCCAAACACCTCAGAACCTCTCCTCCAAACACCTCAGAACCTCTCCTCCAAACACCTCAGAACCTCTCCACCAAACACCTCAGAACCTCTCCTCCAAACACCTCAGAACCTCTCCCCCAGACACCTCAGAACCTCTCCTCCAGACACCTCAGAACCTCTCCTCCAAACTCCTCAGAACCTCTCCTCCAAACTCCTCAGAAAAAGCCCAGCAAACACCTCAGAACCTCTCCTCCAAACACCTCAGAACCTCTCCACCGAACACCTCAGAACCTCTCCTCCAAACACCTCAGAACCTCTCCTCCAAACACCTCAGAACCTCTCCTCCAAACACCTCAGAACCTCTCCTCCAAAAACCTCAGAACCTCTCCTCCAAACACCTCAGAACCTCTCCTCCAAGCAACTTAGAACAACATCTCCAAACACCTCAGAACCTCTCCTCCAAACACCTCAGAACCTCTCCTCCAAACACCTCAGAACCTCTCCTCCAAACACCTCAGAACCTCTCCTCCAAACACCTCAGAACCTCTCCTCCAAACACCTCAGAACCTCTCCTCCAAACACCTCAGAACCTCTCCTCCAAGCAACTTAGAACAACATCTCCAAACACCTCAGAACCTCTCCTCCAAACACCTCAGAACCTCTCCTCCAAACACCTCAGAACCTCTCCTCCAAACACCTCAGAACCTCTCCTCCAAACACCTCTGAACAAGCCCTCCAAACACCTCAGAACCTCTCCTCCAAACACCTCAGAACAAGCCCTCCAAACACCTCAGAACCTCTCCTCCAAACACCTCAGAACCTCTCCTCCAAACACCTCAGCACCTCTCCTCCAAACACCTCAGAACCTCTCCTCCAAACACCTCAGAACCTCTCCTCCAAACACCTCAGAACCTCTCCTCCAAACACCCCAGAACCTCACCTCCAAACACCTCAGAACCTCTCCTCCAAACACCTCAGAACATCTCCTCCAAACACCTCAGAACAAGCTCTCCAAACCCCTCAGAGCAAGCCCTCCAAACACCTCAGAACAAGCCCTCCAAACACCTCAGAACAAGTCCTCCAAACACCTCAGAACCTCTCCTCCAAACACCTCAGAACGTCTCCTCCAAACACCTCAGAACCTCCCCTCCAAACACCTCAGAACCTCACCTCCAAACACCTCAGAACCTCTCCTCCAAACAACTCAGAACCTCTCCTCCAAACACCTCAGAACCTCTCCTCCAAACACCTCAGAACCTCTCTTCCAAACACCTCAGAACCTCACCTCCAAACACCTCAGAACCTCTCCTCCAAACACCTCAGAACCCCTCCTCCAAACACCTCAGAACCACTCCTCCAAACACCTCAGAACCTCTCCTCCAAAACCCTCAGAACAAGCCCTCCAAAACCCCTCAGAACAAGCCCTCCAAACACCTCAGAACAATCCCTCCAAACACCTCAGAACTATCCCTCCAAACACCTCAGAACCTCTCCTCCAAACACCTCAGAACCTCCCCTCCAAACACCTCAGAACCTCTCCTCCAAACACCTCAAACCTCTCCTCCAAACACCTCAGAACCTCTCCTCCAAACACCTCAGAACCTCTCCTGCAAACACCTCAGAACCTCACCTCCAAACACCTCAGAACCTCACCTCCAAACACCTCAGAACCTCTCCTCCAAACACCTCAGAACCTCTCCTCCAAACACCTCAGAACCTCACCTCCAAACACCTCACAACCTCTCCTCCAAACACCTCAGAACCTCTCCTCCAAACACCTCAGAACCTCTCCTCCAAACTCCTCAGAACCTCTCCTCCAAACACCTCAGAACCTCTCCTCCAAACCCCTCAGAACAAGCTCTCCATACCCCTCAGAACAAGCCCTAAAAACCTCTCAGAACAAGCCCTCCAAACACCTCAGAACAATCCCACCAAACGCCTCAGAACTATCCCTCCAAACACCTCAGAAACTCTCCTCCAAACACCTCAGAAACTCTCCTCCAAACACCTCAGAAACTCTCCTCCAAACACCTCAGAAACACTCCTCCAAACACCTCAGAATCTCTCCTACAGACACCTCAGAAACTCTCCTCCAAACACCTCAGAACAAGACCTCCAAACACCTCAGAACCTCTCCTCCAAACACCTCAGAACCTCTCCTCCAAACACCTCAGAACCTCTCCTAAAAACACCTCAGAACCTCTCCTCCAAACACCTCAGAACCTCTCCCCCAAACACCTCAGAACCTCTCCTCCAAACACCTCAGAACCTCTCCTCCAGACACCTCAGAACCTCTCCTCCAGACACCTCAGAACCTCTCCTCCAAACTCCTCAGAACAAGCCCAGCAAACACCTCAGAACCTCTCCTCCAAACACCTCAGAACCTCTCCTCCAAACACCTCAGAACCTCGCCTACAAACACCTCAGAACAAGCCCTCCAAACACCTCAGAACAAGCCCTCCAAACACCTCAGAACCTCTCCTCCAAGCAACTTAGAACAACATCTCCAAACACCTCAGAACCTCTCCTCCAAACACCTCAGAACCTCTAATCCAAACACCTCAGAACCTCTCCTCCAAACACCTCAGAACCTCTCCTCCAAACACCTCAGTACCTCTCCTCCAAACACCTCAAAACCACTCCTCCAAACACCTCAGAACCTCTCCTCCAAACACCTCAGAACCTCTCCTCCAAACACCTCAGAACCTCTCCTCCAAACACCTCAGAACTTCTCCTCCAAACACCTCAGAACCTCTCCTCCAAACACCTCTGAACAAGCCCTCCAAACACCTCAGAACCTCTCCTCCAAACACCTCAGAAGAAGCCCAGCAAGCACCTCAGAACCTCTCCTCCAAACACCTCAGAACCTCTCCACCGAATACCTCAGAACCTCTCCTCCAAACACCTCAGAACCTCTCCTCCAAACACCTCAGAACCTCTCCTCCAAACACCTCAGAACCTCTCCTCCAAACACCTCAGAACCTCTCCTCCAAGCACCACAGAACAAGCCCAGAAAACACCTCAGAACCTCTCCACCAAACACCTCAGAACCTCTCCACCAAACACCTCAGAACCTCTCCTCCAAACACCTCAGAACCTCTCCTCCAAACACCTCAGAACCTCTCCTCCAAACACCTCAGAACCTCTCCTCCAAGCACCACAGAACAAGCCCAGAAAACACCTCAGAACCTCTCCACCAAACACCTCAGTACCTCTCCTCCAAACACCTCAGAACCTCTCCTCCAAACACCTCAGAACCTCTCCTCCAAACACCTCAGAACAAGCCCTCCAAACACCTCAGAACAATTCCACCAATGCCCGAAGAAGTCCTCCTGTCACAGAACAAACCCACCAATCACAGAACAAGTCCTACAACCACTTAAAAATATCTCTACTCACAGTTAAAGATCTCCAGGCACAGGACAAATTCTCCAATCTAAGACCAATTTCACCTGTAAGAGAACAAGCCCTCCAAACACCTCAGAACCTCTCCTCCAAACACCTCAGAACCTCTCCTCCAAACACCTCAGAACCTCTCCTCCAAACACCTCAGAACCTCTCCCCCAAAGACCTCAGAACCTCTCCTCCAAACACCTCAGAACCTCTCCTCCAGACACCTCAGAACCTCTCCTCCAAACACCTCAGAACAAGCTCTCCAAACCCCTCAGAACAAGCCCTCCAAATCCCTCAGAACAAGCCCTCCAAACACCTCAGAACAAGCTCTCAAAACCCCTCAGAACAAGCCCTCCAAATCCCTCAGAACAAGCCCTAAAAAACACCTCAGAACAAGCCCTCCAAACACCTCAGAACAAGCCCTCCAAACACCTCAGAACCTCTCCTCCAAGCAACTTAGAACAACATCTCCAAACACCTCAGAACCTCTCCTCCAAACACCTCAGAACGTCTCCTCCAAACACCTCAGAACCTCTCCTCCAAACACCTCAAAACCACTCCTCCAAACACCTCAGAACCTCTCCTCCAAACACCTCAGAACCTCTCCTCGAAACACCTCAGAACCTCTCCTCCAAACACCTCAGAACCTCTCCTCCAAACACCTCAGAACCTCTCCTCCAAACACCTCTGAACCTCTCCACCGAACACCTCAGAACCTCTCCTCCAAACACCTCAGAACTTCTCCTCCAAACACCTCAGAACCTCTCCTCCAAACACCTCAGAACCTCTCCTCCAAACACCTCAGAACCTCTCCTCCAAACACCTCAGAACCTCTCCTCCAAACACCTCTGAACAAGCCGTCCAAACACCTCAGAACCTCTCCTCCAAACACCTCAGAAGAAGCCCAGCAAACACCTCAGAACCTCTCCTCCAAACACCTCTGAACCTCTCCACCGAACACCTCAGAACCTCTCCTCCAAACACCTCAGAACAAGCCCAGCAAACACCTCAGAACCTCTCCTCCAAACACCTCAGAACCTCTCCTCCAAACACCTCAGAACCTCTCCTCCAAACACCTCAGAACCTCTCCTCCAAACACCTCAGAACCTCTCCTCCAAGCAACTTAGAACAACATCTCCAAACACCTCAGAACCTCTCCTCCAAACACCTCAGAACCTCTCCTCCAAACACCTCAGAACCTCTCCTCCAAACACCTCAGAACCTCTCCTCCAAACACCTCAGAACCTCTCCTCCAAACACCTCAGAACCTCTCCTTCAAACACCTCAGAACCTCTCCTCCAAACACCTCTGAACAAGCCCTCCAAACACCTCAGAACCTCTCCTCCAAACACGTCAGAACAAGCCCTCCAGACACCTCAGAACCTCTCCTCCAAACACCTCAGAAGAAGCCCAGCAAACACCTCAGAACCTCTCCTCCAAACACCTCAGAACCTCTCCACCGAACACCTCAGAACCTCTCCTCCAAACACCTCAGAACCTCTCCTCCAAACACCTCAGAACCTCTCCTCCAAACGCCTCAGAACAAGCCCTCCAGACACCTCAGAACCTCTCCTCCAAACACTTCAGAACAAGCCCAGCAAACACCTCAGAACCTCTCCTCCAAACACCTCAGAACCTCTCCACCGAACACCTCAGAACCTCTCCTCCAAACAGCTCAGAACCTCTCCTCCAAACAGCTCAGAACCTCTCCTCCAAACACCTCAGAACCTCTCCTCCAAACACCTCAGAACCTCTCCTTCAAACACTTCAGAACCTCTCCTCCAAGCAACTTAGAACAACATCTCCAAACACCTCAGAACCTCTCCTCCAAACACCTCAGAACCTCTCCTCCAAACACCTCAGAACCTCTCCTCCAAACACCTCAGAACCTCTCCTCCAAACACCTCAGAACCTCTCCTCCAAACACCTCAGAACCTCTCCTCCTAACACCTCAGAACCTCTCCTCCAAACACCTCAGAAACTCTCCTCCAAACACCTCAGAACAAGTCCTCCAAACACCTCAGAACAAGTCCACCACTGACCGAGCAAGTCCTCCAGTCACAGAACAAATCCACCAATCACAGAACAAGTCCTACAACCACTGAAAAATATCTCTACTCACAGTTGAAGTTCTCCAGGCATAGGACAAATTCTCCAATCTAAGACCAATTTCACCTGTAAGAGAACAAGCCCTCCAAACACCTCAGAACCTCTCCTCCAAACACCTCAGAACCTCTCCTCCAAACACCTCAGAACCTCACCTCGAAACACCTCAGAACCTCTCCTCCAAACACCCCAGAACCTCACCTCCAAACACCTCAGAACCTCTCCTCCAAACACCTCAGAACAAGCCCTCCAAACATCTCAGAACAAGCCCTGCAAACACCTCAGAACAAGCCCTCCAAACACCTCAAAACAAGCCCTCCAAACACCTCAAAACAAGCCCTCCAAACACCTCAGAACCTCTCCTCCAAACACCTCAGAACCTCACCTCCAAACACCTCAGAACCTCTCCTCCAAACACCTCAGAACCTCTCCTCCAAACACCTCAGAACAAGCTCTCCAAACCCCTCAGAACAAGCCCTCCAAATCCCTCAGAACAAGCCCTCCAAACACCTCAGAACAAGCACTCAAAACCCCTCAGAACAAGCCCTCCAAATCCCTCAGAACAAGCCCTAAAAAACACCTCAGAACAAGCCCTCCAAACACCTCAGAACAAGTCCTCCAAACACCTCAGAACCTCTCCTCCAAACACCTCAGAACCTCTCCTCCAAACACCTCAGAACCTCTCCTCCAAACACCTCAGAACCTCTCCTCCAAACACCTCAGAACCTCTCCTCCTAACACCTCAGAACCTCTCCTCCAAACACCTCAGAAACTCTCCTCCAAACACCTCAGAAACTCTCCTCCAAACACCTCAGAACAAGTCCTCCAAACACCTCAGAACAAGTCCACCACTGACCGAGCAAGTCCTCCAGTCACAGAACAAATCCACCAATCACAGAACAAGTCCTACAACCACTGAAAAATATCTCTACTCACAGTTGAAGTTCTCCAGGCATAGGACAAATTGTCCAATCTAAGACCAATTTCACCTGTATTAGAACAAGCCCTCCAAACACCTCAGAACCTCTCCTCCAAACACCTCAGAACCTCTCCTCCAAACACCTCAGAACCTCTCCTCCAAACACCTCAGAACCTCTCCTCCAAACACCTCAGAACAAGCCCTCCAAACACCTCAGAACCTCTCCTCCAAACACCTCAGAACCTCTCCTCCAAACACCTCAGAACCTCTCCTCCAAACAGATCAGAACCTCTCCTCCAAACAGATCAGAACCTCACCTCCAAACACCTCAGAACCTCTCCTCCAAACACCTCAGAACCTCTCCTCCAAACACCTCAGAACCTCTCCTCCAAACACCTCAGAACCTCTCCTCCAAACACCTCAGTACCTCTCCTCCAAACACCTCAGAACCTCTCCTCCAAACACCTCAGAACCTCACCTCCAAACACCTCAGAACCTCTCCTCCAAACACCTCAGAACCTCTCCTCCAAACACCTCAGAACCTCTCCTCCAAACACCTCAGAACCTCTCCTCCAAACACCTCAGAACAAGCTCTAAGAACCCCTTAGAACAAGCCCTCCAAACCCCTCAGAACAATCCCTCCAAGCACCTCAGAACTATCCCTCCAAACACCTCAGAACCTCTCCTCAAAAACACCTCAGAACCTCTCCTCCAAACACCTCAGAACCTCTCCTCCAAACACCTCAGAAACTCTCCTCCAAACACGTCAGAACAAGCTCTCCAAACACCTCAGAACAAGCCCTCCAAACACCTCAGAACATCTCCTCCAAACACCTCAGAACATCTCCTCCAAACACCTCAGAACCTCTCCTCCAAACACCTCAGAACAAGCCCTCCAAACACCTCAGAACCTCTCCCCCAAAGACCTCAGAACCTCTCCTCCAAACACCTCAGAACCTCTCCTCCAGACACCTCAGAACCTCTCCTCCAAACACCTCAGAAACTCTCCTCCAAACACCTCAGAAACTCTCCTCCAAACACCTCAGAACAAGTCCTCCAAACACCTCAGAACAAGTCCACCACTGACCGAGCAAGTCCTCCAGTCACAGAACAAATCCACCAATCACAGAACAAGTCCTACAACCACTGAAAAATATCTCTACTCACAGTTGAAGTTCTCCAGGCATAGGACAAATTGTCCAATCTAAGACCAATTTCACCTGTATTAGAACAAGCCCTCCAAACACCTCAGAACCTCTCCTCCAAACACCTCAGAACCTCTCCTCCAAACACCTCAGAACCTCTCCTCCAAACACCTCAGAACAAGCCCTCCAAACACCTCAGAACCTCTCCTCCAAACACCTCAGAACCTCTCCTCCAAACACCTCAGAACCTCTCCTCCAAACAGATCAGAACCTCTCCTCCAAACAGATCAGAACCTCACCTCCAAACACCTCAGAACCTCTCCTCCAAACACCTCAGAACCTCTCCTCCAAACACCTCAGAACCTCTCCACCGAACACCTCAGAACCTCTCCTCCAAACACCTGAGAACCTCTCCTCCAAACACCTCAGAACCTCTCCTCCAAACGCCTCAGAACAAGCCCTCCAGACACCTCAGAACCTCTCCTCCAAACACCTCAGAACAAGCCCAGCAAACACCTCAGAACCTCTCCTCCAAACACCTCAGAACCTCTCCACCGAACACCTCAGAACCTCTCCTCCAAACAGCTCAGAACCTCTCCTCCAAACAGCTCAGAAACTCTCCTCCAAACACCTCAGAACCTCTCCTCCAAACACCTCAGAACCTCTCCTTCAAACACTTCAGAACCTCTCCTCCAAGCAACTTAGAACAACATCTCCAAACACCTCAGAACCTCTCCTCCAAACACCTCAGAACCTCTCCTCCAAACACCTCAGAACCTCTCCTCCAAACACCTCAGAACCTCTCCTCCAAACACCTCAGAACCTCTCCTCCAAACACCTCAGAACCTCTCCTCCAAACACCTCAGAACCTCTCCTCCAAACACCTCAGAACCTCTCCTCCTAACACCTCAGAACCTCTCCTCCAAACACCTCAGAAACTCTCCTCCAAACACCTCAGAACAAGTCCTCCAAACACCTCAGAACAAGTCCACCACTGACCGAGCAAGTCCTCCAGTCACAGAACAAATCCACCAATCACAGAACAAGTCCTACAACCACTGAAAAATATCTCTACTCACAGTTGAAGTTCTCCAGGCATAGGACAAATTCTCCAATCTAAGACCAATTTCACCTGTAAGAGAACAAGCCCTCCAAACACCTCAGAACCTCTCCTCCAAACACCTCAGAACCTCTCCTCCAAACACTTCAGAACCTCACCTCGAAACACCTCAGAACCTCTCCTCCAAACACCCCAGAACCTCACCTCCAAACACCTCAGAACCTCTCCTCCAAACACCTCAGAACAAGCCCTCCAAACATCTCAGAACAAGCCCTGCAAACACCTCAGAACAAGCCCTCCAAACACCTCAAAACAAGCCCTCCAAACACCTCAAAACAAGCCCTCCAAACACCTCAGAACCTCTCCTCCAAACACCTCAGAACCTCACCTCCAAACACCTCAGAACCTCTCCTCCAAACACCTCAGAACCTCTCCTCCAAACACCTCAGAACAAGCTCTCCAAACCCCTCAGAACAAGCCCTCCAAATCCCTCAGAACAAGCCCTCCAAACACCTCAGAACAAGCACTCAAAACCCCTCAGAACAAGCCCTCCAAATCCCTCAGAACAAGCCCTAAAAAACACCTCAGAACAAGCCCTCCAAACACCTCAGAACAAGTCCTCCAAACACCTCAGAACCTCTCCTCCAAACACCTCAGAACCTCTCCTCCTAACACCTCAGAACCTCTCCTCCAAACACCTCAGAAACTCTCCTCCAAACACCTCAGAAACTCTCCTCCAAACACCTCAGAACAAGTCCTCCAAACACCTCAGAACAAGTCCACCACTGACCGAGCAAGTCCTCCAGTCACAGAACAAATCCACCAATCACAGAACAAGTCCTACAACCACTGAAAAATATCTCTACTCACAGTTGAAGTTCTCCAGGCATAGGACAAATTGTCCAATCTAAGACCAATTTCACCTGTATTAGAACAAGCCCTCCAAACACCTCAGAACCTCTCCTCCAAACACCTCAGAACCTCTCCTCCAAACACCTCAGAACCTCTCCTCCAAACACCTCAGAACCTCTCCTCCAAACACCTCAGAACAAGCCCTCCAAACACCTCAGAACCTCTCCTCCAAACACCTCAGAACCTCTCCTCCAAACACCTCAGAACCTCTCCTCCAAACAGATCAGAACCTCTCCTCCAAACAGATCAGAACCTCACCTCCAAACACCTCAGAACCTCTCCTCCAAACACCTCAGAACCTCTCCTCCAAACACCTCAGAACCTCTCCTCCAAACACCACAGAACCTCTCCTCCAAACACCTCAGTACCTCTCCTCCAAACACCTCAGAACCTCTCCTCCAAACACCTCAGAACCTCACCTCCAAACACCTCAGAACCTCTCCTCCAAACACCTCAGAACCTCTCCTCCAAACACCTCAGAACCTCTCCTCCAAACACCTCAGAACCTCTCCTCCAAACACCTCAGAACAAGCTCTCCAAACCCCTTAGAACAAGCCCTCCAAACCCCTCAGAACAATCCCTCCAAGCACCTCAGAACTATCCCTCCAAACACCTCAGAACCTCTCCTCAAAAACACCTCAGAACCTCTCCTCCAAACACCTCAGAACCTCTCCTCCAAACACCTCAGAAACTCTCCTCCAAACACGTCAGAACAAGCCCTCCAAACACCTCAGAACAAGCCCTCCAAACACCTCAGAACATCTCCTCCAAACACCTCAGAACATCTCCTCCAAACACCTCAGAACCTCTCCTCCAAACACCTCAGAACAAGCCCTCCAAACACCTCAGAACAAGCCCTCCAAACACCTCAGAACCTCTCCTCCAAACACCTCAGAAACTCTCCTCCAAACACCTCAGAACCTCTCCTCCAAGCAACTTAGAACAACATCTCCAAACACCTCAGAACCTCTCCTCCAAACACCTCAGAACCTCTCCTCCAAACACCTCAGAACCTCTCCTCCAAACACCTCTGAACAAGCCGTCCAAACACCTCAGAACCTCTCCTCCAAACACCTCAGAAGAAGCCCAGCAAACACCTCAGAACCTCTCCTCCAAACACCTCTGAACCTCTCCACCGAACACCTCAGAACCTCTCCTCCAAACACCTCAGAACAAGCCCAGCAAACACCTCAGAACCTCTCCTCCAAACACCTCAGAACCTCTCCACCGAACACCTCAGAACCTCTCCTCCAAACACCTCAGAACCTCTCCTCCAAACACCTCAGAACCTCTCCTCCAAACACCTCAGAACCTCTCCTCCAAACACCTCAGAACCTCTCCTCCAAACACCTCAGAACCTCTCCTCCAAGCAACTTAGAACAACATCTCCAAACACCTCAAAACCTCTCCTCCAAACACCTCAGAACCGCTCCTCCAAACACCTCAGAACCTCTCCTCCAAACACCTCAGAACCTCTCCTCCAAACACCTCAGAACCTCTCCTCCAAACACCTCAGAACCTCTCCTCCAAACACCTCAGAACCTCTCCTCCAAACACCTCTGAACAAGCCCTCCAAACACCTCAGAACCTCTCCTCCAAACACGTCAGAACAAGCCCTCCAGACACCTCAGAACCTCTCCTCCAAACACCTCAGAAGAAGCCCAGCAAACACCTCAGAACATCTCCTCCAAACACCTCAGAACCTCTCCTCCAAACACCTCAGAACAAGCCCTCCAAACACCTCAGAACAAGCCCTCCAAACACCTCAGAACCTCTCCTCCAAACACCTCAGAAACTCTCCTCCAGACACCTCAGAACCTCTCCTCCAAGCAACTTAGAACAACATCTCCAAACACCTCAGAACCTCTCCTCCAAACACCTCAGAACCTCTCCTCCAAACACCTCAGAACCTCTCCTCCAAGCAACTTAGAACAACATCTCCAAACACCTCAAAACCTCTCCTCCAAACACCTCAGAACCTCTCCTCCAAACACCTCAGAACCTCTCCTCCAAACACCTCAGAACCTCTCCTCCAAACACCTCAGAACCTCTCCTCCAAACACCTCAGAACCTCTCCTCCAAACACCTCAGAACCTCTCCTCCAAACACCTCTGAACAAGCCCTCCAAACACCTCAGAACCTCTCCTCCAAACACGTCAGAACAAGCCCTCCAGACACCTCAGAACCTCTCCTCCAAACACCTCAGAAGAAGCCCAGCAAACACCTCAGAACCTCTCCTCCAAACACCTCAGAACCTCTCCACCGAACACCTCAGAACCTCTCCTCCGAACACCTCAGAACCTCTCCTCCAAACACCTCAGAACCTCTCCTCCAAACGCCTCAGAAGAAGCCCTCCAGACACCTCAGAACCTCTCCTCCAAACACTTCAGAACAAGCCCAGCAAACACCTCAGAACCTCTCCTCCAAACACCTCAGAACCTCTCCACCGAACAGCTCAGAACCTCTCCTCCAAACAGCTCAGAACCTCTCCTCCAAACAGCTCAGAACCTCTCCTCCAAACACCTCAGAACCTCTCCTCCAAACACCTCAGAACCTCTCCTCCAAACACCTCAGAACCTCTCCTCCAAACACTTCAGAACCTCTCCTCCAAACACCTCAGAACCTCTCCTCCAAACACCTCAGAACCTCTCCTCCAAACACCTCAGAACCTCTCCTCCAAACACCTCAGAACCTCTCCTCCAAACACCTCAGAACCTCTCCTCCAAACACCTCAGAACCTCTCCTCCAAACACCTCAGAACCTCTCCTCCAAACACCTCAGAACCTCTCCTCCAAACACCTCAGAACCTCTCCTCCAAACACCTCAGAACCTCTCCTCCAAACACCCCAGAACCTCTCCTCCAAACACCTCAGAACAAGCCCTCCAAACATCTCAGAACAAGCCCTGCAAACACCTCAGAACAAGCCCTCCAAACACCTCAAAACAAGCCCTCCAAACACCTCAAAACAAGCCCTCCAAACACCTCAGAACCTCACCTCCAAATACCTCAGAACCTCTCCTCCAAACACCTCAGAACCTCTCCTCCAAACACCTCAGAACCTCTCCTCCAAACACCTCAGAACCTCTCCTCCAAACACCTCAGAACAAGCTCTCCAAACCCCTCAGAACAAGCCCTCCAAATCCCTCAGAACAAGCCCTCCAAACACCTCAGAACAAGCTCTCCAAACCCCTCAGAACAAGCCCTCCAAATCCCTCAGAACAAGCCCTAAAAAACACCTCAGAACAAGCCCTCCAAACACCTCAGAACAAGTCCTCCAAACACCTCAGAACCTCTCCTCCAAACACCTCAGAACCTCTCCTCCAAACACCTCAGAACCTCTCCTCCAAACACCTCAGAACCTCTCCTCCAAACACCTCAGAACCTCTCCTCCAAACACCTCAGAACCTCTCCTCCAAACACCTCAGAAACTCTCCTCCAAACACCTCAGAACCTCTCCTCCAAACAACTCAGAACAAGTCCACCACTGACCGAGCAAGTCCTCCAGTCACAGAACAAATCCACCAATCACAGAACAAGTCCTACAACCACTGAAAAATATCTCTACTCACAGTTGAAGTTCTCCAGGCATAGGACAAATTCTCCAATCTAAGACCAATTTCACCTGTATTAGAAAAAGCCCTCCAAACACCTCAGAACCTCTCCTCCAAACACCTCAGAACCTCTCCTCCAAACACCTCAGAACCTCTCCTCCAAACACCTCAGAACCTCTCCTCCAAACACCTCAGAACAAGCCCTCCAAACACCTCAGAACCTCTCCTCCAAACACCTCAGAACAAGCCCTCCAAACACCTCAGAACAATCCCTCCAAGCACCTCAGAACTATCCCTCCAAACACCTCAGAACCTCTCCTCCAAACACCTCAGAACCTCTCCTCCAAACGCCTCAGAACCTCTCCTCCAAACACCTCAGAACCTCTCCTCCAAACACCTCAGAAACTCTCCTCCAAACACCTCAGAACAAGCCCTCCAAACAATTCAGAACATCTCCTCCAAACACCTCAGAACCTCTCCTCCAAACACCTCAGAAACTCTCCTCCAAACACCTCAGAAACTCTCCTCCAGACACCTCAGAAACTCTCCTCCAAACACCTCTGAACAAGACCTCCAAACACCTCAGAACAAGCCCTCCAAACACCTCAGAACAAGCCCTTCAAACACCTCAGAACCTCTCCTCCAAACACCTCAGAACCTCTCCTCCAAACACCTCAGAACCTCTCCTCCAAACACCTCAGAACCTCTCCTCCAAACACCGCAGAACCTCTCCTCCAAACACCGCAGAACCTCTCCTCCAAACACCTCAGAACCTCTCCTCCAAACACCTCAGAACCTCTCCTCCAAACACCTCAGAACCTCTCCTCCAAACACCTCAGAAACCCTCCACCAAACAACACAGAACCTCTCCTTCAAACAACTCAGAACTTCTCCTCCAAACACCTCAGAACAAACCCTCCAAACACCTCAGAACAAGCCCGCCAAACACCTCAGAACAAGTCCACCAATGCCCGAACAAGTCCTCCAGTCACTGAACAATTCCGCCAATCACAGAACAAGTCCTACAACCACTGAAAAATATCTCTACTCACAGTTGAATATCTCCAGGCACAGGACAAATTCTCCAATCAAAGACCAATTTCTCCTGTAGGACAACAAGCCCTCCAAACACCTCGGAACAAGCCCTCCAAACACCTCAGAACAAGCCCTCCAAACACCTCAGAAAAAGCCCTCCAAACACCTCAGAAAAAGCCCTCCAAACACTTCAGAACCTCTCCTCCAAACACCTCAGAACCTCTCCTCCAAACACCTCAGAACAAGCCCTCCAAACACCTCAGAACCTCTCCTCCAAACACCTCAGAAGAAGCCCAGCGAACACCTCAGAACCTCTCCTCCAAACACCTCAGAACCTCTCCACCGAACACCTCAGAACCTCTCCTCCAAACACCTCAGAACCTCTCCTCCAAACACCTCAGAACCTCTCCTCCAAACACCTCAGAACCTCTCCTCCAAACACCTCAGAACCTCTCCTCCAAACACCTCAGAACCTCTCCTCCAAGCACCACAGAACAAGCCCAGAAAACACCTCAGAACCTCTCCACCAAACACCTCAGAACCTCTCCACCAAACACCTCAGAACCTCTCCACCAAACACCTCAGAACCTCTCCACCAAACACCTCAGAACCTCTCCACCAAACACCTCAGTACCTCTCCTCCAAACACCTCAGAACCTCTCCTCCAAACACCTCAGAACCTCTCCTCCAAACACCTCAGAACAAGCCCTCCAAACACCTCAGGACAATTCCACCAATGCCCGAAAAAGTCCTCCTGTCACAGAACAAACCCACCAATCACAGAACAAGTCCTACAACCACTTAAAAATATCTCTACTCACAGTTGAAGATCTCCAGGCACAGGACAAATTCTCCAATCTAAGACCAATTTCACCTGTAAGAGAACAAGCCCTCCAAACACCTCAGAACCTCTCCTCCAAACACCTCAGAACCTCTCCTCCAAACACCTCAGAAACTCTCCTCCAAACACCTCAGAACAAGCCCTCCAAACAATTCAGAACATCTCCTCCAAACACCTCAGAACCTCTCCTCCAAACACCTCAGAACCTCTCCTCCAAACACCTCAGAAACTCTCCTCCAAACACCTCAGAACCTCTCCTCCAAACACCTCAGAAACTCTCCTCCAAACACCTCAGAACAAGCCCTCCAAACAATTCAGAACATCTCCTCCAAACACCTCAGAACCTCTCCTCCAAACACCTCAGAAACTCTCCTCCAAACACCTCAGAAACTCTCCTCCAGACACCTCAGAACCTCTCCTCCAAACACCGCAGAACCTCTCCTCCAAACACCGCAGAACCTCTCCTCCAAACACCTCAGAACCTCTCCTCCAAACACCTCAGAACCTCTCCTCCAAACACCTCAGAACCTCTCCTCCAAACACCTCAGAAACCCTCCACCAAACAACACAGAACCTCTCCTTCAAACACCTCAGAAACCCTCCACCAAACAACACAGAACCTCTCCTTCAAACAACTCAGAACTTCTCCTCCAAACACCTCAGAACAAACCCTCCAAACACCTCAGAACAAGCCCTCCAAACAACTCAGAACAAGTCCACCAATGCCCGAACAAGTCCTCCAGTCACTGAACAATTCCGCCAATCACAGAACAAGTCCTACAACCACTGAAAAATATCTCTACTCACAGTTGAATATCTCCAGGCACAGGACAAATTCTCCAATCAAAGACCAATTTCTCCTGTAGGACAACAAGCCCTCCAAACACCTCGGAACAAGCCCTCCAAACACCTCAGAACAAGCCCTCCAAACACCTCAGAAAAAGCCCTCCAAACACCTCAGAAAAAGCCCTCCAAACACTTCAGAACCTCTCCTCCAAACACCTCAGAACCTCTCCTCCAAACACCTCAGAACAAGCCCTCCAAACACCTCAGAACCTCTCCTCCAAACACCTCAGAAGAAGCCCAGCGAACACCTCAGAACCTCTCCTCCAAACACCTCAGAACCTCTCCACCGAACACCTCAGAACCTCTCCTCCAAACACCTCAGAACCTCTCCTCCAAACACCTCAGAACCTCTCCTCCAAACACCTCAGAACCTCTCCTCCAAACACCTCAGAACCTCTCCTCCAAACACCTCAGAACCTCTCCTCCAAGCACCACAGAACAAGCCCAGAAAACACCTCAGAACCTCTCCACCAAACACCTCAGAACCTCTCCACCAAACACCTCAGAACCTCTCCACCAAACACCTCAGAACCTCTCCACCAAACACCTCAGAACCTCTCCACCAAACACCTCAGTACCTCTCCTCCAAACACCTCAGAACCTCTCCTCCAAACACCTCAGAACCTCTCCTCCAAACACCTCAGAACAAGCCCTCCAAACACCTCAGGACAATTCCACCAATGCCCGAAAAAGTCCTCCTGTCACAGAACAAACCCACCAATCACAGAACAAGTCCTACAACCACTTAAAAATATCTCTACTCACAGTTGAAGATCTCCAGGCACAGGACAAATTCTCCAATCTAAGACCAATTTCACCTGTAAGAGAACAAGCCCTCCAAACACCTCAGAACCTCTCCTCCAAACACCTCAGAACCTCTCCTCCAAACACCTCAGAACCTCTCCTCCAAACACCTCAGAACCTCTCCTCGAAACACCTCAGAACCTCTCCTCCAAACACCTCAGAACCTCTCCTCCAAACACCTCTGAACAAGCCCTCCAAACACCTCAGAACCTCTCCTCCAAACACCTCAGAACAAGCCCTCCAGACACCTCAGAACCTCTCCTCCAAACACCTCAGAAGAAGCCCAGCAAACACCTCAGAACCTCTCCTCCAAACACCTCAGAACCTCTCCACCGAACACCTCAGAACCTCTCCTCCAAACACCTCAGAACAAGCCCAGCAAACACCTCAGAACCTCTCCTCCGAACACCTCAGAACCTCTCCACCGAACACCTCAGAACCTCTCCTCCAAACACCTCAGAACCTCTCCTCCAAACACCTCAGAACCTCTCCTCCAAACACCTCAGAACCTCTCCTTCAAACACCTCAGAACCTCTCCTCCAAACACCTCAGAACAAGCCCTCCAAACACCTCAGAACCTCTCCTCCAAGCACGTCAGAACAAGCCCTCCAGACACCTCAGAACCTCTCCTCCAAACACCTCAGAAGAAGCCCAGCAAACACCTCAGAACCTCTCCTCCAAACACCTCAGAACCTCTCCACCGAACACCTCAGAACCTCTCCTCCAAACACCTCAGAACCTCTCCTCCAAACACCTCAGAACCTCTCCTCCAAACGCCTCAGAACAAGCCCTCCAGACACCTCAGAACCTCTCCTCCAAACACTTCAGAACAAGCCCAGCAAACAACTCAGAACCTCTCCTCCAAACACCTCAGAACCTCTCCTCCAAACACCTCAGAACCTCTCCTCCAAACACCTCAGAACCTCTCCTCCAAACACCTCAGAACCTCTCCTCCAAACACCTCAGAACCTCTCCTCCAAGCAACTTAGAACAACATCTCCAAACACCTCAGAACCTCTCCTCCAAACACCTCAGAACCTCTCCTCCAAACACCTCAGAACCTCTCCTCCAAACACCTCAGAACCTCTCCTCCAAACACCTCAGAACCTCTCCTCCAAACACCTCAGAACAAGACCTCCAAACACCTCAGAACCTCTCCTCCAAACACCTCAGAACCTCTCCTCCAAACACCTCAGAAACTCTCCTCCAAACACCTCAGAACAAGCCCTCCAAACACCTCAGAACACACCCTCCAAACACCTCAGAACAAGCCCTCCAAACAACTCAGAACAAGCCCTCCAAACAACTCAGAACAAGTCCACCAATGCCCAAACAATTCCTCCAGTCACAGAACAAATCCACCAATCACAGAACAAGTCCTACAACCACTGAAAAATATCTCTACTCACAGTTGAAGTTCTCCAGGCATAGGACAAATTCTCCAATCTAAGACCAATTTCACCTGTAAGAGAACAAGCCCTCCAAACACCTCAGAACCTCACCTCCAAACACCTCAGAACCTCTCCTCCAAACACCTCAGAACCTCTCCTCCAAACACCTCAGAACCTCTCCTCCAAATACCTCAGAACAAGCTCCACAAACCCCTGAGAACAAGCCCTCCAAATCCCCCAGAACAAGCCCTCCAAACACCTCAGAACAAGCTCTCCAAACCCCTCAGAACAAGCCCTCCAAACACCTCAGAACAAGCCCTCCAAACACCTCAGAACGTCTCCTCCAAACACCTCAGAACCTCTCCTCCAAACACCTCAGAACCTCTCCTCCAAACACCTCAGAACCTCTCCTCCAAACACCTCAGAACCTCTCCTCCAAACACTTCAGAAACTCTCCTCCAAACACCTCAGAAACTCTCCTCCAAACACCTCAGAACAAGTCCTCCAAACACCTCAGAACAAGTCCACCACTGACCGAGCAAGTCCTCCAGTCACAGAACAAATCCACCAATCACAGAACAAGTCCTACAACCACTGAAAAATATCTCTACTCACAGTTGAAAAACTCCAGGCATAGGACAAATTCTCCAATCTAAGACCAATTTCACCTGTATTAGAACAAGCCCTCCAAACACCTCAGAACCTCTCCTCCAAACACCTCAGAACCTCTCCTCCAAACACCTCAGAACCTCTCCTCCAAACACCTCAGAACCTCTCCTCCAAACACCTCAGAAACTCTCCTCCAAATACCTCAGAAACCCTCCTCCAAACAACTCAGAAGAAGCACTCCAAACCCCGCAGAACAAGCCCACCAAACACCTCAGAACAAGCCCTCCAAACACCTCAGGACAAGCCCTCCAAACACCTCAGAACAAGCCCTCCAATCACCTCAGAACAAGCCCTCCAAACAACTCAGAACCCCTCCTCCAAACACCTCAGAAAATCTCCTCCAAACACCTCAGAACAACCCCGCCAAAGACCTCAGAACAAGCCCCCCAAACAACTCAGAACAAGCCCTACGAACAACTCGGAACATCTCCTCCAAACACATCAGAACCTCTCCTCCAGAAACCTCAGAACCTCTCCTCCAAACACCTCAGAACCTCTCCTCCAAACACCTCAGAACCTCTCCTCCAAACACCTCAGAACCTCTCCTCCAAACACCTCAGAACCTCTCCTCCAAACACCTCAGAACCTCTCTTCCAAACACCTCAGAACCTCACCTCCAAACACCTCAGAACCTCTCCTCCAAACACCTCAGAACCCCTCCTCCAAACTCCTCAGAACCACTCCTCCAAACCCCTCAGAACCTCTCCTCCAAACCCCTCAGAACAAGCCCTCCAAACCCCTCAGAACAATCCCTCCAAACACCTCAGAACTATCCCTCCAAACACCTCAGAACCTCTCCTCCAAACACCTCAGAACCTCTCCTCCAAACACCTCAGAACAAGCCCTCCAAACACCTCAGAACAAGCCCTCCAAACACCTCAGAACCTCTCCTCCAAACACCTCAGAACCTCTCCTCCAAACACCTCAGAACCTCTCCTGCAAACACCTCAGAACCTCTCCTGCAAACACCTCAGAACCTCACCTCCAAACACCTCAGAACCTCACCTCCAAACACCTCAGAACCTCTCCTCCAAACACCTCAGAACCACTCCTCCAAACACCTCAGAACCTCACCTCCAAACACCTCAGACCCTCTCCTCCAAACACCTCAGAACCTCTCCTCCAAACACCTCAGAACCTCTCCTCCAAACTCCTCAGGACCTCTCCTCCAAACACCTCAGAACCTCTCCTCCAAACCCCTCAGAACAAGCTCTCCATACCCCTCAGAACAAGCCCTACAAACCTCTCAGAACAAGCCCTCCAAACACCTCAGAACAATTCCACCAAACACCTCAGAACTATCCCTCCAAACACCTCAGAACCTCTCCTACAAACACCTCAGAACCTCTCCTCCAAACACCTCAGAAACTCTCCTCCAAACACCTCAGAACAAGCCCTCCAAACCCCTCAGAACAAGCCCTCCAAACCCCTCAGAACAAGCCCTCCAAACACCTCAGAACCTCTCCTCCAAACACCTCAGAACCTCTCCTCCAAACACCTCAGAACAAGCCCTCCAAACACCTCAGAACAAGCCCTCCAAACAACTCAGAACAATTCCACCAATTCCCGAACAAGTCCTCCTATCACAGAACAAACCCACCAATCACAGAACAAGTCCTACAAACCACTGAAAATATCTCTACTCACAGTTGAAGATCTCCAGGCACAGGACAAATTCTCCAATCTAAGTCCAATTTCACCTATAAGAGAACAAGCCCTCCAAACACCTCAGAACCTCTCCTCCAAACACCTCAGAACCTCTCCTCCAAACACCTCAGAACCTCTCCTCCAAACACCTCAGAACCTCTCCTCCAAACACCTCAGAACCTCTCCTCCAAACACCTCAGAACTAGACCTCCAAACACCTCAGAACTAGACCTCCAAACACCTCAGAACAAGACCGCCAAACACCTCAGAACAACCCCTCCAAACACCTCAGAACTAGACCTCCAAACACCTCAGAACCTCTCCTCCAAACACCTCAGAACCTCTCCTCCAAACACCTCAGAACCTCTCCTCCAAACACCTCAGAAACTCTCCTCCAAACACCTCAGAACAAGTCCTCCAAACACCTCAGAACAAGTCCACCACTGACCGAGCAAGTCCTCCAGTCACAGAACAAATCCACCAATCACAGAACAAGTCCTACAACCACTGAAAAATATCTCTACTCACAGTTGAAGTTCTCCAGGCATAGGACAAATTCTCCAATCTAAGACCAATTTCACCTGTATTAGAACAAGCCCTCCAAACACCTCAGAACCTCTCCTCCAAACACCTCAGAACCTCTCCTCCAAACACCTCAGAACCTCTCCTCCAAACACCTCAGAACCTCTCCTCCAAACACCTCAGAACCTCTCCTCCAAACACCTCAGAACCTCTCCTCCAAACACCTCAGAACCTCTCCTCCAAACACCTCTGAACCTCTCCTCCAAACACCTCTGAACCTCTCCTCCAAACACCTCTGAACCTCTCCTCCAAACACCTCTGAACCTCTCCTCCAAACACCTCTGAACCTCTCCTCCAAACACCTCAGAACAAGCCCTCCAAACACCTCAGAACAAGCCCTCCAAACACCTCAGAATAAGCCCTACAAACCCCTCAGAACCTCTCCTCCAAACACCTCAGAACAAGCACTCCAAACACCTCAGAACCTCTCCTCCAAACACCTCAGAACCTCTCCTGCAAACACCTCAGAACCTCTCCTCCAAACACCTCAGAACCTCTCCTCCAAACACCTCAGAACCTCTCCTCCAAACACCTCAGAACCTCTCCTCCAAACACCTCAGAACCTCTCCTCCAAACACCTCAGAACCTCTCCTCCAAACACCTCAGAACAAGCCCTCCAAACACCTCAGAACAAGCCCTCCAAACACCTCAGAACAAGCCCTCCAAACACCTCAGAACAAGCCCTCCAAACACCTCAGAAGAAGCCCTCCAAACACCTCAGAACCTCTTTTCCAAGCACCTCAGAACCTCTCCACCAAACACCTCAGAACCTCTCCACCAAAGACCTTAGAACCTCTCCACCAAACTCCTCAGAACCTCTCCTCCAAACACCTCAGAACCTCTCCACCAAAGACCTTAGAACCTCTCCACCAAACTCCTCAGAACCTCTCCTCCAAACACCTCAAAACAAGCCCTCGAAACACCTTAGAACAAGCCCTCCAAACACCTCAGAACCTCTCCTCCAAACACCTCAGAACCTCTCCTCCAAACACCTCAGAACAAGCCCTCCAAACACCTCAGAACAAGCCCTCCAATCACCTCAGAACAAGTCCTCCAAACACCTCAGAACAAGCCCTCCAAACACCTCAGAACAAGCCCTCCAAACACCTCAGAACCTCTCCTCCAAACACCTCAGAACCTCTCCACCAAACACCTCAGAACCTCTCCACCAAACACCTCAGAACCTCTCCACCAAACACCTCAGAATCTCTCCTCCAAACACCTCAGAACCTCTCCTCCAAACACCTCGGAACAAGCCCTCCAAACACCTCAGAACAAGCTCTCCAAACACCTCAGAACCTCTCCTCCAAACACCTCAGAACCTCTCCTCCAAACACCTCAGAACCTCTCCTCCAAACACCTCAGAACCTCTCCTCCAAACACCTCAGAACCTCTCCTCCAAACACCTCAGAACCTCTCCTCCAAACACCTCAGAACAAGCCCTCCAAACACCTAAGAACAAGCCCTCCAAACACCTCAGAACCTCTCCTCCAAACACCTCAGAACCTCTCCTCCAAACACCTCAGAACAAGCCCTCCAAACACCTCAGAACAAGCTCTCCAAACACCGCAGAACAAGCTCTCCAAACACCGCAGAACAAGCCCTCCAAACACCTCAGAACAAGCCCTCCACACAACTCAGAACAAGCCCTCCACACAACTCAGAACAAGCCCTCCAAACACCTCTGAACAAGCCCTCCAAACACCTCAGAACCTCTCCTCCAAACACCTCAGAACCTCTCCACCAAACACCTCAGAGCCTCTCCACCAAACACCTCAGAACCTCTCCTCCAAACACCTCAGAACCTCTCCTCCAAACACCTCAGAACAAGCCCTCCAAACACCTCAGAACAAGCCCTCCAAACACCTCAGAACAAGCCCTCCAAACACCTCAGAACAATCCCTCCAAACACCTCAGAACCTCTCCACCAAACACCTCTAAACCTCTCCTCCAAACACCTCTGAACCTCTCCACCAAACACCTCAGAGCCTCTCCTCCAAACACCTCAGAACCTCTCCTCCAAACACCTCAGAACAAGCCCTCCAAACACCTCAGAACAAGCCCTCCAAACACCTCAGAATAAGCCCTCCAAACACCTCAGAACAAGCCCTCCAAACACCTCAGAACAAGCCCAGCAAACACCTCAGAACAATCCCTCCAAACACCTCAGAACCTCTCCACCAAACACCTCTAAACCTCTCCTCCAAACACCTCTGAACCTCTCCTCCAAACACCTCTGAACCTCTCCTCCAAACACCTCTGAACCTCTCCTCCAAACACCTCTGAACCTCTCCTCCAAACACCTCTGAACCTCTCCTCCAAACACCTCTGAACCTCTCCTCCAAACACCTCTGAACCTCTCCTCCAAACACCTCTGAACCTCTCCTCCAAACACCTCTGAACCTCTCCTCCAAACATCTCTGAACCTCTCCTCCAAACACCTCTGAACCTCTCCTCCAAACACCTCTGAACCTCTCCTCCAAACACCTCTGAACCTCTCCTCCAAACACCTCTGAACCTCTCCTCCAAACACCTCTGAACCTCTCCTCCAAACACCTCTGAACCTCTCCTCCAAACACCTCAGAACCTCTCCTCCAAACACCTCAGAACCTCTCCTCCAAACACCTCAGAACCTCTCCTCCAAACACGTCAGAACCTCTCCTCCAAACACCTCAGAACCTCTCCTCCAAACACCTCAGAACCTCTCCTCCTAACACCTCAGAACCTCTCCTCCAAACACCTCAGAACCTCTCCTCCAAACACCTCAGAACCTCTCCTCCAAACACCTCAGAACCTCTCCTCCAAACACCTCAGAACCTCTCCTCCAAACACCTCAGAACAAGTCCTCCAAACACCTCAGAACAAGCCCTCCAAACACCTCAGAACAAGCCCTCCAAACACCTCAGAATAAGCCCTCCAAACACCTCAGAATAAGCCCTCCAAACACCTCAGAACCTCTCCTCCATACACCTCAGAACCTCTCCTGCAAACACCTCAGAACCTCTCCTCCAAACACCTCAGAACCTCTCCTCCAAACACCTCAGAACCTCTCCTCCTAACACCTCAGAACCTCTCCTCCAAACACCTCAGAACCTCTCCTCCAAACACCTCAGAACCTCTCCTCCAAACACCTCAGAACAAGTCCTCCAAACACCTCAGAACAAGTCCTCCAAACACCTCAGAACAAGTCCTCCAAACACCTCAGAACAAGTCCTCCAAACACCTCAGAACCTCTCCTCCACACACGTCAGAACCTCTCCTCCACACACCTCAGAACCTCTCCTCCAAACACCTCAGAACCTCTCCTCCAAACACCTCTGAACCTCTCCTCCAAACACCTCTGAACCTCTCCTCCAAACACCTCTGAACCTCTCCTCCAAACACCTCTGAACCTCTCCTCCAAACACCTCTGAACCTCTCCTCCAAACACCTCTGAACCTCTCCTCCAAACACCTCAGAACAAGCCCTCCAAACACCTCAGAACAAGCCCTCCAAACACCTCAGAATAAGCCCTACAAACCCCTCAGAACCTCTCCTCCAAACACCTCAGAACAAGCACTCCAAACACCTCAGAACCTCTCCTCCAAACACCTCAGAACCTCTCCTGCAAACACCTCAGAACCTCTCCTCCAAACACCTCAGAACCTCTCCTCCAAACACCTCAGAACCTCTCCTCCAAACACCTCAGAAAATCTCCTCCAAACACCTCAGAACCTCTCCTCCAAACACCTCAGAACCTCTCCTCCAAACACCTCAGAACCTCTCCTCCAAACACGTCAGAACCTCTCCTCCAAACACCTCAGAACAAGTCCTCCAAACACCTCAGAACAAGTCCTCCAAACACCTCAGAACCTCTCCTCCAAACATCTCTGAACCTCTCCTCCAAACACCTCAGAACCTCTCCTCCAAACACCTCTGAACCTCTCCTCCAAACACCTCTGAACCTCTCCTCCAAACACCTCTGAACCTCTCCTCCAAACACCTCTGAACCTCTCCTCCAAACACCTCTGAACCTCTCCTCCAAACACCTCAGAACAAGCCCTCCAAACACCTCAGAATAAGCCCTACAAACCCCTCAGAACCTCTCCTCCAAACACCTCAGAACAAGCACTCCAAACACCTCAGAACCTCTCCTCCAAACACCTCAGAACCTCTCCTGCAAACACCTCAGAACCTCTCCTCCAAACACCTCAGAACCTCTCCTCCAAACACCTCAGAACCTCTCCTCCACACACCTCAGAACCTCTCCTCCAAACACCTCAGAACCTCTCCTCCAAACACCTCAGAACCTCTCCTCCTAACACCTCTGAACCTCTCCTCCTAACACCTCTGAACCTCTCCTCCAAACACCTCTGAACCTCTCCTCCAAACACCTCTGAACCTCTCCTCCAAACACCTCTGAACCTCTCCTCCAAACACCTCAGAACAAGCCCTCCAAACACCTCAGAACAAGCCCTCCAAACACCTCAGAATAAGCCCTCCAAACACCTCAGAATAAGCCCTCCAAACACCTCAGAACCTCTCCTCCATACACCTCAGAACCTCTCCTGCAAACACCTCAGAACCTCTCCTCCAAACACCTCAGAACCTCTCCTCCAAACACCTCAGAACCTCTCCTCCAAACACCTCAGAACCTCTCCTCCAAACACCTTAGAACATCTCCTCCTAACACCTCAGAACCTCTCCTCCAAACACCTCAGAACCTCTCCTCCAAACACCTCAGAACCTCTCCTCCAAACACCTCAGAACAAGTCCTCCAAACACCTCAGAATAAGCCCTACAAACCCCTCAGAACCTCTCCTCCAAACACCTCAGAACCTCTCCTCCTAACACCTCTGAACCTCTCCTCCAAACACCTCTGAACCTCTCCTCCAAACACCTCTGAACCTCTCCTCCAAACACCTCAGAACAAGTCCTCCAAACACCTCAGAACAAGTCCTCCAAACACCTCAGAACAAGCCCTCCAAACACCTTAGAACAAGCCCTCCAAACACCTCACAACCTCTCCTCCACACACCTCAGAACCTCTCCTCCACACACCTCAGAACCTCTCCTCCAAACACCTCAGAACCTCTCCTCCAAACACCTCAGAAACTCTCCTCCAAAAACCTCAGAAACTCTCCTCCAAACACCTCAGAACCTCTCCTCCAAACACCTCAGAACCTCTCCTCCAAACACCTCAGAACCTCTCCTCCAAACACCTCAGAACAAGCCCTCCAAACACCTCAGAACGTCTCCTCCAAACACCTCAGAACCTCTCCTCCAAACACCTCAGAACCTCTCCTCCAAACACCTCAGAACCTCTCCTCCTAACACCTCAGAACCTCTCCTCCTAACACCTCAGAACAAGTCCTCCAAACACCTCAGAACAAGTCCTCCAAACACCTTAGAACAAGCCCTCCAAACACCTCACAACCTCTCCTCCACACACCTCAGAACCTCTCCTCCACACACCTCAGAACCTCTCCTCCAAACACCTCAGAACCTCTCCTCCAAACACCTCAGAACCTCTCCTCCAAACACCACAGAACCTCTCCTCCAAACACCTCAGAACCTCTCCTCCTAACACCTCAGAACCTCTCCTCCAAACACCTCAGAACAAGCCCTCCAAACACCTCAGAACAAGCCCTCCAAACACCTCAGAACAAGCCCTCCAAACACCTCAGAACCTCTCCTCCAAGCACCTCAGAACAAGCCCTCCAAACACCTCAGAACCTCTCCTCCAAACACCTCAGAACCTCTCCTCCAAACACCTCAGAACAAGCCCTCCAAACACCTCAGAACAAGCCCTCCAAACACCTCAGAACAAGCCCTCCAAACAACTCAGAACAAGTCCACCAATGCCCGAAAAATTCCTCCAGTCACAGAACAAATCCACCAATCACAGAACAAGTCCTACAACCCCTGAATAATGTCTCTACTCACAGTTGAAGATCTCCAGGCACAGGACAAATTCTTGAATCTAAGACCAATTTCACCTGTAAGAGAACAAGCCCTCCAAACACCTCAGAACCTCTCCTCCAAACACCTCAGAACAAGTCCTCCAAACACCTCAGAAGAAGCCCTCCAAACACCTCACAACCTCTCCTCCACACACCTCAGAACCTCTCCTCCACACACCTCAGAACCTCTCCTCCACACACCTCAGAACCTCTCCTCCACACACCTCAGAACCTCTCCTCCAAACACCTCAGAACCTCTCGTCCAAACACCTCAGAACCTCTCCTCCAAACACCTCAGAACCTCTCCTCCAAACACCTCAGAACAAGTCCTCCAAACACCTCAGAAGAAGCCCTCCAAACACCTCACAACCTCTCCTCCACACACCTCAGAACCTCTCCTCCACACACCTCAGAACCTCTCCTCCAAACACCTCAGAAACTCTCCTCCAAACACCTCAGAACCTGTCCTCCAAACACCTCAGAACAAGCCCTCCAAACAACTCAGAAAAAGTCCACCAATGCCCGAACAAGTCCTCCAGTCACAGAACAAATCCACCAATCACAGAACAAGTCCTACAACCACTGAATAATGTCTCTACTCACAGCTGAAGATCTCCAGGCACAGGACAAATTCTCGAATCTAAGACCAATTTCACCTGTAAGAGAACAAGCCCTCCAAACACCTCAGAACCTCTCCTCCAAACACCTCAGAACCTCTCCTCCAAACACCTCAGAACCTCTCCTCCAAACACCTCAGAACCTCTCCTCCTAACACCTCAGAACCTCTCCTCCAAACACCTCAGAACCTCTCCTCCAAACACCTCAGAACCTCTCCTCCAAACACCTCAGAACCTCTCCTCCAAACACCTCAGAACGTCTCCTCCAAACACCTCAGAACGTCTCCTCCAAACACCTCAGAACGTCTCCTCCAAACACCTCAGAACCTCTCCTCCAAACACCTCAGAACCTCTCCTCCTAACACCTCAGAACCTCTCCTCCAAACACCTCAGAACAAGTCCTCCAAACACCTCAGAACAAGTCCTCCAAACACCTTAGAACAAGCCCTCAAAACACCTCACAACCTCTCCTCCACACACCTCAGAACCTCTCCTCCACACACCTCAGAACCTCTCCTCCAAACACCTCAGAACCTCTCCTCCAAACACCTCAGAACCTCTCCTCCAAACACCTCAGAACCTCTCCTAAAAACACCTCAGAAACTCTCCTCCAAACACCTCAGAAACTCTCCTCCAAACACCTCAGAAACTCTCCTCCAAACACCACAGAACCTCTCCTCCAAACACCTCAGAACCTCTCCTCCAAACACCTCAGAACAAGCCCTCCAAACACCTCAGAACAAGCCCTCCAAACACCTCAGAACAAGCCCTCCAAACACCTCAGAACCTCTCCACCAAGCACCTCAGAACAAGCCCTCCAAACACCTCAGAACCTCTCCTCCAAACACCTCAGAACCTCTCCTCCAAACACCTCAGAACAAGCCCTCCAAACACCTCAGAACAAGTCCACCAATGCCCGAACAAGTCCTCCTGACACAGAACAAACCCACCAATCACAGAACAGGTCCTACAAACACTGAAAAATATCTCTACTCACAGTTGAAGATCTCCATTCATAGGACAAATTCTCCAATCTAAGACCAATTTCACCTGTAAGAGAACAAGCCCTCCAAACACCTCAGAACCTCTCCTCCAAACACCGTAGAACCTCTCCTCCAAACACCTCAGAACCTCTCCTCCAAACACCTCAGAACCTCTCCTCCAAACACCTCAGAACCTCTCCTCCAAACACCTCAGAAACCCTCCACCAAACACCACAGAACCTCTCCTTCAAACAACTCAGAACTTCTCCTCCAAACACCTCAGAACCGCTCCTCCAAACACCTCAGAACCGCTCCTCCAAACACCTCAGAAACTCTCCTCCAAACAACTCAGAAACTCTCCTCCAAACAACTCAGAAGAAGCCTTCCAAACACCTCACAACAAGCCCTCCAAACACCTCAGAACAAGCCCTCCAAACACCTCAGAACAAGCCCTCCAAACACCTCAGAACAAGCCCTCCAATCACCTCAGAACCTCTAATCCAAACACCTCAGAACGTCTCCTCCAAACACCTCAGAACGTCTCCTCCAAACACCTCAGAACCTCTCCTCCAAACACCTCAGAACAAGTCCTCCAAACACCTCAGAACCTCTCCTCCAAACACCTCAGAAACTCTCCTCCAAACACCTCAGAACCTCTCCTCCAAACACCTCAGAACAAGTCCACCACTGACCGAGCAAGTCCTCCAGTCACAGAACAAATCCACCAATGACAGAACAAGTCCTACAACCACTGAAAAATATCTCTACTCACAGTTGAAGTTCTCCATTCATAGGACAAATTCTCCAATCTAAGACCAATTTCACCTGTAAGAGAACAAGCCCTCCAAACACCTCAGAACCTCTCCTCCAAACACCGTAGAACCTCTCCTCCAAACACCTCAGAACCTCTCCTCCAAACACCTCAGAACCTCTCCTCCAAACACCTCAGAACCTCTCCTCCAAACACCTCAGAAACCCTCCACCAAACAACACAGAACCTCTCCTTCAAACAACTCAGAACTTCTCCTCCAAACACCTCAGAACAAACCCTCCAAACACCTCAGAACAAGCCCTCCAAACACCTCAGAAAAAGCCCTCCAAACACCTCAGAAAAAGCCCTCCAAACACTTCAGAACCTCTCCTCCAAACACCTCAGAACCTCTCCTCCAAACACCTCAGAACCTCTCCTCCAAACGCCTCAGAACCTCTCCTCCAAACGCCTCAGAACCTCTCCTCCAAACGCCTCAGAACCTCACCTCCAAACGCCTCAGAACATCTCCTCCAAACGCCTCAGAACCTCTCCTCCAAACACCTCAGAACCTCTCCTCCAAACGCCTCAGAACCTCTCCTCCAAACGCCTCAGAACCTCTCCTCCAAACACCTCAGAACCTCTCCTCCAAACACCTCAGAACCTCTCCTCCAAACACCTCAGAACCTCTCCTCCAAACAACTCAGAACCTCTCCTCCAAATAACGCAGAAACCCTCCACCAAACAACACAGAACCTCTCCTCCAAACACCTCAGAACCTCTCCTCCAAACACCTCAGAACCTCTCCTCCAAACACCTCAGAACCTCTCCTCCAAACACCTCAGAACCTCTCCTCCAAACACCTCAGAACCTCTCCTCCAAACACCTCAGAACCTCTCCTCCAAACACCTCAGAAACCCTCCAATAAACAACACAGAACCTCTCCTCCAAACAACTCAGAATTTCTCCTCCAAACACCTCAGAACCTCTCCTCCAAACACCTCAGAAAAAGCCCTCCAAACACCTCAAAAAAAGCCCTCCAAACATTTCAGAACCTCTCCTCCAAATACCTCAGAACCTCTCCTCCAAACACCTCAGAACCTCTCCTCCAAACACCTCAGAACCTCTCCTCCAAACACCTCAGAACAAGCCCTCCAAACACCTCAGAACAAGCCCTCCAAACACCTCAGAACAAGCCCTCCAAACACCTCAGAACAAGTCCTCCAAAAACCTCAGAACCTCTCCTCCAAACACCTCAGAACCTCTCCTGCAAACACCTCAGAACCTATCCTCCAAACACCTCAGAACCTATCCTCCAAACACCTCAGAACCTCACCTCCGAACACCTCAGAACCTCACCTCCGAACACCTCAGAACCTCTCCTCCAAACACCTCAGAACCTCTCCTCCAAACACCTCAGAACCTCTCCTCCAAACTCCTCAGAACCTCTCCTCCAAACACCTCAGAACCTCTCCTCCAAACCCCTCAGAACCTCTCCTCCAAACCCCTCAGAACAAGCTCTCCATACCCCTCAGAACAAGCCCTCCAAACCTCTCAGAAGCCCTCCAAACACCTCAGAACAATCCCACCAAACACCTCAGAACTATCCCTCCAAACACCTCAGAACCTCTCCACCAAACACCTCAGAACCCCTCCTCCAAACACCTCAGAACCTCTCCTCCAAACACCTCAGAACCTCTCCTCCAAACACCTCAGAACCTCTCCTCCAAACACCTCAGAACCTCTCCTCCAAACACCTCAGAACCTCTCCTCCAAACACCTCAGAACCTCTCCTCCAAACACCTCAGAACCTCTCCTCCAAACACCTCAGAACCTCTCCTCCAAACACCTCAGAACCTCTCCTCCAAACACCTCAGAACCTCTCCTCCAAACACCTCAGAACAAGCCCTCCAAGCACCTCAGAACAATCCCTCCAAGCACCTCAGATCTATCCCTCCAAACACCTCAGAACCTCTCCTCCGAACACCTCAGAACCTCTCCTCCAAACACCTCAGAACCTCTCCTCCAAACACCTCAGAACCTCTCCTCCAAACACCTCAGAACCTCTCCTCCAAAAACCTCAGAACCCCTCCTCCAAACACCTCAGAATCTGTCCTCCAAACACCTCAGAACCTCTCCTCCAAACACCTCAGAACCTCTCCTCCAAACTCCTCAGAACCTCTCCTCCAAACACCTCAGAACAATCCCTCCAAGCACCTCAGAACTATCCATCCAAGCACCTCAGAACCTCTCCTCCGAACACCTCAGAACCTCTTCTCCAAACACCTCAGAACCTCTCTACCAAACACCTCAGAACCTCTCCTCCAAACACCTCAGAAACTCTCCTCCAAACACCTCAGAACAAGCCCTCCAAACACCTCAGAACATCTCCTCCAAACACCTCAGAACCTCTCCTCCAAACACCTCAGAACAAGCCCTCCAAACACCTCAGAAGAAGCCCTCCAAACACCTCAGAACCTCTCCTCCAAACACCTCAGAAACTCTCCTCCAGACACCTCAGAAACTCTCCTCCAAACACCTCTGAACAAGACCTCCAAACACCTCAGAACAAGACCTCCAAACACCTCAGAACAAGACCTCCAAACACCCCAGAACAAGCCCTCCAAACACCTCAGAACAAGCCCTTCAAACACCTCAGAACCTCTCCTCCAATCACCTCAGAACCTCTCCTCCAAACACCTCAGAACCTCTCCTCCAAACACCTCAGAACCTCTCCTCCAAACACCTCAGAACCTCTCCTCCAAACACCTCAGAACCTCTCCTCCAAACACCTCAGAACCTCTCCTCCAAACACCTCAGAACCTCTCCTCCACACACCTCAGAACGAGCTCTGCAAACACCTCAGAACCTCTCCTCCAAACACCTCAGAACCTCTCCACCAAACACCTCAGAACCTCTCCTCCAAACACCTCAGAACCTCTCCTCCAAACACCTCAGAACCTCTCCTCCAAACACCTCAGAACCTCTCCTCCAAACACCTCAGAACCTCTCCACCAAACACCTCAGAACCTCTCCTCCAAACACCTCAGAACCTCTCCTCCAAACACCTCAGAACCTCTCCTCCAAACACCTCAGAACCTCTCCACCAAACACCTCAGAACCTCTCCTCCAAACACCTCAGAACCTCTCCTCCAAACACCTCAGAACCTCTCCTCCGAACACCTCAGAACCTCTCCTCCAAACACCTCAGAACCTCTCCCCCAAACACCTCAGAACAAGCCCTCCAAACACCTCAGAACAAGCCCTCCAAACACCTCAGAACAAGCCCTCCAAACACCTCAGAACAAGCCCTCCAAACACCTCAGAACCTCTCCTCCAAACACCTCAGAACCTCTCCTCCAAACACCTCAGAACCTCTCCTCCAAACACCTCAGAACCTCACCTCCAAACACCTCAGAACCTCACCTCCAAACACCTCAGAACCTCTCCTCCAAATACCTCAGAACCTCTCCTCCAAACACCTCAGAACCTCTCCTCCAAACACCTCAGAACCTCTCCTCCAAACACCTCAGAACCTCTCCTCCAAACACCTCAGAACAAGCTCTCAAAACCCCTCAGAACAAGCCCTCCAAACCTCTCAGAACAAGTCCTCCAAACACCTCAGAACAATCCCTCCAAACACCTCAGAACTATCCCTCCAAACACCTCAGAACCTCTCCTCCAAA
The DNA here is from genome assembly GCA_028858755.1 of Ara ararauna. Classification (NCBI taxonomy): domain Eukaryota; kingdom Metazoa; phylum Chordata; class Aves; order Psittaciformes; family Psittacidae; genus Ara; species Ara ararauna. The sequence goes on from CM054378.1 coordinate 1,011,233, forward strand.
CACCTCAGAACCTCTCCTCCAAACACCTCAGAACAAGCCCTCCAAACACCTCAGAACAAGCCCTCCAAACACCTCAGAACCTCTCCTCCTAACACCTCAGAAACTCTCCTCCAAACACCTCAGAAACTCTCCTCCAAACACCTGAGAAACTCTCCTCCAAACACCTGAGAAACTCTCCTCCAAACACCTGAGAAACTCTCCTCCAAACACCTCAGAAACTCTCTGACAGACACCTCAGAAACTCTCCTGCAAACACCTCAGAACAAGACCTCCAAACACCTCAGAACAAGACCTCCAAACACCTCAGAACAAGCCCTCCAAAAAACTCAGAACAAGCCCTCCAAACAACTCAGATCAAGTCCACCAATGCCCGAACAAGTCCTCCAGTCACAGAACAAATCCACCAATCACAGAACAAGTCCTACAACCACTGAAAAATATCTCTACTCACAGTTGAAGTTCTCCATTCATAGGACAAATTCTCCAATCTAAGACCAATTTCACCTGTAAGAGAACAAGCCCTCCAAACACCTCAGAACCTCTCCTCCAAACACCGTAGAACCTCTCCTCCAAACACCTCAGAACCTCTCCACCAAACACCTCAGAACCTCTCCTCCAAACACCTCAGAACCTCTCCTCCAAACACCTCAGAAACCCTCCACCAAACAACACAGAACCTCTCCTTCAAACAACTCAGAACTTCTCCTCCAAACACCTCAGAACCGCTCCTCCAAACACCTCAGAACCTCTCCTCCAAACGCCTCAGAACCTCACCACCAAACACCTCAGAACCTCTCCTCCAAACACCTCAGAACCTCTCCTCCAAACACCTCAGAAACCCTCCACCAAACAACACAGAACCTCTCCTTCAAACAACTCAGAACTTCTCCTCCAAACACCTCAGAACAAACCCTCCAAACACCTCAGAACAAGCCCTCCAAACACCTCAGAACAAGCGCTCCAAACACCTCAAAACCAGCCCTCCAAACACCTCAGAAAAAGCCCTCCAAACACCTCAGAAAAAGCCCTCCAAACACTTCAGAACCTCTCCTCCAAACACCTCAGAACCTCTCCTCCAAACACCTCAGAACCTCTCCTCCAAACGCCTCAGAACCTCTCCTCCAAACGCCTCAGAACCTCTCCTCCAAACGCCTCAGAACCTCTCCTCCAAACGCCTCAGAACATCTCCTCCAAACACCTCAGAACCTCTCCTCCAAACGCCTCAGAACCTCTCCTCCAAACGCCTCAGAACCTCTCCTCCAAACGCCTCAGAACCTCTCCTCCAAACAACTCAGAACCTCTCCTCCAAACACCTCAGAACCTCTCCTCCAAACACCTCAGAACCTCTCCTCCAAACAACTCAGAACCTCTCCTCCAAATAACGCAGAAACCCTCCACCAAACAACACAGAACCTCTCCTCCAAACACCTCAGAACCTCTCCTCCAAACACCTCAGAAACTCTCCTCCAAACACCTCAGAACCTCTCCTCCAAACACCTCAGAACCTCTCCTCCAAACACCTCAGAACAAGCCCTCCAAACCCCTCAGAACAATCCCTCCAAACCCCTCAGAACAATCCCTCCAAACCCCTCAGAACAATCCCTCCAAACACCTCAGAACCTCTCCTCCAAACACCTCAGAACCTCTCCTACAAACACCTCAGAACCTCTCCTCCAAACACCTCAGATCCTCTCCTCCAAACACCTCAGAACCTCTCCTCCAAACACCTCAGAACCTCTCCTCCAAACACCTCAGAACCTCTCCTCCAAACACCTCAGAACCTCTCCTCCAAACACCTCAGAACAAGCCCTCCAAACACCTCAGAACCTCTCCTCCAAACACCTCAGAACCTCCCCTCCAAACACCTCTGAACCTCCCCTCCAAACACCTCAGAACCTCTCCTCCAAACACCTTAGAACCTCACCTCCAAACACCTCAGCACCTCACCTCCAAACACCTCAGCACCTCTCCTCCAAACACCTCAGAACCTCTCCTCCAAACACCTCAGAACCTCATCTCCAAACAGCTCAGGACCTCTCCTCCAAACACCTCAGAACCTCTCCTCCAAAGACCTCAGAGCCTCTCCTCCAAGCACCTCAGAACCTCTCCTCCAAGCACCTCAGAACCTCTCCTCCAAGCACCTCAGAACAAGCCCTCCAAACACCTCAGAACAAGCCCTCCAAACACCTCAGAACCTCTCCTCCAAACACCTCAGAACCTCTCCTCCAAACACCTCAGAACCTCTCCTCCAAACACCTCAGAACCTCTCCAGCAAACACCTCAGAACCTGTCCTCCAAACACCTCAGAACAAGCCCTCCAAACACCTCAGAACCTCTCCTCAAAACACCTCAGAACAAGCCCAGAAAACACCTCAGAACCTCTCCACCAAACACCTCAGAACCTCTCCACCAAACTCCTCAGAACCTCTCCATCAAACGCCTCAGAACCTCTCCTCCAAACACCACAGAACAAGCCCTCCAAACACCTCAGAACAAGCCCTCCAAACACCTCAGAACATCTCCTCCAAACACCTCAGAACCTCTCCTCCAAACACCTCAGAACCTCTCCTCCAAAAACCTCATAACCTCTCCTCCAAACACCTCAGAACCTCTCCTCCAAACACCTCAGAACCTCTCCTCCAAACACCTCAGAACCTCTCCTCCAAACTCCTCAGAACCTCTCCTCCAAACACCTCAGAACAAGCCCTCCAAACACCTCAGAACAAGCCCTCCAAACACCTCAGAACATCTCCTCCAAACACCTCTGAACCTCTCCTCCAAACACCTCAGAACCTCTCCTCCAAAAACCTCAGAACCTCTCCTCCAAACACCTCAGAACCTCTCCTCCAAACACCTCAGAACCTCTCCTCCAAACACCTCAGAACCTCTCCTCCAAACACCTCAGAAACCCTCCACCAAACAACACAGAACCTCTCCTTCAAACAACTCAGAACCTCTCCTCCAAACACCTCAGAACAAACCCTCCAAACACCTCAGAACAAGCCCGCCAAACGCCTCAGAACAAGTCCACCAATGCCCGAAAAAGTCCTCCAGTCACTGAACAATTCCGCCAATCACAGAACAAGTCCTACAACCACTGAAAAATATCTCTACTCACAGTTGAATATCTCCAGGCACAGGACAAATTCTCCAATCAAAGACCTATTTCTCCTGTAAGACAACAAGCCCTCCAAGCACCTCAGAACAAGCCCTCCAAACACCTCAGAACAAGCGCTCCAAACACCTCAAAACCAGCCCTAAAAACACCTCAGAAAAAGCCCTCCAAACACCTCAGAAAAAGCCCTCCAAACACTTCAGAACCTCTCCTCCAAACACCTCAGAACCTCTCCTCCAAACGCCTCAGAACCTCTCCTCCAAACGCCTCAGAACCTCTCCTCCAAACGCCTCAGAAGCTCTCCTCCAAACGCCTCAGAAGCTCTCCTCCAAACGCCTCAGAAGCTCTCCTCCAAACGCCTCAGAAGCTCTCCTCCAAACGCCTCAGAACTTCTCCTCCAAACGCCTCAGAACTTCTCCTCCAAACAACTCAGAACCTCTCCTCCAAACACCTCAGAACCTCTCCTCCAAACACCTCAGAACCTCTACTCCAAACAACTCAGAACCTCTCCTCCAAATAACGCAGAAACCCTCCACCAAACAACACAGAACCTCTCCTCCAAACACCTCAGAACCTCTCCTCCAAACACCTCAAAACCTCTCCTCCAAACACCTCAGAACCTCTCCTCCAAACACCTCAGAACCTCTCCTCCAAACACCTCAGAACCTCTCCTCCAAACACCTCAGAACCTCTCCTCCAAACACCTCAGAAACCCTCCAATAAACAACACAGAACCTCTCCTCCAAACAACTCAGAATTTCTCCTCCAAACACCTCAGAACCTCTCCTCCAAACACCTCAGAACAAGCCCTCCAAACACCTCGGAACAAGCCCTCCAAACATCTCAGAAAAAGCCCTCCAAACACCTCAAAAAAAGCCCTCCAAACACTTCAGAACCTCTCCTCCAAATACCTCAGAACCTCTCCTCCAAACACCTCAGAACCTCTCCTCCAAACACCTCAGAACCTCTCCTCCAAACACCTCAGAACAAGCCCTCCAAACACCTCAGAACAAGCCCTCCAAACACCTCAGAACCTCTCCTCCAAAAACCTCAGAACCTCTCCTGCAAACACCTCGGAACCTCTCCTCCAAACACCTCAGAACCTATCCTCCAAACACCTCAGAACCTCACCTCCGAACACCTCAGAACCTCACCTACAAACACCTCAGAACCTCTCCTCCAAACACCTCAGAACCTCTCCTCCAAACACCTCAGAACCTCTCCTCCAAACACCTCAGAACCTCTCCTCCAAACTCCTCAGAACCTCTCCTCCAAACACCTCAGAACCTCTCCTCCAAACCCCTCAGAACAAGCTCTCCATACCCCTCAGAACAAGCCCTCCAAACCTCTCAGAAGCCCTCCAAACACCTCAGAACAATCCCACCAAACACCTCAGAACTATCCCTCCAAGCACCTCAGAACCTCTCCTACAAACACCTCAGAACCTCTCCTCCAAACACCTCAGAAACTCTCCTCCAAACACCTCAGAACAAGCCCTCCAAACCCCTCAGAACAAGCCCTCCAAACACCTCAGAACCTCTCCTCCAAACACCTCAGAACAAGCCCTCCAAACACCTGAGAACCTCTCCTCCTAACACCTCAGAACCTCTCCTCCAAACACCTCAGAACCTCTCCTCCAAACACCTCAGAACCTCTCCTCCAAACACCTCAGAACCTCTCCTCCAAACACCTCAGAAACTCTCCTCCAAACACCTCAGAAACTCTCCTCCAAACACCTCAGAAACTCTCCTCCAAACACCTCAGAAACTCTCCTCCAAACACCTCAGAAACTCTCCTCCAAACACCTCAGAATCTCTCCTACAGACACCTCAGAAACTCTCCTCCAAACACCTCAGAACAAGACCTCCAAACACCTCAGAACCTCTCCTCCAAACACCTCAGAACCTCTCCTCCAAACACCTCAGAACAAGCCCTCCAAACACCTCAGAACAAGCTCTCCAAACAACTCAGAACAAGCTCTCCAAACAACTCAGAACAAGCTCTCCAAACAACTCAGAACAAGCCCTCCAAACAACTCAGAACAAGCCCTCCAAACAACTCAGAACAAGCCCCCCAAACAACTCAGAACAAGCCCTACAAAAAACTCGGAACCTCTCCTCCAAACACATCAGAACCTCTCCTCCAAAAACCTCAGAACAAGCCCTCCAAACACCTCAGAACAAACCCTCCAAACACCTCAGAACGTCTCCTCCAAACACCTCAGAACGTCTCCTCCAAACACCTCAGAACCCCTCCTCCAAACACCTCAGAACCTCTCCTCCAAACACCTCAGAACCTCTCCTCCAAACACCTCAGAACCTCTCCTCCAAACACCTCAGAACCTCTCCTCCAAACACCTCAGAACCTCTCCTCCAAACACCTCAGAACCTCTCCTCCAAACACCTCAGAACCTCTCCTCCAAACACCTCAGAACCTCTCCTCCAAACACCTCAGAACCTCTCCTCCAAACACCTCAGAACCTCACCTCCAAACCCCTCAGAACCTCTCCTCCAAACACCTCAGAACCTCTCCTCCAAACACCTCAGAACCTCTCCTCCAAACACCTCAGAACCTCTCCTCCAAACACCTCAGAACCTCTCCTCCAAACACCTCAGAACCTCTCCTCCAAACACCACAGAACCTCTCCTCCAAACACCTCAGAACCTCACCTCCAAACACCTCAGAACCTCTCCTCCAAACACCTCAGAACCTCTCCTCCAAACCCCTCAGAGCAAGCCCTCCAAACCCCTCAGAACAAGCCCTCCAAACCCCTCAGAATAATCCCTCCAAACACCTCAGAACTATCCCTCCAAACACCTCAGAACCTCTCCTCCAAACAGCTCAGAACCTCTCCTCCAAACAGCTCAGAACCTCTCCTCCAAACACCTCAGAACCTCTCCTCCAAACACCTCAGAACGTCTCCTCCAAACACCTCAGAACCTCTCCTCCAAACACCTCAGAACCTCTCCTCCAAACACCTCAGAACCTCTCCTCCAAACACCTCAGAACCTCTCCTCCAAACACCTCAGAACCTCTCCTCCAAACACCTCAGAAACCCTCCAATAAACAACACAGAACCTCTCCTCCAAACAACTCAGAATTTCTCCTCCAAACACCTCAGAACAAGCCCGCCAAACACCTCAGAACAAGTCCACCAATGCCCGAACACGTCCTCCAGTCACTGAACAATTCCGCCAATCACAGAACAAGTCCTACAACCACTGAAAAATATCTCTACTCGCAGTTGATGATCTCCAGGCACAGGACAAATTCTCCAATCAAAGACCAATTTCTCCTGTAAGACAACAAGCCCTCCAAACACCTCGGAACAAGCCCTCCAAACACCTCAAAAAAAGCCCTCCAAACACTTCAGAACCTCTCCTCCAAATACCTCAGAACCTCTCCTCCAAACACCTCAGAACCTCTCCTCCAAACACCTCAGAACAAGCCCTCCAAACACCTCAGAGCAAGCCCTCCAAACACCTCAGAACAAGTCCTCCAAACACCTCAGAACCTCTCCTCCAAACACCTCAGAACCTCTCCTCCAAACACCTCAGAACCTCACCTCCAAACACCTCAGAACCTCACCTCCAAACACCTCAGAACCTCTCCTACAAACACCTCAGAACCTCTCCTCCAAACACCTCAGAACCTCTCCTCCAAACACCTCAGAACCTCTCCTCCAAACACCTCAGAACCTCTCCTCCAAACACCTCAGAACCTCTCCTCCAAACACCTCAGAACCTCTCCTCCAAACACCTCAGAACCTCTCCTCCAAACACCTCAGAACCTCTCCTCCAAACACCTCAGAACCTCTCCTCCAAACTCCTCAGAACCTCTCCTCCAAACACCTCAGAACCTCTCCTCCAAACCCCTCAGAACAAGCTCTCCATACCCCTCAGAACAAGCCCTCCAAACCTCTCAGAAGAAGCCCTCCAAACACCTCAGAACAATCCCACCAAACACCTCAGAACTATCCCTCCAAACACCTCAGAACCTCTCCTCCAAACACCTCAGAACCTCTCCTCCAAACACCTCAGAACCTCTCCTCCAAACACCTCAGAACAAGCCCTCCAAACCCCTCAGAACAAGCCCTCCAAACACCTCAGAACCTCTCCTCCAAACACCTCAGAACAAGCCCTCCAAACACCTGAGAACCTCTCCTCCTAACACCTCAGAAACTCTCCTCCAAACACCTCAGAAACTCTCCTCCAAACACCTCAGAAACTCTCCTCCAAACACCTCAGAAACTCTCCTCCAAACACCTCAGAAACTCTCCTCCAAACACCTCAGAAACTCTCCTCCAAACACCTCAGAACCTCTCCTCCAAACACCTCAGAATCTCTCCTACAGACACCTCAGAATCTCTCCTCCAAACACCTCAGAACCTCTCCTCCAAACACCTCAGAACCTCTCCTCCAAACACCTCAGAACCTCTCCTCCAAACACCTCAGAACAAGACCTCCAAACACCTCAGAACAAGCTCTCCAAACAACTCAGAACAAGCCCTCCAAACAACTCAGAACAAGCCCTCCAAAAAACTCAGAACAAGCCCCCCAAACAACTCAGAACAAGCCCCCCAAACAACTCAGAACAAACCCTCCAAACACCTCAGAACAAACCCTCCAAACACCTCAGAACAAACCCTCCAAACACCTCAGAACCTCTCCTCCAAACACCTCAGAACGTCTCCTCCAAACAACTCAGAACCTCTCCGCCAAACACCTCAGAACCTCTCCTCCAAACACCTCAGAACCTCTCCTCCTAACACCTCAGAACCTCTCTTCCAAACACCTCAGATCCTCTCCTCCAAACACCTCAGAACCTCTCCTCCAAACACCTCAGAACAAGTCCTCCAAACAGCTCAGAACAAGTCCTGCAAACACCTCAGAACAAGTCCACCACTGACCGAGCAAGTCCTCCAGTCACAGAACAAATCCACCAATCACAGAACAAGTCCTGCAACCACTGAAAAATATCTCTACTCACAGTTGAAGTTCTCCAGGCATAGGACAAATACTTCAATCTAAGACCAATATCACCTGTAAGAGAACAAGCCCTCCAAATACCTCAGAACCTCACCTCCAAACACCTCAGAACCTCTCCTCCAAACACCTCAGAACCTCTCCTCCAAACACCTCAGAACCTCTCCTCCAAACACCTCAGAACCTCTCCTCCAAACACCTCAGAACCTCTCCTCCAAACACCTCAGAACCTCTCCTCCAAACACCTCAGAACCTCTCCTGAAAACACCTCAGAACCTCCCCTCCAAACACCTCAGAACCTCCCCTCCAAACACCTCAGAACCTCCCCTCCAAACACCTCAGAACCTCTCCTCCAAACACCTCAGAACCTCACCTCCAAACACCTCAGAACCTCACCTCCAAACCCCTCAGAACCTCACCTCCAAACACCTCAGAACCTCTCCTCCAAACACCTCAGAACCTCTCCTCCAAACACCTCAGAACCTCTCCTCCAAACACCACAGAACCTCTCCTCCAAACACCTCAGAACCTCACCTCCATACACCTCAGAACCTCTCCTCCAAACACCTCAGAACCTCTCCTCCAAACACCTCAGAACCTCTCCTCCAAACACCTCAGAGCAAGCCCTCCAAACCCCTCAGAGCAAGCCCTCCAAACCCATTAGAACAAGCCCTCCAAACACCTCAGAACTATCCCTCCAAACACCTCAGAACCTCTCCTCCAAACAGCTCAGAACCTCTCCTCCAAACACCTCAGAACCTCTCCTCCAAACACCTCAGAACCTCTCCTCCAAACACCTCAGAACAAGCCCTCCAAACAGCTCAGAACCTCTCCTCCAAACACCTCAGAACCTCTCCTCCAAACACCTCAGAACCTCTCCTCCAAACACCTCAGAACAAGCTCTCCAAACCCCTCAGAACAAGCGTTCCAAACCCCTCAGAACAAGCCCTCCAAATACCTCAGAACCTCTCTACCAAACACCTCAGAACCTCTCCTCCAAACACCTCAGAACCTCTCCTCCAAACACCTCAGAACCTCTCCTCCAAACACCTCGGAACCTCTCCTCCAAGCACCTCGGAACAAGCCCTCCAAACCCCTCAGAACAAGCCCACCAATGCCCGAACAAGTCCTCCAGTCACAGAACAAATCCACCAATCACAGAACAAGTCCTACAACCACTGAAAAATATCTCTACTCACAGTTGAGGATCTCCAGGCACAGGACAAATTCACCAATCTAACACCAATTTCACCTGTAAGAGAACAAGCCCTCCAAACACCTCAGAACCTCTCCTCCAAGCACCTCAGAACAAGCCCTCCAAACACCTCAGAACCTCTCCTCCAAACACCTCAGAACCTCTCCTCCAAACACCTCAGAACCTCTCCTCCAAACACCTCAGAACAAGCCCTCCAAACACCTCAGAACCTCTCCTCCAAACACCTCAGAACAAGCCCTCCAAACACCTCAGAACAAGCCCTCCAAACACCTCAGAACCTCTCCTCCAAACACCTCAGAACAAGCCCTCCAAACACCTCAGAACAAGCCCTGAAAACACCTCAGAACCAGCCCAGAAAACACCTCAGAACCTCTCCAACAAACACCTCAGAACCTCTCCAACAAACACCTCAGACCTCACCACCAAACACCTCAGAACCTCAGCTCCAAACACCTCAGAACAAGCCCTCCAAACACCTCAGAGCCTCTCCTCCAAACACCTCAGAGCCTCTCCTCCAAACACCTCAGAACCTCTCCTCCAAACACCTCAGAACAAGCCCTCCAAACACCTCAGAACAAGCCCTCCAAACACCTCAGAACAAGCCCTCCAAACACCTCAGAACATCTCCTCCAAACACCTCAGAACCTCTCCTCCAAACACCTCTGAGCCTCTCCTCCAATCACCTCAGAACCTCTCCACCAAACACCTCAGAACAAGCCCTCCAAACACCTCAGAACAAGCCCTCCAAACACCTCAGAACAAGCCCTCCAAACACCTCAGAACCTCTCTACCAAACACCTCAGAACCTCTCCTCCAAACACCTCAGAAACTCTCCTCCAAACACCTCAGAACAAGCCCTCCAAACAGCTCAGAACCTCTCCTCCAAACACCTCAGAACCTCTCCTCCAAACACCTCAGAACCTCTCCTCCAAACACCTCAGAACCTCTCCTCCAAACACCTCAGAACCTCTCCTCCTAACACCTCAGAACCTCTCCTCCTAAAACCTCAGAACCTCTCCTCCAAACACCTCAGAACCTCTCCTCCAAACACCTCAGAACCTCTCCTCCTAACACCTCAGAACCTCTCCTCCAAACACCTCAGAACCTCTCCTCCAAACACCTCAGAACCTCTCCTCCAAACACCTCAGAACCTCTCCTCCAAACACCTCAGAACCTCTCCTCCAAACACCTCAGAACGTCTCCTCCAAACACCTCAGAACCTCTCTTCCTAACACCTCAGAACCTCTCCTCCTAACACCTCAGAACCTCTCCTCCAAACACCTCAGAACAAGTCCTCCAAACACCTCAGAACAAGTCCTCCAAACACCTTAGAACAAGCCCTCCAAACACCTCACAACCTCTCCTCCACACACCTCAGAACCTCTCCTCCACACACCTCAGAACCTCTCCTCCAAACACCTCAGAACCTCTCCTCCAAACACCTCAGAACCTCTCCTCCAAACACCTCAGAAACTCTCCTCCAAACACCTCAGAAACTCTCCTCCAAACACCTCAGAAACTCTCCTCCAAACACCACAGAACCTCTCCTCCAAACACCTCAGAACCTCTCCTCCAAACACCTCAGAACAAGCCCTCCAAACACCTCAGAACAAGCCCTCCAAACACCTCAGAACAAGCCCTCCAAACACCTCAGAACAAGCCCTCCAAACACCTCAGAACCTCTCCACCAAGCACCTCAGAACAAGCCCTCCAAACACCTCAGAACCTCTCCTCCAAACACCTCAGAACCTCTCCTCCAAACACCTCAGAACAAGCCCTCCAAACACCTCAGAACAAGCCCTCCAAACACCTCAGAACAAGTCCACCAATGCCCGAAAAAGTCCTCCAGTCACAGAACAAATCCACCAATCACAGAACAAGTCCTACAACCACTGAATAATGTCTCTACTCACAGTTGAATATCTGCAGGAACAGGACAAATTCTCGAATCTAAGACCAATTTCACCTGTAGGAGAACAAGCCCTCCAAACACCTCAGAACCTCTCCTCCAAACACCTCAGAACCTCTCCTCCAAACACCTCAGAACAAGTCCTCCAAACACCTCAGAACAAGCCCTCCAAACACCTCACAACCTCTCCTCCACACACCTCAGAACCTCTCCTCCACACACCTCAGAACCTCTCCTCCAAACATCTCAGAACCTCTCCTCCAAACACCTCAGAACCTCTCCTCCAAACACCTCAGAACCTCACCTCCAAACCCCTCAGAACCTCTCCTCCAAACACCTCAGAACCTCACCTCCAAACACCTCAGAACCTCTCCTCCAAACACCTCAGAACCTCTCCTCCAAACACCTCAGAACCTCTCCTCCAAACACCTCAGAACCTCTCCTCCAAACACCTCAGAACCTCTCCTCCAAACACCTCAGAACCTCTCCTCCAAACAATGCAGAACCTCACCACCAAACACCTCAGTACAAGCTCTGCAAACACCTGAGAACCTCTCCTCCAAACACCTCAGAACCTCTCCTCCAAACACCTCAGAACAAGCCCTCCAAACACCTAAGAAAAAAGCCCTCCAAACACCTCAGAACAAGCCCTCCAAACAACTCAGAACAAGTCCACCAATGCCCAAACAAGTCCTCCTGTCACAGAACAAACCCACCAATCACAGAACAAGTCCTACAACCACTGAAAAGTATCTCTACTCACAGTTGAAGATCTCCAGGCACAGGACAAATTCACCAATCTAACACCAATTTCACCTGTAAGAGAACAAGCCCTCCAAACACCTCAGAACAAGCCCTCCAAACACCTCAGAACAAGCCCTCCAAACACCTCAGAACAAGCCCTCCAAACACCTCAGAACAAGCCCTCCAAACACCTCAGAACATCTCCTCCAAACACCTCAGAACCTCTCCTCAAAACACCTCTGAGCCTCTCCTTCAATCACCTCAGAACCTCTCCACCAAACACCTCAGAACAAGCCCTCCAAACACCTCAGAACAAGCCCTCCAAACACCTCAGAACAAGCCCTCCAAACACCTCAGAACAAGCCCTCCAAACACCTCAGAACAAGCCCTCCAAACACCTCAGAACAAGCCCTCCAAACAACTCAGAACAATTCCACCAATTCCCGAACAAGTCCTCCTGTCACAGAACAAACCCACCAATCACAGAACAAGTCCTACAAACCACTGAAAATATCTCTACTCACAGTTGAAGATCTCCAGGCACAGGACAAATTCTCCAATCTAAGACCAATTTCACCTATAAGAGAACAAGCCCTCCAAACACCTCAGAACCTCTCCTCCAAACACCTCAGAACCTCTCCTCCAAACACCTCAGAACCTCTCCTCCAAACACCTCAGAACCTCTCCTCCAAACACCTCAGAACCTCTCCTCCACACACCTCAGAACCTCTCCTCCAAACACCTCAGAACCTCTCCTCCAAACACCTCAGAACCTCTCCTCCAAACACCTCAGAACCTCTCCACCAAACACCTCAGAACCTCTCCTCCAAACACCTCAGAACAAGCTCTCCAAACACCTCAGAACAAGCTCTCCAAACACCTCAGAACAAGCCCTCCAAACACCTCAGAACAAGCCCTCCAAACACCTCAGAACAAGCCCTCCAAACACCTCAGAACAAGCCCTCCAAACACCTCAGAACAAGCCCTCCAAAAACCTCAGAACTAGTCCACCAATGCCCGAACGAGTCCTCCTGTCACAGAACAAACCCACCAATCACAGAACAAGTCCTACAAACCACTGGAAATATATCTACTCACAGTTGAAGATCTCCAGGCAGAGGACAAATTCTCCAATCTAAGACCAATTGCACCTGTAAGAGAACAAGCCCTCCAAACAACTCAGAACAAGTCCACCAATGCCCGAACAAGTCCTTCTGTCACAGAACAAATCAACCAATCACAGAACAAGTCCTAGAACCACTGAAAAATGTCTCTACTCACAGTTGAAGATCTCCAGGCAGAGGACAAATTCTCCAATCTAAGACCAATTTCACCTGTAAGAGAACAAGCCCTCCAAACACCTCAGAACCTCTCCTCCAAACACCTCAGAACCTCTCCTCCAAACACCTCAGAACCTCTCCTCCAAACACCTCAGAACCTCTCCTCCAAACACCTCAGAACCTCTCCTCCAAACACCTCAGAACCTCTCCTCCAAACACCTCAGAACCTCTCCTCCAAACACCTCAGAACCTCTCCTCCAAACACCTCAGAACCTCTCCTCCAAACACCTCAGAACAAGTCCTCCAAACACCTCAGAACAAGTCCTCCAAACACCTCAGAACAAGTCCTCCAAACACCTCAGAACAAGTCCTCCAAACACCTCAGAACAAGTCCTCCAAACACCTCAGAACCTCTCCTCCACACACGTCAGAACCTCTCCTACACACACCTCAGAACCTCTCCTCCAAACACCTCAGAACAAGTCCTCCAAACACCTTTAGAACAAGCCCTCCAAACACCTTAGAACAAGCCCTCCAAACACCTCACAACCTCTCCTCCACACACCTCAGAACCTCTCCTCCACACACCTCAGAACCTCTCCTCCAAACACCTCAGAACCTCTCCTCCAAACACCTCAGAACCTCTCCTCCAAACACCTCAGAACCTCTCCTCCAAACACCTCAGAACAAGCTCTCCAAACACCTCAGAACAAGCCCTCCAAACACCTCAGAACAAGCCCTCCAAACACCTCAGAACAAGCCCTCCAAACACCTCAGAACAAGCCCTCCAAACATCTCAGAACAAGCCCTCCAAACACCTCAGAACAAGCCCTCCAAAAACCTCAGAACTAGTCCACCAATGCCCGAACGAGTCCTCCTGTCACAGAACAAACCCACCAATCACAGAACAAGTCCTACAAACCACTGGAAATATCTCTACTCACAGTTGAAGATCTCCAGGCAGAGGACAAATTCTCCAATCTAAGACCAATTGCACCTGTAAGAGAACAAGCCCTCCAAACAACTCAGAACATGTCCACCAATGCCCGAACAAGTCCTTCTGTCACAGAACAAATCAACCAATCACAGAACAAGTCCTAGAACCACTGAAAAATGTCTCTACTCACAGTTGAAGATCTCCAGGCAGAGGACAAATTCTCCAATCTAAGACCAATTTCACCTGTAAGAGAACAAGCCCTCCAAACACCTCAGAACCTCTCCTCCAAACACCTCAGAACCTCTCCTCCAAACACCTCAGAACCTCTCCTCCAAACACCTCAGAACAAGCCCTCCAAACACCTCAGAACAAGCCCTCCAAACAACTCAGAAAAAGTCCACCAATGCCCGAACAAGTCCTCCAGTCACAGAACAAATCCACCAATCACAGAACAAGTCCTACAACCACTGAATAATGTCTCTACTCACAGTTGAAGATCTCCAGGCACAGGACAAATTCTCGAATCTAAGACCAATTTCACCTGTAAGAGAACAAGCCTTCCAAACACCTCAGAACCTCTCCTCCAAACACCTCAGAACCTCTCCTCCAAACACCTCAGAACCTCTCCTCCAAACACCTCAGAACCTCTCCTCCAAACACCTCAGAACCTCTCCTCCAAACACCTCAGAACCTCTCCTCCAAACACCTCAGAACCTCTCCTCCTAACACCTCAGAACCTCTCCTCCAAACACCTCAGAACCTCTCCTCCAAACACCTCAGAACCTCTCCTCCAAACACCTCAGAACCTCTCCTCCAAACACCTCAGAACAAGTCCTCCAAACACCTCAGAACAAGTCCTCCAAACACCTCAGAACAAGTCCTCCAAACACCTCAGAACCTCTCCTCCACACAACTCAGAACCTCTCCTCCAAACACCTCAGAACCTCTCCTCCAAACACCTCAGAACAAGTCCTCCAAACACCTTTAGAACAAGCCCTCCAAACACCTTAGAACAAGCCCTCCAAACACCTCACAACCTCTCCTCCACACACCTCAGAACCTCTCCTCCACACACCTCAGAACCTCTCCTCCAAACACCTCAGAACCTCTCCTCCAAACACCTCAGAAACTCTCCTCCAAACACCTCAGAAACTCTCCTCCAAACACCTCAGAACCTCTCCTCCAAACACCTCAGAACCTCTCCTCCAAACACCTCAGAACCTCTCCTCCAAACACCTCAGAACAAGCCCTCCAAACACCTCAGAACGTCTCCTCCAAACACCTCAGAACGTCTCCTCCAAACACCTCAGAACCTCTCCTCCAAACACCTCAGAACCTCTCCTCCTAACACCTCAGAACCTCTCCTCCAAACACCTCAGAACAAGTCCTCCAAACACCTCAGAACAAGTCCTCCAAACACCTTAGAACAAGCCCTCCAAACACCTCACAACCTCTCCTCCACACACCTCAGAACCTCTCCTCCACACACCTCAGAACCTCTCCTCCACACACCTCAGAACCTCTCCTCCACACACCTCAGAACCTCTCCTCCAAACACCTCAGAACCTCTCCTCCAAACACCTCAGAACCTCTCCTCCAAACACCTCAGAACCTCTCCTCCAAACACCTCAGAACAAGCCCTCCAAACACCTCAGAACAAGCCCTCCAAACACCTCAGAACAAGCCCTCCAAACACCTCAGAACAAGCCCTCCAAACACCTCAGAACCTCTCCTCCAAACACCTCAGAACCTCTCCTCCAAACACCTCAGAACAAGCCCTCCAAACACCTCAGAACAAGCCCTCCAAACACCTCAGAACAAGCCCTCCAAACACCTCAGAACAAGCCCTCCAAACACCTCAGAACAAGTCCTCCAAACACCTCAGAACAAGCCCTCCAAACACCTCACAACCTCTCCTCCACACACCTCAGAACCTCTCCTCCACACACCTCAGAACCTCCCCTCCACACACCTCAGAACCTCTCCTCCAAACACCTCAGAACCTCTCCTCCAAACACCTCAGAACCTCTCCTCCAAACACCTCAGAACCTCTCCTCCAAACCCCTCAGAACCAGCCCTCCAAACACCTCAGAACAAGCTCTCCGAACACCTCAGAGCAAGCCCTCCAAACACCTCAGAACAAGCCCTCCAAACAAATCAGAACAAGCCCTCCAAACACCTCAGAACCTCTCCTCCAAACACCTCAGAACAAGCCCTCCAAACACCTCAGAACAAGCCCTCCAAACACCTCAGAACCTCCCCTCCAAACACCTCAGAACCTCCCCTCCAAACACCTCAGAACCTCTCCTCCAAACACGTCAGAACAAGCTCTCCAAACACCTCAGAACAAGACCTCCAAACACCTCAGAACAAGCCCTCCAAACACCTCAGAACAAGTCCTCCAAACACCTCAGAACAAGCCCTACAAACAACTCGGAACAAGTCCACCAATGCCCGAACAAGTCCTCCTGTCACAGAACAAATCCACCAATCACAGAACAAGTCCTACAACCACTGAAAAATATCTCTACTCACAGTTGAAGTTCTCCAGGCACAGGACAAATTCCCCAATCTAAGACCAATTTCACCTGTAAGAGAAGAAGCCCTCCAAACACCTCTGAACCTCTCCTCCAAACACCTCAGAACCTCTCCAACAAACACCTCAGAACCTCCCCACCAAACACCTCAGACCTCACCACCAAACACCTCAGAACCTCACCTCCAAACACCTCAGAACAAGCCCTCCAAACACCTCAGAACAAGCCCTCCAAACACCTCAGAACAAGCCCTCCAAACACCTCAGAACCTCTCCTCCAAACACCTCAGAACCTCTCCTCCAAACACCTCAGAACAAGCCCTCCAAACACCTCAGAACAATTCCACCAATGCCCAAACAAGTCCTCCTGTCACCGAACAAACCCACCAATCACAGAACAAGTCCTACAACCACTGAAAAATATCTCTACTCACAGTTGAAGATCTCCAGGCACAGGACAAATTCACCAATCTAACACCAATTTCACCTGTAAGAGAACAAGCCCTCCAAACACCTCAGAACAAGCCCTCCAAACACCTCAGAACAAGCCCTCCAAACACCTCAGAACAAGCCCTCCAAACACCTCAGAACAAGCCCTCCAAACACCTCAGAACAAGCCCTCCAAACACCTCAGAACAAGCCCTCCAAACACCTCAGAACAAGCCCTCCAAACACCTCAGAACAAGCCCTCCAAACACCTCAGAACATCTCCTCCAAACACCTCAGAACCTCTCCTCAAATCACCTCTGAGCCTCTCCTCCAATCACCTCAGAACCTCTCCTCCTAACACCTCAGAACAAGCCCTCCAAACACCTCAGAACAAGCCCTCCAAACACCTCAGAACAAGCCCTCCAAACACCTCAGAACAAGCCCTCCAAACAACTCAGAACAATTCCACCAATTCCCGAACAAGTCCTCCTGTCACAGAACAAACCCACCAATCACAGAACAAGTCCTACAAACCACTGAAAATATCTCTACTCACAGTTGAAGATCTCCAGGCACAGGACAAATTCTCCAATCTAAGACCAATTTCACCTATAAGAGAACAAGCCCTCCAAACACCTCAGAACCTCTCCTCCAAACACCTCAGAACCTCTCCTCCAAACACCTCAGAACCTGTCCTCCAAACACCTCAGAACCTCTCCTCCAAACACCTCAGAACCTCTCCTCCAAACACCTCAGAACCTCTCCTCCAAACACCTCAGAACCTCTCCTCCAAACACCTCAGAACCTGTCCTCCAAACACCTCAGAACCTCTCCTCCACACACCTCAGAACCTCTCCTCCAAACACCTCAGAACAAGCCCTCCAAACACCTCAGAACAAGCCCTCCAAACATCTCAGAACAAGCCCTCCAAACACCTCAGAACAAGCCCTCCAAACACCTCAGAACAAGCCCTCCAAACACCTCAGAACCTCTCCTCCAAGCACCTCAGAACAAGCCCTCCAAACACCTCAGAACCTCTCCTCCAAACACCTCAGAACCTCTCCTCCAAACACCTCAGAGCAAGCCCTCCAAACACCTCAGAACAAGCCCTCCAAACAACTCAGAACAAGTCCACCAATGCCCGAAAAAGTCCTCCAGTCACAGAACAAATATACCAATCACAGAACAAGTCCTACAACCACTGAATAATGTCTCTACTCACAGTTGAAGATCTCCAGGCACAGGACAAATTCTCGAATCTAAGACCAATTTCACCTGTAAGAGAACAAGCCCTCCAAACACCTCAGAACCTCTCCTCCAAACACCTCAGAACCTCTCCTCCAAACACCTCAGAACCTCTCCTCCAAACACCTCAGAACCTCTCCTCCAAACACCTCAGAACCTCTCCTCCAAACACCTCAGAACCTCTCCTCCACACACCTCAGAACCTCTCCTCCACACACCTCAGAACCTCTCCACCAAACACCTCAGGACCTCTCCACCAAACACCTCAGAACCTCTCCTCCAAACACCTCAGAACCTCTCCTCCTAACACCTCAGAACCTCTCCTCCAAACACCTCAGAACCTCTCCTCCAAACACCTCAGAACAAGTCCTCCAAACACCTCACAACCTCTCCTCCACACACCTCAGAACCTCTCGTCCACACACCTCAGAACCTCTCCTCCAAACACCTCAGAACCTCTCCTCCAAACACCTCAGAAACTCTCCTCCAAACACCACAGAACCTCTCCTCCTAACACCTCAGAACCTCTCCTCCAAACACCTCAGAACAAGCCCTCCAAACACCTCAGAACAAGCCCTCCAAACACCTCAGAACAAGCCCTCCAAACACCTCAGAACAAGCCCTCCAAACACCTCAGAACCTCTCCTCCAAGCACCTCAGAACAAGCCCTCCAAACACCTCAGAACCTCTCCTCCAAACACCTCAGAAACTCTCCTCCAAACACCTCAGAACAAGCCCTCCAAACACCTCAGAACAAGCCCTCCAAACACCTCAGAACAAGCCCTCCAAACAACTCAGAACAAGTCCACCAATGCCCGAAAAAGTCCTCCAGTCACAGAACAAATATACCAATCACAGAACAAGTCCTACAACCACTGAATAATGTCTCTACTCACAGTTGAAGATCTCCAGGCACAGGACAAATTCTCGAATCTAAGACCAATTTCACCTGTAAGAGAACAAGCCCTCCAAACACCTCAGAACCTCTCCTCCAAACACCTCAGAACAAGTCCTCCAAACACCTCAGAAGAAGCCCTCCAAACACCTCACAACCTCTCCTCCACACACCTCAGAACCTCTCCTCCACACACCTCAGAACCTCTCCTCCACACACCTCAGAACCTCTCCTCCAAACACCTCAGAACCTCTCCTCCAAACACCTCAGAACCTCTCCTCCAAACACCTCAGAACAAGCCCTCCAAACACCTCAGAACAAGCCCTCCAAACACCTCAGAACAAGCCCTCCAAACACCTCAGAACAAGCCCTCCAAACACCTCAGAATAAGCCCAGAAAACACCTCAGAATCTCTCCTCCAAACACCTCAGAACCTCTCCACCAAACACCTCAGAACCTCTCCTCCAAACACCTCAGAACCTCTCCTCCAAACACCTCAGAACCTCACCTCCAAACACCTCAGAACCTCTCCTCCAAACACCTCAGAACCTCACCTCCAAACACCTCAGAACCTCTCCTCCAAACACCTCAGAACCTCTCCTCCAAACACCTCAGAACCTCTCCTCCAAGCACCTCAGAACCTCTCCTCCAAACACCTCAGAACCTCTCCTCCAAACACCTCAGAACAAGCCCTCCAAACACCTCAGAACAAGTCCTCCAAACACCTCAGAACAAGTCCACCACTGACCGAGCAAGTCCTCCAGTCACAGAACAAATCCACCAATCACAGAACAAGTCCTACAACCACTGAAAAATATCTCTACTCACAGTTGAAGTTCTCCAGGCATAGGACAAATTCTCCAATCTAAGACCAATTTCACCTCTAAGAGAACAAGCCCTCCAAACACCTCAGAACCTCTCCTCCAAACACCTCAGAACCTCTCCTCCAAACACCTCAGAACAAGTCCTCCAAACACCTCAGAACCTCTCCTCCAAACACCTCAGAACCTCCCCTCCAAACACCTCAGAACCTCCCCTCCAAACACCTCAGAACCTCCCCTCCAAACACCTCAGAACAAGCCCTCCAAACACCTCAGAAAAAGCCCACCAAACACCTCAGAACAAGTCCTCCAAACACCTCAGAACGTCTCCTCCAAACACCTCAGAACCTCTCCTCCAAACACCTCAGAACCTCTCCTCCAAACACCTCAGAACCTCTCCTCCAAACACCTCTGAACCTCTCCTCCAAACACCTCTGAACCTCTCCTCCAAACACCTCTGAACCTCTCCTCCAAACACCTCTGAACCTCTCCTCCAAACACCTCTGAACCTCTCCTCCAAACACCTCTGAACCTCTCCTCCAAACACCTCTGAACCTCTCCTCCAAACACCTCAGAACCTCTCCTCCAAACACCTCAGAACCTCTCCTCCAAACACCTCAGAACCTCTCCTCCAAACAACACAGAACCTCTGCTCCAAACAACACAGAACCTCTCCTCCAAACAACACAGAACCTCTCCTCCAAACAACACAGAACCTCTCCTCCAAACAACACAGAACCTCTCCTCCAAACAACACAGAACCTCTCCTCCAAACACCTCAGAAGAAGCCCTCCAAACACCTCAGAACAAATCCACCAATCACAGAACAAGTCCTACAACCAATGAAAAATGTCTCTACTCACAGTTGAAGATCTCCAGGCACAGGAGAAATTCTCCAATCTAAGACCAATTTCACCTGTAAGAGAAGAAGCCCTCCAAACACCTCAGAACCTCTCCTCCAAACACCTCAGAACCTCTCCTCCAAACACCTCAGAACCTCTCCTCCAAACACCTCAGAACCTCTCCACCAAACACCTCAGAACCTCTCCTCCAAACACCTCAGAACCACTCCTCCAAACACCTCAGAACCTCTGCTCCAAACACCTCAGAACCTCTCCTCCAAACTCCTCAGAACCTCTCCTCCAAACACCTCAGAACCTCTCCTCCAAACACCTCAGAACCTCTCCTCCAAACACCTCAGAACCTCTCCTCCAAACACCTCAGAACCTCTCCTCCAAACACCTCAGAACCTCTCCTCCAAACACCTCAGAACCTCTCCTCCAAACACCTCAGAACAAGCTCTGCAAACACCTGAGAACCTCTCCTCCAAACACCTCAGAACGTCTCCTCCAAACACCTCAGAACAAGCCCTCCAAACACCTAAGAAAAAAGCCCTCCAAACACCTCAGAACAAGCCCTCCAAACAACTCAGAACAAGTCCACCAATGCCCAAACAAGTCCTCCTGTCACAGAACAAACCCACCAATCACAGAACAAGTCCTACAACCACTGAAAAATATCTCTACTCACAGTTGAAGATCTACAGGCACAGGACAAATTCTCCAATCTAAGACCAATTTCACCTGTAAGAGAACAAGCCCTCCAAACACCTCAGAACCACTCCTCCAAACACCTCAGAACCTCTCCTCCAAACACCTCAGAACCTCTCCTCCAAACACCTCAGAACCTCTCCTCCAAACACCTCAGAACCTCTCCTCCAAACACCTCAGAACCTCTCCTCCAAACACCTCAGAACCTCTCCTCCAACCACCTCAGAACCTCTCCTCCAAACACCTCAGAACAAGCCCTCCAAACACCTCAGAACAAGCCCAGCAAACACCTCAGAACAATCCCTCCAAACACCTCAGAACCTCTCCACCAAACACCTCTAAACCTCTCCTCCAAACACCTCTGAACCTCTCCTCCAAACACCTCTGAACCTCTCCTCCAAACACCTCTGAACCTCTCCTCCAAACACCTCTGAACCTCTCCTCCAAACACCTCTGAACCTCTCCTCCAAACACCTCTGAACCTCTCCTCCAAACACCTCTGAACCTCTCCTCCAAACACCTCTGAACCTCTCCTCCAAACATCTCTGAACCTCTCCTCCAAACACCTCTGAACCTCTCCTCCAAACACCTCTGAACCTCTCCTCCAAACACCTCTGAACCTCTCCTCCAAACACCTCTGAACCTCTCCTCCAAACACCTCTGAACCTCTCCTCCAAACACCTCTGAACCTCTCCTCCAAACACCTCAGAACAAGCCCTCCAAACACCTCAGAACAAGCCCTCCAAACACCTCAGAATAAGCCCTACAAACCCCTCAGAACCTCTCCTCCAAACACCTCAGAACAAGCACTCCAAACACCTCAGAACCTCTCCTCCAAACACCTCAGAACCTCTCCTGCAAACACCTCAGAACCTCTCCTGCAAACACCTCAGAACCTCTCCTCCAAACACCTCAGAACCTCTCCTCCAAACACCTCAGAACCTCTCCTCCAAACACCTCAGAACCTCTCCTCCAAACACCTCAGAACCTCTCCTCCAAACACCTCAGAACCTCTCCTCCAAACACCTCAGAACAAGCCCTCCAAACACCTCAGAACAAGCCCTCCAAACACCTCAGAACAAGCCCTCCAAACACCTCAGAAGAAGCCCTCCAAACACCTCAGAACCTCTTTTCCAAGCACCTCAGAACCTCTCCACCAAACACCTCAGAACCTCTCCACCAAAGACCTTAGAACCTCTCCACCAAACTCCTCAGAACCTCTCCTCCAAACACCTCAGAACCTCTCCACCAAAGACCTTAGAACCTCTCCACCAAACTCCTCAGAACCTCTCCTCCAAACACCTCAAAACAAGCCCTCGAAACACCTTAGAACAAGCCCTCCAAACACCTCAGAACCTCTCCTCCAAACACCTCAGAACCTCTCCTCCAAACACCTCAGAACAAGCCCTCCAAACACCTCAGAACAAGCCCTCCAATCACCTCAGAACAAGCCCTCCAATCACCTCAGAACAAGTCCTCCAAACACCTCAGAACAAGCCCTCCAAACACCTCAGAACAAGCCCTCCAAACACCTCAGAACCTCTCCTCCAAACACCTCAGAACCTCTCCACCAAACACCTCAGAACCTCTCCACCAAACACCTCAGAATCTCTCCTCCAAACACCTCAGAACCTCTCCTCCAAACACCTCGGAACAAGCCCTCCAAACACCTCAGAACAAGCTCTCCAAACACCTCAGAACCTCTCCTCCAAACACCTCAGAACCTCTCCTCCAAACACCTCAGAACCTCTCCTCCAAACACCTCAGAACCTCTCCTCCAAACACCTCAGAACCTCTCCTCCAAACACCTCAGAACCTCTCCTCCAAACACCTCAGAACAAGCCCTCCAAACACCTAAGAACAAGCCCTCCAAACACCTCAGAACCTCTCCTCCAAACACCTCAGAACAAGCCCTCCAAACACCTCAGAACAAGCTCTCCAAACACCGCAGAACAAGCTCTCCAAACACCGCAGAACAAGCCCTCCAAACACCTCAGAACAAGCCCTCCACACACCTCAGAACAAGCCCTCCACACAACTCAGAACAAGCCCTCCACACAACTCAGAACAAGCCCTCCAAACACCTCTGAACAAGCCCTCCAAACACCTCAGAACCTCTCCTCCAAACACCTCAGAACCTCTCCACCAAACACCTCAGAGCCTCTCCACCAAACACCTCAGAACCTCTCCTCCAAACACCTCAGAACCTCTCCTCCAAACACCTCAGAACAAGCCCTCCAAACACCTCAGAACAAGCCCTCCAAACACCTCAGAATAAGCCCTCCAAACACCTCAGAACAAGCCCTCCAAACACCTCAGAACAAGCCCAGCAAACACCTCAGAACAATCCCTCCAAACACCTCAGAACCTCTCCACCAAACACCTCTAAACCTCTCCTCCAAACACCTCTGAACCTCTCCACCAAACACCTCAGAGCCTCTCCTCCAAACACCTCAGAACCTCTCCTCCAAACACCTCAGAACAAGCCCTCCAAACACCTCAGAACAAGCCCTCCAAACACCTCAGAATAAGCCCTCCAAACACCTCAGAACAAGCCCTCCAAACACCTCAGAACAAGCCCAGCAAACACCTCAGAACAATCCCTCCAAACACCTCAGAACCTCTCCACCAAACACCTCAGAACCTCTCCTCCAAACACCTCTGAACCTCTCCTCCAAACACCTCTGAACCTCTCCTCCAAACACCTCTGAACCTCTCCTCCAAACACCTCTGAACCTCTCCTCCAAACACCTCTGAACCTCTCCTCCAAACACCTCTGAACCTCTCCTCCAAACACCTCTGAACCTCTCCTCCAAACACCTCTGAACCTCTCCTCCAAACACCTCTGAACCTCTCCTCCAAACATCTCTGAACCTCTCCTCCAAACACCTCTGAACCTCTCCTCCAAACACCTCTGAACCTCTCCTCCAAACACCTCTGAACCTCTCCTCCAAACACCTCTGAACCTCTCCTCCAAACACCTCTGAACCTCTCCTCCAAACACCTCTGAACCTCTCCTCCAAACACCTCTGAACCTCTCCTCCAAACACCTCTGAACCTCTCCTCCAAACACCTCAGAACAAGCCCTCCAAACACCTCAGAACAAGCCCTCCAAACACCTCAGAATAAGCCCTCCAAACACCTCAGAATAAGCCCTCCAAACACCTCAGAACCTCTCCTCCATACACCTCAGAACCTCTCCTCCAAACACCTCAGAACCTCTCCTCCAAACACCTCAGAACCTCTCCTCCAAACACCTCAGAACCTCTCCTCCTAACACCTCAGAACCTCTCCTCCAAACACCTCAGAACCTCTCCTCCAAACACCTCAGAACAAGTCCTCCAAACACCTCAGAACAAGTCCTCCAAACACCTCAGAACAAGTCCTCCAAACACCTCAGAACCTCTCCTCCACACACGTCAGAACCTCTCCTCCACACACCTCAGAACCTCTCCTCCAAACACCTCAGAACCTCTCCTCCAAACACCTCTGAACCTCTCCTCCAAACACCTCTGAACCTCTCCTCCAAACACCTCTGAACCTCTCCTCCAAACACCTCTGAACCTCTCCTCCAAACACCTCTGAACCTCTCCTCCAAACACCTCAGAACAAGCCCTCCAAACACCTCAGAACAAGCCCTCCAAACACCTCAGAATAAGCCCTACAAACCCCTCAGAACCTCTCCTCCAAACACCTCAGAACAAGCACTCCAAACACCTCAGAACCTCTCCTCCAAACACCTCAGAACCTCTCCTGCAAACACCTCAGAACCTCTCCTCCAAACACCTCAGAACCTCTCCTCCAAACACCTCAGAACCTCTCCTCCAAACACCTCAGAACCTCTCCTCCAAACACCTCAGAACCTCTCCTCCAAACACCTCAGAACCTCTCCTCCTAACACCTCAGAACCTCTCCTCCAAACACCTCAGAACCTCTCCTCCAAACACCTCAGAACCTCTCCTCCAAACACCTCAGAACAAGTCCTCCAAACACCTCAGAACAAGTCCTCCAAACACCTCAGAACCTCTCCTCCAAACATCTCTGAACCTCTCCTCCACACACCTCAGAACCTCTCCTCCAAACACCTCTGAACCTCTCCTCCAAACACCTCTGAACCTCTCCTCCAAACACCTCTGAACCTCTCCTCCAAACACCTCTGAACCTCTCCTCCAAACACCTCTGAACCTCTCCTCCAAACACCTCTGAACCTCTCCTCCAAACACCTCAGAACAAGCCCTCCAAACACCTCAGAATAAGCCCTACAAACCCCTCAGAACCTCTCCTCCAAACACCTCAGAACAAGCACTCCAAACACCTCAGAACCTCTCCTCCAAACACCTCAGAACCTCTCCTGCAAACACCTCAGAACCTCTCCTCCAAACACCTCAGAACCTCTCCTCCAAACACCTCAGAACCTCTCCTCCAAACACCTCAGAACCTCTCCTCCAAACACCTCAGAACCTCTCCTCCAAACACATCAGAACCTCTCCTCCTAACACCTCTGAACCTCTCCTCCAAACACCTCTGAACCTCTCCTCCAAACACCTCTGAACCTCTCCTCCAAACACCTCTGAACCTCTCCTCCAAACACCTCAGAACAAGCCCTCCAAACACCTCAGAACAAGCCCTCCAAACACCTCAGAATAAGCCCTCCAAACACCTCAGAATAAGCCCTCCAAACACCTCAGAACCTCTCCTCCATACACCTCAGAACCTCTCCTGCAAACACCTCAGAACCTCTCCTCCAAACACCTCAGAACCTCTCCTCCAAACACCTCAGAACCTCTCCTCCTAACACCTCAGAACCTCTCCTCCAAACACCTCAGAACCTCTCCTCCAAACACCTCAGAACCTCTCCTCCAAACACCTCAGAACAAGTCCTCCAAACACCTCAGAATAAGCCCTACAAACCCCTCAGAACCTCTCCTCCAAACACCTCAGAACCTCTCCTCCTAACACCTCTGAACCTCTCCTCCAAACAACACAGAACCTCTGCTCCAAACAACACAGAACCTCTCCTCCAAACAACACAGAACCTCTCCTCCAAACAACACAGAACCTCTCCTCCAAACAACACAGAACCTCTCCTCCAAACAACACAGAACCTCTCCTCCAAACACCTCAGAAGAAGCCCTCCAAACACCTCAGAACAAATCCACCAATCACAGAACAAGTCCTACAACCAATGAAAAATGTCTCTACTCACAGTTGAAGATCTCCAGGCACAGGAGAAATTCTCCAATCTAAGACCAATTTCACCTGTAAGAGAAGAAGCCCTCCAAACACCTCAGAACCTCTCCTCCAAACACCTCAGAACCTCTCCTCCAAACACCTCAGAACCTCTCCTCCAAACACCTCAGAACCTCTCCTCCAAACACCTCAGAACCTCTCCACCAAACACCTCAGAACCTCTCCTGCAAACACCTCAGAACCACTCCTCCAAACACCTCAGAACCTCTGCTCCAAACACCTCAGAACCTCTCCTCCAAACTCCTCAGAACCTCTCCTCCAAACACCTCAGAACCTCTCCTCCAAACACCTCAGAACCTCTCCTCCAAACACCTCAGAACCTCTCCTCCAAACACCTCAGAACCTCTCCTCCAAACACCTCAGAACCTCTCCTCCAAACACCTCAGAACAAGCTCTGCAAACACCTGAGAACCTCTCCTCCAAACACCTCAGAACGTCTCCTCCAAACACCTCAGAACAAGCCCTCCAAACACCTAAGAAAAAAGCCCTCCAAACACCTCAGAACAAGCCCTCCAAACAACTCAGAACAAGTCCACCAATGCCCAAACAAGTCCTCCTGTCACAGAACAAACCCACCAATCACAGAACAAGTCCTACAACCACTGAAAAATATCTCTACTCACAGTTGAAGATCTACAGGCACAGGACAAATTCTCCAATCTAAGACCAATTTCACCTGTAAGAGAACAAGCCCTCCAAACACCTCAGAACCTCTCCTCCAAACACCTCAGAACCTCTCCTCCAAACACCTCAGAACCTCTCCTCCAAACACCTCAGAACCTCTCCTCCAAACACCTCAGAACCTCTCCTCCAAACACCTCAGAACCTCTCCTCCAAACACCTCAGAACCTCTCCTCCAACCACCTCAGAACCTCTCCTCCAAACACCTCAGAACAAGCCCAGCAAACACCTCAGAACAATCCCTCCAAACACCTCAGAACCTCTCCACCAAACACCTCTAAACCTCTCCTCCAAACACCTCTGAACCTCTCCTCCAAACACCTCTGAACCTCTCCTCCAAACACCTCTGAACCTCTCCTCCAAACACCTCTGAACCTCTCCTCCAAACACCTCTGAACCTCTCCTCCAAACACCTCTGAACCTCTCCTCCAAACACCTCTGAACCTCTCCTCCAAACACCTCTGAACCTCTCCTCCAAACACCTCTGAACCTCTCCTCCAAACACCTCTGAACCTCTCCTCCAAACATCTCTGAACCTCTCCTCCAAACACCTCTGAACCTCTCCTCCAAACACCTCTGAACCTCTCCTCCAAACACCTCTGAACCTCTCCTCCAAACACCTCTGAACCTCTCCTCCAAACACCTCTGAACCTCTCCTCCAAACACCTCTGAACCTCTCCTCCAAACACCTCTGAACCTCTCCTCCAAACACCTCTGAACCTCTCCTCCAAACACCTCAGAACAAGCCCTCCAAACACCTCAGAACAAGCCCTCCAAACACCTCAGAATAAGCCCTACAAACCCCTCAGAACCTCTCCTCCAAACACCTCAGAACAAGCACTCCAAACACCTCAGAACCTCTCCTCCAAACACCTCAGAACCTCTCCTGCAAACACCTCAGAACCTCTCCTCCAAACACCTCAGAACCTCTCCTCCAAACACCTCAGAACCTCTCCTCCAAACACCTCAGAACCTCTCCTCCAAACACCTCAGAACCTCTCCTCCAAACACCTCAGAACCTCTCCTCCAAACACCTCAGAACAAGCCCTCCAAACACCTCAGAACAAGCCCTCCAAACACCTCAGAACAAGCCCTCCAAACACCTCAGAACAAGCCCTCCAAACACCTCAGAAGAAGCCCTCCAAACACCTCAGAACCTCTTTTCCAAGCACCTCAGAACCTCTCCACCAAACACCTCAGAACCTCTCCACCAAAGACCTTAGAACCTCTCCACCAAACTCCTCAGAACCTCTCCTCCAAACACCTCAGAACCTCTCCACCAAAGTCCTTAGAACCTCTCCACCAAACTCCTCAGAACCTCTCCTCCAAACACCTCAAAACAAGCCCTCGAAACACCTTAGAACAAGCCCTCCAAACACCTCAGAACCTCTCCTCCAAACACCTCAGAACCTCTCCTCCAAACACCTCAGAACAAGCCCTCCAAACACCTCAGAACAAGCCCTCCAATCACCTCAGAACAAGTCCTCCAAACACCTCAGAACAAGCCCTCCAAACACCTCAGAACAAGCCCTCCAAACACCTCAGAACCTCTCCTCCAAACACCTCAGAACCTCTCCACCAAACACCTCAGAACCTCTCCACCAAACACCTCAGAATCTCTCCTCCAAACACCTCAGAACCTCTCCTCCAAACACCTCGGAACAAGCCCTCCAAACACCTCAGAACCTCTCCTCCAAACACCTCAGAACCTCTCCTCCAAACACCTCAGAACCTCTCCTCCAAACACCTCAGAACCTCTCCTCCAAACACCTCAGAACCTCTCCTCCAAACACCTCAGAACCTCTCCTCCAAACACCTCAGAACAAGCCCTCCAAACACCTAAGAACAAGCCCTCCAAACACCTCAGAACCTCTCCTCCAAACACCTCAGAACCTCTCCTCCAAACACCTCAGAACAAGCCCTCCTAACACCTCAGAACAAGCTCTCCAAACACCGCAGAACAAGCTCTCCAAACACCGCAGAACAAGCCCTCCAAACACCTCAGAACAAGCCCTCCACACAACTCAGAACAAGCCCTCCACACAACTCAGAACAAGCCCTCCAAACACCTCTGAACAAGCCCTCCAAACACCTCAGAACCTCTCCTCCAAACACCTCAGAACCTCTCCACCAAACACCTCAGAGCCTCTCCACCAAACACCTCAGAACCTCTCCTCCAAACACCTCAGAACCTCTCCTCCAAACACCTCAGAACAAGCCCTCCAAACACCTCAGAACAAGCCCTCCAAACACCTCAGAATAAGCCCTCCAAACACCTCAGAACAAGCCCTCTAAACACCTCAGAACAAGCCCAGCAAACACCTCAGAACAATCCCTCCAAACACCTCAGAACCTCTCCACCAAACACCTCTAAACCTCTCCTCCAAACACCTCTGAACCTCTCCACCAAACACCTCAGAGCCTCTCCTCCAAACACCTCAGAACCTCTCCTCCAAACACCTCAGAACAAGCCCTCCAAACACCTCAGAACAAGCCCTCCAAACACCTCAGAATAAGCCCTCCAAACACCTCAGAACAAGCCCTCCAAACACCTCAGAACAAGCCCAGCAAACACCTCAGAACAATCCCTCCAAACACCTCAGAACCTCTCCACCAAACACCTCTAAACCTCTCCTCCAAACACCTCTGAACCTCTCCTCCAAACACCTCTGAACCTCTCCTCCAAACACCTCTGAACCTCTCCTCCAAACACCTCTGAACCTCTCCTCCAAACACCTCTGAACCTCTCCTCCAAACACCTCTGAACCTCTCCTCCAAACACCTCTGAACCTCTCCTCCAAACACCTCTGAACCTCTCCTCCAAACATCTCTGAACCTCTCCTCCAAACACCTCTGAACCTCTCCTCCAAACACCTCTGAACCTCTCCTCCAAACACCTCTGAACCTCTCCTCCAAACACCTCTGAACCTCTCCTCCAAACACCTCTGAACCTCTCCTCCAAACACCTCTGAACCTCTCCTCCAAACACCTCTGAACCTCTCCTCCAAACACCTCAGAACAAGCCCTCCAAACACCTCAGAACAAGCCCTCCAAACACCTCAGAATAAGCCCTCCAAACACCTCAGAATAAGCCCTCCAAACACCTCAGAACCTCTCCTCCATACACCTCAGAACCTCTCCTGCAAACACCTCAGAACCTCTCCTCCAAACACCTCAGAACCTCTCCTCCAAACACCTCAGAACCTCTCCTCCAAACACCTCAGAACCTCTCCTCCTAACACCTCAGAACCTCTCCTCCAAACACCTCAGAACCTCTCCTCCAAACACCTCAGAACCTCTCCTCCAAACACCTCAGAACCTCTCCTCCAAACACCTCAGAACAAGTCCTCCAAACACCTCAGAACAAGTCCTCCAAACACCTCAGAACAAGTCCTCCAAACACCTCAGAACCTCTCCTCCACACACGTCAGAACCTCTCCTCCAAACACCTCAGAACCTCTCCTCCAAACACCTCTGAACCTCTCCTCCAAACACCTCTGAACCTCTCCTCCAAACACCTCTGAACCTCTCCTCCAAACACCTCTGAACCTCTCCTCCAAACACCTCAGAACCTCTCCTCCAAACACCTCAGAACCTCTCCTCCAAACACCTCAGAACCTCTCCTCCAAACACCTCAGAACCTCTCCTCCAAACACCTCAGAACCTCTCCTCCAACCACCTCAGAACCTCTCCTCCAAACACCTCAGAACAAGCCCTCCAAACACCTCAGAACCTCTCCACCAAACACCTCTAAACCTCTCCTCCAAACACCTCTGAACCTCTCCTCCA
This sequence comes from Ara ararauna, assembly GCA_028858755.1. Taxonomy (NCBI): domain Eukaryota; kingdom Metazoa; phylum Chordata; class Aves; order Psittaciformes; family Psittacidae; genus Ara; species Ara ararauna. The sequence continues at coordinate 1,042,615 of CM054378.1, forward strand.
AACACCTCTGAACCTCTCCTCCAAACACCTCTGAACCTCTCCTCCAAACACCTCTGAACCTCTCCTCCAAACACCTCAGAACAAGCCCTCCAAACACCTCAGAACAAGCCCTCCAAACACCTCAGAATAAGCCCTACAAACCCCTCAGAACCTCTCCTCCAAACACCTCAGAACAAGCACTCCAAACACCTCAGAACCTCTCCTCCAAACACCTCAGAACCTCTCCTGCAAACACCTCAGAACCTCTCCTCCAAACACCTCAGAACCTCTCCTCCAAACACCTCAGAACCTCTCCTCCAAACACCTCAGAACCTCTCCTCCAAACACCTCAGAACCTCTCCTCCAAACACCTCAGAACCTCTCCTCCAAACACCTCAGAACAAGCCCTCCAAACACCTCAGAACAAGCCCTCCAAACACCTCAGAACAAGCCCTCCAAACACCTCAGAACAAGCCCTCCAAACACCTCAGAACAAGCCCTCCAAACACCTCAGAAGAAGCCCTCCAAACACCTCAGAACCTCTTTTCCAAGCACCTCAGAACCTCTCCACCAAACACCTCAGAACCTCTCCACCAAAGACCTTAGAACCTCTCCACCAAACTCCTCAGAACCTCTCCTCCAAACACCTCAGAACCTCTCCACCAAAGACCTTAGAACCTCTCCACCAAACTCCTCAGAACCTCTCCTCCAAACACCTCAAAACAAGCCCTCGAAACACCTTAGAACAAGCCCTCCAAACACCTCAGAACCTCTCCTCCAAACACCTCAGAACCTCTCCTCCAAACACCTCAGAACAAGCCCTCCAAACACCTCAGAACAAGCCCTCCAATCACCTCAGAACAAGTCCTCCAAACACCTCAGAACAAGCCCTCCAAACACCTCAGAACAAGCCCTCCAAACACCTCAGAACAAGCCCTCCAAACACCTCAGAACCTCTCCTCCAAACACCTCAGAACCTCTCCACCAAACACCTCAGAACCTCTCCACCAAACACCTCAGAATCTCTCCTCCAAACACCTCAGAACCTCTCCTCCAAACACCTCGGAACAAGCCCTCCAAACACCTCAGAACCTCTCCTCCAAACACCTCAGAACCTCTCCTCCAAACACCTCAGAACCTCTCCTCCAAACACCTCAGAACCTCTCCTCCAAACACCTCAGAACCTCTCCTCCAAACACCTCAGAACCTCTCCTCCAAACACCTCAGAACAAGCCCTCCAAACACCTAAGAACAAGCCCTCCAAACACCTCAGAACCTCTCCTCCAAACACCTCAGAACCTCTCCTCCAAACACCTCAGAACAAGCCCTCCAAACACCTCAGAACAAGCTCTCCAAACACCGCAGAACAAGCTCTCCAAACACCGCAGAACAAGCCCTCCAAACACCTCAGAACAAGCCCTCCACACAACTCAGAACAAGCCCTCCACACAACTCAGAACAAGCCCTCCAAACACCTCTGAACAAGCCCTCCAAACACCTCAGAACCTCTCCTCCAAACACCTCAGAACCTCTCCACCAAACACCTCAGAGCCTCTCCACCAAACACCTCAGAACCTCTCCTCCAAACACCTCAGAACCTCTCCTCCAAACACCTCAGAACAAGCCCTCCAAACACCTCAGAACAAGCCCTCCAAACACCTCAGAATAAGCCCTCCAAACACCTCAGAACAAGCCCTCCAAACACCTCAGAACAAGCCCAGCAAACACCTCAGAACAATCCCTCCAAACACCTCAGAACCTCTCCACCAAACACCTCTAAACCTCTCCTCCAAACACCTCTGAACCTCTCCACCAAACACCTCAGAGCCTCTCCTCCAAACACCTCAGAACCTCTCCTCCAAACACCTCAGAACAAGCCCTCCAAACACCTCAGAACAAGCCCTCCAAACACCTCAGAACAAGCCCTCCAAACACCTCAGAACAAGCCCAGCAAACACCTCAGAACAATCCCTCCAAACACCTCAGAACCTCTCCACCAAACACCTCTAAACCTCTCCTCCAAACACCTCTGAACCTCTCCTCCAAACACCTCTGAACCTCTCCTCCAAACACCTCTGAACCTCTCCTCCAAACACCTCTGAACCTCTCCTCCAAACACCTCTGAACCTCTCCTCCAAACACCTCTGAACCTCTCCTCCAAACACCTCTGAACCTCTCCTCCAAACACCTCTGAACCTCTCCTCCAAACACCTCTGAACCTCTCCTCCAAACATCTCTGAACCTCTCCTCCAAACACCTCTGAACCTCTCCTCCAAACACCTCTGAACCTCTCCTCCAAACACCTCTGAACCTCTCCTCCAAACACCTCTGAACCTCTCCTCCAAACACCTCTGAACCTCTCCTCCAAACACCTCTGAACCTCTCCTCCAAACACCTCTGAACCTCTCCTCCAAACACCTCTGAACCTCTCCTCCAAACACCTCAGAACAAGCCCTCCAAACACCTCAGAACAAGCCCTCCAAACACCTCAGAATAAGCCCTCCAAACACCTCAGAATAAGCCCTCCAAACACCTCAGAACCTCTCCTCCATACACCTCAGAACCTCTCCTGCAAACACCTCAGAACCTCTCCTCCAAACACCTCAGAACCTCTCCTCCAAACACCTCAGAACCTCTCCTCCTAACACCTCAGAACCTCTCCTCCAAACACCTCAGAACCTCTCCTCCAAACACCTCAGAACCTCTCCTCCAAACACCTCAGAACCTCTCCTCCAAACACCTCAGAACAAGTCCTCCAAACACCTCAGAACAAGTCCTCCAAACACCTCAGAACAAGTCCTCCAAACACCTCAGAACCTCTCCTCCACACACGTCAGAACCTCTCCTCCAAACACCTCAGAACCTCTCCTCCAAACACCTCTGAACCTCTCCTCCAAACACCTCTGAACCTCTCCTCCAAACACCTCTGAACCTCTCCTCCAAACACCTCTGAACCTCTCCTCCAAACACCTCTGAACCTCTCCTCCAAACACCTCTGAACCTCTCCTCCAAACACCTCAGAACAAGCCCTCCAAACACCTCAGAACAAGCCCTCCAAACACCTCAGAATAAGCCCTACAAACCCCTCAGAACCTCTCCTCCAAACACCTCAGAACAAGCACTCCAAACACCTCAGAACCTCTCCTCCAAACACCTCAGAACCTCTCCTGCAAACACCTCAGAACCTCTCCTCCAAACACCTCAGAACCTCTCCTCCAAACACCTCAGAACCTCTCCTCCAAACACCTCAGAACCTCTCCTCCAAACACCTCAGAACCTCTCCTCCAAACACCTCAGAACCTCTCCTCCAAACACCTCAGAACCTCTCCTCCAAACACCTCAGAACCTCTCCTCCAAACACCTCAGAACAAGTCCTCCAAACACCTCAGAACAAGTCCTCCAAACACCTCAGAACCTCTCCTCCAAACATCTCTGAACCTCTCCTCCACACACCTCAGAACCTCTCCTCCAAACACCTCAGAACCTCTCCTCCAAACACCTCTGAACCTCTCCTCCAAACACCTCTGAACCTCTCCTCCAAACACCTCTGAACCTCTCCTCCAAACACCTCTGAACCTCTCCTCCAAACACCTCTGAACCTCTCCTCCAAACACCTCAGAACAAGCCCTCCAAACACCTCAGAATAAGCCCTACAAACCCCTCAGAACCTCTCCTCCAAACACCTCAGAACAAGCACTCCAAACACCTCAGAACCTCTCCTCCAAACACCTCAGAACCTCTCCTGCAAACACCTCAGAACCTCTCCTCCAAACACCTCAGAACCTCTCCTCCAAACACCTCAGAACCTCTCCTCCACACACCTCAGAACCTCTCCTCCAAACACCTCAGAACCTCTCCTCCAAACACCTCAGAACCTCTCCTCCTAACACCTCTGAACCTCTCCTCCTAACACCTCTGAACCTCTCCTCCAAACACCTCTGAACCTCTCCTCCAAACACCTCTGAACCTCTCCTCCAAACACCTCTGAACCTCTCCTCCAAACACCTCAGAACAAGCCCTCCAAACACCTCAGAACAAGCCCTCCAAACACCTCAGAATAAGCCCTCCAAACACCTCAGAATAAGCCCTCCAAACACCTCAGAACCTCTCCTCCATACACCTCAGAACCTCTCCTGCAAACACCTCAGAACCTCTCCTCCAAACACCTCAGAACCTCTCCTCCAAACACCTCAGAACCTCTCCTCCTAACACCTCAGAACCTCTCCTCCAAACACCTCAGAACCTCTCCTCCAAACACCTCAGAACCTCTCCTCCAAACACCTCAGAACCTCTCCTCCAAACACCTCAGAACAAGTCCTCCAAACACCTCAGAATAAGCCCTACAAACCCCTCAGAACCTCTCCTCCAAACACCTCAGAACCTCTCCTCCTAACACCTCTGAACCTCTCCTCCAAACACCTCTGAACCTCTCCTCCAAACACCTCTGAACCTCTCCTCCAAACACCTCAGAACAAGTCCTCCAAACACCTCAGAACAAGTCCTCCAAACACCTCAGAACAAGCCCTCCAAACACCTTAGAACAAGCCCTCCAAACACCTCACAACCTCTCCTCCACACACCTCAGAACCTCTCCTCCACACACCTCAGAACCTCTCCTCCAAACACCTCAGAACCTCTCCTCCAAACACCTCAGAAACTCTCCTCCAAAAACCTCAGAAACTCTCCTCCAAACACCTCAGAACCTCTCCTCCAAACACCTCAGAACCTCTCCTCCAAACACCTCAGAACCTCTCCTCCAAACACCTCAGAACAAGCCCTCCAAACACCTCAGAACCTCTCCTCCAAACACCTCTGAACCTCTCCTCCAAACACCTCAGAACACGCCCTCCAAACACCTCAGAATAAGCCCTACAAACCCCTCAGAACCTCTCCTCCAAACACCTCAGAACAAGCACTCCAAACACCTCAGAACCTCTCCTCCAAACACCTCAGAACCTCTCCTGCAAACACCTCAGAACTTCTCCTCCAAACACCTCAGAACCTCTCCTCCAAACACCTCAGAACCTCTCCTCCACACACCTCAGAACCTCTCCTCCAAACACCTCAGAACCTCTCCTCCAAACACCTCAGAACCTCTCCTCCTAACACCTCTGAACCTCTCCTCCTAACACCTCTGAACCTCTCCTCCAAACACCTCTGAACCTCTCCTCCAAACACCTCTGAACCTCTCCTCCAAACACCTCTGAACCTCTCCTCCAAACACCTCAGAACAAGCCCTCCAAACACCTCAGAACAAGCCCTCCAAACACCTCAGAATAAGCCCTCCAAACACCTCAGAATAAGCCCTCCAAACACCTCAGAACCTCTCCTCCATACACCTCAGAACCTCTCCTGCAAACACCTCAGAACCTCTCCTCCAAACACCTCAGAACCTCTCCTCCAAACACCTCAGAACCTCTCCTCCTAACACCTCAGAACCTCTCCTCCAAACACCTCAGAACCTCTCCTCCAAACACCTCAGAACCTCTCCTCCAAACACCTCAGAACAAGTCCTCCAAACACCTCAGAATAAGCCCTACAAACCCCTCAGAACCTCTCCTCCAAACACCTCAGAACCTCTCCTCCTAACACCTCTGAACCTCTCCTCCAAACACCTCTGAACCTCTCCTCCAAACACCTCTGAACCTCTCCTCCAAACACCTCAGAACAAGTCCTCCAAACACCTCAGAACAAGTCCTCCAAACACCTCAGAACAAGCCCTCCAAACACCTTAGAACAAGCCCTCCAAACACCTCACAACCTCTCCTCCACACACCTCAGAACCTCTCCTCCACACACCTCAGAACCTCTCCTCCAAACACCTCAGAACCTCTCCTCCAAACACCTCAGAACCTCTCCTCCTAACACCTCAGAACCTCTCCTCCTAACACCTCAGAACAAGTCCTCCAAACACCTCAGAACAAGTCCTCCAAACACCTTAGAACAAGCCCTCCAAACACCTCACAACCTCTCCTCCACACACCTCAGAACCTCTCCTCCACACACCTCAGAACCTCTCCTCCAAACACCTCAGAACCTCTCCTCCAAACACCTCAGAAACTCTCCTCCAAACACCACAGAACCTCTCCTCCAAACACCTCAGAACCTCTCCTCCTAACACCTCAGAACCTCTCCTCCAAACACCTCAGAACAAGCCCTCCAAACACCTCAGAACAAGCCCTCCAAACACCTCAGAACAAGCCCTCCAAACACCTCAGAACCTCTCCTCCAAGCACCTCAGAACAAGCCCTCCAAACACCTCAGAACCTCTCCTCCAAACACCTCAGAACAAGTCCTCCAAACACCTCAGAAGAAGCCCTCCAAACACCTCACAACCTCTCCTCCACACACCTCAGAACCTCTCCTCCACACACCTCAGAACCTCTCCTCCACACACCTCAGAACCTCTCCTCCACACACCTCAGAACCTCTCCTCCAAACACCTCAGAACCTCTCGTCCAAACACCTCAGAACCTCTCCTCCAAACACCTCAGAACCTCTCCTCCAAACACCTCAGAACAAGTCCTCCAAACACCTCAGAAGAAGCCCTCCAAACACCTCACAACCTCTCCTCCACACACCTCAGAACCTCTCCTCCACACACCTCAGAACCTCTCCTCCAAACACCTCAGAAACTCTCCTCCAAACACCTCAGAACCTGTCCTCCAAACACCTCAGAACAAGCCCTCCAAACAACTCAGAAAAAGTCCACCAATGCCCGAACAAGTCCTCCAGTCACAGAACAAATCCACCAATCACAGAACAAGTCCTACAACCACTGAATAATGTCTCTACTCACAGCTGAAGATCTCCAGGCACAGGACAAATTCTCGAATCTAAGACCAATTTCACCTGTAAGAGAACAAGCCCTCCAAACACCTCAGAACCTCTCCTCCAAACACCTCAGAACCTCTCCTCCAAACACCTCAGAACCTCTCCTCCAAACACCTCAGAACCTCTCCTCCTAACACCTCAGAACCTCTCCTCCAAACACCTCAGAACCTCTCCTCCAAACACCTCAGAAACTCTCCTCCAAACACCTCAGAACCTCTCCTCCAAACACCTCAGAACGTCTCCTCCAAACACCTCAGAACGTCTCCTCCAAACACCTCAGAACGTCTCCTCCAAACACCTCAGAACCTCTCCTCCAAACACCTCAGAACCTCTCCTCCTAACACCTCAGAACCTCTCCTCCAAACACCTCAGAACAAGTCCTCCAAACACCTCAGAACAAGTCCTCCAAACACCTTAGAACAAGCCCTCAAAACACCTCACAACCTCTCCTCCACACACCTCAGAACCTCTCCTCCACACACCTCAGAACCTCTCCTCCAAACACCTCAGAACCTCTCCTCCAAACACCTCAGAACCTCTCCTCCAAACACCTCAGAACCTCTCCTAAAAACACCTCAGAAACTCTCCTCCAAACACCTCAGAAACTCTCCTCCAAACACCTCAGAAACTCTCCTCCAAACACCACAGAACCTCTCCTCCAAACACCTCAGAACCTCTCCTCCAAACACCTCAGAACAAGCCCTCCAAACACCTCAGAACAAGCCCTCCAAACACCTCAGAACAAGCCCTCCAAACACCTCAGAACCTCTCCACCAAGCACCTCAGAACAAGCCCTCCAAACACCTCAGAACCTCTCCTCCAAACACCTCAGAACCTCTCCTCCAAACACCTCAGAACAAGCCCTCCAAACACCTCAGAACAAGTCCACCAATGCCCGAACAAGTCCTCCTGACACAGAACAAACCCACCAATCACAGAACAGGTCCTACAAACATTGAAAAATATCTCTACTCACAGTTGAAGATCTCCAGGCACAGGACAAATTCTCCAATCTAAGACCAATTTCACCTGTAAGAGAACAAGCCCTCCAAACACCTCAGAACCTCTCCTCCAAACACCTCAGAACCTCTCCTCCAAACACCTCAGAACCTCTCCTCCAAACACCTCAGAACCTCTCCTCCAAACACCACAGAACAAGCCCAGCAAACACCTCAGAACAAGCCCTCCAAACACCTCAGAACCCCTCCACCAAACACCTCTGAACCTCTCCTCCAAACACCTCTGAACCTCTCCTCCAAACGCCTCAGAACCTCTCCTCCAAACGCCTCAAAACCTCTCCTCCAAACACCTCAGAACAAGCCCTCCAAACACCTCAGAACAAGCCCTCCACACAACTCAGAACAAGCCCTCCAAACACCTCAGAACCTCTCCTCCAAACACCTCAGAACCTCTCCTCCAAACACCTCAGAACAAGCTCTCCAAACACCTCAGAACAAGGCCTCCAAACACCTCAGAACAAGCCCTCCACACAACTCAGAACAAGCCCTCCAAACAACTCAGAACAAGCCCTCCAAACACCTCAGAACAAGCCCTCCAAACACCTCAGAACAAGTGCACCAATGCCCGAACAAGTCCTCCTGTCACAGAACAAATCCACCAATCACAGAACAAGTCCTACAACCACTGAAAAATATCTCTACTCACAGTTGAAGTTCTCCAGGCACAGGACAAATTCCCCAATCTAAGACCAATTTCACCTGTAAGAGAAGAAGCCCTCCAAACACCTCAGAACCTCTCCTCCAAACACCTCAGATCCTCTCCTCCAAACACCTCAGAACCTCTCCTCCAAACACCTCAGAACAACCCCTCCAAACACCTCAGAACCTCTCCTCCAAACACCTCAGAACCTCTCCTCCAAACACCTCAGAACCTCTCCTCCAAACACCTCAGAACCTCTCCTCCAAACACCTCAGAACCTCTCCTCCAAACACCTCAGAACCTCTCCTCCAAACACCTCAGAACCTCTCCTCCAAACACCTCAGAACCTCTCCTCCAAACAACTCAGAACCTCTCCTCCAGAAACCTCAGAACCTCTCCTCCAAACTCCTCAGAAAAAGCCCAGCAAACACCTCAGAACCTCTCCTCCAAACACCTCAGAACCTCTCCACCGAACACCTCAGAACCTCTCCTCCAAACACCTCAGAACCTCTCCTCCAAACACCTCAGAACCTCTCCTCCAAACGCCTCAGAACAAGCCCTCCAGACACCTCAGAACCTCTCCACCAAACACCTCTAAACCTCTCCTCCAAACACCTCAGATCCTCTCCTCCAAACACCTCAGAACCTCTCCTCCAAACACCTCAGAACAACCCCTCCAAACACCTCAGAACCTCTCCTCCAAACACCTCAGAACCTCTCCTCCAAACACCTCAGAACCTCTCCTCCAAACACCTCAGAACCTCTCCTCCAAACACCTCAGAACCTCTCCTCCAAACACCTCAGAACCTCTCCTCCAAACACCTCAGAACCTCTCCTCCAAACACCTCAGAACCTCTCCTCCAGAAACCTCAGAACCTCTCCTCCAAACTCCTCAGAAAAAGCCCAGCAAACACCTCAGAACCTCTCCACCGAACACCTCAGAACCTCTCCTCCAAACACCTCAGAACCTCTCCTCCAAACACCTCAGAACCTCTCCTCCAAACACCTCAGAACCTCTCCTCCAAACACCTCAGAACCACTCCTCCAAACACCTCAGAACCTCTCCTCCAAGCAACTTAGAACAACATCTCCAAACACCTCAGAACCTCTCCTCCAAACACCTCAGAACCTCTCCTCCAAACACCTCAGAACCTCTCCTCCAAACACCTCAGAACCTCTCCTCCAAACACCTCAGAACCTCTCCACCAAACACCTCAGAACCTCTCCTCCAAACACCTCAGAACCTCTCCCCCAGACACCTCAGAACCTCTCCTCCAGACACCTCAGAACCTCTCCTCCAAACTCCTCAGAAAAAGCCCAGCAAACACCTCAGAACCTCTCCTCCAAACACCTCAGAACCTCTCCACCGAACACCTCAGAACCTCTCCTCCAAACACCTCAGAACCTCTCCTCCAAACACCTCAGAACCTCTCCTCCAAACACCTCAGAACCTCTCCTCCAAAAACCTCAGAACCTCTCCTCCAAACACCTCAGAACCTCTCCTCCAAGCAACTTAGAACAACATCTCCAAACACCTCAGAACCTCTCCTCCAAACACCTCAGAACCTCTCCTCCAAACACCTCAGAACCTCTCCTCCAAACACCTCAGAACCTCTCCTCCAAACACCTCAGAACCTCTCCTCCAAACACCTCAGAACCTCTCCTCCAAACACCTCAGAACCTCTCCTCCAAGCAACTTAGAACAACATCTCCAAACACCTCAGAACCTCTCCTCCAAACACCTCAGAACCTCTCCTCCAAACACCTCAGAACCTCTCCTCCAAACACCTCAGAACCTCTCCTCCAAACACCTCTGAACAAGCCCTCCAAACACCTCAGAACCTCTCCTCCAAACACCTCAGAACAAGCCCTCCAAACACCTCAGAACCTCTCCTCCAAACACCTCAGAACCTCTCCTCCAAACACCTCAGCACCTCTCCTCCAAACACCTCAGAACCTCTCCTCCAAACACCTCAGAACCTCTCCTCCAAACACCTCAGAACCTCTCCTCCAAACACCCCAGAACCTCACCTCCAAACACCTCAGAACCTCTCCTCCAAACACCTCAGAACCTCTCCTCCAAACACCTCAGAACAAGCTCTCCAAACCCCTCAGAGCAAGCCCTCCAAACACCTCAGAACAAGCCCTCCAAACACCTCAGAACAAGTCCTCCAAACACCTCAGAACCTCTCCTCCAAACACCTCAGAACGTCTCCTCCAAACACCTCAGAACCTCCCCTCCAAACACCTCAGAACCTCACCTCCAAACACCTCAGAACCTCTCCTCCAAACAACTCAGAACCTCTCCTCCAAACACCTCAGAACCTCTCCTCCAAACACCTCAGAACCTCTCTTCCAAACACCTCAGAACCTCACCTCCAAACACCTCAGAACCTCTCCTCCAAACACCTCAGAACCCCTCCTCCAAACACCTCAGAACCACTCCTCCAAACACCTCAGAACCTCTCCTCCAAAACCCTCAGAACAAGCCCTCCAAAACCCCTCAGAACAAGCCCTCCAAACACCTCAGAACAATCCCTCCAAACACCTCAGAACTATCCCTCCAAACACCTCAGAACCTCTCCTCCAAACACCTCAGAACCTCCCCTCCAAACACCTCAGAACCTCTCCTCCAAACACCTCAAACCTCTCCTCCAAACACCTCAGAACCTCTCCTCCAAACACCTCAGAACCTCTCCTGCAAACACCTCAGAACCTCACCTCCAAACACCTCAGAACCTCACCTCCAAACACCTCAGAACCTCTCCTCCAAACACCTCAGAACCTCTCCTCCAAACACCTCAGAACCTCACCTCCAAACACCTCACAACCTCTCCTCCAAACACCTCAGAACCTCTCCTCCAAACACCTCAGAACCTCTCCTCCAAACTCCTCAGAACCTCTCCTCCAAACACCTCAGAACCTCTCCTCCAAACCCCTCAGAACAAGCTCTCCATACCCCTCAGAACAAGCCCTCCAAACACCTCAGAAACTCTCCTCCAAACACCTCAGAAACTCTCCTCCAAACACCTCAGAAACTCTCCTCCAAACACCTCAGAAACACTCCTCCAAACACCTCAGAATCTCTCCTACAGACACCTCAGAAACTCTCCTCCAAACACCTCAGAACAAGACCTCCAAACACCTCAGAACCTCTCCTCCAAACACCTCAGAACCTCTCCTCCAAACACCTCAGAACCTCTCCTAAAAACACCTCAGAACCTCTCCTCCAAACACCTCAGAACCTCTCCCCCAAACACCTCAGAACCTCTCCTCCAAACACCTCAGAACCTCTCCTCCAGACACCTCAGAACCTCTCCTCCAGACACCTCAGAACCTCTCCTCCAAACTCCTCAGAACAAGCCCAGCAAACACCTCAGAACCTCTCCTCCAAACACCTCAGAACCTCTCCTCCAAACACCTCAGAACCTCGCCTACAAACACCTCAGAACAAGCCCTCCAAACACCTCAGAACAAGCCCTCCAAACACCTCAGAACCTCTCCTCCAAGCAACTTAGAACAACATCTCCAAACACCTCAGAACCTCTCCTCCAAACACCTCAGAACCTCTCCTCCAAACACCTCAGAACCTCTCCTCCAAACACCTCAGAACCTCTCCTCCAAACACCTCAGTACCTCTCCTCCAAACACCTCAAAACCACTCCTCCAAACACCTCAGAACCTCTCCTCCAAACACCTCAGAACCTCTCCTCCAAACACCTCAGAACCTCTCCTCCAAACACCTCAGAACTTCTCCTCCAAACACCTCAGAACCTCTCCTCCAAACACCTCAGAACCTCTCCTCCAAACACCTCAGAACCTCTCCTCCAAACACCTCAGTACCTCTCCTCCAAACACCTCAAAACCACTCCTCCAAACACCTCAGAACCTCTCCTCCAAACACCTCAGAACCTCTCCTCCAAACACCTCAGAACCTCTCCTCCAAACACCTCAGAACTTCTCCTCCAAACACCTCAGAACCTCTCCTCCAAACACCTCAGAAGAAGCCCAGCAAGCACCTCAGAACCTCTCCTCCAAACACCTCAGAACCTCTCCACCGAATACCTCAGAACCTCTCCTCCAAACACCTCAGAACCTCTCCTCCAAACACCTCAGAACCTCTCCTCCAAACACCTCAGAACCTCTCCTCCAAACACCTCAGAACCTCTCCTCCAAACACCTCAGAACCTCTCCTCCAAGCACCACAGAACAAGCCCAGAAAACACCTCAGAACCTCTCCACCAAACACCTCAGAACCTCTCCACCAAACACCTCAGAACCTCTCCACCAAACACCTCAGAACCTCTCCACCAAACACCTCAGAACCTCTCCACCAAACACCTCAGTACCTCTCCTCCAAACACCTCAGAACCTCTCCTCCAAACACCTCAGAACCTCTCCTCCAAACACCTCAGAACAAGCCCTCCAAACACCTCAGAACAATTCCACCAATGCCCGAAGAAGTCCTCCTGTCACAGAACAAACCCACCAATCACAGAACAAGTCCTACAACCACTTAAAAATATCTCTACTCACAGTTAAAGATCTCCAGGCACAGGACAAATTCTCCAATCTAAGACCAATTTCACCTGTAAGAGAACAAGCCCTCCAAACACCTCAGAACCTCTCCTCCAAACACCTCAGAACCTCTCCTCCAAACACCTCAGAACCTCTCCTCCAAACACCTCAGAACCTCTCCCCCAAAGACCTCAGAACCTCTCCTCCAAACACCTCAGAACCTCTCCTCCAGACACCTCAGAACCTCTCCTCCAAACACCTCAGAACAAGCTCTCCAAACCCCTCAGAACAAGCCCTCCAAATCCCTCAGAACAAGCCCTCCAAACACCTCAGAACAAGCTCTCAAAACCCCTCAGAACAAGCCCTCCAAATCCCTCAGAACAAGCCCTAAAAAACACCTCAGAACAAGCCCTCCAAACACCTCAGAACAAGCCCTCCAAACACCTCAGAACCTCTCCTCCAAGCAACTTAGAACAACATCTCCAAACACCTCAGAACCTCTCCTCCAAACACCTCAGAACGTCTCCTCCAAACACCTCAGAACCTCTCCTCCAAACACCTCAAAACCACTCCTCCAAACACCTCAGAACCTCTCCTCCAAACACCTCAGAACCTCTCCTCGAAACACCTCAGAACCTCTCCTCCAAACACCTCAGAACCTCTCCTCCAAACACCTCAGAACCTCTCCTCCAAACACCTCTGAACCTCTCCACCGAACACCTCAGAACCTCTCCTCCAAACACCTCAGAACCTCTCCTCCAAACACCTCAGAACCTCTCCTCCAAACACCTCAGAACCTCTCCTCCAAACACCTCAGAACCTCTCCTCCAAACACCTCTGAACAAGCCGTCCAAACACCTCAGAACCTCTCCTCCAAACACCTCAGAAGAAGCCCAGCAAACACCTCAGAACCTCTCCTCCAAACACCTCTGAACCTCTCCACCGAACACCTCAGAACCTCTCCTCCAAACACCTCAGAACAAGCCCAGCAAACACCTCAGAACCTCTCCTCCAAACACCTCAGAACCTCTCCTCCAAACACCTCAGAACCTCTCCTCCAAACACCTCAGAACCTCTCCTCCAAACACCTCAGAACCTCTCCTCCAAGCAACTTAGAACAACATCTCCAAACACCTCAGAACCTCTCCTCCAAACACCTCAGAACCTCTCCTCCAAACACCTCAGAACCTCTCCTCCAAACACCTCAGAACCTCTCCTCCAAACACCTCAGAACCTCTCCTCCAAACACCTCAGAACCTCTCCTTCAAACACCTCAGAACCTCTCCTCCAAACACCTCTGAACAAGCCCTCCAAACACCTCAGAACCTCTCCTCCAAACACGTCAGAACAAGCCCTCCAGACACCTCAGAACCTCTCCTCCAAACACCTCAGAAGAAGCCCAGCAAACACCTCAGAACCTCTCCTCCAAACACCTCAGAACCTCTCCACCGAACACCTCAGAACCTCTCCTCCAAACACCTCAGAACCTCTCCTCCAAACACCTCAGAACCTCTCCTCCAAACGCCTCAGAACAAGCCCTCCAGACACCTCAGAACCTCTCCTCCAAACACTTCAGAACAAGCCCAGCAAACACCTCAGAACCTCTCCTCCAAACACCTCAGAACCTCTCCACCGAACACCTCAGAACCTCTCCTCCAAACAGCTCAGAACCTCTCCTCCAAACAGCTCAGAAACTCTCCTCCAAACACCTCAGAACCTCTCCTCCAAACACCTCAGAACCTCTCCTTCAAACACTTCAGAACCTCTCCTCCAAGCAACTTAGAACAACATCTCCAAACACCTCAGAACCTCTCCTCCAAACACCTCAGAACCTCTCCTCCAAACACCTCAGAACCTCTCCTCCAAACACCTCAGAACCTCTCCTCCAAACACCTCAAAACAAGCCCTCCAAACACCTCAGAACCTCTCCTCCAAACACCTCAGAACCTCTCCTCCAAACACCTCAGAAACTCTCCTCCAAACACCTCAGAACAAGTCCTCCAAACACCTCAGAACAAGTCCACCACTGACCGAGCAAGTCCTCCAGTCACAGAACAAATCCACCAATCACAGAACAAGTCCTACAACCACTGAAAAATATCTCTACTCACAGTTGAAGTTCTCCAGGCATAGGACAAATTCTCCAATCTAAGACCAATTTCACCTGTAAGAGAACAAGCCCTCCAAACACCTCAGAACCTCTCCTCCAAACACCTCAGAACCTCTCCTCCAAACACCTCAGAACCTCACCTCGAAACACCTCAGAACCTCTCCTCCAAACACCCCAGAACCTCACCTCCAAACACCTCAGAACCTCTCCTCCAAACACCTCAGAACAAGCCCTCCAAACATCTCAGAACAAGCCCTGCAAACACCTCAGAACAAGCCCTCCAAACACCTCAAAACAAGCCCTCCAAACACCTCAAAACAAGCCCTCCAAACACCTCAGAACCTCTCCTCCAAACACCTCAGAACCTCACCTCCAAACACCTCAGAACCTCTCCTCCAAACACCTCAGAACCTCTCCTCCAAACACCTCAGAACAAGCTCTCCAAACCCCTCAGAACAAGCCCTCCAAATCCCTCAGAACAAGCCCTCCAAACACCTCAGAACAAGCACTCAAAACCCCTCAGAACAAGCCCTCCAAATCCCTCAGAACAAGCCCTAAAAAACACCTCAGAACAAGCCCTCCAAACACCTCAGAACAAGTCCTCCAAACACCTCAGAACCTCTCCTCCAAACACCTCAGAACCTCTCCTCCAAACACCTCAGAACCTCTCCTCCAAACACCTCAGAACCTCTCCTCCAAACACCTCAGAACCTCTCCTCCTAACACCTCAGAACCTCTCCTCCAAACACCTCAGAAACTCTCCTCCAAACACCTCAGAAACTCTCCTCCAAACACCTCAGAACAAGTCCTCCAAACACCTCAGAACAAGTCCACCACTGACCGAGCAAGTCCTCCAGTCACAGAACAAATCCACCAATCACAGAACAAGTCCTACAACCACTGAAAAATATCTCTACTCACAGTTGAAGTTCTCCAGGCATAGGACAAATTGTCCAATCTAAGACCAATTTCACCTGTATTAGAACAAGCCCTCCAAACACCTCAGAACCTCTCCTCCAAACACCTCAGAACCTCTCCTCCAAACACCTCAGAACCTCTCCTCCAAACACCTCAGAACCTCTCCTCCAAACACCTCAGAACCTCTCCTCCAAACACCTCAGAACAAGCCCTCCAAACACCTCAGAACCTCTCCTCCAAACACCTCAGAACCTCTCCTCCAAACACCTCAGAACCTCTCCTCCAAACAGATCAGAACCTCTCCTCCAAACAGATCAGAACCTCACCTCCAAACACCTCAGAACCTCTCCTCCAAACACCTCAGAACCTCTCCTCCAAACACCTCAGAACCTCTCCTCCAAACACCTCAGAACCTCTCCTCCAAACACCTCAGTACCTCTCCTCCAAACACCTCAGAACCTCTCCTCCAAACACCTCAGAACCTCACCTCCAAACACCTCAGAACCTCTCCTCCAAACACCTCAGAACCTCTCCTCCAAACACCTCAGAACCTCTCCTCCAAACACCTCAGAACCTCTCCTCCAAACACCTCAGAACAAGCTCTCCAAACCCCTTAGAACAAGCCCTCCAAACCCCTCAGAACAATCCCTCCAAGCACCTCAGAACTATCCCTCCAAACACCTCAGAACCTCTCCTCAAAAACACCTCAGAACCTCTCCTCCAAACACCTCAGAACCTCTCCTCCAAACACCTCAGAAACTCTCCTCCAAACACGTCAGAACAAGCTCTCCAAACACCTCAGAACAAGCCCTCCAAACACCTCAGAACCTCTCCTCCAAACACCTCAGAACATCTCCTCCAAACACCTCAGAACCTCTCCTCCAAACACCTCAGAACAAGCCCTCCAAACACCTCAGAACCTCTCCTCCAAACACCTCAGAACCTCTCCTCCAAACACCTCAGAACCTCTCCTCCAAACACCTCAGAACCTCTCCCCCAAAGACCTCAGAACCTCTCCTCCAAACACCTCAGAACCTCTCCTCCAGACACCTCAGAACCTCTCCTCCAAACACCTCAGAACAAGCTCTCCAAACCCCTCAGAACAAGCCCTCCAAATCCCTCAGAACAAGCCCTCCAAACACCTCAGAACAAGCCCTCCAAACACCTCAGAACAAGCTCTCAAAACCCCTCAGAACAAGCTCTCAAAACCCCTCAGAACAAGCCCTCCAAATCCCTCAGAACAAGCCCTAAAAAACACCTCAGAACAAGCCCTCCAAACACCTCAGAACAAGCCCTCCAAACACCTCAGAACCTCTCCTCCAAGCAACTTAGAACAACATCTCCAAACACCTCAGAACCTCTCCTCCAAACACCTCAGAACGTCTCCTCCAAACACCTCAGAACCTCTCCTCCAAACACCTCAAAACCACTCCTCCAAACACCTCAGAACCTCTCCTCCAAACACCTCAGAACCTCTCCTCGAAACACCTCAGAACCTCTCCTCCAAACACCTCAGAACCTCTCCTCCAAACACCTCAGAACCTCTCCTCCAAACACCTCTGAACCTCTCCACCGAACACCTCAGAACCTCTCCTCCAAACACCTCAGAACCTCTCCTCCAAACACCTCAGAACCTCTCCTCCAAACACCTCAGAACCTCTCCTCCAAACACCTCAGAACCTCTCCTCCAAACACCTCTGAACAAGCCGTCCAAACACCTCAGAACCTCTCCTCCAAACACCTCAGAAGAAGCCCAGCAAACACCTCTGAACCTCTCCACCGAACACCTCAGAACCTCTCCTCCAAACACCTCAGAACAAGCCCAGCAAACACCTCAGAACCTCTCCTCCAAACACCTCAGAACCTCTCCTCCAAACACCTCAGAACCTCTCCTCCAAACACCTCAGAACCTCTCCTCCAAACACCTCAGAACCTCTCCTCCAAGCAACTTAGAACAACATCTCCAAACACCTCAGAACCTCTCCTCCAAACACCTCAGAACCTCTCCTCCAAACACCTCAGAACCTCTCCTCCAAACACCTCAGAACCTCTCCTCCAAACACCTCAGAACCTCTCCTCCAAACACCTCAGAACCTCTCCTCCAAACACCTCAGAACCTCTCCTTCAAACACCTCAGAACCTCTCCTCCAAACACCTCTGAACAAGCCCTCCAAACACCTCAGAACCTCTCCTCCAAACACGTCAGAACAAGCCCTCCAGACACCTCAGAACCTCTCCTCCAAACACCTCAGAAGAAGCCCAGCAAACACCTCAGAACCTCTCCTCCAAACACCTCAGAACCTCTCCACCGAACACCTCAGAACCTCTCCTCCAAACACCTCAGAACCTCTCCTCCAAACACCTCAGAACCTCTCCTCCAAACGCCTCAGAACAAGCCCTCCAGACACCTCAGAACCTCTCCTCCAAACACTTCAGAACAAGCCCAGCAAACACCTCAGAACCTCTCCTCCAAACACCTCAGAACCTCTCCACCGAACACCTCAGAACCTCTCCTCCAAACAGCTCAGAACCTCTCCTCCAAACAGCTCAGAACCTCTCCTCCAA
Source organism: Ara ararauna (assembly GCA_028858755.1). Lineage (NCBI taxonomy): Eukaryota > Metazoa > Chordata > Aves > Psittaciformes > Psittacidae > Ara > Ara ararauna. The sequence continues at coordinate 1,061,198 of CM054378.1, forward strand.
ACAGCTCAGAAACTCTCCTCCAAACACCTCAGAACCTCTCCTCCAAACACCTCAGAACCTCTCCTTCAAACACTTCAGAACCTCTCCTTCAAGCAACTTAGAACAACATCTCCAAACACCTCAGAACCTCTCCTCCAAACACCTCAGAACCTCTCCTCCAAACACCTCAGAACCTCTCCTCCAAACACCTCAGAACCTCTCCTCCAAACACCTCAGAACCTCTCCTCCAAACACCTCAGAACCTCTCCTCCTAACACCTCAGAACCTCTCCTCCAAACACCTCAGAAACTCTCCTCCAAACACCTCAGAACAAGTCCTCCAAACACCTCAGAACAAGTCCACCACTGACCGAGCAAGTCCTCCAGTCACAGAACAAATCCACCAATCACAGAACAAGTCCTACAACCACTGAAAAATATCTCTACTCACAGTTGAAGTTCTCCAGGCATAGGACAAATTCTCCAATCTAAGACCAATTTCACCTGTAAGAGAACAAGCCCTCCAAACACCTCAGAACCTCTCCTCCAAACACCTCAGAACCTCTCCTCCAAACACCTCAGAACCTCACCTCGAAACACCTCAGAACCTCTCCTCCAAACACCCCAGAACCTCACCTCCAAACACCTCAGAACCTCTCCTCCAAACACCTCAGAACAAGCCCTCCAAACATCTCAGAACAAGCCCTGCAAACACCTCAGAACAAGCCCTCCAAACACCTCAAAACAAGCCCTCCAAACACCTCAAAACAAGCCCTCCAAACACCTCAGAACCTCTCCTCCAAACACCTCAGAACCTCACCTCCAAACACCTCAGAACCTCTCCTCCAAACACCTCAGAACCTCTCCTCCAAACACCTCAGAACAAGCTCTCCAAACCCCTCAGAACAAGCCCTCCAAATCCCTCAGAACAAGCCCTCCAAACACCTCAGAACAAGCACTCAAAACCCCTCAGAACAAGCCCTCCAAATCCCTCAGAACAAGCCCTAAAAAACACCTCAGAACAAGCCCTCCAAACACCTCAGAACCTCTCCTCCAAACACCTCAGAACCTCTCCTCCAAACACCTCAGAACCTCTCCTCCAAACACCTCAGAACCTCTCCTCCAAACACCTCAGAACCTCTCCTCCTAACACCTCAGAACCTCTCCTCCAAACACCTCAGAAACTCTCCTCCAAACACCTCAGAAACTCTCCTCCAAACACCTCAGAACAAGTCCTCCAAACACCTCAGAACAAGTCCACCACTGACCGAGCAAGTCCTCCAGTCACAGAACAAATCCACCAATCACAGAACAAGTCCTACAACCACTGAAAAATATCTCTACTCACAGTTGAAGTTCTCCAGGCATAGGACAAATTGTCCAATCTAAGACCAATTTCACCTGTATTAGAACAAGCCCTCCAAACACCTCAGAACCTCTCCTCCAAACACCTCAGAACCTCTCCTCCAAACACCTCAGAACCTCTCCTCCAAACACCTCAGAACCTCTCCTCCAAACACCTCAGAACAAGCCCTCCAAACACCTCAGAACCTCTCCTCCAAACACCTCAGAACCTCTCCTCCAAACACCTCAGAACCTCTCCTCCAAACAGATCAGAACCTCTCCTCCAAACAGATCAGAACCTCACCTCCAAACACCTCAGAACCTCTCCACCGAACACCTCAGAACCTCTCCTCCAAACAGCTCAGAACCTCTCCTCCAAACAGCTCAGAAACTCTCCTCCAAACACCTCAGAACCTCTCCTCCAAACACCTCAGAACCTCTCCTTCAAACACTTCAGAACCTCTCCTCCAAGCAACTTAGAACAACATCTCCAAACACCTCAGAACCTCTCCTCCAAACACCTCAGAACCTCTCCTCCAAACACCTCAGAACCTCTCCTCCAAACACCTCAGAACCTCTCCTCCAAACACCTCAGAACCTCTCCTCCAAACACCTCAGAACCTCTCCTCCAAACACCTCAGAACCTCTCCTCCAAACACCTCAGAACCTCTCCTCCTAACACCTCAGAACCTCTCCTCCAAACACCTCAGAAACTCTCCTCCAAACACCTCAGAACAAGTCCTCCAAACACCTCAGAACAAGTCCACCACTGACCGAGCAAGTCCTCCAGTCACAGAACAAATCCACCAATCACAGAACAAGTCCTACAACCACTGAAAAATATCTCTACTCACAGTTGAAGTTCTCCAGGCATAGGACAAATTCTCCAATCTAAGACCAATTTCACCTGTAAGAGAACAAGCCCTCCAAACACCTCAGAACCTCTCCTCCAAACACCTCAGAACCTCTCCTCCAAACACTTCAGAACCTCACCTCGAAACACCTCAGAACCTCTCCTCCAAACACCCCAGAACCTCACCTCCAAACACCTCAGAACCTCTCCTCCAAACACCTCAGAACAAGCCCTCCAAACATCTCAGAACAAGCCCTGCAAACACCTCAGAACAAGCCCTCCAAACACCTCAAAACAAGCCCTCCAAACACCTCAAAACAAGCCCTCCAAACACCTCAGAACCTCTCCTCCAAACACCTCAGAACCTCACCTCCAAACACCTCAGAACCTCTCCTCCAAACACCTCAGAACCTCTCCTCCAAACACCTCAGAACAAGCTCTCCAAACCCCTCAGAACAAGCCCTCCAAATCCCTCAGAACAAGCCCTCCAAACACCTCAGAACAAGCACTCAAAACCCCTCAGAACAAGCCCTCCAAATCCCTCAGAACAAGCCCTAAAAAACACCTCAGAACAAGCCCTCCAAACACCTCAGAACAAGTCCTCCAAACACCTCAGAACCTCTCCTCCAAACACCTCAGAACCTCTCCTCCTAACACCTCAGAACCTCTCCTCCAAACACCTCAGAAACTCTCCTCCAAACACCTCAGAAACTCTCCTCCAAACACCTCAGAACAAGTCCTCCAAACACCTCAGAACAAGTCCACCACTGACCGAGCAAGTCCTCCAGTCACAGAACAAATCCACCAATCACAGAACAAGTCCTACAACCACTGAAAAATATCTCTACTCACAGTTGAAGTTCTCCAGGCATAGGACAAATTGTCCAATCTAAGACCAATTTCACCTGTATTAGAACAAGCCCTCCAAACACCTCAGAACCTCTCCTCCAAACACCTCAGAACCTCTCCTCCAAACACCTCAGAACCTCTCCTCCAAACACCTCAGAACCTCTCCTCCAAACACCTCAGAACAAGCCCTCCAAACACCTCAGAACCTCTCCTCCAAACACCTCAGAACCTCTCCTCCAAACACCTCAGAACCTCTCCTCCAAACAGATCAGAACCTCTCCTCCAAACAGATCAGAACCTCACCTCCAAACACCTCAGAACCTCTCCTCCAAACACCTCAGAACCTCTCCTCCAAACACCTCAGAACCTCTCCTCCAAACACCTCAGAACCTCTCCTCCAAACACCTCAGTACCTCTCCTCCAAACACCTCAGAACCTCTCCTCCAAACACCTCAGAACCTCACCTCCAAACACCTCAGAACCTCTCCTCCAAACACCTCAGAACCTCTCCTCCAAACACCTCAGAACCTCTCCTCCAAACACCTCAGAACCTCTCCTCCAAACACCTCAGAACAAGCTCTCCAAACCCCTTAGAACAAGCCCTCCAAACCCCTCAGAACAATCCCTCCAAGCACCTCAGAACTATCCCTCCAAACACCTCAGAACCTCTCCTCAAAAACACCTCAGAACCTCTCCTCCAAACACCTCAGAACCTCTCCTCCAAACACCTCAGAAACTCTCCTCCAAACACGTCAGAACAAGCCCTCCAAACACCTCAGAACAAGCCCTCCAAACACCTCAGAACATCTCCTCCAAACACCTCAGAACATCTCCTCCAAACACCTCAGAACCTCTCCTCCAAACACCTCAGAACAAGCCCTCCAAACACCTCAGAACAAGCCCTCCAAACACCTCAGAACCTCTCCTCCAAACACCTCAGAAACTCTCCTCCAGACACCTCAGAACCTCTCCTCCAAGCAACTTAGAACAACATCTCCAAACACCTCAGAACCTCTCCTCCAAACACCTCAGAACCTCTCCTCCAAACACCTCAGAACCTCTCCTCCAAACACCTCTGAACAAGCCGTCCAAACACCTCAGAACCTCTCCTCCAAACACCTCAGAAGAAGCCCAGCAAACACCTCAGAACCTCTCCTCCAAACACCTCTGAACCTCTCCACCGAACACCTCAGAACCTCTCCTCCAAACACCTCAGAACAAGCCCAGCAAACACCTCAGAACCTCTCCTCCAAACACCTCAGAACCTCTCCACCGAACACCTCAGAACCTCTCCTCCAAACACCTCAGAACCTCTCCTCCAAACACCTCAGAACCTCTCCTCCAAACACCTCAGAACCTCTCCTCCAAACACCTCAGAACCTCTCCTCCAAACACCTCAGAACCTCTCCTCCAAGCAACTTAGAACAACATCTCCAAACACCTCAAAACCTCTCCTCCAAACACCTCAGAACCGCTCCTCCAAACACCTCAGAACCTCTCCTCCAAACACCTCAGAACCTCTCCTCCAAACACCTCAGAACCTCTCCTCCAAACACCTCAGAACCTCTCCTCCAAACACCTCAGAACCTCTCCTCCAAACACCTCTGAACAAGCCCTCCAAACACCTCAGAACCTCTCCTCCAAACACGTCAGAACAAGCCCTCCAGACACCTCAGAACCTCTCCTCCAAACACCTCAGAAGAAGCCCAGCAAACACCTCAGAACATCTCCTCCAAACACCTCAGAACCTCTCCTCCAAACACCTCAGAACAAGCCCTCCAAACACCTCAGAACAAGCCCTCCAAACACCTCAGAACCTCTCCTCCAAACACCTCAGAAACTCTCCTCCAGACACCTCAGAACCTCTCCTCCAAGCAACTTAGAACAACATCTCCAAACACCTCAGAACCTCTCCTCCAAACACCTCAGAACCTCTCCTCCAAACACCTCAGAACCTCTCCTCCAAGCAACTTAGAACAACATCTCCAAACACCTCAAAACCTCTCCTCCAAACACCTCAGAACCTCTCCTCCAAACACCTCAGAACCTCTCCTCCAAACACCTCAGAACCTCTCCTCCAAACACCTCAGAACCTCTCCTCCAAACACCTCAGAACCTCTCCTCCAAACACCTCAGAACCTCTCCTCCAAACACCTCTGAACAAGCCCTCCAAACACCTCAGAACCTCTCCTCCAAACACGTCAGAACAAGCCCTCCAGACACCTCAGAACCTCTCCTCCAAACACCTCAGAAGAAGCCCAGCAAACACCTCAGAACCTCTCCTCCAAACACCTCAGAACCTCTCCACCGAACACCTCAGAACCTCTCCTCCGAACACCTCAGAACCTCTCCTCCAAACACCTCAGAACCTCTCCTCCAAACGCCTCAGAAGAAGCCCTCCAGACACCTCAGAACCTCTCCTCCAAACACTTCAGAACAAGCCCAGCAAACACCTCAGAACCTCTCCTCCAAACACCTCAGAACCTCTCCACCGAACAGCTCAGAACCTCTCCTCCAAACAGCTCAGAACCTCTCCTCCAAACAGCTCAGAACCTCTCCTCCAAACACCTCAGAACCTCTCCTCCAAACACCTCAGAACCTCTCCTCCAAACACCTCAGAACCTCTCCTCCAAACACTTCAGAACCTCTCCTCCAAACACCTCAGAACCTCTCCTCCAAACACCTCAGAACCTCTCCTCCAAACGCCTCAGAACCTCTCCTCCAAACACCTCAGAACCTCTCCTCCAAACACCTCAGAAACTCTCCTCCAAACACCTCAGAACAAGCCCTCCAAACAATTCAGAACATCTCCTCCAAACACCTCAGAACCTCTCCTCCAAACACCTCAGAAACTCTCCTCCAAACACCTCAGAAACTCTCCTCCAGACACCTCAGAAACTCTCCTCCAAACACCTCTGAACAAGACCTCCAAACACCTCAGAACAAGCCCTCCAAACACCTCAGAACAAGCCCTTCAAACACCTCAGAACCTCTCCTCCAAACACCTCAGAACCTCTCCTCCAAACACCTCAGAACCTCTCCTCCAAACACCTCAGAACCTCTCCTCCAAACACCGCAGAACCTCTCCTCCAAACACCTCAGAACCTCTCCTCCAAACACCTCAGAACCTCTCCTCCAAACACCTCAGAACCTCTCCTCCAAACACCTCAGAAACCCTCCACCAAACAACACAGAACCTCTCCTTCAAACAACTCAGAACTTCTCCTCCAAACACCTCAGAACAAACCCTCCAAACACCTCAGAACAAGCCCGCCAAACACCTCAGAACAAGTCCACCAATGCCCGAACAAGTCCTCCAGTCACTGAACAATTCCGCCAATCACAGAACAAGTCCTACAACCACTGAAAAATATCTCTACTCACAGTTGAATATCTCCAGGCACAGGACAAATTCTCCAATCAAAGACCAATTTCTCCTGTAGGACAACAAGCCCTCCAAACACCTCGGAACAAGCCCTCCAAACACCTCAGAACAAGCCCTCCAAACACCTCAGAAAAAGCCCTCCAAACACCTCAGAAAAAGCCCTCCAAACACTTCAGAACCTCTCCTCCAAACACCTCAGAACCTCTCCTCCAAACACCTCAGAACAAGCCCTCCAAACACCTCAGAACCTCTCCTCCAAACACCTCAGAAGAAGCCCAGCGAACACCTCAGAACCTCTCCTCCAAACACCTCAGAACCTCTCCACCGAACACCTCAGAACCTCTCCTCCAAACACCTCAGAACCTCTCCTCCAAACACCTCAGAACCTCTCCTCCAAACACCTCAGAACCTCTCCTCCAAACACCTCAGAACCTCTCCTCCAAACACCTCAGAACCTCTCCTCCAAGCACCACAGAACAAGCCCAGAAAACACCTCAGAACCTCTCCACCAAACACCTCAGAACCTCTCCACCAAACACCTCAGAACCTCTCCACCAAACACCTCAGAACCTCTCCACCAAACACCTCAGAACCTCTCCACCAAACACCTCAGTACCTCTCCTCCAAACACCTCAGAACCTCTCCTCCAAACACCTCAGAACCTCTCCTCCAAACACCTCAGAACAAGCCCTCCAAACACCTCAGGACAATTCCACCAATGCCCGAAAAAGTCCTCCTGTCACAGAACAAACCCACCAATCACAGAACAAGTCCTACAACCACTTAAAAATATCTCTACTCACAGTTGAAGATCTCCAGGCACAGGACAAATTCTCCAATCTAAGACCAATTTCACCTGTAAGAGAACAAGCCCTCCAAACACCTCAGAACCTCTCCTCCAAACACCTCAGAACCTCTCCTCCAAACACCTCAGAAACTCTCCTCCAAACACCTCAGAACAAGCCCTCCAAACAATTCAGAACATCTCCTCCAAACACCTCAGAACCTCTCCTCCAAACACCTCAGAACCTCTCCTCCAAACACCTCAGAAACTCTCCTCCAAACACCTCAGAACCTCTCCTCCAAACACCTCAGAAACTCTCCTCCAAACACCTCAGAACAAGCCCTCCAAACAATTCAGAACATCTCCTCCAAACACCTCAGAACCTCTCCTCCAAACACCTCAGAAACTCTCCTCCAAACACCTCAGAAACTCTCCTCCAGACACCTCAGAAACTCTCCTCCAAACACCTCTGAACAAGACCTCCAAACACCTCAGAACAAGCCCTCCAAACACCTCAGAACAAGCCCTTCAAACACCTCAGAACCTCTCCTCCAAACACCTCAGAACCTCTCCTCCAAACACCTCAGAACCTCTCCTCCAAACACCTCAGAACCTCTCCTCCAAACACCTCAGAACCTCTCCTCCAAACACCTCAGAACCTCTCCTCCAAACACCGCAGAACCTCTCCTCCAAACACCTCAGAACCTCTCCTCCAAACACCTCAGAACCTCTCCTCCAAACACCTCAGAACCTCTCCTCCAAACACCTCAGAAACCCTCCACCAAACAACACAGAACCTCTCCTTCAAACACCTCAGAAACCCTCCACCAAACAACACAGAACCTCTCCTTCAAACAACTCAGAACTTCTCCTCCAAACACCTCAGAACAAACCCTCCAAACACCTCAGAACAAGCCCTCCAAACAACTCAGAACAAGTCCACCAATGCCCGAACAAGTCCTCCAGTCACTGAACAATTCCGCCAATCACAGAACAAGTCCTACAACCACTGAAAAATATCTCTACTCACAGTTGAATATCTCCAGGCACAGGACAAATTCTCCAATCAAAGACCAATTTCTCCTGTAGGACAACAAGCCCTCCAAACACCTCGGAACAAGCCCTCCAAACACCTCAGAACAAGCCCTCCAAACACCTCAGAAAAAGCCCTCCAAACACCTCAGAAAAAGCCCTCCAAACACTTCAGAACCTCTCCTCCAAACACCTCAGAACCTCTCCTCCAAACACCTCAGAACAAGCCCTCCAAACACCTCAGAACCTCTCCTCCAAACACCTCAGAAGAAGCCCAGCGAACACCTCAGAACCTCTCCTCCAAACACCTCAGAACCTCTCCACCGAACACCTCAGAACCTCTCCTCCAAACACCTCAGAACCTCTCCTCCAAACACCTCAGAACCTCTCCTCCAAACACCTCAGAACCTCTCCTCCAAACACCTCAGAACCTCTCCTCCAAACACCTCAGAACCTCTCCTCCAAGCACCACAGAACAAGCCCAGAAAACACCTCAGAACCTCTCCACCAAACACCTCAGAACCTCTCCACCAAACACCTCAGAACCTCTCCACCAAACACCTCAGAACCTCTCCACCAAACACCTCAGAACCTCTCCACCAAACACCTCAGTACCTCTCCTCCAAACACCTCAGAACCTCTCCTCCAAACACCTCAGAACCTCTCCTCCAAACACCTCAGAACAAGCCCTCCAAACACCTCAGGACAATTCCACCAATGCCCGAAAAAGTCCTCCTGTCACAGAACAAACCCACCAATCACAGAACAAGTCCTACAACCACTTAAAAATATCTCTACTCACAGTTGAAGATCTCCAGGCACAGGACAAATTCTCCAATCTAAGACCAATTTCACCTGTAAGAGAACAAGCCCTCCAAACACCTCAGAACCTCTCCTCCAAACACCTCAGAACCTCTCCTCCAAACACCTCAGAACCTCTCCTCCAAACACCTCAGAACCTCTCCTCGAAACACCTCAGAACCTCTCCTCCAAACACCTCAGAACCTCTCCTCCAAACACCTCTGAACAAGCCCTCCAAACACCTCAGAACCTCTCCTCCAAACACCTCAGAACAAGCCCTCCAGACACCTCAGAACCTCTCCTCCAAACACCTCAGAAGAAGCCCAGCAAACACCTCAGAACCTCTCCTCCAAACACCTCAGAACCTCTCCACCGAACACCTCAGAACCTCTCCTCCAAACACCTCAGAACAAGCCCAGCAAACACCTCAGAACCTCTCCTCCGAACACCTCAGAACCTCTCCACCGAACACCTCAGAACCTCTCCTCCAAACACCTCAGAACCTCTCCTCCAAACACCTCAGAACCTCTCCTCCAAACACCTCAGAACCTCTCCTTCAAACACCTCAGAACCTCTCCTCCAAACACCTCAGAACAAGCCCTCCAAACACCTCAGAACCTCTCCTCCAAGCACGTCAGAACAAGCCCTCCAGACACCTCAGAACCTCTCCTCCAAACACCTCAGAAGAAGCCCAGCAAACACCTCAGAACCTCTCCTCCAAACACCTCAGAACCTCTCCACCGAACACCTCAGAACCTCTCCTCCAAACACCTCAGAACCTCTCCTCCAAACACCTCAGAACCTCTCCTCCAAACGCCTCAGAACAAGCCCTCCAGACACCTCAGAACCTCTCCTCCAAACACTTCAGAACAAGCCCAGCAAACAACTCAGAACCTCTCCTCCAAACACCTCAGAACCTCTCCTCCAAACACCTCAGAACCTCTCCTCCAAACACCTCAGAACCTCTCCTCCAAACACCTCAGAACCTCTCCTCCAAACACCTCAGAACCTCTCCTCCAAGCAACTTAGAACAACATCTCCAAACACCTCAGAACCTCTCCTCCAAACACCTCAGAACCTCTCCTCCAAACACCTCAGAACCTCTCCTCCAAACACCTCAGAACCTCTCCTCCAAACACCTCAGAACCTCTCCTCCAAACACCTCAGAACCTCTCCTCCAAACACCTCAGAACAAGACCTCCAAACACCTCAGAACCTCTCCTCCAAACACCTCAGAACCTCTCCTCCAAACACCTCAGAAACTCTCCTCCAAACACCTCAGAACAAGCCCTCCAAACACCTCAGAACACACCCTCCAAACACCTCAGAACAAGCCCTCCAAACAACTCAGAACAAGCCCTCCAAACAACTCAGAACAAGTCCACCAATGCCCAAACAATTCCTCCAGTCACAGAACAAATCCACCAATCACAGAACAAGTCCTACAACCACTGAAAAATATCTCTACTCACAGTTGAAGTTCTCCAGGCATAGGACAAATTCTCCAATCTAAGACCAATTTCACCTGTAAGAGAACAAGCCCTCCAAACACCTCAGAACCTCACCTCCAAACACCTCAGAACCTCTCCTCCAAACACCTCAGAACCTCTCCTCCAAACACCTCAGAACCTCTCCTCCAAACACCTCAGAACCTCTCCTCCAAATACCTCAGAACAAGCTCCACAAACCCCTGAGAACAAGCCCTCCAAATCCCCCAGAACAAGCCCTCCAAACACCTCAGAACAAGCTCTCCAAACCCCTCAGAACAAGCCCTCCAAACACCTCAGAACAAGCCCTCCAAACACCTCAGAACGTCTCCTCCAAACACCTCAGAACGTCTCCTCCAAACACCTCAGAACCTCTCCTCCAAACACCTCAGAACCTCTCCTCCAAACACCTCAGAACCTCTCCTCCAAACACTTCAGAAACTCTCCTCCAAACACCTCAGAAACTCTCCTCCAAACACCTCAGAACAAGTCCTCCAAACACCTCAGAACAAGTCCACCACTGACCGAGCAAGTCCTCCAGTCACAGAACAAATCCACCAATCACAGAACAAGTCCTACAACCACTGAAAAATATCTCTACTCACAGTTGAAAAACTCCAGGCATAGGACAAATTCTCCAATCTAAGACCAATTTCACCTGTATTAGAACAAGCCCTCCAAACACCTCAGAACCTCTCCTCCAAACACCTCAGAACCTCTCCTCCAAACACCTCAGAACCTCTCCTCCAAACACCTCAGAACCTCTCCTCCAAACACCTCAGAACCTCTCCTCCAAACACCTCAGAAACTCTCCTCCAAATACCTCAGAAACCCTCCTCCAAACAACTCAGAAGAAGCCCTCCAAACCCCGCAGAACAAGCCCACCAAACACCTCAGAACAAGCCCTCCAAACACCTCAGGACAAGCCCTCCAAACACCTCAGAACAAGCCCTCCAATCACCTCAGAACAAGCCCTCCAAACAACTCAGAACCCCTCCTCCAAACACCTCAGAAAATCTCCTCCAAACACCTCAGAACAACCCCGCCAAAGACCTCAGAACAAGCCCCCCAAACAACTCAGAACAAGCCCTACGAACAACTCGGAACATCTCCTCCAAACACATCAGAACCTCTCCTCCAGAAACCTCAGAACCTCTCCTCCAAACACCTCAGAACCTCTCCTCCAAACACCTCAGAACCTCTCCTCCAAACACCTCAGAACCTCTCCTCCAAACACCTCAGAACCTCTCCTCCAAACACCTCAGAACCTCTCTTCCAAACACCTCAGAACCTCACCTCCAAACACCTCAGAACCTCTCCTCCAAACACCTCAGAACCCCTCCTCCAAACTCCTCAGAACCACTCCTCCAAACCCCTCAGAACCTCTCCTCCAAACCCCTCAGAACAAGCCCTCCAAACCCCTCAGAACAATCCCTCCAAACACCTCAGAACTATCCCTCCAAACACCTCAGAACCTCTCCTCCAAACACCTCAGAACCTCTCCTCCAAACACCTCAGAACAAGCCCTCCAAACACCTCAGAACAAGCCCTCCAAACACCTCAGAACCTCTCCTCCAAACACCTCAGAACCTCTCCTCCAAACACCTCAGAACCTCTCCTGCAAACACCTCAGAACCTCTCCTCCAAACACCTCAGAACCTCACCTCCAAACACCTCAGAACCTCACCTCCAAACACCTCAGAACCTCTCCTCCAAACACCTCAGAACCACTCCTCCAAACACCTCAGAACCTCACCTCCAAACACCTCAGACCCTCTCCTCCAAACACCTCAGAACCTCTCCTCCAAACACCTCAGAACCTCTCCTCCAAACTCCTCAGGACCTCTCCTCCAAACACCTCAGAACCTCTCCTCCAAACCCCTCAGAACAAGCTCTCCATACCCCTCAGAACAAGCCCTACAAACCTCTCAGAACAAGCCCTCCAAACACCTCAGAACAATTCCACCAAACACCTCAGAACTATCCCTCCAAACACCTCAGAACCTCTCCTACAAACACCTCAGAACCTCTCCTCCAAACACCTCAGAAACTCTCCTCCAAACACCTCAGAACAAGCCCTCCAAACCCCTCAGAACAAGCCCTCCAAACACCTCAGAACCTCTCCTCCAAACACCTCAGAACCTCTCCTCCAAACACCTCAGAACAAGCCCTCCAAACACCTCAGAACAAGCCCTCCAAACAACTCAGAACAATTCCACCAATTCCCGAACAAGTCCTCCTATCACAGAACAAACCCACCAATCACAGAACAAGTCCTACAAACCACTGAAAATATCTCTACTCACAGTTGAAGATCTCCAGGCACAGGACAAATTCTCCAATCTAAGACCAATTTCACCTATAAGAGAACAAGCCCTCCAAACACCTCAGAACCTCTCCTCCAAACACCTCAGAACCTCTCCTCCAAACACCTCAGAACCTCTCCTCCAAACACCTCAGAACCTCTCCTCCAAACACCTCAGAACCTCTCCTCCAAACACCTCAGAACTAGACCTCCAAACACCTCAGAACTAGACCTCCAAACACCTCAGAACAAGACCGCCAAACACCTCAGAACAACCCCTCCAAACACCTCAGAACTAGACCTCCAAACACCTCAGAACCTCTCCTCCAAACACCTCAGAACCTCTCCTCCAAACACCTCAGAACCTCTCCTCCAAACACCTCAGAAACTCTCCTCCAAACACCTCAGAACAAGTCCTCCAAACACCTCAGAACAAGTCCACCACTGACCGAGCAAGTCCTCCAGTCACAGAACAAATCCACCAATCACAGAACAAGTCCTACAACCACTGAAAAATATCTCTACTCACAGTTGAAGTTCTCCAGGCATAGGACAAATTCTCCAATCTAAGACCAATTTCACCTGTATTAGAACAAGCCCTCCAAACACCTCAGAACCTCTCCTCCAAACACCTCAGAACCTCTCCTCCAAACACCTCAGAACCTCTCCTCCAAACACCTCAGAACCTCTCCTCCAAACACCTCAGAACCTCTCCTCCAAACACCTCAGAACCTCTCCTCCAAACACCTCAGAACCTCTCCTCCAAACACCTCAGAACCTCTCCTCCAACCACCTCAGAACCTCTCCTCCAAACACCTCAGAACAAGCCCTCCAAACACCTCAGAACAAGCCCAGCAAACACCTCAGAACAATCCCTCCAAACACCTCAGAACCTCTCCACCAAACACCTCTGAACCTCTCCTCCAAACACCTCTGAACCTCTCCTCCAAACACCTCTGAACCTCTCCTCCAAACACCTCTGAACCTCTCCTCCAAACACCTCTGAACCTCTCCTCCAAACACCTCTGAACCTCTCCTCCAAACACCTCTGAACCTCTCCTCCAAACACCTCTGAACCTCTCCTCCAAACACCTCTGAACCTCTCCTCCAAACACCTCTGAACCTCTCCTCCAAACACCTCTGAACCTCTCCTCCAAACATCTCTGAACCTCTCCTCCAAACACCTCTGAACCTCTCCTCCAAACACCTCTGAACCTCTCCTCCAAACACCTCTGAACCTCTCCTCCAAACACCTCTGAACCTCTCCTCCAAACACCTCTGAACCTCTCCTCCAAACACCTCTGAACCTCTCCTCCAAACACCTCTGAACCTCTCCTCCAAACACCTCAGAACAAGCCCTCCAAACACCTCAGAACAAGCCCTCCAAACACCTCAGAATAAGCCCTACAAACCCCTCAGAACCTCTCCTCCAAACACCTCAGAACAAGCACTCCAAACACCTCAGAACCTCTCCTCCAAACACCTCAGAACCTCTCCTGCAAACACCTCAGAACCTCTCCTCCAAACACCTCAGAACCTCTCCTCCAAACACCTCAGAACCTCTCCTCCAAACACCTCAGAACCTCTCCTCCAAACACCTCAGAACCTCTCCTCCAAACACCTCAGAACCTCTCCTCCAAACACCTCAGAACAAGCCCTCCAAACACCTCAGAACAAGCCCTCCAAACACCTCAGAACAAGCCCTCCAAACACCTCAGAACAAGCCCTCCAAACACCTCAGAAGAAGCCCTCCAAACACCTCAGAACCTCTTTTCCAAGCACCTCAGAACCTCTCCACCAAACACCTCAGAACCTCTCCACCAAAGACCTTAGAACCTCTCCACCAAACTCCTCAGAACCTCTCCTCCAAACACCTCAGAACCTCTCCACCAAAGACCTTAGAACCTCTCCACCAAACTCCTCAGAACCTCTCCTCCAAACACCTCAAAACAAGCCCTCGAAACACCTTAGAACAAGCCCTCCAAACACCTCAGAACCTCTCCTCCAAACACCTCAGAACCTCTCCTCCAAACACCTCAGAACAAGCCCTCCAAACACCTCAGAACAAGCCCTCCAATCACCTCAGAACAAGTCCTCCAAACACCTCAGAACAAGCCCTCCAAACACCTCAGAACAAGCCCTCCAAACACCTCAGAACCTCTCCTCCAAACACCTCAGAACCTCTCCACCAAACACCTCAGAACCTCTCCACCAAACACCTCAGAATCTCTCCTCCAAACACCTCAGAACCTCTCCTCCAAACACCTCGGAACAAGCCCTCCAAACACCTCAGAACAAGCTCTCCAAACACCTCAGAACCTCTCCTCCAAACACCTCAGAACCTCTCCTCCAAACACCTCAGAACCTCTCCTCCAAACACCTCAGAACCTCTCCTCCAAACACCTCAGAACCTCTCCTCCAAACACCTCAGAACCTCTCCTCCAAACACCTCAGAACAAGCCCTCCAAACACCTAAGAACAAGCCCTCCAAACACCTCAGAACCTCTCCTCCAAACACCTCAGAACCTCTCCTCCAAACACCTCAGAACAAGCCCTCCAAACACCTCAGAACAAGCTCTCCAAACACCGCAGAACAAGCTCTCCAAACACCGCAGAACAAGCCCTCCAAACACCTCAGAACAAGCCCTCCACACAACTCAGAACAAGCCCTCCACACAACTCAGAACAAGCCCTCCAAACACCTCTGAACAAGCCCTCCAAACACCTCAGAACCTCTCCTCCAAACACCTCAGAACCTCTCCACCAAACACCTCAGAGCCTCTCCACCAAACACCTCAGAACCTCTCCTCCAAACACCTCAGAACCTCTCCTCCAAACACCTCAGAACAAGCCCTCCAAACACCTCAGAACAAGCCCTCCAAACACCTCAGAATAAGCCCTCCAAACACCTCAGAACAAGCCCTCCAAACACCTCAGAACAAGCCCTCCAAACACCTCAGAACAATCCCTCCAAACACCTCAGAACCTCTCCACCAAACACCTCTAAACCTCTCCTCCAAACACCTCTGAACCTCTCCACCAAACACCTCAGAGCCTCTCCTCCAAACACCTCAGAACCTCTCCTCCAAACACCTCAGAACAAGCCCTCCAAACACCTCAGAACAAGCCCTCCAAACACCTCAGAATAAGCCCTCCAAACACCTCAGAACAAGCCCTCCAAACACCTCAGAACAAGCCCAGCAAACACCTCAGAACAATCCCTCCAAACACCTCAGAACCTCTCCACCAAACACCTCTAAACCTCTCCTCCAAACACCTCTGAACCTCTCCTCCAAACACCTCTGAACCTCTCCTCCAAACACCTCTGAACCTCTCCTCCAAACACCTCTGAACCTCTCCTCCAAACACCTCTGAACCTCTCCTCCAAACACCTCTGAACCTCTCCTCCAAACACCTCTGAACCTCTCCTCCAAACACCTCTGAACCTCTCCTCCAAACATCTCTGAACCTCTCCTCCAAACACCTCTGAACCTCTCCTCCAAACACCTCTGAACCTCTCCTCCAAACACCTCTGAACCTCTCCTCCAAACACCTCTGAACCTCTCCTCCAAACACCTCTGAACCTCTCCTCCAAACACCTCTGAACCTCTCCTCCAAACACCTCTGAACCTCTCCTCCAAACACCTCAGAACCTCTCCTCCAAACACCTCAGAACCTCTCCTCCAAACACGTCAGAACCTCTCCTCCAAACACCTCAGAACCTCTCCTCCAAACACCTCAGAACCTCTCCTCCTAACACCTCAGAACCTCTCCTCCAAACACCTCAGAACCTCTCCTCCAAACACCTCAGAACCTCTCCTCCAAACACCTCAGAACCTCTCCTCCAAACACCTCAGAACCTCTCCTCCAAACACCTCAGAACAAGTCCTCCAAACACCTCAGAACAAGCCCTCCAAACACCTCAGAACAAGCCCTCCAAACACCTCAGAACAAGCCCTCCAAACACCTCAGAATAAGCCCTCCAAACACCTCAGAACCTCTCCTCCATACACCTCAGAACCTCTCCTGCAAACACCTCAGAACCTCTCCTCCAAACACCTCAGAACCTCTCCTCCAAACACCTCAGAACCTCTCCTCCTAACACCTCAGAACCTCTCCTCCAAACACCTCAGAACCTCTCCTCCAAACACCTCAGAACAAGTCCTCCAAACACCTCAGAACAAGTCCTCCAAACACCTCAGAACAAGTCCTCCAAACACCTCAGAACAAGTCCTCCAAACACCTCAGAACCTCTCCTCCACACACGTCAGAACCTCTCCTCCACACACCTCAGAACCTCTCCTCCAAACACCTCAGAACCTCTCCTCCAAACACCTCTGAACCTCTCCTCCAAACACCTCTGAACCTCTCCTCCAAACACCTCTGAACCTCTCCTCCAAACACCTCTGAACCTCTCCTCCAAACACCTCTGAACCTCTCCTCCAAACACCTCTGAACCTCTCCTCCAAACACCTCTGAACCTCTCCTCCAAACACCTCAGAACAAGCCCTCCAAACACCTCAGAACAAGCCCTCCAAACACCTCAGAATAAGCCCTACAAACCCCTCAGAACCTCTCCTCCAAACACCTCAGAACAAGCACTCCAAACACCTCAGAACCTCTCCTCCAAACACCTCAGAACCTCTCCTGCAAACACCTCAGAACCTCTCCTCCAAACACCTCAGAACCTCTCCTCCAAACACCTCAGAACCTCTCCTCCAAACACCTCAGAACCTCTCCTCCAAACACCTCAGAACCTCTCCTCCAAACACCTCAGAAACTCTCCTCCAAACACCTCAGAACAAGTCCTCCAAACACCTCAGAACAAGTCCACCACTGACCGAGCAAGTCCTCCAGTCACAGAACAAATCCACCAATCACAGAACAAGTCCTACAACCACTGAAAAATATCTCTACTCACAGTTGAAGTTCTCCAGGCATAGGACAAATTCTCCAATCTAAGACCAATTTCACCTGTATTAGAACAAGCCCTCCAAACACCTCAGAACCTCTCCTCCAAACACCTCAGAACCTCTCCTCCAAACACCTCAGAACCTCTCCTCCAAACACCTCAGAACCTCTCCTCCAAACACCTCAGAACCTCTCCTCCAAACACCTCAGAACCTCTCCCCCAAACACCTCAGAACCTCTCCTCCAAACACCTCAGAACCTCTCCTCCAAACACCTCAGAACCTCTCCTCCAACCACCTCAGAACCTCTCCTCCAAACACCTCAGAACAAGCCCTCCAAACACCTCAGAACAAGCCCAGCAAACACCTCAGAACAATCCCTCCAAACACCTCAGAACCTCTCCACCAAACACCTCTGAACCTCTCCTCCAAACACCTCTGAACCTCTCCTCCAAACACCTCTGAACCTCTCCTCCAAACACCTCTGAACCTCTCCTCCAAACACCTCTGAACCTCTCCTCCAAACACCTCTGAACCTCTCCTCCAAACACCTCTGAACCTCTCCTCCAAACACCTCTGAACCTCTCCTCCAAACACCTCTGAACCTCTCCTCCAAACACCTCTGAACCTCTCCTCCAAACACCTCTGAACCTCTCCTCCAAACATCTCTGAACCTCTCCTCCAAACACCTCTGAACCTCTCCTCCAAACACCTCTGAACCTCTCCTCCAAACACCTCTGAACCTCTCCTCCAAACACCTCTGAACCTCTCCTCCAAACACCTCTGAACCTCTCCTCCAAACACCTCTGAACCTCTCCTCCAAACACCTCTGAACCTCTCCTCCAAACACCTCAGAACAAGCCCTCCAAACACCTCAGAACAAGCCCTCCAAACACCTCAGAATAAGCCCTACAAACCCCTCAGAACCTCTCCTCCAAACACCTCAGAACAAGCACTCCAAACACCTCAGAACCTCTCCTCCAAACACCTCAGAACCTCTCCTGCAAACACCTCAGAACCTCTCCTCCAAACACCTCAGAACCTCTCCTCCAAACACCTCAGAACCTCTCCTCCAAACACCTCAGAACCTCTCCTCCAAACACCTCAGAACCTCTCCTCCAAACACCTCAGAACCTCTCCTCCAAACACCTCAGAACAAGCCCTCCAAACACCTCAGAACAAGCCCTCCAAACACCTCAGAACAAGCCCTCCAAACACCTCAGAACAAGCCCTCCAAACACCTCAGAAGAAGCCCTCCAAACACCTCAGAACCTCTTTTCCAAGCACCTCAGAACCTCTCCACCAAACACCTCAGAACCTCTCCACCAAAGACCTTAGAACCTCTCCACCAAACTCCTCAGAACCTCTCCTCCAAACACCTCAGAACCTCTCCACCAAAGACCTTAGAACCTCTCCACCAAACTCCTCAGAACCTCTCCTCCAAACACCTCAAAACAAGCCCTCGAAACACCTTAGAACAAGCCCTCCAAACACCTCAGAACCTCTCCTCCAAACACCTCAGAACCTCTCCTCCAAACACCTCAGAACAAGCCCTCCAAACACCTCAGAACAAGCCCTCCAATCACCTCAGAACAAGTCCTCCAAACACCTCAGAACAAGCCCTCCAAACACCTCAGAACAAGCCCTCCAAACACCTCAGAACCTCTCCTCCAAACACCTCAGAACCTCTCCACCAAACACCTCAGAACCTCTCCACCAAACACCTCAGAATCTCTCCTCCAAACACCTCAGAACCTCTCCTCCAAACACCTCGGAACAAGCCCTCCAAACACCTCAGAACAAGCTCTCCAAACACCTCAGAACCTCTCCTCCAAACACCTCAGAACCTCTCCTCCAAACACCTCAGAACCTCTCCTCCAAACACCTCAGAACCTCTCCTCCAAACACCTCAGAACCTCTCCTCCAAACACCTCAGAACCTCTCCTCCAAACACCTCAGAACAAGCCCTCCAAACACCTAAGAACAAGCCCTCCAAACACCTCAGAACCTCTCCTCCAAACACCTCAGAACCTCTCCTCCAAACACCTCAGAACAAGCCCTCCAAACACCTCAGAACAAGCTCTCCAAACACCGCAGAACAAGCTCTCCAAACACCGCAGAACAAGCCCTCCAAACACCTCAGAACAAGCCCTCCACACAACTCAGAACAAGCCCTCCACACAACTCAGAACAAGCCCTCCAAACACCTCTGAACAAGCCCTCCAAACACCTCAGAACCTCTCCTCCAAACACCTCAGAACCTCTCCACCAAACACCTCAGAGCCTCTCCACCAAACACCTCAGAACCTCTCCTCCAAACACCTCAGAACCTCTCCTCCAAACACCTCAGAACAAGCCCTCCAAACACCTCAGAACAAGCCCTCCAAACACCTCAGAATAAGCCCTCCAAACACCTCAGAACAAGCCCTCCAAACACCTCAGAACAAGCCCTCCAAACACCTCAGAACAATCCCTCCAAACACCTCAGAACCTCTCCACCAAACACCTCTAAACCTCTCCTCCAAACACCTCTGAACCTCTCCACCAAACACCTCAGAGCCTCTCCTCCAAACACCTCAGAACCTCTCCTCCAAACACCTCAGAACAAGCCCTCCAAACACCTCAGAACAAGCCCTCCAAACACCTCAGAATAAGCCCTCCAAACACCTCAGAACAAGCCCTCCAAACACCTCAGAACAAGCCCAGCAAACACCTCAGAACAATCCCTCCAAACACCTCAGAACCTCTCCACCAAACACCTCTAAACCTCTCCTCCAAACACCTCTGAACCTCTCCTCCAAACACCTCTGAACCTCTCCTCCAAACACCTCTGAACCTCTCCTCCAAACACCTCTGAACCTCTCCTCCAAACACCTCTGAACCTCTCCTCCAAACACCTCTGAACCTCTCCTCCAAACACCTCTGAACCTCTCCTCCAAACACCTCTGAACCTCTCCTCCAAACATCTCTGAACCTCTCCTCCAAACACCTCTGAACCTCTCCTCCAAACACCTCTGAACCTCTCCTCCAAACACCTCTGAACCTCTCCTCCAAACACCTCTGAACCTCTCCTCCAAACACCTCTGAACCTCTCCTCCAAACACCTCTGAACCTCTCCTCCAAACACCTCTGAACCTCTCCTCCAAACACCTCAGAACCTCTCCTCCAAACACCTCAGAACCTCTCCTCCAAACACGTCAGAACCTCTCCTCCAAACACCTCAGAACCTCTCCTCCAAACACCTCAGAACCTCTCCTCCTAACACCTCAGAACCTCTCCTCCAAACACCTCAGAACCTCTCCTCCAAACACCTCAGAACCTCTCCTCCAAACACCTCAGAACCTCTCCTCCAAACACCTCAGAACCTCTCCTCCAAACACCTCAGAACAAGTCCTCCAAACACCTCAGAACAAGCCCTCCAAACACCTCAGAACAAGCCCTCCAAACACCTCAGAATAAGCCCTCCAAACACCTCAGAATAAGCCCTCCAAACACCTCAGAACCTCTCCTCCATACACCTCAGAACCTCTCCTGCAAACACCTCAGAACCTCTCCTCCAAACACCTCAGAACCTCTCCTCCAAACACCTCAGAACCTCTCCTCCTAACACCTCAGAACCTCTCCTCCAAACACCTCAGAACCTCTCCTCCAAACACCTCAGAACCTCTCCTCCAAACACCTCAGAACAAGTCCTCCAAACACCTCAGAACAAGTCCTCCAAACACCTCAGAACAAGTCCTCCAAACACCTCAGAACAAGTCCTCCAAACACCTCAGAACCTCTCCTCCACACACGTCAGAACCTCTCCTCCACACACCTCAGAACCTCTCCTCCAAACACCTCAGAACCTCTCCTCCAAACACCTCTGAACCTCTCCTCCAAACACCTCTGAACCTCTCCTCCAAACACCTCTGAACCTCTCCTCCAAACACCTCTGAACCTCTCCTCCAAACACCTCTGAACCTCTCCTCCAAACACCTCTGAACCTCTCCTCCAAACACCTCAGAACAAGCCCTCCAAACACCTCAGAACAAGCCCTCCAAACACCTCAGAATAAGCCCTACAAACCCCTCAGAACCTCTCCTCCAAACACCTCAGAACAAGCACTCCAAACACCTCAGAACCTCTCCTCCAAACACCTCAGAACCTCTCCTGCAAACACCTCAGAACCTCTCCTCCAAACACCTCAGAACCTCTCCTCCAAACACCTCAGAACCTCTCCTCCAAACACCTCAGAAAATCTCCTCCAAACACCTCAGAACCTCTCCTCCAAACACCTCAGAACCTCTCCTCCAAACACCTCAGAACCTCTCCTCCAAACACCTCAGAACCTCTCCTCCAAACACCTCAGAACAAGTCCTCCAAACACCTCAGAACAAGTCCTCCAAACACCTCAGAACCTCTCCTCCAAACATCTCTGAACCTCTCCTCCACACACCTCAGAACCTCTCCTCCAAACACCTCAGAACCTCTCCTCCAAACACCTCTGAACCTCTCCTCCAAACACCTCTGAACCTCTCCTCCAAACACCTCTGAACCTCTCCTCCAAACACCTCTGAACCTCTCCTCCAAACACCTCTGAACCTCTCCTCCAAACACCTCAGAACAAGCCCTCCAAACACCTCAGAATAAGCCCTACAAACCCCTCAGAACCTCTCCTCCAAACACCTCAGAACAAGCACTCCAAACACCTCAGAACCTCTCCTCCAAACACCTCAGAACCTCTCCTGCAAACACCTCAGAACCTCTCCTCCAAACACCTCAGAACCTCTCCTCCAAACACCTCAGAACCTCTCCTCCACACACCTCAGAACCTCTCCTCCAAACACCTCAGAACCTCTCCTCCAAACACCTCAGAACCTCTCCTCCTAACACCTCTGAACCTCTCCTCCTAACACCTCTGAACCTCTCCTCCAAACACCTCTGAACCTCTCCTCCAAACACCTCTGAACCTCTCCTCCAAACACCTCTGAACCTCTCCTCCAAACACCTCAGAACAAGCCCTCCAAACACCTCAGAACAAGCCCTCCAAACACCTCAGAATAAGCCCTCCAAACACCTCAGAATAAGCCCTCCAAACACCTCAGAACCTCTCCTCCATACACCTCAGAACCTCTCCTGCAAACACCTCAGAACCTCTCCTCCAAACACCTCAGAACCTCTCCTCCAAACACCTCAGAACCTCTCCTCCTAACACCTCAGAACCTCTCCTCCAAACACCTCAGAACCTCTCCTCCAAACACCTCAGAACCTCTCCTCCAAACACCTCAGAACAAGTCCTCCAAACACCTCAGAATAAGCCCTACAAACCCCTCAGAACCTCTCCTCCAAACACCTCAGAACCTCTCCTCCTAACACCTCTGAACCTCTCCTCCAAACACCTCTGAACCTCTCCTCCAAACACCTCTGAACCTCTCCTCCAAACACCTCAGAACAAGTCCTCCAAACACCTCAGAACAAGTCCTCCAAACACCTCAGAACAAGCCCTCCAAACACCTTAGAACAAGCCCTCCAAACACCTCACAACCTCTCCTCCACACACCTCAGAACCTCTCCTCCACACACCTCAGAACCTCTCCTCCAAACACCTCAGAACCTCTCCTCCAAACACCTCAGAAACTCTCCTCCAAAAACCTCAGAAACTCTCCTCCAAACACCTCAGAACCTCTCCTCCAAACACCTCAGAACCTCTCCTCCAAACACCTCAGAACCTCTCCTCCAAACACCTCAGAACAAGCCCTCCAAACACCTCAGAACGTCTCCTCCAAACACCTCAGAACCTCTCCTCCTAACACCTCAGAACAAGTCCTCCAAACACCTCAGAACAAGTCCTCCAAACACCTTAGAACAAGCCCTCCAAACACCTCACAACCTCTCCTCCACACACCTCAGAACCTCTCCTCCACACACCTCAGAACCTCTCCTCCAAACACCTCAGAACCTCTCCTCCAAACACCTCAGAACCTCTCCTCCAAACACCACAGAACCTCTCCTCCAAACACCTCAGAACCTCTCCTCCTAACACCTCAGAACCTCTCCTCCAAACACCTCAGAACAAGCCCTCCAAACACCTCAGAACAAGCCCTCCAAACACCTCAGAACAAGCCCTCCAAACACCTCAGAACCTCTCCTCCAAGCACCTCAGAACAAGCCCTCCAAACACCTCAGAACCTCTCCTCCAAACACCTCAGAACCTCTCCTCCAAACACCTCAGAACAAGCCCTCCAAACACCTCAGAACAAGCCCTCCAAACACCTCAGAACAAGCCCTCCAAACAACTCAGAACAAGTCCACCAATGCCCGAAAAATTCCTCCAGTCACAGAACAAATCCACCAATCACAGAACAAGTCCTACAACCCCTGAATAATGTCTCTACTCACAGTTGAAGATCTCCAGGCACAGGACAAATTCTTGAATCTAAGACCAATTTCACCTGTAAGAGAACAAGCCCTCCAAACACCTCAGAACCTCTCCTCCAAACACCTCAGAACAAGTCCTCCAAACACCTCAGAAGAAGCCCTCCAAACACCTCACAACCTCTCCTCCACACACCTCAGAACCTCTCCTCCACACACCTCAGAACCTCTCCTCCACACACCTCAGAACCTCTCCTCCAAACACCTCAGAACCTCTCGTCCAAACACCTCAGAACCTCTCCTCCAAACACCTCAGAACCTCTCCTCCAAACACCTCAGAACAAGTCCTCCAAACACCTCAGAAGAAGCCCTCCAAACACCTCACAACCTCTCCTCCACACACCTCAGAACCTCTCCTCCACACACCTCAGAACCTCTCCTCCAAACACCTCAGAAACTCTCCTCCAAACACCTCAGAACCTGTCCTCCAAACACCTCAGAACAAGCCCTCCAAACAACTCAGAAAAAGTCCACCAATGCCCGAACAAGTCCTCCAGTCACAGAACAAATCCACCAATCACAGAACAAGTCCTACAACCACTGAATAATGTCTCTACTCACAGCTGAAGATCTCCAGGCACAGGACAAATTCTCGAATCTAAGACCAATTTCACCTGTAAGAGAACAAGCCCTCCAAACACCTCAGAACCTCTCCTCCAAACACCTCAGAACCTCTCCTCCAAACACCTCAGAACCTCTCCTCCAAACACCTCAGAACCTCTCCTCCTAACACCTCAGAACCTCTCCTCCAAACACCTCAGAACCTCTCCTCCAAACACCTCAGAACCTCTCCTCCAAACACCTCAGAACCTCTCCTCCAAACACCTCAGAACGTCTCCTCCAAACACCTCAGAACGTCTCTTCCAAACACCTCAGAACGTCTCCTCCAAACACCTCAGAACCTCTCCTCCAAACACCTCAGAACCTCTCCTCCTAACACCTCAGAACCTCTCCTCCAAACACCTCAGAACAAGTCCTCCAAACACCTCAGAACAAGTCCTCCAAACACCTTAGAACAAGCCCTCAAAACACCTCACAACCTCTCCTCCACACACCTCAGAACCTCTCCTCCACACACCTCAGAACCTCTCCTCCAAACACCTCAGAACCTCTCCTCCAAACACCTCAGAACCTCTCCTCCAAACACCTCAGAACCTCTCCTAAAAACACCTCAGAAACTCTCCTCCAAACACCTCAGAAACTCTCCTCCAAACACCTCAGAAACTCTCCTCCAAACACCTCAGAACCTCTCCTCCAAACACCTCAGAACCTCTCCTCCAAACACCTCAGAACAAGCCCTCCAAACACCTCAGAACAAGCCCTCCAAACACCTCAGAACAAGCCCTCCAAACACCTCAGAACCTCTCCACCAAGCACCTCAGAACAAGCCCTCCAAACACCTCAGAACCTCTCCTCCAAACACCTCAGAACCTCTCCTCCAAACACCTCAGAACAAGCCCTCCAAACACCTCAGAACAAGTCCACCAATGCCCGAACAAGTCCTCCTGACACAGAACAAACCCACCAATCACAGAACAGGTCCTACAAACACTGAAAAATATCTCTACTCACAGTTGAAGATCTCCAGGCACAGGACAAATTCTCCAATCTAAGACCAATTTCACCTGTAAGAGAACAAGCCCTCCAAACACCTCAGAACCTCTCCTCCAAACACCTCAGAACCTCTCCTCCAAACACCTCAGAACCTCTCCTCCAAACACCTCAGAACCTCTCCTCCAAACACCACAGAACAAGCCCAGCAAACACCTCAGAACAAGCCCTCCAAACACCTCAGAACCCCTCCACCAAACACCTCTGAACCTCTCCTCCAAACACCTCTGAACCTCTCCTCCAAACGCCTCAGAACCTCTCCTCCAAACGCCTCAAAACCTCTCCTCCAAACACCTCAGAACAAGCCCTCCAAACACCTCAGAACAAGCCCTCCACACAACTCAGAACAAGCCCTCCAAACACCTCAGAACCTCTCCTCCAAACACCTCAGAACCTCTCCTCCAAACACCTCAGAACAAGCTCTCCAAACACCTCAGAACAAGCCCTCCAAACACCTCAGAACAAGCCCTCCACACAACTCAGAACAAGCCCTCCAAACAACTCAGAACAAGCCCTCCAAACACCTCAGAACAAGCCCTCCAAACACCTCAGAACAAGTGCACCAATGCCCGAACAAGTCCTCCTGTCACAGAACAAATCCACCAATCACAGAACAAGTCCTACAACCACTGAAAAATATCTCTACTCACAGTTGAAGTTCTCCAGGCACAGGACAAATTCCCCAATCTAAGACCAATTTCACCTGTAAGAGAAGAAGCCCTCCAAACACCTCAGAACCTCTCCTCCAAACACCTCAGATCCTCTCCTCCAAACACCTCAGAACCTCTCCTCCAAACACCTCAGAACCTCTCGTCCAAACACCTCAGAACCTCTCCTCCAAACACCTCAGAACCTCTCCTCCAAACACCTCAGAACAAGTCCTCCAAACACCTCAGAAGAAGCCCTCCAAACACCTCACAACCTCTCCTCCACACACCTCAGAACCTCTCCTCCACACACCTCAGAACCTCTCCTCCAAACACCTCAGAAACTCTCCTCCAAACACCTCAGAACCTGTCCTCCAAACACCTCAGAACAAGCCCTCCAAACAACTCAGAAAAAGTCCACCAATGCCCGAACAAGTCCTCCAGTCACAGAACAAATCCACCAATCACAGAACAAGTCCTACAACCACTGAATAATGTCTCTACTCACAGCTGAAGATCTCCAGGCACAGGACAAATTCTCGAATCTAAGACCAATTTCACCTGTAAGAGAACAAGCCCTCCAAACACCTCAGAACCTCTCCTCCAAACACCTCAGAACCTCTCCTCCAAACACCTCAGAACCTCTCCTCCAAACACCTCAGAACCTCTCCTCCTAACACCTCAGAACCTCTCCTCCAAACACCTCAGAACCTCTCCTCCAAACACCTCAGAACCTCTCCTCCAAACACCTCAGAACCTCTCCTCCAAACACCTCAGAACGTCTCCTCCAAACACCTCAGAACGTCTCCTCCAAACACCTCAGAACGTCTCCTCCAAACACCTCAGAACCTCTCCTCCAAACACCTCAGAACCTCTCCTCCTAACACCTCAGAACCTCTCCTCCAAACACCTCAGAACAAGTCCTCCAAACACCTCAGAACAAGTCCTCCAAACACCTTAGAACAAGCCCTCAAAACACCTCACAACCTCTCCTCCACACACCTCAGAACCTCTCCTCCACACACCTCAGAACCTCTCCTCCAAACACCTCAGAACCTCTCCTCCAAACACCTCAGAACCTCTCCTCCAAACACCTCAGAACCTCTCCTAAAAACACCTCAGAAACTCTCCTCCAAACACCTCAGAAACTCTCCTCCAAACACCTCAGAAACTCTCCTCCAAACACCACAGAACCTCTCCTCCAAACACCTCAGAACCTCTCCTCCAAACACCTCAGAACAAGCCCTCCAAACACCTCAGAACAAGCCCTCCAAACACCTCAGAACAAGCCCTCCAAACACCTCAGAACCTCTCCACCAAGCACCTCAGAACAAGCCCTCCAAACACCTCAGAACCTCTCCTCCAAACACCTCAGAACCTCTCCTCCAAACACCTCAGAACAAGCCCTCCACACAACTCAGAACAAGCCCTCCAAACACCTCAGAACCTCTCCTCCAAACACCTCAGAACCTCTCCTCCAAACACCTCAGAACAAGCTCTCCAAACACCTCAGAACAAGCCCTCCAAACACCTCAGAACAAGCCCTCCACACAACTCAGAACAAGCCCTCCAAACAACTCAGAACAAGCCCTCCAAACACCTCAGAACAAGCCCTCCAAACACCTCAGAACAAGTGCACCAATGCCCGAACAAGTCCTCCTGTCACAGAACAAATCCACCAATCACAGAACAAGTCCTACAACCACTGAAAAATATCTCTACTCACAGTTGAAGTTCTCCAGGCACAGGACAAATTCCCCAATCTAAGACCAATTTCACCTGTAAGAGAAGAAGCCCTCCAAACACCTCAGAACCTCTCCTCCAAACACCTCAGATCCTCTCCTCCAAACACCTCAGAACCTCTCCTCCAAACACCTCAGAACAACCCCTCCAAACACCTCAGAACCTCTCCTCCAAACACCTCAGAACCTCTCCTCCAAACACCTCAGAACCTCTCCTCCAAACACCTCAGAACCTCTCCTCCAAACACCTCAGAACCTCTCCTCCAAACACCTCAGAACCTCTCCTCCAAACACCTCAGAACCTCTCCTCCAAACACCTCAGAACCTCTCCTCCAAACAACTCAGAACCTCTCCTCCAGAAACCTCAGAACCTCTCCTCCAAACTCCTCAGAAAAAGCCCAGCAAACACCTCAGAACCTCTCCTCCAAACACCTCAGAACCTCTCCACCGAACACCTCAGAACCTCTCCTCCAAACACCTCAGAACCTCTCCTCCAAACACCTCAGAACCTCTCCTCCAAACGCCTCAGAACAAGCCCTCCAGACACCTCAGAACCTCTCCACCAAACACCTCTAAACCTCTCCTCCAAACACCTCAGATCCTCTCCTCCAAACACCTCAGAACCTCTCCTCCAAACACCTCAGAACAACCCCTCCAAACACCTCAGAACCTCTCCTCCAAACACCTCAGAACCTCTCCTCCAAACACTTCAGAACCTCTCCTCCAAACACCTCAGAACCTCTCCTCCAAACACCTCAGAACCTCTCCTCCAAACACCTCAGAACCTCTCCCCCAAACACCTCAGAACCTCTCCTCCAAACACCTCAGAACCTCTCCTCCAGAAACCTCAGAACCTCTCCTCCAAACTCCTCAGAAAAAGCCCAGCAAACACCTCAGAACCTCTCCTCCAAACACCTCAGAACCTCTCCACCGAACACCTCAGAACCTCTCCTCCAAACACCTCAGAACCTCTCCTCCAAACACCTCAGAACCTCTCCTCCAAACACCTCAGAACCTCTCCTCCAAACACCTCAGAACCACTCCTCCAAACACCTCAGAACCTCTCCTCCAAGCAACTTAGAACAACATCTCCAAACACCTCAGAACCTCTCCTCCAAACACCTCAGAACCTCTCCTCCAAACACCTCAGAACCTCTCCTCCAAACACCTCAGAACCTCTCCTCCAAACACCTCAGAACCTCTCCACCAAACACCTCAGAACCTCTCCTCCAAACACCTCAGAACCTCTCCCCCAGACACCTCAGAACCTCTCCTCCAGACACCTCAGAACCTCTCCTCCAAACTCCTCAGAACCTCTCCTCCAAACTCCTCAGAAAAAGCCCAGCAAACACCTCAGAACCTCTCCTCCAAACACCTCAGAACCTCTCCACCGAACACCTCAGAACCTCTCCTCCAAACACCTCAGAACCTCTCCTCCAAACACCTCAGAACCTCTCCTCCAAACACCTCAGAACCTCTCCTCCAAAAACCTCAGAACCTCTCCTCCAAACACCTCAGAACCTCTCCTCCAAGCAACTTAGAACAACATCTCCAAACACCTCAGAACCTCTCCTCCAAACACCTCAGAACCTCTCCTCCAAACACCTCAGAACCTCTCCTCCAAACACCTCAGAACCTCTCCTCCAAACACCTCAGAACCTCTCCTCCAAACACCTCAGAACCTCTCCTCCAAACACCTCAGAACCTCTCCTCCAAACACCTCAGAACCTCTCCTCCAAGCAACTTAGAACAACATCTCCAAACACCTCAGAACCTCTCCTCCAAACACCTCAGAACCTCTCCTCCAAACACCTCAGAACGTCTCCTCCAAACACCTCAGAACCTCTCCTCCAAACACCTCTGAACAAGCCCTCCAAACACCTCAGAACCTCTCCTCCAAACACCTCAGAACAAGCCCTCCAAACACCTCAGAACCTCTCCTCCAAACACCTCAGAACCTCTCCTCCAAACACCTCAGAACCTCTCCTCCAAACACCTCAGAACCTCTCCTCCAAACACCTCAGAACCTCTCCTCCAAACACCTCAGAACCACTCCTCCAAACACCCCAGAACCTCACCTCCAAACACCTCAGAACCTCTCCTCCAAACACCTCAGAACATCTCCTCCAAACACCTCAGAACAAGCTCTCCAAACCCCTCAGAGCAAGCCCTCCAAACACCTCAGAACAAGCCCTCCAAACACCTCAGAACAAGTCCTCCAAACACCTCAGAACCTCTCCTCCAAACACCTCAGAACGTCTCCTCCAAACACCTCAGAACCTCCCCTCCAAACACCTCAGAACCTCACCTCCAAACACCTCAGAACCTCTCCTCCAAACAACTCAGAACCTCTCCTCCAAACACCTCAGAACCTCTCCTCCAAACACCTCAGAACCTCTCTTCCAAACACCTCAGAACCTCACCTCCAAACACCTCAGAACCTCTCCTCCAAACACCTCAGAACCCCTCCTCCAAACACCTCAGAACCACTCCTCCAAACACCTCAGAACCTCTCCTCCAAAACCCTCAGAACAAGCCCTCCAAAACCCCTCAGAACAAGCCCTCCAAACACCTCAGAACAATCCCTCCAAACACCTCAGAACTATCCCTCCAAACACCTCAGAACCTCTCCTCCAAACACCTCAGAACCTCCCCTCCAAACACCTCAGAACCTCTCCTCCAAACACCTCAAACCTCTCCTCCAAACACCTCAGAACCTCTCCTCCAAACACCTCAGAACCTCTCCTGCAAACACCTCAGAACCTCACCTCCAAACACCTCAGAACCTCACCTCCAAACACCTCAGAACCTCTCCTCCAAACACCTCAGAACCTCTCCTCCAAACACCTCAGAACCTCACCTCCAAACACCTCACAACCTCTCCTCCAAACACCTCAGAACCTCTCCTCCAAACACCTCAGAACCTCTCCTCCAAACTCCTCAGAACCTCTCCTCCAAACACCTCAGAACCTCTCCTCCAAACCCCTCAGAACAAGCTCTCCATACCCCTCAGAACAAGCCCTAAAAACCTCTCAGAACAAGCCCTCCAAACACCTCAGAACAATCCCACCAAACGCCTCAGAACTATCCCTCCAAACACCTCAGAAACTCTCCTCCAAACACCTCAGAAACTCTCCTCCAAACACCTCAGAAACTCTCCTCCAAACACCTCAGAAACACTCCTCCAAACACCTCAGAATCTCTCCTACAGACACCTCAGAAACTCTCCTCCAAACACCTCAGAACAAGACCTCCAAACACCTCAGAACCTCTCCTCCAAACACCTCAGAACCTCTCCTCCAAACACCTCAGAACCTCTCCTAAAAACACCTCAGAACCTCTCCTCCAAACACCTCAGAACCTCTCCCCCAAACACCTCAGAACCTCTCCTCCAAACACCTCAGAACCTCTCCTCCAGACACCTCAGAACCTCTCCTCCAGACACCTCAGAACCTCTCCTCCAAACTCCTCAGAACAAGCCCAGCAAACACCTCAGAACCTCTCCTCCAAACACCTCAGAACCTCTCCTCCAAACACCTCAGAACCTCGCCTACAAACACCTCAGAACAAGCCCTCCAAACACCTCAGAACAAGCCCTCCAAACACCTCAGAACCTCTCCTCCAAGCAACTTAGAACAACATCTCCAAACACCTCAGAACCTCTCCTCCAAACACCTCAGAACCTCTCCTCCAAACACCTCAGAACCTCTCCTCCAAACACCTCAGAACCTCTCCTCCAAACACCTCAGTACCTCTCCTCCAAACACCTCAAAACCACTCCTCCAAACACCTCAGAACCTCTCCTCCAAACACCTCAGAACCTCTCCTCCAAACACCTCAGAACCTCTCCTCCAAACACCTCAGAACCTCTCCTCCAAACACCTCAGAACCTCTCCTCCAAACACCTCTGAACAAGCCCTCCAAACACCTCAGAACCTCTCCTCCAAACACCTCAGAAGAAGCCCAGCAAGCACCTCAGAACCTCTCCTCCAAACACCTCAGAACCTCTCCACCGAATACCTCAGAACCTCTCCTCCAAACACCTCAGAACCTCTCCTCCAAACACCTCAGAACCTCTCCTCCAAACACCTCAGAACCTCTCCTCCAAACACCTCAGAACCTCTCCTCCAAACACCTCAGAACCTCTCCTCCAAGCACCACAGAACAAGCCCAGAAAACACCTCAGAACCTCTCCACCAAACACCTCAGAACCTCTCCACCAAACACCTCAGAACCTCTCCACCAAACACCTCAGAACCTCTCCACCAAACAGCTCAGAACCTCTCCACCAAACACCTCAGTACCTCTCCTCCAAACACCTCAGAACCTCTCCTCCAAACACCTCAGAACCTCTCCTCCAAACACCTCAGAACAAGCCCTCCAAACACCTCAGAACAATTCCACCAATGCCCGAAGAAGTCTTCCTGTCACAGAACAAACCCACCAATCACAGAACAAGTCCTACAACCACTTAAAAATATCTCTACTCACAGTTAAAGATCTCCAGGCACAGGACAAATTCTCCAATCTAAGACCAATTTCACCTGTAAGAGAACAAGCCCTCCAAACACCTCAGAACCTCTCCTCCAAACACCTCAGAACCTCTCCTCCAAACACCTCAGAACCTCTCCTCCAAACACCTCAGAACCTCTCCCCCAAAGACCTCAGAACCTCTCCTCCAAACACCTCAGAACCTCTCCTCCAGACACCTCAGAACCTCTCCTCCAAACACCTCAGAACAAGCTCTCCAAACCCCTCAGAACAAGCCCTCCAAATCCCTCAGAACAAGCCCTCCAAACACCTCAGAACAAGCTCTCAAAACCCCTCAGAACAAGCCCTCCAAATCCCTCAGAACAAGCCCTAAAAAACACCTCAGAACAAGCCCTCCAAACACCTCAGAACAAGCCCTCCAAACACCTCAGAACCTCTCCTCCAAGCAACTTAGAACAACATCTCCAAACACCTCAGAACCTCTCCTCCAAACACCTCAGAACGTCTCCTCCAAACACCTCAGAACCTCTCCTCCAAACACCTCAAAACCACTCCTCCAAACACCTCAGAACCTCTCCTCCAAACACCTCAGAACCTCTCCTCGAAACACCTCAGAACCTCTCCTCCAAACACCTCAGAACCTCTCCTCCAAACACCTCAGAACCTCTCCTCCAAACACCTCTGAACCTCTCCACCGAAAACCTCAGAACCTCTCCTCCAAACACCTCAGAACCTCTCCTCCAAACACCTCAGAACCTCTCCTCCAAACACCTCAGAACCTCTCCTCCAAACACCTCAGAACCTCTCCTCCAAACACCTCTGAACAAGCCGTCCAAACACCTCAGAACCTCTCCTCCAAACACCTCAGAAGAAGCCCAGCAAACACCTCAGAACCTCTCCTCCAAACACCTCTGAACCTCTCCACCGAACACCTCAGAACCTCTCCTCCAAACACCTCAGAACAAGCCCAGCAAACACCTCAGAACCTCTCCTCCAAACACCTCAGAACCTCTCCTCCAAACACCTCAGAACCTCTCCTCCAAACACCTCAGAACCTCTCCTCCAAACACCTCAGAACCTCTCCTCCAAGCAACTTAGAACAACATCTCCAAACACCTCAGAACCTCTCCTCCAAACACCTCAGAACCTCTCCTCCAAACACCTCAGAACCTCTCCTCCAAACACCTCAGAACCTCTCCTCCAAACACCTCAGAACCTCTCCTCCAAACACCTCAGAACCTCTCCTTCAAACACCTCAGAACCTCTCCTCCAAACACCTCTGAACAAGCCCTCCAAACACCTCAGAACCTCTCCTCCAAACACGTCAGAACAAGCCCTCCAGACACCTCAGAACCTCTCCTCCAAACACCTCAGAAGAAGCCCAGCAAACACCTCAGAACCTCTCCTCCAAACACCTCAGAACCTCTCCACCGAACACCTCAGAACCTCTCCTCCAAACACCTCAGAACCTCTCCTCCAAACACCTCAGAACCTCTCCTCCAAACGCCTCAGAACAAGCCCTC
This sequence comes from Ara ararauna, assembly GCA_028858755.1. Lineage (NCBI taxonomy): Eukaryota > Metazoa > Chordata > Aves > Psittaciformes > Psittacidae > Ara > Ara ararauna. The sequence goes on from CM054378.1 coordinate 1,095,357, forward strand.
CAGACACCTCAGAACCTCTCCTCCAAACACTTCAGAACAAGCCCAGCAAACACCTCAGAACCTCTCCTCCAAACACCTCAGAACCTCTCCACCGAACACCTCAGAACCTCTCCTCCAAACAGCTCAGAACCTCTCCTCCAAACAGCTCAGAAACTCTCCTCCAAACACCTCAGAACCTCTCCTCCAAACACCTCAGAACCTCTCCTTCAAACACTTCAGAACCTCTCCTCCAAGCAACTTAGAACAACATCTCCAAACACCTCAGAACCTCTCCTCCAAACACCTCAGAACCTCTCCTCCAAACACCTCAGAACCTCTCCTCCAAACACCTCAGAACCTCTCCTCCAAACACCTCAGAACCTCTCCTCCAAACACCTCAGAACCTCTCCTCCAAACACCTCAGAACCTCTCCTCCTAACACCTCAGAACCTCTCCTCCAAACACCTCAGAAACTCTCCTCCAAACACCTCAGAACAAGTCCTCCAAACACCTCAGAACAAGTCCACCACTGACCGAGCAAGTCCTCCAGTCACAGAACAAATCCACCAATCACAGAACAAGTCCTACAACCACTGAAAAATATCTCTACTCACAGTTGAAGTTCTCCAGGCATAGGACAAATTCTCCAATCTAAGACCAATTTCACCTGTAAGAGAACAAGCCCTCCAAACACCTCAGAACCTCTCCTCCAAACACCTCAGAACCTCTCCTCCAAACACCTCAGAACCTCACCTCGAAACACCTCAGAACCTCTCCTCCAAACACCCCAGAACCTCACCTCCAAACACCTCAGAACCTCTCCTCCAAACACCTCAGAACAAGCCCTCCAAACATCTCAGAACAAGCCCTGCAAACACCTCAGAACAAGCCCTCCAAACACCTCAAAACAAGCCCTCCAAACACCTCAAAACAAGCCCTCCAAACACCTCAGAACCTCTCCTCCAAACACCTCAGAACCTCACCTCCAAACACCTCAGAACCTCTCCTCCAAACACCTCAGAACCTCTCCTCCAAACACCTCAGAACAAGCTCTCCAAACCCCTCAGAACAAGCCCTCCAAATCCCTCAGAACAAGCCCTCCAAACACCTCAGAACAAGCACTCAAAACCCCTCAGAACAAGCCCTCCAAATCCCTCAGAACAAGCCCTAAAAAACACCTCAGAACAAGCCCTCCAAACACCTCAGAACCTCTCCTCCAAACACCTCAGAACCTCTCCTCCAAACACCTCAGAACCTCTCCTCCAAACACCTCAGAACCTCTCCTCCAAACACCTCAGAACCTCTCCTCCTAACACCTCAGAACCTCTCCTCCAAACACCTCAGAAACTCTCCTCCAAACACCTCAGAAACTCTCCTCCAAACACCTCAGAACAAGTCCTCCAAACACCTCAGAACAAGTCCACCACTGACCGAGCAAGTCCTCCAGTCACAGAACAAATCCACCAATCACAGAACAAGTCCTACAACCACTGAAAAATATCTCTACTCACAGTTGAAGTTCTCCAGGCATAGGACAAATTGTCCAATCTAAGACCAATTTCACCTGTATTAGAACAAGCCCTCCAAACACCTCAGAACCTCTCCTCCAAACACCTCAGAACCTCTCCTCCAAACACCTCAGAACCTCTCCTCCAAACACCTCAGAACCTCTCCTCCAAACACCTCAGAACAAGCCCTCCAAACACCTCAGAACCTCTCCTCCAAACACCTCAGAACCTCTCCTCCAAACACCTCAGAAACTCTCCTCCAAAAACCTCAGAAACTCTCCTCCAAACACCTCAGAACCTCTCCTCCAAACACCTCAGAACCTCTCCTCCAAACACCTCAGAACCTCTCCTCCAAACACCTCAGAACCTCTCCACCGAACACCTCAGAACCTCTCCTCCAAACACCTCAGAACCTCTCCTCCAAACACCTCAGAACCTCTCCTCCAAACGCCTCAGAACAAGCCCTCCAGACACCTCAGAACCTCTCCTCCAAACACTTCAGAACAAGCCCAGCAAACACCTCAGAACCTCTCCTCCAAACACCTCAGAACCTCTCCACCGAACACCTCAGAACCTCTCCTCCAAACAGCTCAGAACCTCTCCTCCAAACAGCTCAGAAACTCTCCTCCAAACACCTCAGAACCTCTCCTCCAAACACCTCAGAACCTCTCCTTCAAACACTTCAGAACCTCTCCTCCAAGCAACTTAGAACAACATCTCCAAACACCTCAGAACCTCTCCTCCAAACACCTCAGAACCTCTCCTCCAAACACCTCAGAACCTCTCCTCCAAACACCTCAGAACCTCTCCTCCAAACACCTCAGAACCTCTCCTCCAAACACCTCAGAACCTCTCCTCCAAACACCTCAGAACCTCTCCTCCAAACACCTCAGAACCTCTCCTCCTAACACCTCAGAACCTCTCCTCCAAACACCTCAGAAACTCTCCTCCAAACACCTCAGAACAAGTCCTCCAAACACCTCAGAACAAGTCCACCACTGACCGAGCAAGTCCTCCAGTCACAGAACAAATCCACCAATCACAGAACAAGTCCTACAACCACTGAAAAATATCTCTACTCACAGTTGAATTTCTCCAGGCATAGGACAAATTCTCCAATCTAAGACCAATTTCACCTGTAAGAGAACAAGCCCTCCAAACACCTCAGAACCTCTCCTCCAAACACCTCAGAACCTCTCCTCCAAACACTTCAGAACCTCACCTCGAAACACCTCAGAACCTCTCCTCCAAACACCCCAGAACCTCACCTCCAAACACCTCAGAACCTCTCCTCCAAACACCTCAGAACAAGCCCTCCAAACATCTCAGAACAAGCCCTGCAAACACCTCAGAACAAGCCCTCCAAACACCTCAAAACAAGCCCTCCAAACACCTCAAAACAAGCCCTCCAAACACCTCAGAACCTCTCCTCCAAACACCTCAGAACCTCACCTCCAAACACCTCAGAACCTCTCCTCCAAACACCTCAGAACCTCTCCTCCAAACACCTCAGAACAAGCTCTCCAAACCCCTCAGAACAAGCCCTCCAAATCCCTCAGAACAAGCCCTAAAAAACACCTCAGAACAAGCCCTCCAAACACCTCAGAACAAGCACTCAAAACCCCTCAGAACAAGCCCTCCAAATCCCTCAGAACAAGCCCTAAAAAACACCTCAGAACAAGCCCTCCAAACACCTCAGAACAAGTCCTCCAAACACCTCAGAACCTCTCCTCCAAACACCTCAGAACCTCTCCTCCAAACACCTCAGAACCTCTCCTCCAAACACCTCAGAACCTCTCCTCCAAACACCTCAGAACCTCTCCTCCTAACACCTCAGAACCTCTCCTCCAAACACCTCAGAAACTCTCCTCCAAACACCTCAGAAACTCTCCTCCAAACACCTCAGAACAAGTCCTCCAAACACCTCAGAACAAGTCCACCACTGACCGAGCAAGTCCTCCAGTCACAGAACAAATCCACCAATCACAGAACAAGTCCTACAACCACTGAAAAATATCTCTACTCACAGTTGAAGTTCTCCAGGCATAGGACAAATTGTCCAATCTAAGACCAATTTCACCTGTATTAGAACAAGCCCTCCAAACACCTCAGAACCTCTCCTCCAAACACCTCAGAACCTCTCCTCCAAACACCTCAGAACCTCTCCTCCAAACAGATCAGAACCTCTCCTCCAAACAGATCAGAACCTCACCTCCAAACACCTCAGAACCTCTCCTCCAAACACCTCAGAACCTCTCCTCCAAACACCTCAGAACCTCTCCTCCAAACACCTCAGAACCTCTCCTCCAAACACCTCAGTACCTCTCCTCCAAACACCTCAGAACCTCTCCTCCAAACACCTCAGAACCTCACCTCCAAACACCTCAGAACCTCTCCTCCAAACACCTCAGAACCTCTCCTCCAAACACCTCAGAACCTCTCCTCCAAACACCTCAGAACCTCTCCTCCAAACACCTCAGAACAAGCTCTCCAAACCCCTTAGAACAAGCCCTCCAAACCCCTCAGAACAATCCCTCCAAGCACCTCAGAACTATCCCTCCAAACACCTCAGAACCTCTCCTCAAAAACACCTCAGAACCTCTCCTCCAAACACCTCAGAACCTCTCCTCCAAACACCTCAGAACCTCTCCTCCAAACACGTCAGAACAAGCCCTCCAAACACCTCAGAACAAGCCCTCCAAACACCTCAGAACATCTCCTCCAAACACCTCAGAACATCTCCTCCAAACACCTCAGAACCTCTCCTCCAAACACCTCAGAACAAGCCCTCCAAACACCTCAGAACAAGCCCTCCAAACACCTCAGAACCTCTCCTCCAAACACCTCAGAAACTCTCCTCCAGACACCTCAGAACCTCTCCTCCAAGCAACTTAGAACAACATCTCCAAACACCTCAGAACCTCTCCTCCAAACACCTCAGAACCTCTCCTCCAAACACCTCAGAACCTCTCCTCCAAACACCTCTGAACAAGCCGTCCAAACACCTCAGAACCTCTCCTCCAAACACCTCAGAAGAAGCCCAGCAAACACCTCAGAACCTCTCCTCCAAACACCTCTGAACCTCTCCACCGAACACCTCAGAACCTCTCCTCCAAACACCTCAGAACAAGCCCAGCAAACACCTCAGAACCTCTCCTCCAAACACCTCAGAACCTCTCCACCGAACACCTCAGAACCTCTCCTCCAAACACCTCAGAACCTCTCCTCCAAACACCTCAGAACCTCTCCTCCAAACACCTCAGAACCTCTCCTCCAAACACCTCAGAACCTCTCCTCCAAACACCTCAGAACCTCTCCTCCAAGCAACTTAGAACAACATCTCCAAACACCTCAAAACCTCTCCTCCAAACACCTCAGAACCTCTCCTCCAAACACCTCAGAACCTCTCCTCCAAACACCTCAGAACCTCTCCTCCAAACACCTCAGAACCTCTCCTCCAAACACCTCAGAACCTCTCCTCCAAACACCTCAGAACCTCTCCTCCAAACACCTCAGAACCTCTCCTCCAAACACCTCAGAACCTCTCCTCCTAACACCTCAGAACCTCTCCTCCAAACACCTCAGAAACTCTCCTCCAAACACCTCAGAACAAGTCCTCCAAACACCTCAGAACAAGTCCACCACTGACCGAGCAAGTCCTCCAGTCACAGAACAAATCCACCAATCACAGAACAAGTCCTACAACCACTGAAAAATATCTCTACTCACAGTTGAAGTTCTCCAGGCATAGGACAAATTCTCCAATCTAAGACCAATTTCACCTGTAAGAGAACAAGCCCTCCAAACACCTCAGAACCTCTCCTCCAAACACCTCAGAACCTCTCCTCCAAACACTTCAGAACCTCACCTCGAAACACCTCAGAACCTCTCCTCCAAACACCCCAGAACCTCACCTCCAAACACCTCAGAACCTCTCCTCCAAACACCTCAGAACAAGCCCTCCAAACATCTCAGATCAAGCCCTGCAAACACCTCAGAACAAGCCCTCCAAACACCTCAAAACAAGCCCTCCAAACACCTCAAAACAAGCCCTCCAAACACCTCAGAACCTCTCCTCCAAACACCTCAGAACCTCACCTCCAAACACCTCAGAACCTCTCCTCCAAACACCTCAGAACCTCTCCTCCAAACACCTCAGAACAAGCTCTCCAAACCCCTCAGAACAAGCCCTCCAAATCCCTCAGAACAAGCCCTCCAAACACCTCAGAACAAGCACTCAAAACCCCTCAGAACAAGCCCTCCAAATCCCTCAGAACAAGCCCTAAAAAACACCTCAGAACAAGCCCTCCAAACACCTCAGAACAAGTCCTCCAAACACCTCAGAACCTCTCCTCCAAACACCTCAGAACCTCTCCTCCAAACACCTCAGAACCTCTCCTCCAAACACCTCAGAACCTCTCCTCCAAACACCTCAGAACCTCTCCTCCTAACACCTCAGAACCTCTCCTCCAAACACCTCAGAAACTCTCCTCCAAACACCTCAGAAACTCTCCTCCAAACACCTCAGAACAAGTCCTCCAAACACCTCAGAACAAGTCCACCACTGACCGAGCAAGTCCTCCAGTCACAGAACAAATCCACCAATCACAGAACAAGTCCTACAACCACTGAAAAATATCTCTACTCACAGTTGAAGTTCTCCAGGCATAGGACAAATTGTCCAATCTAAGACCAATTTCACCTGTATTAGAACAAGCCCTCCAAACACCTCAGAACCTCTCCTCCAAACACCTCAGAACCTCTCCTCCAAACACCTCAGAACCTCTCCTCCAAACACCTCAGAACCTCTCCTCCAAACACCTCAGAACCTCCCCTCCAAACACCTCAGAACCTCTCCTCCAAACACCTCAGAACCTCTCCTCCAAACACCTCAGAACCTCTCCTCCAAACAGATCAGAACCTCTCCTCCAAACAGATCAGAACCTCACCTCCAAACACCTCAGAACCTCTCCTCCAAACACCTCAGAACCTCTCATCCAAACACCTCAGAACCTCTCCTCCAAACACCTCAGAACCTCTCCTCCAAACACCTCAGTACCTCTCCTCCAAACACCTCAGAACCTCTCCTCCAAACACCTCAGAACCTCACCTCCAAACACCTCAGAACCTCTCCTCCAAACACCTCAGAACCTCTCCTCCAAACACCTCAGAACCTCTCCTCCAAACACCTCAGAACCTCTCCTCCAAACACCTCAGAAACTCTCCTCCAAACACGTCAGAACAAGCCCTCCAAACACCTCAGAACATCTCCTCCAAACACCTCAGAACATCTCCTCCAAACACCTCAGAACCTCTCCTCCAAACACCTCAGAACAAGCCCTCCAAACACCTCAGAACAAGCCCTCCAAACACCTCAGAACCTCTCCTCCAAACACCTCAGAAACTCTCCTCCAGACACCTCAGAACCTCTCCTCCAAGCAACTTAGAACAACATCTCCAAACACCTCAGAACCTCTCCTCCAAACACCTCAGAACCTCTCCTCCAAACACCTCAGAACCTCTCCTCCAAACACCTCTGAACAAGCCGTCCAAACACCTCAGAACCTCTCCTCCAAACACCTCAGAAGAAGCCCAGCAAACACCTCAGAACCTCTCCTCCAAACACCTCTGAACCTCTCCACCGAACACCTCAGAACCTCTCCTCCAAACACCTCAGAACAAGCCCAGCAAACACCTCAGAACCTCTCCTCCAAACACCTCAGAACCTCTCCACCGAACACCTCAGAACCTCTCCTCCAAACACCTCAGAACCTCTCCTCCAAACACCTCAGAACCTCTCCTCCAAACACCTCAGAACCTCTCCTCCAAACACCTCAGAACCTCTCCTCCAAACACCTCAGAACCTCTCCTCCAAGCAACTTAGAACAACATCTCCAAACACCTCAAAACCTCTCCTCCAAACACCTCAGAACCTCTCCTCCAAACACCTCAGAACCTCTCCTCCAAACACCTCAGAACCTCTCCTCCAAACACCTCAGAACCTCTCCTCCAAACACCTCAGAACCTCTCCTCCAAACACCTCAGAACCTCTCCTCCAAACACCTCTGAACAAGCCCTCCAAACACCTCAGAACCTCTCCTCCAAACACGTCAGAACAAGCCCTCCAGACACCTCAGAACCTCTCCTCCAAACACCTCAGAAGAAGCCCAGCAAACACCTCTGAACCTCTCCTCCAAACACCTCAGAACCTCTCCTCCAAACACCTCAGAACAAGCCCTCCAAACACCTCAGAACAAGCCCTCCAAACACCTCAGAACCTCTCCTCCAAACACCTCAGAAACTCTCCTCCAGACACCTCAGAACCTCTCCTCCAAGCAACTTAGAACAACATCTCCAAACACCTCAGAACCTCTCCTCCAAACACCTCAGAACCTCTCCTCCAAACACCTCAGAACCTCTCCTCCAAGCAACTTAGAACAACATCTCCAAACACCTCAAAACCTCTCCTCCAAACACCTCAGAACCTCTCCTCCAAACACCTCAGAACCTCTCCTCCAAACACCTCAGAACCTCTCCTCCAAACACCTCAGAACCTCTCCTCCAAACACCTCAGAACCTCTCCTCCAAACACCTCAGAACCTCTCCTCCAAACACCTCTGAACAAGCCCTCCAAACACCTCAGAACCTCTCCTCCAAACACGTCAGAACAAGCCCTCCAGACACCTCAGAACCTCTCCTCCAAACACCTCAGAAGAAGCCCAGCAAACACCTCAGAACCTCTCCTCCAAACACCTCAGAACCTCTCCACCGAACACCTCAGAACCTCTCCTCCAAACACCTCAGAACCTCTCCTCCAAACGCCTCAGAAGAAGCCCTCCAGACACCTCAGAACCTCTCCTCCAAACACTTCAGAACAAGCCCAGCAAACACCTCAGAACCTCTCCTCCAAACACCTCAGAACCTCTCCACCGAACAGCTCAGAACCTCTCCTCCAAACAGCTCAGAACCTCTCCTCCAAACAGCTCAGAACCTCTCCTCCAAACACCTCAGAACCTCTCCTCCAAACACCTCAGAACCTCTCCTCCAAACACCTCAGAACCTCTCCTCCAAACACTTCAGAACCTCTCCTCCAAACACCTCAGAACCTCTCCTCCAAACACCTCAGAACCTCTCCTCCAAACACCTCAGAACCTCTCCTCCAAACACCTCAGAACCTCTCCTCCAAACACCTCAGAACCTCTCCTCCAAACACCTCAGAACCTCTCCTCCAAACACCTCAGAACCTCTCCTCCAAACACCTCAGAACCTCTCCTCCAAACACCTCAGAACCTCTCCTCCAAACACCCCAGAACCTCTCCTCCAAACACCTCAGAACAAGCCCTCCAAACATCTCAGAACAAGCCCTGCAAACACCTCAGAACAAGCCCTCCAAACACCTCAAAACAAGCCCTCCAAACACCTCAAAACAAGCCCTCCAAACACCTCAGAACCTCACCTCCAAATACCTCAGAACCTCTCCTCCAAACACCTCAGAACCTCTCCTCCAAACACCTCAGAACCTCTCCTCCAAACACCTCAGAACCTCTCCTCCAAACACCTCAGAACAAGCTCTCCAAACCCCTCAGAACAAGCCCTCCAAATCCCTCAGAACAAGCCCTCCAAACACCTCAGAACAAGCTCTCCAAACCCCTCAGAACAAGCCCTCCAAATCCCTCAGAACAAGCCCTAAAAAACACCTCAGAACAAGCCCTCCAAACACCTCAGAACAAGTCCTCCAAACACCTCAGAACCTCTCCTCCAAACACCTCAGAACCTCTCCTCCAAACACCTCAGAACCTCTCCTCCAAACACCTCAGAACCTCTCCTCCAAACACCTCAGAACCTCTCCTCCAAACACCTCAGAACCTCTCCTCCAAACACCTCAGAAACTCTCCTCCAAACACCTCAGAACCTCTCCTCCAAACAACTCAGAACAAGTCCACCACTGACCGAGCAAGTCCTCCAGTCACAGAACAAATCCACCAATCACAGAACAAGTCCTACAACCACTGAAAAATATCTCTACTCACAGTTTAAGTTCTCCAGGCATAGGACAAATTCTCCAATCTAAGACCAATTTCACCTGTATTAGAAAAAGCCCTCCAAACACCTCAGAACCTCTCCTCCAAACACCTCAGAACCTCTCCTCCAAACACCTCAGAACCTCTCCTCCAAACACCTCAGAACCTCTCCTCCAAACACCTCAGAACAAGCCCTCCAAACACCTCAGAACCTCTCCTCCAAACACCTCAGAACAAGGCCTCCAAACACCTCAGAACAATCCCTCCAAGCACCTCAGAACTATCCCTCCAAACACCTCAGAACCTCTCCTCCAAACACCTCAGAACCTCTCCTCCAAACGCCTCAGAACCTCTCCTCCAAACACCTCAGAACCTCTCCTCCAAACACCTCAGAAACTCTCCTCCAAACACCTCAGAACAAGCCCTCCAAACAATTCAGAACATCTCCTCCAAACACCTCAGAACCTCTCCTCCAAACACCTCAGAAACTCTCCTCCAAACACCTCAGAAACTCTCCTCCAGACACCTCAGAAACTCTCCTCCAAACACCTCTGAACAAGACCTCCAAACACCTCAGAACAAGCCCTCCAAACACCTCAGAACAAGCCCTTCAAACACCTCAGAACCTCTCCTCCAAACACCTCAGAACCTCTCCTCCAAACACCTCAGAACCTCTCCTCCAAACACCTCAGAACCTCTCCTCCAAACACCTCAGAACCTCTCCTCCAAACACCGCAGAACCTCTCCTCCAAACACCTCAGAACCTCTCCTCCAAACACCTCAGAACCTCTCCTCCAAACACCTCAGAACCTCTCCTCCAAACACCTCAGAAACCCTCCACCAAACAACACAGAACCTCTCCTTCAAACAACTCAGAACTTCTCCTCCAAACACCTCAGAACAAACCCTCCAAACACCTCAGAACAAGCCCGCCAAACACCTCAGAACAAGTCCACCAATGCCCGAACAAGTCCTCCAGTCACTGAACAATTCCGCCAATCACAGAACAAGTCCTACAACCACTGAAAAATATCTCTACTCACAGTTGAATATCTCCAGGCACAGGACAAATTCTCCAATCAAAGACCAATTTCTCCTGTAGGACAACAAGCCCTCCAAACACCTCGGAACAAGCCCTCCAAACACCTCAGAACAAGCCCTCCAAACACCTCAGAAAAAGCCCTCCAAACACCTCAGAAAAAGCCCTCCAAACACTTCAGAACCTCTCCTCCAAACACCTCAGAACCTCTCCTCCAAACACCTCAGAACAAGCCCTCCAAACACCTCAGAACCTCTCCTCCAAACACCTCAGAAGAAGCCCAGCGAACACCTCAGAACCTCTCCTCCAAACACCTCAGAACCTCTCCACCGAACACCTCAGAACCTCTCCTCCAAACACCTCAGAACCTCTCCTCCAAACACCTCAGAACCTCTCCTCCAAACACCTCAGAACCTCTCCTCCAAACACCTCAGAACCTCTCCTCCAAACACCTCAGAACCTCTCCTCCAAGCACCACAGAACAAGCCCAGAAAACACCTCAGAACCTCTCCACCAAACACCTCAGAACCTCTCCACCAAACACCTCAGAACCTCTCCACCAAACACCTCAGAACCTCTCCACCAAACACCTCAGAACCTCTCCACCAAACACCTCAGTACCTCTCCTCCAAACACCTCAGAACCTCTCCTCCAAACACCTCAGAACCTCTCCTCCAAACACCTCAGAACAAGCCCTCCAAACACCTCAGGACAATTCCACCAATGCCCGAAAAAGTCCTCCTGTCACAGAACAAACCCACCAATCACAGAACAAGTCCTACAACCACTTAAAAATATCTCTACTCACAGTTGAAGATCTCCAGGCACAGGACAAATTCTCCAATCTAAGACCAATTTCACCTGTAAGAGAACAAGCCCTCCAAACACCTCAGAACCTCTCCTCCAAACACCTCAGAACCTCTCCTCCAAACACCTCAGAAACTCTCCTCCAAACACCTCAGAACCTCTCCTCCAAACACCTCAGAACCTCTCCTCCAAACACCTCAGAACCTCTCCTCCAAACACCTCAGAAACTCTCCTCCAAACACCTCAGAACAAGCCCTCCAAACAATTCAGAACATCTCCTCCAAACACCTCAGAACCTCTCCTCCAAACACCTCAGAACCTCTCCTCCAAACACCTCAGAAACTCTCCTCCAAACACCTCAGAACCTCTCCTCCAAACACCTCAGAAACTCTCCTCCAAACACCTCAGAACAAGCCCTCCAAACAATTCAGAACATCTCCTCCAAACACCTCAGAACCTCTCCTCCAAACACCTCAGAAACTCTGCTCCAAACACCTCAGAAACTCTCCTCCAGACACCTCAGAAACTCTCCTCCAAACACCTCTGAACAAGACCTCCAAACACCTCAGAACAAGCCCTCCAAACACCTCAGAACAAGCCCTTCAAACACCTCAGAACCTCTCCTCCAAACACCTCAGAACCTCTCCTCCAAACACCTCAGAACCTCTCCTCCAAACACCTCAGAACCTCTCCTCCAAACACCTCAGAACCTCTCCTCCAAACACCTCAGAACCTCTCCTCCAAACACCGCAGAACCTCTCCTCCAAACACCTCAGAACCTCTCCTCCAAACACCTCAGAACCTCTCCTCCAAACACCTCAGAACCTCTCCTCCAAACACCTCAGAAACCCTCCACCAAACAACACAGAACCTCTCCTTCAAACACCTCAGAAACCCTCCACCAAACAACACAGAACCTCTCCTTCAAACAACTCAGAACTTCTCCTCCAAACACCTCAGAACAAACCCTCCAAACACCTCAGAACAAGCCCTCCAAACAACTCAGAACAAGTCCACCAATGCCCGAACAAGTCCTCCAGTCACTGAACAATTCCGCCAATCACAGAACAAGTCCTACAACCACTGAAAAATATCTCTACTCACAGTTGAATATCTCCAGGCACAGGACAAATTCTCCAATCAAAGACCAATTTCTCCTGTAGGACAACAAGCCCTCCAAACACCTCGGAACAAGCCCTCCAAACACCTCAGAACAAGCCCTCCAAACACCTCAGAAAAAGCCCTCCAAACACCTCAGAAAAAGCCCTCCAAACACTTCAGAACCTCTCCTCCAAACACCTCAGAACCTCTCCTCCAAACACCTCAGAACAAGCCCTCCAAACACCTCAGAACCTCTCCTCCAAACACCTCAGAAGAAGCCCAGCGAACACCTCAGAACCTCTCCTCCAAACACCTCAGAACCTCTCCACCGAACACCTCAGAACCTCTCCTCCAAACACCTCAGAACCTCTCCTCCAAACACCTCAGAACCTCTCCTCCAAACACCTCAGAACCTCTCCTCCAAACACCTCAGAACCTCTCCTCCAAACACCTCAGAACCTCTCCTCCAAGCACCACAGAACAAGCCCAGAAAACACCTCAGAACCTCTCCACCAAACACCTCAGAACCTCTCCACCAAACACCTCAGAACCTCTCCACCAAACACCTCAGAACCTCTCCACCAAACACCTCAGAACCTCTCCACCAAACACCTCAGTACCTCTCCTCCAAACACCTCAGAACCTCTCCTCCAAACACCTCAGAACCTCTCCTCCAAACACCTCAGAACAAGCCCTCCAAACACCTCAGGACAATTCCACCAATGCCCGAAAAAGTCCTCCTGTCACAGAACAAACCCACCAATCACAGAACAAGTCCTACAACCACTTAAAAATATCTCTACTCACAGTTGAAGATCTCCAGGCACAGGACAAATTCTCCAATCTAAGACCAATTTCACCTGTAAGAGAACAAGCCCTCCAAACACCTCAGAACCTCTCCTCCAAACACCTCAGAACCTCTCCTCCAAACACCTCAGAACCTCTCCTCCAAACACCTCAGAACCTCTCCTCCAAACACCTCAGAACCTCTCCTCGAAACACCTCAGAACCTCTCCTCCAAACACCTCAGAACCTCTCCTCCAAACACCTCTGAACAAGCCCTCCAAACACCTCAGAACCTCTCCTCCAAACACCTCAGAACAAGCCCTCCAGACACCTCAGAACCTCTCCTCCAAACACCTCAGAAGAAGCCCAGCAAACACCTCAGAACCTCTCCTCCAAACACCTCAGAACCTCTCCACCGAACACCTCAGAACCTCTCCTCCAAACACCTCAGAACAAGCCCAGCTAACACCTCAGAACCTCTCCTCCGAACACCTCAGAACCTCTCCACCGAACACCTCAGAACCTCTCCTCCAAACACCTCAGAACCTCTCCTCCAAACACCTCAGAACCTCTCCTCCAAACACCTCAGAACCTCTCCTTCAAACACCTCAGAACCTCTCCTCCAAACACCTCAGAACAAGCCCTCCAAACACCTCAGAACCTCTCCTCCAAGCACGTCAGAACAAGCCCTCCAGACACCTCAGAACCTCTCCTCCAAACACCTCAGAAGAAGCCCAGCAAACACCTCAGAACCTCTCCTCCAAACACCTCAGAACCTCTCCACCGAACACCTCAGAACCTCTCCTCCAAACACCTCAGAACCTCTCCTCCAAACACCTCAGAACCTCTCCTCCAAACGCCTCAGAACAAGCCCTCCAGACACCTCAGAACCTCTCCTCCAAACACTTCAGAACAAGCCCAGCAAACAACTCAGAACCTCTCCTCCAAACACCTCAGAACCTCTCCTCCAAACACCTCAGAACCTCTCCTCCAAACACCTCAGAACCTCTCCTCCAAACACCTCAGAACCTCTCCTCCAAGCAACTTAGAACAACATCTCCAAACACCTCAGAACCTCTCCTCCAAACACCTCAGAACCTCTCCTCCAAACACCTCAGAACCTCTCCTCCAAACACCTCAGAACCTCTCCTCCAAACACCTCAGAACCTCTCCTCCAAACACCTCAGAACAAGCCCTCCAAACACCTCAGAACCTCACCTCCAAACACCTCAGAACCTCTCCTCCAAACACCTCAGAACCTCTCCTCCAAACACCTCAGAACCTCTCCTCCAAATACCTCAGAACAAGCTCCACAAACCCCTGAGAACAAGCCCTCCAAATCCCCCAGAACAAGCCCTCCAAACACCTCAGAACAAGCTCTCCAAACCCCTCAGAACAAGCCCTCCAAACACCTCAGAACGTCTCCTCCAAACACCTCAGAACGTCTCCTCCAAACACCTCAGAACGTCTCCTCCAAACACCTCAGAACCTCTCCTCCAAACACCTCAGAACCTCTCCTCCAAACACCTCAGAACCTCTCCTCCAAACACTTCAGAAACTCTCCTCCAAACACCTCAGAAACTCTCCTCCAAACACCTCAGAACAAGTCCTCCAAACACCTCAGAACAAGTCCACCACTGACCGAGCAAGTCCTCCAGTCACAGAACAAATCCACCAATCACAGAACAAGTCCTACAACCACTGAAAAATATCTCTACTCACAGTTGAAAAACTCCAGGCATAGGACAAATTCTCCAATCTAAGACCAATTTCACCTGTATTAGAACAAGCCCTCCAAACACCTCAGAACCTCTCCTCCAAACACCTCAGAACCTCTCCTCCAAACACCTCAGAACCTCTCCTCCAAACACCTCAGAACCTCTCCTCCAAACACCTCAGAAACTCTCCTCCAAATACCTCAGAAACCCTCCTCCAAACAACTCAGAAGAAGCCCTCCAAACCCCGCAGAACAAGCCCACCAAACACCTCAGAACAAGCCCTCCAAACACCTCAGGACAAGCCCTCCAAACACCTCAGAACAAGCCCTCCAATCACCTCAGAACAAGCCCTCCAAACAACTCAGAACCCCTCCTCCAAACACCTCAGAAAATCTCCTCCAAACACCTCAGAACAACCCCGCCAAAGACCTCAGAACAAGCCCCCCAAACAACTCAGAACAAGCCCTACGAACAACTCGGAACATCTCCTCCAAACACATCAGAACCTCTCCTCCAGAAACCTCAGAACCTCTCCTCCAAACACCTCAGAACCTCTCCTCCAAACACCTCAGAACCTCTCCTCCAAACACCTCAGAACCTCTCCTCCAAACACCTCATTACAAGCCCTCCAAACACCTCAGAACCTCTCCTCCAAACACCTCTGAACCTCCCCTCCAAACACCTCAGAACCTCTCCTCCAAACACCTCAGAACCTCCCCTCCAAACACCTCAGAACCTCACCTCCAAACACCTCAGAACCTCTCCTCCAAACACCTCAGAACCTCTCCTCCAAACACCTCAGAACCTCTCCTCCAAACACCTCAGAACCTCTCTTCCAAACACCTCAGAACCTCACCTCCAAACACCTCAGAACCTCTCCTCCAAACACCTCAGAACCCCTCCTCCAAACTCCTCAGAACCACTCCTCCAAACCCCTCAGAACCTCTCCTCCAAACCCCTCAGAACAAGCCCTCCAAACCCCTCAGAACAATCCCTCCAAACACCTCAGAACTATCCCTCCAAACACCTCAGAACCTCTCCTCCAAACACCTCAGAACCTCTCCTCCAAACACCTCAGAACAAGCCCTCCAAACACCTCAGAACAAGCCCTCCAAACACCTCAGAACCTCTCCTCCAAACACCTCAGAACCTCTCCTCCAAACACCTCAGAACCTCTCCTGCAAACACCTCAGAACCTCTCCTGCAAACACCTCAGAACCTCACCTCCAAACACCTCAGAACCTCACCTCCAAACACCTCAGAACCTCTCCTCCAAACACCTCAGAACCACTCCTCCAAACACCTCAGAACCTCACCTCCAAACACCTCAGACCCTCTCCTCCAAACACCTCAGAACCTCTCCTCCAAACACCTCAGAACCTCTCCTCCAAACTCCTCAGGACCTCTCCTCCAAACACCTCAGAACCTCTCCTCCAAACCCCTCAGAACAAGCTCTCCATACCCCTCAGAACAAGCCCTACAAACCTCTCAGAACAAGCCCTCCAAACACCTCAGAACAATTCCACCAAACACCTCAGAACTATCCCTCCAAACACCTCAGAACCTCTCCTACAAACACCTCAGAACCTCTCCTCCAAACACCTCAGAAACTCTCCTCCAAACACCTCAGAACAAGCCCTCCAAACCCCTCAGAACAAGCCCTCCAAACACCTCAGAACCTCTCCTCCAAACACCTCAGAACCTCTCCTCCAAACACCTCAGAACAAGCCCTCCAAACACCTCAGAACAAGCCCTCCAAACAACTCAGAACAATTCCACCAATTCCCGAACAAGTCCTCCTATCACAGAACAAACCCACCAATCACAGAACAAGTCCTACAAACCACTGAAAATATCTCTACTCACAGTTGAAGATCTCCAGGCACAGGACAAATTCTCCAATCTAAGACCAATTTCACCTATAAGAGAACAAGCCCTCCAAACACCTCAGAACCTCTCCTCCAAACACCTCAGAACCTCTCCTCCAAACACCTCAGAACCTCTCCTCCAAACACCTCAGAACCTCTCCTCCAAACACCTCAGAACCTCTCCTCCAAACACCTCAGAACCTCTCCTCCAAACACCTCAGAACTAGACCTCCAAACACCTCAGAACTAGACCTCCAAACACCTCAGAACAAGACCGCCAAACACCTCAGAACAACCCCTCCAAACACCTCAGAACTAGACCTCCAAACACCTCAGAACCTCTCCTCCAAACACCTCAGAACCTCTCCTCCAAACACCTCAGAACCTCTCCTCCAAACACCTCAGAAACTCTCCTCCAAACACCTCAGAACAAGTCCTCCAAACACCTCAGAACAAGTCCACCACTGACCGAGCAAGTCCTCCAGTCACAGAACAAATCCACCAATCACAGAACAAGTCCTACAACCACTGAAAAATATCTCTACTCACAGTTGAAGTTCTCCAGGCATAGGACAAATTCTCCAATCTAAGACCAATTTCACCTGTATTAGAACAAGCCCTCCAAACACCTCAGAACCTCTCCTCCAAACACCTCAGAACCTCTCCTCCAAACACCTCAGAACCTCTCCTCCAAACACCTCAGAACCTCTCCTCCAAACACCTCAGAACAAGCCCTCCAAACACCTCAGAACCTCTCCTCCAAACACCTCAGAACCTCTCCTCCAAACACCTCAGAACCTCTCCTCCAAACAGATCAGAACCTCACCTCGAAACACCTCAGAACCTCTCCTCCAAACACCTCAGAACCTCTCCTCCAAACACCTCAGAACCTCTCCTCCAAACACCTCAGAACCTCTCCTCCAAACACCTCAGTACCTCTCCTCCAAACACCTCAGAACCTCTCCTCCAAACACCTCAGAACCTCTCCTCCACACACCTCAGAACCTCACCTCCAAACACCTCAGAACCTCTCCTCCAAACACCTCAGAACCTCTCCTCCAAACACCTCAGAACCTCTCCTCCAAACACCTCAGAACCTCTCCTCCAAACACCTCAGAACCTCTCCTCCAAACACCTCAGAACCTCTCCTCCAAACACCTCAGAACCTCTCCTCCAAACACCTCAGAACCTCTCCTCCAAACACCTCAGAACAAGCTCTCCAAACCCCTCAGAACAAGCCCTCCAAACCCCTCAGAACAATCCCTCCAAGCACCTCAGAACTATCCCTCCAAACACCTCAGAACCTCTCCTCAAAAACACCTCAGAACCTCTCCTCCAAACACCTCAGAACCTCTCCTCCAAACACCTCAGAAACTCTCCTCCAAACACCTCAGAACAAGCCCTCCAAACACCTCAGAACAAGCCCTCCAAACACCTCAGAACAAGCCCTCCAAACACCTCAGAACATCTCCTCCAAACACCTCAGAACCTCTCCTCCAAACACCTCAGAACAAGCCCTCCAAACACCTCAGAACAAGCCCTCCAAACACCTCAGAACAAGCCCTCCAAACACCTCAGAAACTCTCCTCCAAACACCTCAGAACGTCTCCTCCAAACACCTCAGAACCTCTCCTCCAAACACCTCAGAACCCCTCCCCCAAACACCTCAGAACCTCTCCTCCTAACACCTCAGAACCTCTCCTCCAAACACCTCAGAACCTCTCCTCCAAACACCTCAGAAACTCTCCTCCAAACACCTCAGAACAAGCCCTCCAAACACCTCAGAACAAGCCCTCCAAACACCTCAGAACATCTCCTCCAAACACCTCAGAACCTCTCCTCCAAACACCTCAGAACAAGCCCTCCAAACACCTCAGAACAAGCCCTCCAAACACCTCAGAAGAAGTCCTCCAAACACCTCAGAACAAGTCCACCACTGACCGAGCAAGTCCTCCAGTCACAGAACAAATCCACCAATCACAGAACAAGTCCTACAACCACTGAAAAATATCTCTACTCACAGTTGAAATACTCCAGGCATAGGACAAATTCTCCAATCTAAGACCAATTTCACCTGTATTAGAACAAGCCCTCCAAACACCTCAGAACCTCTCCTCCAAACACCTCAGAACCTCTCCTCCAAACACCTCAGAACCTCTCCTCCAAACACCTCAGAACCTCTCCTCCAAACACCTCAGAAACTCTCCTCCAAATACCTCAGAAACCCTCCTCCAAACAACTCAGAAGAAGCCCTCCAAACCCCGCAGAACAAGCCCACCAAACACCTCAGAACAAGCCCTCCAAACACCTCAGGACAAGCCCTCCAAACACCTCAGAACAAGCCCTCCAATCACCTCAGAACAAGCCCTCCAAACAACTCAGAACCCCTCCTCCAAACACCTCAGAAAATCTCCTCCAAACACCTCAGAACAACCCCGCCAAAGACCTCAGAACAAGCCCCCCAAACAACTCAGAACAAGCCCTACGAACAACTCGGAACCTCTCCTCCAAACACATCAGAACCTCTCCTCCAAAAACCTCAGAACCTCTCCTCCAAACACCTCAGAACCTCTCCTCCAAACACCTCAGAACCTCTCCTCCAAACACCTCATTACAAGCCCTCCAAACACCTCAGAACCTCTCCTCCAAACACCTCTGAACCTCCCCTCCAAACACCTCAGAACCTCTCCTCCAAACACCTCAGAACCTCCCCTCCAAACACCTCAGAACCTCACCTCCAAACACCTCAGAACCTCTCCTCCAAACACCTCAGAACCTCTCCTCCAAACACCTCAGAACCTCTCCTCCAAACACCTCAGAACCTCTCTTCCAAACACCTCAGAACCTCACCTCCAAACACCTCAGAACCTCTCCTCCAAACACCTCAGAACATCTCCTCCAAACACCTCAGAACCTCTCCTCCAAACACCTCAGAACAAGCCCTCCAAACACCTCAGAACAAGCCCTCCAAACACCTCAGAACAAGCCCTCCAAACACCTCAGAAACTCTCCTCCAAACACCTCAGAACGTCTCCTCCAAACACCTCAGAACCTCTCCTCCAAACACCTCAGAACCCCTCCCCCAAACACCTCAGAACCTCTCCTCCTAACACCTCAGAACCTCTCCTCCAAACACCTCAGAAACTCTCCTCCAAACACCTCAGAACAAGCCCTCCAAACACCTCAGAAGAAGTCCTCCAAACACCTCAGAACAAGTCCACCACTGACCGAGCAAGTCCTCCAGTCACAGAACAAATCCACCAATCACAGAACAAGTCCTACAACCACTGAAAAATATCTCTACTCACAGTTGAAGTTCTCCAGGCATAGGACAAATTCTCCAATCTAAGACCAATTTCACCTGTATTAGAACAAGCCCTCCAAACACCTCAGAACCTCTCCTCCAAACACCTCAGAACCTCTCCTCCAAACACCTCAGAACCTCTCCTCCAAACACCTCAGAACCTCTCCTCCAAACACCTCAGAACAAGCCCTCCAAACACCTCAGAACCTCTCCTCCAAACACCTCAGAACCTCTCCTCCAAACACCTCAGAACCTCTCCTCCAAACAGATCAGAACCTCACCTCGAAACACCTCAGAACCTCTCCTCCAAACACCTCAGAACCTCTCCTCCAAACACCTCAGAACCTCTCCTCCAAACACCTCAGAACCTCTCCTCCAAACACCTCAGTACCTCTCCTCCAAACACCTCAGAACCTCTCCTCCAAACACCTCAGAACCTCTCCTCCACACACCTCAGAACCTCACCTCCAAACACCTCAGAACCTCTCCTCCAAACACCTCAGAACCTCTCCTCCAAACACCTCAGAACCTCTCCTCCAAACACCTCAGAACCTCTCCTCCAAACACCTCAGAACCTCTCCTCCAAACACCTCAGAACCTCTCCTCCAAACACCTCAGAACCTCTCCTCCAAACACCTCAGAACCTCTCCTCCAAACACCTCAGAACAAGCTCTCCAAACCCCTCAGAACAAGCCCTCCAAACCCCTCAGAACAATCCCTCCAAGCACCTCAGAACTATCCCTCCAAACACCTCAGAACCTCTCCTCAAAAACACCTCAGAACCTCTCCTCCAAACACCTCAGAACCTCTCCTCCAAACACCTCAGAAACTCTCCTCCAAACACCTCAGAACAAGCCCTCCAAACACCTCAGAACAAGCCCTCCAAACACCTCAGAACAAGCCCTCCAAACACCTCAGAACATCTCCTCCAAACACCTCAGAACCTCTCCTCCAAACACCTCAGAACAAGCCCTCCAAACACCTCAGAACAAGCCCTCCAAACACCTCAGAACAAGCCCTCCAAACACCTCAGAAACTCTCCTCCAAACACCTCAGAACGTCTCCTCCAAACACCTCAGAACCTCTCCTCCAAACACCTCAGAACCCCTCCCCCAAACACCTCAGAACCTCTCCTCCTAACACCTCAGAACCTCTCCTCCAAACACCTCAGAACCTCTCCTCCAAACACCTCAGAAACTCTCCTCCAAACACCTCAGAACAAGCCCTCCAAACACCTCAGAACAAGCCCTCCAAACACCTCAGAACATCTCCTCCAAACACCTCAGAACCTCTCCTCCAAACACCTCAGAACAAGCCCTCCAAACACCTCAGAACAAGCCCTCCAAACACCTCAGAAGAAGTCCTCCAAACACCTCAGAACAAGTCCACCACTGACCGAGCAAGTCCTCCAGTCACAGAACAAATCCACCAATCACAGAACAAGTCCTACAACCACTGAAAAATATCTCTACTCACAGTTGAAATACTCCAGGCATAGGACAAATTCTCCAATCTAAGACCAATTTCACCTGTATTAGAACAAGCCCTCCAAACACCTCAGAACCTCTCCTCCAAACACCTCAGAACCTCTCCTCCAAACACCTCAGAACCTCTCCTCCAAACACCTCAGAACCTCTCCTCCAAACACCTCAGAAACTCTCCTCCAAATACCTCAGAAACCCTCCTCCAAACAACTCAGAAGAAGCCCTCCAAACCCCGCAGAACAAGCCCACCAAACACCTCAGAACAAGCCCTCCAAACACCTCAGGACAAGCCCTCCAAACACCTCAGAACAAGCCCTCCAATCACCTCAGAACAAGCCCTCCAAACAACTCAGAACCCCTCCTCCAAACACCTCAGAAAATCTCCTCCAAACACCTCAGAACAACCCCGCCAAAGACCTCAGAACAAGCCCCCCAAACAACTCAGAACAAGCCCTACGAACAACTCGGAACCTCTCCTCCAAACACATCAGAACCTCTCCTCCAAAAACCTCAGAACCTCTCCTCCAAACACCTCAGAACCTCTCCTCCAAACACCTCAGAACCTCTCCTCCAAACACCTCATTACAAGCCCTCCAAACACCTCAGAACCTCTCCTCCAAACACCTCTGAACCTCCCCTCCAAACACCTCAGAACCTCTCCTCCAAACACCTCAGAACCTCCCCTCCAAACACCTCAGAACCTCACCTCCAAACACCTCAGAACCTCTCCTCCAAACACCTCAGAACCTCTCCTCCAAACACCTCAGAACCTCTCCTCCAAACACCTCAGAACCTCTCTTCCAAACACCTCAGAACCTCACCTCCAAACACCTCAGAACCTCTCCTCCAAACACCTCAGAACATCTCCTCCAAACACCTCAGAACCTCTCCTCCAAACACCTCAGAACAAGCCCTCCAAACACCTCAGAACAAGCCCTCCAAACACCTCAGAACAAGCCCTCCAAACACCTCAGAAACTCTCCTCCAAACACCTCAGAACGTCTCCTCCAAACACCTCAGAACCTCTCCTCCAAACACCTCAGAACCCCTCCCCCAAACACCTCAGAACCTCTCCTCCTAACACCTCAGAACCTCTCCTCCAAACACCTCAGAAACTCTCCTCCAAACACCTCAGAACAAGCCCTCCAAACACCTCAGAAGAAGTCCTCCAAACACCTCAGAACAAGTCCACCACTGACCGAGCAAGTCCTCCAGTCACAGAACAAATCCACCAATCACAGAACAAGTCCTACAACCACTGAAAAATATCTCTACTCACAGTTGAAATACTCCAGGCATAGGACAAATTCTCCAATCTAAGACCAATTTCACCTGTATTAGAACAAGCCCTCCAAACACCTCAGAACCTCTCCTCCAAACACCTCAGAACCTCTCCTCCAAACACCTCAGAACCTCTCCTCCAAACACCTCAGAACCTCTCCTCCAAACACCTCAGAAACTCTCCTCCAAATACCTCAGAAACCCTCCTCCAAACAACTCAGAAGAAGCCCTCCAAACCCCGCAGAACAAGCCCACCAAACACCTCAGAACAAGCCCTCCAAACACCTCAGGACAAGCCCTCCAAACACCTCAGAACAAGCCCTCCAATCACCTCAGAACAAGCCCTCCAAACAACTCAGAACCCCGCCTCCAAACACCTCAGAAAATCTCCTCCAAACACCTCAGAACAACCCCGCCAAAGACCTCAGAACAAGCCCCCCAAACAACTCAGAACAAGCCCTACGAACAACTCGGAACCTCTCCTCCAAACACATCAGAACCTCTCCTCCAAAAACCTCAGAACCTCTCCTCCAAACACCTCAGAACCTCTCCTCCAAACACCTCAGAACCTCTCCTCCAAACACCTCATTACAAGCCCTCCAAACACCTCAGAACCTCTCCTCCAAACACCTCTGAACCTCCCCTCCAAACACCTCAGAACCTCTCCTCCAAACACCTCAGAACCTCACCTCCAAACACCTCAGAACCTCTCCTCCAAACACCTCAGAACCTCTCCTCCAAACACCTCAGAACCTCTCCTCCAAACACCTCAGAACCTCTCTTCCAAACACCTCAGAACCTCACCTCCAAACACCTCAGAACCTCTCCTCCAAA
Source organism: Ara ararauna (assembly GCA_028858755.1). Classification (NCBI taxonomy): domain Eukaryota; kingdom Metazoa; phylum Chordata; class Aves; order Psittaciformes; family Psittacidae; genus Ara; species Ara ararauna. The sequence goes on from CM054378.1 coordinate 1,119,087, forward strand.
CACCTCAGAACATCTCCTCCAAACACCTCAGAACCTCTCCTCCAAACACCTCAGAACAAGCCCTCCAAACACCTCAGAACAAGCCCTCCAAACACCTCAGAAACTCTCCTCCAAACACCTCAGAACGTCTCCTCCAAACACCTCAGAACCTCTCCTCCAAACACCTCAGAACCCCTCCCCCAAACACCTCAGAACCTCTCCTCCTAACACCTCAGAACCTCTCCTCCAAACACCTCAGAAACTCTCCTCCAAACACCTCAGAACAAGCCCTCCAAACACCTCAGAAGAAGTCCTCCAAACACCTCAGAACAAGTCCACCACTGACCGAGCAAGTCCTCCAGTCACAGAACAAATCCACCAATCACAGAACAAGTCCTACAACCACTGAAAAATATCTCTACTCACAGTTGAAAAACTCCAGGCATAGGACAAATTCTCCAATCTAAGACCAATTTCACCTGTATTAGAACAAGCCCTCCAAACACCTCAGAACCTCTCCTCCAAACACCTCAGAACCTCTCCTCCAAACACCTCAGAACCTCTCCTCCAAACACCTCAGAACCTCTCCTCCAAACACCTCAGAAACTCTCCTCCAAATACCTCAGAAACCCTCCTCCAAACAACTCAGAAGAAGCCCTCCAAACCCCGCAGAACAAGCCCACCAAACACCTCAGAACAAGCCCTCCAAACACCTCAGGACAAGCCCTCCAAACACCTCAGAACAAGCCCTCCAATCACCTCAGAACAAGCCCTCCAAACAACTCAGAACCCCTCCTCCAAACACCTCAGAAAATCTCCTCCAAACACCTCAGAACAACCCCGCCAAAGACCTCAGAACAAGCCCCCCAAACAACTCAGAACAAGCCCTACGAACAACTCGGAACCTCTCCTCCAAACACATCAGAACCTCTCCTCCAAAAACCTCAGAACCTCTCCTCCAAACACCTCAGAACCTCTCCTCCAAACACCTCAGAACCTCTCCTCCAAACACCTCAGAACCTCTCCTCCAAACACCTCATTACAAGCCCTCCAAACACCTCAGAACCTCTCCTCCAAACACCTCTGAACCTCCCCTCCAAACACCTCAGAACCTCTCCTCCAAACACCTCAGAACCTCCCCTCCAAACACCTCAGAACCTCACCTCCAAACACCTCAGAACCTCTCCTCCAAACACCTCAGAACCTCTCCTCCAAACACCTCAGAACCTCTCCTCCAAACACCTCAGAACCTCTCTTCCAAACACCTCAGAACCTCACCTCCAAACACCTCAGAACCTCTCCTCCAAACACCTCAGAACCCCTCCTCCAAACTCCTCAGAACCACTCCTCCAAACCCCTCAGAACCTCTCCTCCAAACCCCTCAGAACAAGCCCTCCAAACCCCTCAGAACAATCCCTCCAAACACCTCAGAACTATCCCTCCAAACACCTCAGAACCTCTCCTCCAAACACCTCAGAACCTCTCCTCCAAACACCTCAGAACAAGCCCTCCAAACACCTCAGAACAAGCCCTCCAAACACCTCAGAACAAGCCCTCCAAACACCTCAGAACCTCTCCTCCAAACACCTCAGAACCTCTCCTGCAAACACCTCAGAACCTCTCCTGCAAACACCTCAGAACCTCACCTCCAAACACCTCAGAACCTCACCTCCAAACACCTCAGAACCTCTCCTCCAAACACCTCAGAACCACTCCTCCAAACACCTCAGAACCTCACCTCCAAACACCTCAGACCCTCTCCTCCAAACACCTCAGAACCTCTCCTCCAAACACCTCAGAACCTCTCCTCCAAACTCCTCAGGACCTCTCCTCCAAACACCTCAGAACCTCTCCTCCAAACCCCTCAGAACAAGCTCTCCATACCCCTCAGAACAAGCCCTACAAACCTCTCAGAACAAGCCCTCCAAACACCTCAGAACAATCCCACCAAACACCTCAGAACTATCCCTCCAAACACCTCAGAACCTCTCCTACAAACACCTCAGAACCTCTCCTCCAAACACCTCAGAAACTCTCCTCCAAACACCTCAGAACAAGCCCTCCAAACCCCTCAGAACAAGCCCTCCAAACACCTCAGAACCTCTCCTCCAAACACCTCAGAACCTCTCCTCCAAACACCTCAGAACAAGCCCTCCAAACACCTCAGAACAAGCCCTCCAAACAACTCAGAACAAGCCCTCCAAACAACTCAGAACAATTCCACCAATTCCCGAACAAGTCCTCCTATCACAGAACAAACCCACCAATCACAGAACAAGTCCTACAAACCACTGAAAATATCTCTACTCACAGTTGAAGATCTCCAGGCACAGGACAAATTCTCCAATCTAAGACCAATTTCACCTATAAGAGAACAAGCCCTCCAAACACCTCAGAACCTCTCCTCCAAACACCTCAGAACTAGACCTCCAAACACCTCAGAACTAGACCTCCAAACACCTCAGAACAAGACCGCCAAACACCTCAGAACAACCCCTCCAAACACCTCTGAACTAGACCTCCAAACACCTCAGAACTAGACCTCCAAACACCTCAGAACTAGACCTCCAAACACCTCAGAACAAGCCCTGCAAACACCTCAGAACAAGCCCTCCACACACCTCAGAACAAGCCCTCCAATCACCTCAGAACCTCTCCTCCGAACACCTCAGAACCTCTCCACCAAACACCTCAGAACCTCTCCACCAAACACCTCAGAACCTCTCCTCCAAACACCTCAGAACAAGCCCTCCAAACACCTCAGAACCTCTCCACCAAACACCTCAGAACCTCTCCACCAAACACCTCAGAACCTCTCCTCCAAACACCTCAGAACCTCTCCTCCAAACACCTCAGAACCTCTCCTCCAAACACCTCAGAACCTCTCCTCCAAACACCTCAGAACAAGCCCTCCAAACACCTCAGAAGAAGCCCTCAAAACACCTAAGAACAAGCCCTCCAAACACCTCAGAACAAGCCCTCCAAACAACTCAGAACAATTCCACCAATGCCCGAACAAGTCCTCCTGTCACAGAACAAACCCACCAATCACAGAACAAGTCCTACAACCACTGAAAAATATCTCTACTCACAGTTGAATATCTCCAGGCACAGGACAAATTCTCCAATCAAAGACCAATTTCACCTGTAAGAGAACAAGCCCTCCAAACACCTCAGAACCTCTCCTCCAAACACCTCAGAACCTCTCCTCCAAACACCTCAGAACAAGCCCTCCAAACACCTCAGAACCTCTCCCCCAAACACCTCAGAACCTCTCCTCCAAACACCTCAGAACAAGCCCTCCAAACACCTCAGAACCTCTCCCCCAAACACCTCAGAACCTCTCCTCCAAACACCTCAGAACAAGCCCTCCAAACACCTCAGAACACGGACTCCAAACACCTCAGAACAACCCCTCCAAAAACCTCAGAACAAGCCCTCCAAAAACCTCACAACAAGCCCTCCAAACACCTCAGAACAAGGCCTCCAAACACCTAAGAACAAGCCCTCCAAACACCTCAGAACCTCTCCTCCAAACACCTCAGAACCTCTCCACCAAACACCTCAGAACCTCTCCTCCAAACGCCTCAGAACCTCTCCTCCAAACGCCTCAGAACCTCTCCTCCAAACGCCTCAGAACCTCTCCTCCAAACGCCTCAGAAGCTCTCCTCCAAACGCCTCAGAAGCTCTCCTCCAAACGCCTCAGAAGCTCTCCTCCAAACGCCTCAGAAGCTCTCCTCCAAACGCCTCAGAAGCTCTCCTCCAAACGCCTCAGAAGCTCTCCTCCAAACGCCTCAGAAGCTCTCCTCCAAACGCCTCAGAACTTCTCCTCCAAACGCCTCAGAACTTCTCCTCCAAACAACTCAGAACCTCTCCTCCAAACACCTCAGAACCTCTCCTCCAAACACCTCAGAACCTCTCCTCCAAACAACTCAGAACAAGCCCTCCAAACACCTCAGAACCTCTCCTCCAAACACCTCAGAACCTCCCCTCCAAACACCTCAGAACCTCTCCTCCAAACACCTTAGAACCTCACCTCCAAACACCTCAGCACCTCTCCTCCAAACACCTCAGCACCTCATCTCCAAACACCTCAGAACCTCTCCTCCAAACACCTCAGAACCTCTCCTCCAAAGACCTCAGAGCCTCTCCTCCAAGCACCTCAGAACCTCTCCTCCAAGCACCTCAGAATAAGCCCTCCAAACACCTCAGAACAAGCCCTCCAAACACCTCAGAACCTCTCCTCCAAACACCTCAGAACCTCTCCTCCAAACACCTCAGAACCTCTCCTCCAAACACCTCAGAACCTCTCCTCCAAACACCTCAGAACCTCTCCAGCAAACACCTCAGAACCTGTCCTCCAAACACCTCAGAACAAGCCCTCCAAACACCTCAGAACAAGCCCTCCAAACACCTCAGAACAAGCCCTCCAAACACCTCAGAACAAGCCCTCCAAACACCTCAGAACAAGCCCTCCAAACACCTCAGAACAAGCCCTCCAAACAACTCAGAACAATTCCACCAATTCCCGAACAAGTCCTCCTGTCACAGAACAAACCCACCAATCACAGAACAAGTCCTACAAACCACTGAAAATATCTCTACTCACAGTTGAAGATCTCCAGGCACAGCACAAATTCTCCAATCTAAGACCAATTTCACCTATAAGAGAACAAGCCCTCCAAACACCTCAGAACCTCTCCTCCAAACACCTCAGAACCTCTCCTCCAAACACCTCAGAACCTCTCCTCCAAACACCTCAGAACTAGACCTCCAAACACCTCAGAACTAGACCTCCAAACACCTCAGAACTAGACCTCCAAACACCTCAGAACAAGACCGCCAAACACCTCAGAACAAGACCGCCAAACACCTCAGAACAAGACCGCCAAACACCTCAGAACAAGCCCTCCAAACACCTCAGAACAAGCCCTCCACACACCTCAGAACAAGCCCTCCACACACCTCAGAACACGCCCTCCAAACACCTCAGAACCTCTCCACCAAACACCTCAGAACCTCTCCACCAAACACCTCAGAACCTCTCCACCAAACACCTCAGAACCTCTCCACCAAACACCTCAGAACCACTCCACCAAACACCTCAGAACCTCTCCTCCAAACACCTCAGAACCTCTCCTCCAAACACCTCAGAACCTCTCCTCCAAACACCTCAGAACAAGCCCTCCAAACAACTCAGAAGAAGCCCTCCAAACACCTAAGAACAAGCCCTCCAAACACATCAGAACAAGCCCTCCAAACAACTCAGAACAATTCCACCAATGCCCGAACAAGTCCTCCTGTCACAGAACAAATCCACCAATCACAGAACAAGTCCTACAACCACTGAAAAATATCTTTACTCACAGTTGAAGATCTCCAGGCACAGGACAAATTCTCCAATCTAAGACCAATTTCACCTGTAAGAGAACAAGCCCTCCAAACACCTCAGAACCTCTCCTCCAAACACCTCAGAACCTCTCCTCCAACTACCTCAGAACAAGGCCTCCAAACACCTCAGAACAAGGCCTCCAAACACCTCAGAACTAGCCCTCCAAACACCTAAGAACAAGCCCTCCAAACACCTCAGAACCTCTCCTCCAAACACCTCAGAACCTCTCCACCAAACACCTCAGAACCTCTCCTCCAAACACCTCAGAACAAGCGCTCCAAACACCTCAGAACCTCACCTCCAAACACCTCAGAACAAGCCCTCCAAACACCTCAGAACCTCTCCTCCAAACACCTCAGAACCTCTCCACCAAACACCTCAGAACCTCTCCTCCAAACACCTCAGAACAAGCGCTCCAAACACCTCAGAACCTCACCTCCAAACACCTCAGAACAAGCCCTCCAAACACCTCAGAACAAGCCCACCAAACACCTCAGAACCTCTCCTCCAAACACCTCAGAACAAGCCCTCCAAACACCTCAGAACCTCTCCCCCAAACACCTCAGAACAAGCCCTCCAAACACCTCAGAACAAGCCCTCGAAACACCTCAGAACCTCTCCTCCAAACACCTCAGAACCTCACCTCCAAACACCTCAGAACAAGCCCTCCAAGCACCTCAGAAACTCTCCTCCAAACACCTCAGAACAAGCCCAGAAAACACCTCAGAACCTCTCCTCCAAACACCTCAGAACCTCTCCACCAAACACCTCAGAACCTCTCCACCAAACACCTCAGAACCTCTCCACCAAAGACCTCAGAACCTCTCCACCAAAGACCTCAGAACCTCTCCAACAAACACCTCAGAACCTCTCCACCAAACACCTCAGACCTCACCACCAAACACCTCAGAACCTCACCTCCAAACACCTCAGAACAAGCCCTCCAAACACCTCAGTACAAGCCCTCCAAACACCTAAGAACAAGCCCTCCAAACACCTCAGAACCTCTCCTCCAAACACCTCAGAACCTCTCCTCCAAGCACCTCAGAACCTCTCCTCCAAACACCTCAGAACAAGCCCTCCAAACACCTCAGAACAAGCCCTCCAAACACCTCAGAACAAGCCCTCCAAACACCTCAGAACAAGCCCTCCAAACACCTCAGAACAAGCCATCCAAACACCTAAGAACAAGCCCTACAAACACCTCAGAACAAGACCTCCAAACACCTCAAAACAAGCCCTCCAAACACCTCAGAACATCTCCTCCAAACACCTCCGAACCTCTCCTCAAAACACCTCTGAGCCTCTCCTCCAATCACCTCAGAACCTCTCCACCAAACACCTCAGAACAAGCCCTCCAAACACCTCAGAACAAGCCCTCCAAACACCTCAGAAGAAGCCCTCCAAACAACTCAGAACAATTCCACCAATTCCCGAACAAGTCCTCCTCTCACAGAACAAACCCACCAATCACAGAACAAGTCCTACAAACCACTGAAAATATCTCTACTCACAGTTGAAGATCTCCAGGCACAGGACAAATTCTCCAATCTAAGACCAATTTCACCTATAAGAGAACAAGCCCTCCAAACACCTCAGAACCACTCCTCCAAACACCTCAGAACCTCTCCTCCAAACACCTCAGAACCTCTCCTCCAAACACCTCTGAACCTCTCCTCCAAACACCTCTGAACCTCTCCTCCAAACACCTCTGAACCTCTCCTCCAAACACCTCAGAACCTCTCCTCCAAACACCTCAGAACCTCTCCTCCAAACACCTCAGAACTAGACCTCCAAACACCTCAGAACTAGACCTCCAAACACCTCAGAACTAGACCTCCAAACACCTCAGAACAACCCCTCCAAACACCTCAGAACCTCTCCACCAAACACCTCAGAACCTCTCCACCAAACACCTCAGAACAAGCCCTCCAAACACCTCAGAACCTCTCCTCCAAACACCCCAGAACAAGCCCTCCAAACACCTCAGAACCTCTCCACCAAACACCTCAGAACCTCTCCACCAAACACCTCAGAACCTCTCCACCAAACACCTCAGAACCTCTCCACCAAACACCTCAGAACCACTCCACCAAACACCTCAGAACCTCTCCTCCAAACACCTCAGAACCTCTCCTCCAAACACCTCAGAACCTCTCCTCCAAACACCTCAGAACAAGCCCTCCAAACAACTCAGAAAAAGCCCTCCAAACACCTCAGAACAAGCCCTCCAAACAACTCAGAACAATTCCACCAATGCCCGAAGAATTCCTCCTGTCACAGAACAAACCCACCAATCACAGAACAAGTCCTACAACCACTGAAAAATATCTTTACTCACAGTTGAAGATCTCCAGGCACAGGACAAATTCTCCAATCTAAGACCAATTTCACCTGTAAGAGAACAAGCCCTCCAAACACCTCAGAACCTCTCCTCCAAACACCTCAGAACCTCTCCTCCAACTACCTCAGAACAAGGCCTCCAAACACCTCAAAACAAGGCCTCCAAACACCTCAGAACAAGCCCTCCAAACACCTCAGAACAAGCCCTCCACACACCTCAGAACCTCTCCTCCACACACCTCAGAACCTCTCCTCCAAACACCTCAGAACCTCTCCTCCAAACACCTCAGAAACTCTCCTCCAAACACCTCAGAACCTCTCCTCCAAACACCTCAGAACCTCTCCTCCTAACACCTCAGAACCTCTCCTCCAAACACCTCAGAACCTCTCCTCCAAACACCTCAGAACCTCTCCTCCAAACACCTCAGAACAAGCCCTCCAAACACCTCAGAATCTCTCCTCCAAACACCTCAGAACCTCTCCTCCAAACACCTCAGAACCTCTCCTCCTAACATCTCAGAACCTCTCCTCCTAACACCTCAGAACCTCTCCTCCTAACACCTCAGAACAAGTCCTCCAAACACCTCAGAACAAGTCCTCCAAACACCTTAGAACAAGCCCTCCAAACACCTCAGAACCTCTCCTCCACACACCTCAGAACCTCTCCTCCACACACCTCAGAACCTCTCCTCCAAGCAGCTCAGAAACTCTCCTCCAAGCAGTTCAGAAACTCTCCTCCAAACACCTCAGAATCTCTCCTCCAAACACCTCAGAACCTCTCCTCCAAACACCTCAGAACAAGCCCTCCAAACACCTCAGAACAAGCCCTCCAAACACCTCAGAACAAGCCCTCCAAACACCTCAGAACAAGCCCTCCAAACACCTCAGAACAAGCCCTCCGAACACCTCAGAACCTCTCCTCCAAGCACCTCAGAACAAGCCCTCCAAACACCTCAGAACCTCTCCTCCAAACACCTCAGAACAAGCCCTCCAAAAACCTCACAACCTCTCCTCCACACACCTCAGAACCTCTCCTCCACACACCTCAGAACCTCTCCTCCAAACACCTCAGAACCTCTCCTCCAAACACCTCAGAACCTCTCCTCCAAACACCTCAGAACCTCTCCTCCAAACACCTCAGAACCTCTCCTCCAAACACCTCAGAACCTCTCCTCCAAACACCTCAGAACCTCTCCTCCAAACACCTCAGAACAAGCCCAGAAAACACCTCAGAATCTCTCCTCCAAACACCTCAGAACCTCTCCACCAAACACCTCAGAACCTCTCCTCCAAACACCTCAGAACCTCTCCTCCAAACACCTCAGAACCTCACCTCCAAACACCTCAGAACCTCTCCTCCAAACACCTCAGAACCTCACGTCCAAACACCTCAGAACCTCTCCTCCAAACACCTCAGAACCTCTCCTCCAAACACCTCAGAACCTCTCCTCCAAACACCTCAGAACCTCTCCTCCAAACACCTCAGAACCTCTCCTCCAAACACCTCAGAACCTCTCCTCCAAACACCTCAGAACCTCTCCTCCAAACACCTCAGAACAAGCCCTCCAAACACCTCAGAACAAGTCCACCACTGACCGAGCAAGTCCTCCAGTCACAGAACAAATCCACCAATCACAGAACAAGTCCTACAACCACTGAAAAATATCTCTACTCACAGTTGAAGTTCTCCAGGCATAGGACAAATTCTCCAATCTAAGACCAGTTTCACCTCTAAGAGAACAAGCCCTCCAAACACCTCAGAACCTCTCCTCCAAACACCTCAGAACCTCTCCTCCAACACCTCAGAACCTCTCCTCCAAACACCTCAGAACCTCTCCTCCAAACACCTCAGAACAAGTCCTCCAAACACATCAGAACAAGTACACCAATGACCAAACAAGTCCTCCAGTCACAGAACAAATCTACCAATCGCAGAACAAGTCCTACAACCCCTGAAAAATATCTCTACTCACAGTTGAAGATCTACAGGCGCAGGACAAATTCTCCAATCTAAGACCAATTTCTCCTGTAAGAGAAGAAGCCCTCCAAACAAACACCTCAGAACCTCTCCTCCAAACACCTCAGAACCTCTCCTCCAAACACCTCAGAACCTCTCCTCCAAACACCTCAGAACCTCTCCTCCAAACACCTCAGAAACTCTCCTCCGAACACCTCAGAAACTCTCCTCCAAACACCTCAGAACAGGCCCTCCAAACACCTCAGAACAAGCCCTCCAGACAAATCAGAACAAGTCCACCAATGCCCGAACAAGTCCTCCAGTCACAGAACAAATACACCAATCACAGAACAGGTCCTACAACCACTGAAAAATATCTCTCCTCACAGTTGAAGATCTCCAGGCACAGGACAAATTCTCCAATCTAAGACCAATTTCACCTGTAAGAGAACAAGCCCTCCAAACACCACAGAACCTCTCCTCCAAACACCTCAGAACCTCTCCTCCTAACACCTCAGAACCTCTCCTCCAAACACCTCAGAACCTCTCCTCCAAACACCACAGAAGAAGCCCTCCAAACACCTCAGAACAAGCCCTCCAAACACCTCAGAACAAGCCTTCCAAACACCTCAGAACAAGCCCTCCAAACACCTCAGAACAAGGCCTCCAAACACCTCAGAACAAGCCCTCCAAACACCTCAGAACCTCTCCTCCAAACACATCAGAACCTCTCCTCCAAAAACCTCAGAACAAGCCCTCCAAACACCTCAGAACAACCCCTCCAAACACCTCAGAACCTCTCCGCCAAACACCTCAGAACCTCTCCTCCAAATACCTCAGAACCTCTCCTCCAAACACCTCAGAACCTCTCCTCCAAACGCCTCAGAACCTCTCCTCCGAACACCTCAGAAACTCTCCTCCAAAGACCTCAGAAACTCTCCTCCAAACACGTGAGAACAAGCCCTCCAAACACCTCAGAACAAACCCTCCAGACACCTCAGAACCTTTCCTCCAAACACTTCAGAAGAAGCCCAGCAAACACCTCAGAACCTCTCCTCCAAACACCTCAGAAACTCTCCACCGAACACCTCAGAACCTCTCCTCCAAACACCTCAGAACCTCTCCTCCAAACACCTCAGCACCTCTCCTCCAAACGCCTCAGAACAAGCCCTCCAGACACCTCAGAACCTCTCCTCCAAACACTTCAGAACAAGAACAGCGAACACCTCAGAACCTCTCCTCCAAACACCTCTGAACCTCTCCACCGAACACCTCAGAACCTCTCCTCCAAACACCTCAGAACCTCTCCTCCAAACACCTCAGAACCTCTCCTCCAAACACCTCAGAACCTCTCCTCCAAACGCCTCAGAACCTCTCCTCCAAACACCTGAGAACCTCTCCTCCAAACACCTCAGAACCTCTCCTCCAAACACCTCAGAACCTCTCCTCCAAACACCTCAGAACCTCTCCTCCAAACACCTCAGAAACTCTCCTACAAACACCTCAGAACAAGCCCTCCAAACACCTCAGAACAAACCCTCCAAACACCTCAGAACAAGCCCTCCGAACAACTCAGAACCCCTCCTCCAAACACCTCAGAACCTCTCCTCCAAACACCTCAGAAACTCTCCTCCAAACACCTCAGAACAAGCCCTCCAAACACCTCAGAACCTCTCCTCCAAACACCTCTGAACCTCTCCTCCAAACACCTCTGAACCTCTCCTCCAAACACCTCAGAACAAGCCCTCCAAACACCTCAGAACAAGCCCTCCAAGCACCTCAGAACAAGCCCTCCAAACACCTCAGAACAAGCCCTCCAAACACCTCAGAACAAGTCCACCACTGACCGACAAAGTCCTCCAGTCACAGAACAAATCCACCAATCACAGAACAAGTCCTACAACCACTGAAAAATATCTCTACTCACAGTTGAAGTTCTCCAGGCATAGGACAAATTCTCCAATCTAAGACCAATTTCACCTGTATTAGAACAAGCCCTCCAAACACCTCAGAACCTCTCCTCCAAACACCTCAGAACCTCTCCTCCAAACACCTCAGAACCTCTCCTCCAAACACCTCAGAACCTCTCCTCCAAACACCTCAGAACCTCTCCTCCAAACACCTCAGAACCTCTCCTTCAAACACCTCAGAACCTCTCCACCAAACACCCGAGAACCACTCCACCAAACACCTCAGAACCTCTCCTCCAAACACCTCAGAACAAGCCCACCAAACAACTCAGAAGAAGCCCTCCAAACACCTCAGAACAATTCCACCAATGCCCGAACAAGTCCTCCTGTCACAGAACAAACCCACCAATCACAGAACAAGTCCTACAACCACTGAAAAATATCTTTACTCACAGTTGAAGATCTCCAGGCACAGGACAAATTCTCCAATCTAAGACCAATTTCACCTGTAAGAGAACAAGCCCTCCAAACACCTCAGAACCTCTCCTCCAAACACCTCAGAACCTCTCCTCCAACTACCTCAGAACAAGGCCTCCAAACACCTCAGAACAAGGCCTCCAAACACCTCAGAACAAGCCCTCCAAACACCTCAGAACAAGCCCTCCAAACACCTAAGAACAAGCCCTCCAAACACCTCAGAACCTCTCCTCCAAACACCTCAGAACCTCTCCACCAAACACCTCTGAACCTCTCCTCCAAACACCTCAGAACAAGCGCTCCAAACACCTCAGAACCTCACCTCCAAACACCTCAGAACAAGCCCTCCAAACACCTCAGAACCTCTCCTCCAAACACCTCAGAACAAGCCCTCCAAACACCTCAGAACAATCCCTCCAAACACCTCAGAACCTCTCCTCCAAACACCTCAGAACCTCACCTCCAAACACCTCAGAACAAGCCCTCCAAGCACCTCAGAAACTCTCCTCCAAACACCTCAGAACAAGCCCAGAAAACACCTCAGAACCTCTCCTCCAAACACCTCAGAACCTCTCCACCAAACACCTCAGAACCTCTCCACCAAACACCTCAGAACCTCTCCACCAAACACCTCAGAAGCTCTCCACCAAAGACCTCAGAACCTCTCCACCAAAGACCTCAGAACCTCTCCAACAAACACCTCAGAACCTCTCCACCAAACACCTCAGACCTCACCACCAAACACCTCAGAACCTCACCTCCAAACACCTCAGTACAAGCCCTCCAAACACCTAAGAACAAGCCCTCCAAACACCTCAGAACTAGACCTCCAAACACCTCAGAACTAGACCTCCAAACACCTCAGAACAAGACCGCCAAACACCTCAGAACAAGCCCTCCAAACACCTCAGAACCTCTCCTCCAAACACCTCAGAACCTCTCCACCAAACACCTCAGAACCTCTCCACCAAACACCTCAGAACCTCTCCACCAAACACCTCAGAACCTCTCCACCAAACACCTCAGAACAAGCCCTCCAAACACCTCAGAACCTCTCCTCCAAACACCCCAGAACAAGCCCTCCAAACACCTCAGAACCTCTCCACCAAACACCTCAGAACCTCTCCACCAAACACCTCAGAACCTCTCCACCAAACACCTGAGAACAACTCCACCAAACACCTCAGAACCACTCCACCAAACACCTCAGAACCTCTCCTCCAAGCACCTCAGAACCTCTCCTCCAAACACCTCAGAACCTCTCCTCCAAACACCTCAGAACAAGCCCTCCAAACAACTCAGAAGAAGCCCTCCAAACACCTCAGAACAAGCCCTCCAAACAACTCAGAACAATTCCACCAATGCCCGAACAAGTCCTCCTGTCACAGAACAAACCCACCAATCACAGAACAAGTCCTACAACCACTGAAAAATATCTTTACTCACAGTTGAAGATCTCCAGGCACAGGACAAATTCTCCAATCTAAGACCAATTTCACCTGTAAGAGAACAAGCCCTCCAAACACCTCAGAACCTCTCCTCCAACTACCTCAGTACAAGGCCTCCAAACACCTCAGAACAAGGCCTCCAAACACCTCAAAACAAGGCCTCCAAACACCTCAAAACAAGGCCTCGAAACACCTCAGAACAAGCCCTCCAAGCACCTCAGAACAAGCCCTCCAAGCACCTCAGAACCTCTCCTCCAAACACCTCAGAACCTCTCCACCAAACACCTCAGAACCTCTCCTCCAAACACCTCAGAACAAGCGCTCCAAACACCTCAGAACCTCACCTCCAAACACCTCAGAACAAGCCCTCCAAACACCTCAGAACCTCTCCTCCAAACACCTCAGAACAAGCCCTCCAAACAACTCAGAACAAGCCCTCCAAACACCTCAGAACCTCTCCTCCAAACACCTCAGAACAAGCCCTCCAAACACCTCAGAACCTCTCCTCCAAACACCTCAGAACAAGCCCTCCAAACACCTCAGAACAAGCCCTCCAAACACCTCAGAACCTCTCCTCCAAACACCTCAGAACCTCTCCACCAAACACCTCAGAACAAGCCCTCCAAGCACCTCAGAACCTCTCCTGCAAACACCTCAGAACAAGCCCAGAAAACACCTCAGAACCTCTCCACCAAACACCTCAGAACCTCTCCACCAAACACCTCAGAACCTCTCCACCAAACACCTCAGAACCTCTCCACCAAAGACCTCAGAACCTCTCCACCAAAGACCTCAGAACCTCTCCAACAAACACCTCAGAACCTCTCCACCAAACACCTCAGAACCTCACCTCCAAACACCTCAGAACAAGCCCTCCAAACACCTCAGTACAAGCCCTCCAAACACCTAAGAACAAGCCCTCCAAACACCTCAGAACCTCTCCTCCAAACACCTCAGAACCTCTCCTCCAAACACCTCAGAACCTCTCCTCCAAACACCTCAGAACAAGCCCTCCAAACACCTCAGAACAAGCCCTCCAAACACCTCAGAACAAGCCCTCCAAACACCTCAGAACAAGCCCTCCAAACACCTCAGAACAAGCCATCCAAACACCTCAGAACAAGCCCTCCAAACACCTCAGAACAAGACCTCCAAACACCTCAAAACAAGCCCTCCAAACACCTCAGAACATCTCCTCCAAACACCTCCGAACCGCTCCTCAAAACACCTCTGAGCCTCTCCTCCAATCACCTCAGAACCTCTCCACCAAACACCTCAGAACAAGCCCTCCAAACACCTCAGAACAAGCCCTCCAAACAACTCAGAACAATTCCACCAATTCCCGAACAAGTCCTCCTCTCACAGAACAAGCCCACCAATCACAGAACAAGTCCTACAAACCACTGAAAATATCTCTAATCACAGTTGAAGATCTCCAGGCACAGGACAAATTCTCCAATCTAAGACCAATTTCACCTATAAGAGAACAAGCCCTCCAAACACCTCAGAACCTCACCTCCAAACACCTCAGAACCTCTCCTCCAAACACCTCAGAACCTCTCCTCCAAACACCTCTGAACCTCTCCTCCAAACACCTCAGAACCTCTCCTCCAAACACCTCAGAACCTCTCCACCAAACACCTCAGACCTCACCACCAAACACCTCAGAACCTCACCTCCAAACACCTCAGTACAAGCCCTCCAAACACCTCAGAACTAGACCTCCAAACACCTCAGAACAAGACCGCCAAACACCTCAGAACAAGCCCTCCAAACACCTCAGAACCTCTCCTCCAAACACCTCAGAACCTCTCCACCAAACACCTCAGAACCTCTCCACCAAACACCTCAGAACCTCTCCACCAAACACCTCAGAACCTCTCCACCAAACACCTCAGAACAAGCCCTCCAAACACCTCAGAACCTCTCCTCCAAACACCCCAGAACAAGCCCTCCAAACACCTCAGAACCTCTCCACCAAACACCTCAGAACCTCTCCACCAAACACCTCAGAACCTCTCCACCAAACACCTGAGAACAACTCCACCAAACACCTCAGAACCACTCCACCAAACACCTCAGAACCTCTCCTCCAAACACCTCAGAACCTCTCCTCCAAACACCTCAGAACATCTCCTCCAAACACCTCAGAACAAGCCCTCCAAACAACTCAGAAGAAGCCCTCCAAACACCTCAGAACAAGCCCTCCAAACAACTCAGAACAATTCCACCAATGCCCGAACAAGTCCTCCTGTCACAGAACAAACCCACCAATCACAGAACAAGTCCTACAACCACTGAAAAATATCTTTACTCACAGTTGAAGATCTCCAGGCACAGGACAAATTCTCCAATCTAAGACCAATTTCACCTGTAAGAGAACAAGCCCTCCAAACACCTCAGAACCTCTCCTCCAACTACCTCAGTACAAGGCCTCCAAACACCTCAGAACAAGGCCTCCAAACACCTCAAAACAAGGCCTCCAAACACCTCAAAACAAGGCCTCGAAACACCTCAGAACAAGCCCTCCAAGCACCTCAGAACAAGCCCTCCAAGCACCTCAGAACCTCTCCTCCAAACACCTCAGAACCTCTCCACCAAACACCTCAGAACCTCTCCTCCAAACACCTCAGAACAAGCGCTCCAAACACCTCAGAACCTCACCTCCAAACACCTCAGAACAAGCCCTCCAAACACCTCAGAACCTCTCCTCCAAACACCTCAGAACAAGCCCTCCAAACAACTCAGAACAAGCCCTCCAAACACCTCAGAACCTCTCCTCCAAACACCTCAGAACAAGCCCTCCAAACACCTCAGAACCTCTCCTCCAAACACCTCAGAACAAGCCCTCCAAACACCTCAGAACCTCTCCTCCAAACACCTCAGAACCTCTCCACCAAACACCTCAGAACAAGCCCTCCAAGCACCTCAGAACCTCTCCTGCAAACACCTCAGAACAAGCCCAGAAAACACCTCAGAACCTCTCCACCAAACACCTCAGAACCTCTCCACCAAACACCTCAGAACCTCTCCACCAAACACCTCAGAACCTCTCCACCAAAGACCTCAGAACCTCTCCACCAAAGACCTCAGAACCTCTCCAACAAACACCTCAGAACCTCTCCACCAAACACCTCAGAACCTCACCTCCAAACACCTCAGAACAAGCCCTCCAAACACCTCAGTACAAGCCCTCCAAACACCTAAGAACAAGCCCTCCAAACACCTCAGAACCTCTCCTCCAAACACCTCAGAACCTCTCCTCCAAACACCTCAGAACCTCTCCTCCAAACACCTCAGAACAAGCCCTCCAAACACCTCAGAACAAGCCCTCCAAACACCTCAGAACAAGCCCTCCAAACACCTCAGAACAAGCCCTCCAAACACCTCAGAACAAGCCATCCAAACACCTCAGAACAAGCCCTCCAAACACCTCAGAACAAGACCTCCAAACACCTCAAAACAAGCCCTCCAAACACCTCAGAACATCTCCTCCAAACACCTCCGAACCGCTCCTCAAAACACCTCTGAGCCTCTCCTCCAATCACCTCAGAACCTCTCCACCAAACACCTCAGAACAAGCCCTCCAAACACCTCAGAACAAGCCCTCCAAACAACTCAGAACAATTCCACCAATTCCCGAACAAGTCCTCCTCTCACAGAACAAGCCCACCAATCACAGAACAAGTCCTACAAACCACTGAAAATATCTCTAATCACAGTTGAAGATCTCCAGGCACAGGACAAATTCTCCAATCTAAGACCAATTTCACCTATAAGAGAACAAGCCCTCCAAACACCTCAGAACCTCACCTCCAAACACCTCAGAACCTCTCCTCCAAACACCTCAGAACCTCTCCTCCAAACACCTCTGAACCTCTCCTCCAAACACCTCAGAACCTCTCCTCCAAACACCTCAGAACCTCTCCACCAAACACCTCAGACCTCACCACCAAACACCTCAGAACCTCACCTCCAAACACCTCAGTACAAGCCCTCCAAACACCTCAGAACTAGACCTCCAAACACCTCAGAACAAGACCGCCAAACACCTCAGAACAAGCCCTCCAAACACCTCAGAACCTCTCCTCCAAACACCTCAGAACCTCTCCACCAAACACCTCAGAACCTCTCCACCAAACACCTCAGAACCTCTCCACCAAACACCTCAGAACCTCTCCACCAAACACCTCAGAACAAGCCCTCCAAACACCTCAGAACCTCTCCTCCAAACACCCCAGAACAAGCCCTCCAAACACCTCAGAACCTCTCCACCAAACACCTCAGAACCTCTCCACCAAACACCTCAGAACCTCTCCACCAAACACCTGAGAACAACTCCACCAAACACCTCAGAACCACTCCACCAAACACCTCAGAACCTCTCCTCCAAACACCTCAGAACCTCTCCTCCAAACACCTCAGAACATCTCCTCCAAACACCTCAGAACAAGCCCTCCAAACAACTCAGAAGAAGCCCTCCAAACACCTCAGAACAAGCCCTCCAAACAACTCAGAACAATTCCACCAATGCCCGAACAAGTCCTCCTGTCACAGAACAAACCCACCAATCACAGAACAAGTCCTACAACCACTGAAAAATATCTTTACTCACAGTTGAAGATCTCCAGGCACAGGACAAATTCTCCAATCTAAGACCAATTTCACCTGTAAGAGAACAAGCCCTCCACACACCTCAGAACCTCTCCTCCAAACACCTCAGAACCTCTCCTCCAACTACCTCAGAACTAGACCTCCAAACACCTCAGAACAAGACCGCCAAACACCTCAGAACAAGCCCTCCAAACACCTCAGAACCTCTCCTCCAAACACCTCAGAACCTCTCCTCCAACTACCTCAGAACAAGGCCTCCAAACACCTCAAAACAAGGCCTCCAAACACCTCAGAACAAGCCCTCCAAACACCTCAGAACCTCTCCTCCAAACACCTCAGAACCTCTCCACCAAACACCTCAGAACCTCTCCTCCAAACACCTCAGAACAAGCGCTCCAAACACCTCAGAACCTCACCTCCAAACACCTCAGAACAAGCCCTCCAAACACCTCAGAACAAGCCCTCCAAACACCTCAGAACGAGCCCTCCAAACACCTCAGAACAAGCCCTCCGAACACCTCAGAACCTCTCCTCCAAGCACCTCAGAACAAGCCCTCCAAACACCTCAGAACCTCTCCTCCAAACACCTCAGAACAAGCCCTCCAAACACCTCAGAACAAGCCCTCCAAACACCTCAGAACCTCTCCTCCAAACACCTCAGAACCTCTCCTCCAAACACCTCAGAACAAGCCCTCCAAGCACCTCAGAACCTCTCCTCCAAACACCTCAGAACAAGCCCAGAAAACACCTCAGAACCTCTCCACCAAACACCTCAGAACCTCTCCACCAAACACCTCAGAACCTCTCCACCAAACACCTCAGAACCTCTCCTCCACACACCTCAGAACCTCTCCACCAAACACCTCAGAACCTCTCCACCAAACACCTCAGAACAAGCCCTCCAAACACCTCAGAACAAGCCCTCCAAACACCTCAGAACAAGCCCTCCAAACACCTCAGAACAAGCCCTCCAAAAACCTCAGAACTAGTCCACCAATGCCTGAACGAGTCCTCCTGTCACAGAACAAATCAACCAATCACAGAACAAGTCCTAGAACCACTGAAAAATGTCTCTACTCACAGTTGAAGATCTCCAGGCAGAGGACAAATTCTCCAATCTAAGACCAATTTCACCTGTAAGAGAACAAGCCCTCCAAACACCTCAGAACCTCTCCTCCAAACACCTCAGAACCTCTCCTCCAAACACCTCAGAACCTCTCCTCCAAACACCTCAGAAACTCTCCTCCAAACACCACAGAACCTCTCCTCCAAACACCTCAGAACAAGTCCTCCAAACACCTCAGAACAAGTCCTCCAAACACCTCAGAACCTCTCCTCCACACACGTCAGAACCTCTCCTCCACACACCTCAGAACCTCTCCTCCAAACACCTCAGAACCTCTCCTCCAAACACCTCAGAACAAGTCCTCCAAACACCTTTAGAACAAGCCCTCCAAACACCTTAGAACAAGCCCTCCAAACACCTCACAACCTCTCCTCCACACACCTCAGAACCTCTCCTCCACACACCTCAGAACCTCTCCTCCAAACACCTCAGAACCTCTCCTCCAAACACCTCAGAAACTCTCCGCCAAACACCTCAGAACCTCTCCTCCAAACACCTCAGAACCTCTCCTCCTAACACCTCAGAACCTCTCCTCCAAACACCTCAGAACCTCTCCTCCAAACACCTCTGAACCTCTCCTCCAAACACCTCAGAACCTCTCCTCCAAACACCTCAGAACAAGCCCTCCAAACACCTCAGAACAAGCCCTCCAAACACCTCAGAACAAGCCCTCCAAACACCTCAGAACAAGTCCACCACTGACCGGCAAAGTCCTCCAGTCACAGAACAAATCCACCAATCACAGAACAAGTCCTACAACCACTGAAAAATATCTCTACTCACAGTTGAAGTTCTCCAGGCATAGGACAAATTATCCAATCTAAGACCAATTTCACCTGTAAGAGAACAAGCCCTCCAAACACCTCAGAACCTCACCTCCAAATACCTCAGAACCTCTCCTCCAAACACCTCAGAACCTCTCCTCCAAACACCTCAAAACAAGCCCTCCAAACCCCTCAGAACAAGCCCTCCAAACACCTCAGAACAAGCTCTCCAAACCCCTCAGAAGAAGCCCTCCAAACCCCTCAGAACAAGCCCTCCAAACACCTCAGAACAAGCCCTCCAAACACCTCAGAAAAAGCCCACCAAACACCTCAGAACAAGTCCTCCAAACACCTCAGAACCTCTCCTCCAAACACCTCAGAACGTCTCCTCCAAACACCTCAGAACAAGCCCTCCAAACACCTCAGAACCTCTCCTCCAAACACCTCAGAACCTCTCCTCCAAACACCTCAGAACCTCTCCTCCTAACACCTCAGAACCTCTCCTCCAAACACCTCAGAACCTCTCCTCCAAACACCTCAGAACAAGCCCTCCAAACACCTCAGAACAAGTCCTCGAAACACCTCAGAACAAGTCCACCACTGACCGAGCAAGTCCTCCAGTCACAGAACAAATCCACCAATCACAGAACAAGTCCTACAACCACTGAAAAATATCTCTACTCACAGTTGAAGTTCTCCAGGCATAGGACAAATTCTCCAATCTAAGACCAATTTCACCTGTAAGAGAACAAGCCCTCCAAACACCTCAGAACCTCTCCTCCAAACACCTCAGAACCTCTCCTCCAAACACCTCAGAACCTCTCCTCCAAACACCTCAGAAACTCTCCTCCAAACACCTCAGAACAAGCCCTCCAAACACCTCAGAACAAGTCCTCCAAACACCTCAGAACCTCTCCTCCAAACACCTCAGAACAAGCCCTCCAAACACCTCAGAACAAGCCCTCCAAACACCTCAGAAACTCTCCTCCAAACACCTCAGAAACTCTCCTCCAGACACCTCAGAAACTCTCCTCCAGACACCTCAGAAACTCTCCTCCAGACACCTCTGAACAAGACCTCCAAACACCTCAGAACCTCTCCTCCAAACACCTCAGAACCTCTCCTCCAAACACCTCAGAACCTCTCCTCCAAACACCTCAGAACCTGTCCTCCAAACACCTCAGAACAAGCCCTCCAAACACCTCAGAACAATCCCTCCAAGCACCTCAGAACTATCCCTCCAAACACCTCAGAACCTCTCCTCCGAACACCTCAGAACCTCTCCTCCAAACACCTCAGAACCTCTCCTCCAAACACCTCAGAACCTCTCCTCCAAACACCTCAGAACCTCTCCTCCAAACACCTCAGAACCTCTCCTCCAAATACCTCAGAACAAGCCCTCCAAACACCTCAGAACATCTCCTCCAAACACCTCAGAACCTCTCCTCCTAACACCTCAGAAACTCTCCTCCAAACACCTCAGAAACTCTCCTCCAGACACCTCAGAAACTCTCCTCCAAACACCTCTGAACAAGACCTCCAAACACCTCAGAACAAGCCCTCCAAACACCTCAGAACAAGCCCTTCAAACACCTCAGAACCTCTCCTCCAAACACCTCAGAACCTCTCCTCCAAACACCTCAGAACCTCTCCTCCAAACACCTCAGAACCTCTCCTCCAAACACCTCAGAACCTCTCCTCCAAACACCTCAGAACCTCTCCTCCAAACACCGCAGAACCTCTCCTCCAAACACCTCAGAACCTCTCCTCCAAACGCCTCAGAACCTCTCCTCCAAACGCCTCAGAAAAAGCCCTCCAAACACCTCAGAAAAAGCCCTCCAAACACTTCAGAACCTCTCCTCCAAACACCTCAGAACCTCTCCTCCAAACGCCTCAGAACCTCTCCTCCAAACGCCTCAGAAGCTCTCCTCCAAACGCCTCAGAAGCTCTCCTCCAAACGCCTCACAAGCTCTCCTCCAAACGCCTCAGAACTTGTCCTCCAAACAACTCAGAACCTCTCCTCCAAACACCTCAGAACCTCTCCTCCAAACACCTCAGAACCTCTCCTCCAAACAACTCAGAACCTCTCCTCCAAATAACGCAGAAACTCTCCACCAAACAACACAGAACCTCTCCTCCAAACACCTCAGAACCTCTCCTCCAAACACCTCAGAAACTCTCCTCCAAACACCTCAGAACAAGCCCTCCAAACCCCTCAGAACAATCCCTCCAAACCCCTCAGAACAATCCCTCAAAACCCCTCAGAACAATCCCTCCAAACACCTCAGAACCTCTCCTCCAAACACCTCAGAACCTCTCCTCCAAACACCTCAGATCCTCTCCTCCAAACACCTCAGAACCTCTCCTCCAAACACCTCAGAACCTCTCCTCCAAACACCTCAGAACCTCTCCTCCAAACACCTCAGAACCTCTCCACCAAACACCTCAGAACCTCTCCTCCAAACACCTCAGAACCTCTCCTCCAAACACCTCAGAACCTCTCCTCCAAACACCTCAGAACCTCTCCTCCAAACACCTCAGAACCTCCCCTCCAAACACCTCAGAACCTCCCCTCCAAACACCTCAGAACCTCCCCTCCAAACACCTTAGAACCTCACCGCCAAACACCTCAGAACCTCACCTCCAAACACCTCAGCACCTCTCCTCCAAACACCTCAGAACCTCTCCTCCAAACACCTCAGAACCTCATCTCCAAACACCTCAGAACCTCTCCTCCAAACACCTCAGAACCTCTCCTCCAAAGACCTCAGAGCCTCTCCTCCAAGCACCTCAGAACCTCTCCTCCAAGCACCTCAGAACCTCTCCTCCAAGCACCTCAGAACAAGCCCTCCAGACACCTCAGAACAAGCCCTCCAAACACCTCAGAACCTCTCCTCCAAACACCTCAGAACCTCTCCTCCAAACACCTCAAAACAAGCTCTCCAAACCCCTCAGAACAAGCCCTCCACACCCCTCAGAACAAGCCCTCCAAACACCTCAGAACAAGCTCTCCAAACCCCTCAGAAGAAGCCCTCCAAACCCCTCAGAACAAGCCCTCCAAACACCTCAGAACAAGCCCTCCAAACACCTCAGAAAAAGCCCACCAAACACCTCAGAACAAGTCCTCCAAACACCTCAGAACCTCTCCTCCAAACACCTCAGAACGTCTCCTCCAAACACCTCAGAACAAGCCCTCCAAACACCTCAGAACCTCTCCTCCAAACACCTCAGAACCTCTCCTCCTAACACCTCAGAACCTCTCCTCCAAACACCTCAGAACCTCTCCTCCAAACACCTCAGAACAAGCCCTCCAAACACCTCAGAACAAGTCCTCCAAACACCTCAGAACAAGTCCACCACTGACCGAGCAAGTCCTCCAGTCACAGAACAAATCCACCAATCACAGAACAAGTCCTACAACCACTGAAAAATATCTCTACTCACAGTTGAAGTTCTCCAGGCATAGGACAAATTCTCCAATCTAAGACCAATTTCACCTGTAAGAGAACAAGCCCTCCAAACACCTCAGAACCTCTCCTCCAAACACCTCAGAACCTCTCCTCCAAACACCTCAGAACCTCTCCTCCAAACACCTCAGAACCTCTCCTCCAAACACCTCAGAACCTCTCCTCCAAACACCTCAGAACAAGCCCTCCAAACACCTCAGAACAAGCCCTCCAAACACCTCAGAACAATCCCTCCAAGCACCTCAGAACCCCTCCTCCGAACACCTCAGAACCTCTCCTCCAAACGCCTCAGAACCTCTCCTCCAAACACCTCAGAACCTCTCCTCCAAACACCTCAGAAACTCTCCTCCAAACACCTCAGAACAAGCCCTCCAAACAATTCAGAACATCTCCTCCAAACACCTCAGAACCTCTCCTCCAAACACCTCAGAAACTCTCCTCCAAACACCTCAGAAACTCTCCTCCAGACACCTCAGAAACTCTCCTCCAAACACCTCTGAACAAGACCTCCAAACACCTCAGAACAAGCCCTCCAAACACCTCAGAACAAGCCCTTCAAACACCTCAGAACCTCTCCTCCAAACACCTCAGAACCTCTCCTCCAAACACCTCAGAACCTCTCCTCCAAACACCTCAGAACCTCTCCTCCAAACACCGCAGAACCTCTCCTCCAAACACCTCAGAACCTCTCCTCCAAACACCTCAGAACCTCTCCTCCAAACACCTCAGAACCTCTCCTCCAAACACCTCAGAACCTCTCCTCCAAACACCTCAGAACAAGCCCTCCAAACACCTCAGAACAAGCCCTCCAAACACCTCAGAACAATCCCTCCAAGCACCTCAGAACCCCTCCTCCGAACACCTCAGAACCTCTCCTCCAAACGCCTCAGAACCTCTCCTCCAAACACCTCAGAACCTCTCCTCCAAACACCTCAGAAACTCTCCTCCAAACACCTCAGAACAAGCCCTCCAAACAATTCAGAACATCTCCTCCAAACACC
Source organism: Ara ararauna (assembly GCA_028858755.1). Classification (NCBI taxonomy): domain Eukaryota; kingdom Metazoa; phylum Chordata; class Aves; order Psittaciformes; family Psittacidae; genus Ara; species Ara ararauna. The sequence goes on from CM054378.1 coordinate 1,143,565, forward strand.
TCAGAACCTCTCCTCCAAACACCTCAGAAACTCTCCTCCAAACACCTCAGAAACTCTCCTCCAGACACCTCAGAAACTCTCCTCCAAACACCTCTGAACAAGACCTCCAAACACCTCAGAACAAGCCCTCCAAACACCTCAGAACAAGCCCTTCAAACACCTCAGAACCTCTCCTCCAAACACCTCAGAACCTCTCCTCCAAACACCTCAGAACCTCTCCTCCAAACACCTCAGAACCTCTCCTCCAAACACCGCAGAACCTCTCCTCCAAACACCTCAGAACCTCTCCTCCAAACACCTCAGAACCTCTCCTCCAAACACCTCAGAACCTCTCCTCCAAACACCTCAGAAACCCTCCACCAAACAACACAGAACCTCTCCTTCAAACAACTCAGAACTTCTCCTCCAAACACCTCAGAACAAACCCTCCAAACACCTCAGAACAAGCCCGCCAAACACCTCAGAACAAGTCCACCAATGCCCGAACAAGTCCTCCAGTCACTGAACAATTCTGCCAATCACAGAACAAGTCCTACAACCACTGAAAAATATCTCTACTCACAGTTGAATATCTCCAGGCACAGGACAAATTCTCCAATCAAAGACCAATTTCTCCTGTAGGACAACAAGCCCTCCAAACACCTCGGAACAAGCCCTCCAAACACCTCAGAACAAGCCCTCCAAACACCTCAGAAAAAGCCCTCCAAACACTTCAGAACCTCTCCTCCAAACACCTCAGAACCTCTCCTCCAAACACCTCAGAACAAGCCCTCCAAACACCTCAGAACCTCTCCTCCAAACACCTCAGAAGAAGCCCAGCCAACACCTCAGAACCTCTCCTCCAAACACCTCAGAACCTCTCCACCGAACACCTCAGAACCTCTCCTCCAAACACCTCAGAACCTCTCCTCCAAACACCTCAGAACCTCTCCTCCAAACACCTCAGAACCTCTCCTCCAAACACCTCAGAACCTCTCCTCCAAACACCTCAGAACCTCTCCTCCAAGCACCACAGAACAAGCCCAGAAAACACCTCAGAACCTCTCCACCAAACACCTCAGAACCTCTCCACCAAACACCTCAGAACCTCTCCACCAAACACCTCAGAACCTCTCCTCCAAACACCTCAGAACCTCTCCTCCAAACACCTCAGAACCTCTCCTCGAAACACCTCAGAACCTCTCCTCCAAACACCTCAGAACCTCTCCTCCAAACACCTCAGAACCTCTCCTCCAAACACCTCTGAACAAGCCCTCCAAACACCTCAGAACCTCTCCTCCAAACACCTCAGAACAAGCCCTCCAGACACCTCAGAACCTCTCCTCCAAACACCTCAGAAGAAGCCCAGCAAACACCTCAGAACCTCTCCTCCAAACACCTCAGAACCTCTCCACCGAACACCTCAGAACCTCTCCTCCAAACACCTCAGAACAAGCCCAGCTAACACCTCAGAACCTCTCCTCCGAACACCTCAGAACCTCTCCACCGAACACCTCAGAACCTCTCCTCCAAACACCTCAGAACCTCTCCTCCAAACACCTCAGAACCTCTCCTCCAAACACCTCAGAACCTCTCCTTCAAACACATCAGAACCTCTCCTCCAAACACCTCAGAACAAGCCCTCCAAACACCTCAGAACCTCTCCTCCAAGCACGTCAGAACAAGCCCTCCAGACACCTCAGAACCTCTCCTCCAAACACCTCAGAAGAAGCCCAGCAAACACCTCAGAACCTCTCCTCCAAACACCTCAGAACCTCTCCACCGAACACCTCAGAACCTCTCCTCCAAACACCTCAGAACCTCTCCTCCAAACACCTCAGAACCTCTCCTCCAAACGCCTCAGAACAAGCCCTCCAGACACCTCAGAACCTCTCCTCCAAACACTTCAGAACAAGCCCAGCAAACAACTCAGAACCTCTCCTCCAAACACCTCAGAACCTCTCCACCGAACACCTCAGAACCTCTCCTCCAAACACCTCAGAACCTCTCCTCCAAACACCTCAGAACCTCTCCTCCAAACACCTCAGAACCTCTCCTCCAAGCAACTTAGAACAACATCTCCAAACACCTCAGAACCTCTCCTCCAAACACCTCAGAACCTCTCCTCCAAACACCTCAGAACCTCTCCTCCAAACACCTCAGAACCTCTCCTCCAAACACCTCAGAACCTCTCCTCCAAACACCTCAGAACCTCTCCTCCAAACACCTCAGAACCTCTCCTCAAAACACCTCAGAAACTCTCCTCCAAACACCTCAGAAACTCTCCTCCAAACACCTCAGAACAAGCCCTCCAAACACCTCAGAACACACCCTCCAAACACCTCAGAACAAGCCCTCCAAACAACTCAGAACAAGTCCACCAATGCCCAAACAATTCCTCCAGTCACAGAACAAATCCACCAATCACAGAACAAGTCCTACAACCACTGAAAAATATCTCTACTCACAGTTGAAGTTCTCCAGGAATAGGACAAATTCTCCAATCTAAGACCAATTTCACCTGTAAGAGAACAAGCCCTCCAAACACCTCAGAACCTCACCTCCAAATACCTCAGAACCTCTCCTCCAAACACCTCAGAACCTCTCCTCCAAACACCTCAGAACCTCTCCTCCAAATACCTCAGAACAAGCTCCACAAACCCCTGAGAACAAGCCCTCCAAATCCCTCAGAACAAGCCCTCCAAACACCTCAGAACAAGCTCTCCAAACCCCTCAGAACAAGCCCTCCAAACACCTCAGAACAAGCCCTCCAAACACCTCAGAACAAGCCCTCCAAACACCTCAGAACCTCTCCTCCAAACACCTCAGAATGTCTCCTCCAAACACCTCAGAACCTCTCCTCCAAACACCTCAGAACCTCTCCTCCTAACACCTCAGAACCTCTCCTCCAAACACTTCAGAAACTCTCCTCCAAACACCTCAGAAACTCTCCTCCAAACACCTCAGAACAAGTCCTCCAAACACCTCAGAACAAGTCCACCACTGACCGAGCAAGTCCTCCAGTCACAGAACAAATCCACCAATCACAGAACAAGTCCTACAACCACTGAAAAATATCTCTACTCACAGTTGAAGTTCTCCAGGCATAGGACAAATTCTCCAATCTAAGACCAATTTCACCTGTAAGAGAACAAGCCCTCCAAACACCTCAGAACCTCTCCTCCAAACACCTCAGAACCTCTCCTCCAAACACCTCAGAACCTCACCTCGAAACACCTCAGAACCTCTCCTCCAAACACCTCAGAACCTCTCCTCCAAACACCTCAGAACAAGCCCTCCAAACACCTCAGAACAAGCCCTCCAAACACCTCAAAACAAGCCCTCCAAACACCTCAGAACCTCACCTCCAAATACCTCAGAACCTCTCCTCCAAACACCTCAGAACCTCTCCTCCAAACACCTCAGAACCTCTCCTCCAAACACCTCAGAACAAGCTCTCCAAACCCCTCAGAACAAGCCCTCCAAATCCCTCAGAACAAGCCCTCCAAACACCTCAGAACAACCTCTCCAAACCCCTCAGAACAAGCCCTCCAAACACCTCAGAACAAGTCCTCCAAACACCTCAGAACCTCTCCTCCAAACACCTCAGAACGTCTCCTCCAAACACTTCAGAACCTCTCCTCCAAACACCTCAGAACCTCTCCTCCAAACACCTCAGAACCTCTCCTCCTAACACCTCAGAACCTCTCCTCCAAACACCTCAGAAACTCTCCTCCAAACACCTCAGAACAAGTCCTCCAAACACCTCAGAACAAGTCCACCACTGACCGAGCAAGTCCTCCAGTCACAGAACAAATGCACCAATCACAGAACAAGTCCTACAACCACTGAAAAATATCTCTACTCACAGTTGAAGTTCTCCAGGCATAGGACAAATTCTCCAATCTAAGACCAATTTCACCTGCATTAGAACAAGCCCTCCAAACACCTCAGAACCTCTCCTCCAAACACCTCAGAACCTCTCCTCCAAACACCTCAGAACCTCTCCTCCAAACACCTCAGAACCTCTCCTCCAAACACCTCAGAACAAGCCCTCCAAACACCTCAGAACCTCTCCTCCAAACACCTCAGAACCTCTCCTCCAAACACCTCAGAACCTCTCCTCCAAACACCTCAGAACCTCTCCTCCAAACACCTCAGAACCTCTCCTCCAAACACCTCAGAACCTCTCCTCCAAACACCTCAGAACCTCTCCTCCAAACACCTCAGAACCTCACCTCCAAACACCTCAGAACCTCTCCTCCAAACACCTCAGAACCTCTCCTCCAAACACCTCAGAACCTCTCCTCCAAACACCTCAGAACCTCTCCTCCAAACACCTCAGAACCTCTCCTCCAAACACCTCAGAACCTCTCCTCCAAACACCTCAGAACCTCTCCTCCAAACACCTCAGAACAAGCTCTCCAAACCCCTCAGAACAAGCCCTCCAAACCCCTCAGAACAATCCCTCCAAGCACCTCAGAACTATCCCTCCAAACACCTCAGAACCTCTCCTCAAAAACACCTCAGAACCTCTCCTCCAAACACCTCAGAACCTCTCCTCCAAACACCTCAGAACCTCTCCTCCAAACACCTCAGAAACTATCCTCCAAACACGTCAGAACAAGCCCTCCAAACACCTCAGAACAAGCCCTCCAAACACCTCAGAACATCTCCTCCAAACACCTCAGAACCTCTCCTCCAAACACCTCAGAACAAGCCCTCCAAACACCTCAGAACAAGCCCTCCATACACCTCAGAACAAGCCCTCCAAACACCTCAGAAACTCTCCTCCAAACACCTCAGAAACTCTCCTCCAGACACCTCAGAACCGCTCCTCCAAGCAACTTAGAACAACATCTCCAAACACCTCAGAACCTCTCCTCCAAGCAACTTAGAACAACATCTCCAAACACCTCAGAACCTCTCCTCCAAACACCCCAGAACCTCACCTCCAAACACCTCAGAACCTCTCCTCCAAACACCTCAGAACAAGCCCTCCAAACATCTCAGAACAAGCCCTGCAAACACCTCAGAACAAGCCCTCCAAACACCTCAGAACATGCCCCCCAAACACCTCAGAACCTCACCTCCAAATACCTCAGAACCTCTCCTCCAAACACCTCAGAACAAGCCCTCCAAACATCTCAGAACAAGCCCTGCAAACCCCTCAGAACAAGCCCCCCAAACACCTCAGAACAAGTCCTCCAAACACCTCAGAACAAGTCCACCACTGACCGAGCAAGTCCTCCAGTCACAGAACAAATCTACCAATCACAGAACAAGTCCTACAAAAACTGAAAAATATCTCTACTCACAGTTGAAGTTCTCCAGGCATAGGACAAATTCTCCAATCTAAGACCAATTTCACCTGTATTAGAACAAGCCCTCCAAACACCTCAGAACCTCTCCTCCAAACACCTCAGAACCTCTCCTCCAAACACCTCAGAACCTCTCCTCCAAACACCTCAGAACAAGACCTCCAAACACCTCAGAACCTCTCCTCCAAACACCTCAGAACCGCTCCTCCTAACACCTCAGAAACTCTCCTCCAAATACCTCAGAAACCCTCCTCCAAACAACTCAGAAGAAGCCCTCCAAACCCCGCAGAACAAGCCCTCCAAACCCCTCAGAACAAGCCCTCCAAACACCTCAGAACAATCCCTCCAAACACCTCAGAACTATCCCTCCAAACACCTCAGAACCTCTCCTCCAAACACCTCAGAACCTCTCCTCCAAACACCTCAGAACCTCTCCTCCAAACACCTCAGAACAAGCCCTCCAAACACCTCAGAACAAGCCCTCCAAACACCTCAGAACAAGCCCTCCAAACACCTCAGAACCTCTCCTCCAAACACCTCAGAACCTCTCCTCCAAACACCTCAGAACCTCTCCTGCAAACACCTCAGAACCTCACCTCCAAACACCTCAGAACCTCACCTCCAAACACCTCAGAACCTCTCCTCCAAACACCTCAGAACCTCTCCTCCAAACACCTCAGAACCTCACCTCCAAACACCTCAGAACCTCTCCTCCAAACACCTCAGAACCTCTCCTCCAAACTCCTCAGAACCTCTCCTCCAAACACCTCAGAACCTCTCCTCCAAACCCCTCAGAACAAGCTCTCCATACCCCTCAGAACAAGCCCTACAAACCTCTCAGAACAAGCCCTCCAAACACCTCAGAACAATCCCACCAAACACCTCAGAACTATCCCTCCAAACACCTCAGAACCTCTCCTACAAACACCTCAGAACCTCTCCTCCAAACACCTCCGAAACTCTCCACCAAACCCCTCAGAACAAGCCCTCCAAACCCCTCAGAACAAGCCCTCCAAACCCCTCAGAACCTCTCCTCCAAACACCTCAGAACCTCTCCTCCAAACACCTCAGAACAAGCCCTCCAAACACCTGAGAACCTCTCCTCCTAACACCTCAGAAACTCTCCTCCAAACACCTCAGAAACTCTCCTCCAAACACCTCAGAAACTCTCCTCCAAACACCTCAGAAACTCTCCTCCAAACACCTCAGAAACTCTCCTCCAAACACCTCAGAAACTCTCCTCCAAACACCTCAGAAACTCTCCTCCAAACACCTCAGAAACACTCCTCCAAACACCTCAGAAACTCTCCTCCAAACACCTCAGAATCTCTCCTACAGACACCTCAGAAACTCTCCTCCAAACACCTCAGAACAAGACCTCCAAACACCTCAGAACCTCTCCTCCAAACACCTCAGAACCTCTCCTCCAAACACCTCAGAACCTCTCCTCCAAACACCTCAGAACCTCTCCTCCAAACACCTCTGAACAAGCCCTCCAAACACCTCAGAACCTCTCCTCCAAACACCTCAGAAGAAGCCCAGCAAACACCTCAGAACCTCTCCTCCAAACACCTCAGAACCTCTCCACCGAACACCTCAGAACCTCTCCTCCAAACACCTCAGAACCTCTCCTCCAAACACCTCAGAACCTCTCCTCCAAACACCTCAGAACCTCTCCTCCAAACAACTCAGAACCTCTCCTCCAAACACCTCAGAACCTCTCCTCCAAACACCTCAGAACCTCTCCTCCAAGCACCACAGAACAAGCCCAGAAAACACCTCAGAACCTCTCCACCAAACACCTCAGAACCTCTCCACCAAACACCTCAGAACCTCTCCACCAAACACCTCAGAACCTCTCCACCAAACACCTCAGTACCTCTCCACCAAACACCTCAGAACCTCTCCTCCAAACACCTCAGAACCTCTCCTCAAACACCTCAGAACAAGCCCTCCAAACACCTCAGAACAATTCCACCAATGCCCGAACAAGTCCTCCTGTCACAGAACAAACCCACCAATCACAGAACAAGTCCTACAACCACTGAAAAATATCTCTACTCACAGTTGAAGATCTCCAGGCACAGGACAAATTCTCCAATCTAAGACCAATTTCACCTGTAAGAGAACAAGCCCTCCAAACACCTCAGAACCTCTCCTCCAAACACCTCAGAACCTCTCCTCCAAACACCTCAGAACCTCTCCTCCAAACACCTCAGAACCTCTCCCCCAAACACCTCAGAACCTCTCCTCCAAACACCTCAGAACCTCTCCTCCAGACACCTCAGAACCTCTCCTCCAAACTCCTCAGAACAAGCCCAGCAAACACCTCAGAACCTCTCCTCCAAACACCTCAGAACCTCTCCTCCAAACACCTCAGAACAAGCCCTCCAAACACCTCAGAACAAGCCCTCCAAACACCTCAGAACCTCTCCTCCAAGCAACTTAGAACAACATCTCCAAACACCTCAGAACCTCTCCTCCAAACACCTCAGAACCTCTCCTCCAAACACCTCAGAACCTCTCCTCCAAACACCTCTGAACCTCTCCCCCAAACACCTCAGAACCTCTCCTCCAAACACCTCAAAACCACTCCTCCAAACACCTCAGAACCTCTCCTCCAAACACCTCAGAACCTCTCCTCCAAACACCTCAGAACCTCTCCTCCAAACACCTCAGAACCTCTCCTCCAAACACCTCTGAACAAGCCGTCCAAACACCTCAGAACCTCTCCTCCAAACACCTCAGAACAAGCCCTCCAGACACCTCAGAACCTCTCCTCCAAACACCTCAGAAGAAGCCCAGCAAACACCTCAGAACCTCTCCTCCAAACACCTCAGAACCTCTCCTCCAAACACCTCAAAACCTCTCCTCCAGACACCTCAGAACCTCTCCTCCAAACACCTCAGAAGAAGCCCAGCAAACACCTCAGAACCTCTCCTCCAAACACCTCAGAACCTCTCCTCCAAACACCTCAGAACCTCTCCTCCAAACGCCTCAGAACAAGCCCTCCAGACACCTCAGAACCTCTCCTCCAAACACTTCAGAACAAGCCCTCCAAACACCTCAGAACCTCTCCTCCAAACACCTCAGAACCTCTCCTCCAAACACCTCAGAACCTCTCCTCCAAACACCTCAGAACCTCTCCTCCAAACACCTCAGAACCTCTCCTCCAAACACCTCAGAACCTCTCCTCCAAACACCTCAGAACCTCTCCTCCAAACACCTCAGAACCTCTCCTCCAAACACCTCAGAACCTCTCCTCCAAACACCTCAGAACCTCTCCTCCAAACACCTCAGAAACTCTCCTCCAAACACCTCAGAACAAGCCCTCCAAACACCTCAGAACAAGCCCTCCAAACAACTCAGAACAAGTCCACCAATGCCCAAACAATTCCTCCAGTCACAGAACAAATCCACCAATCACAGAACAAGTCCTACAACCACTGAAAAATATATCTACTCACAGTTGAATTTCTCCAGGCATAGGACAAATTCTCCAATCTAAGACCAATTTCACCTGTAAGAGAACAAGCCCTCCAAACACCTCAGAACCTCACCTCCAAATACCTCAGAACCTCTCCTCCAAACACCTCAGAACCTCTCCTCCAAACACCTCAGAACCTCTCCTCCAAATACCTCAGAACAAGCTCCACAAACCCCTCAGAACAAGCCCTGCAAATCCCTCAGAACAAGCCCTCCAAACACCTCAGAACAAGCCCTCCAAACCCCTCAGAACAAGCCCTCCAAACACCTCAGAACAAGCCCTCCAAACACCTCAGAACAAGCCCTCCAAACACCTCAGAACCTCTCCTCCAAACACCTCAGAACGTCTCCTCCAAACACCTCAGAACCTCTCCTCCAAACACCTCAGAACCTCTCCTCCAAACACCTCAGAACCTCTCCTCCTAACACCTCAGAACCTCTCCTCCAAACACCTCAGAAACTCTCCTCCAAACACCTCAGAAACTCTCCTCCAAACACCTCAGAACAAGTCCACCACTGACCGAGCAAGTCCTCCAGTCACAGAACAAATCCACCAATCACAGAACAAGTCCTACAACCACTGGAAAATATCTCTACTCACAGTTGAAGTTCTCCAGGCATAGGACAAATTCTCCAATCTAAGACCAATTTCACCTGTAAGAGAACAAGCCCTCCAAACACCTCAGAACCTCTCCTCCAAACACCTCAGAACCTCTCCTCCAAACACCTCAGAACCTCTCCTCCAAACACCTCAGAAACTCTCCTCCAAACACCCCAGAACCTCACCTCCAAACACCTCAGAACCTCTCCTCCAAACACCTCAGAACAAGCCCTCCAAACATCTCAGAACAAGCCCTGCAAACACCTCAGAACAAGCCCTCCAAACACCTCAGAACCTCACCTCCAAATACCTCAGAACCTCTCCTCCAAACACCTCAGAACCTCTCCTCCAAACACCTCAGAACCTCTCCTCCAAACACCTCAGAACAAGCTCTCCAAACCCCTCAGAACAAGCCCTCCAAATCCCTCAGAACAAGCCCTCCAAACAGCTCAGAACAAGCTCTCCATACCCCTCAGAACAAGCCCTCCAAACACCTCAGAACAAGCCCTCCAAACACCTCAGAACAAGTCCTCCAAACACCTCAGAACCTCTCCTCCAAACACCTCAGAACCTCTCCTCCTAACACCTCAGTACCTCTCCTCCAAACACCTCAGAAACTCTCCTCCAAACACCTCAGAACCTCTCCTCCAAACACCTCAGAACAATTCCACCACTGACCGAGCAACTCCTCCAGTCACAGAACAAATCCACCAATCACAGAACAAGTCCTACAACCACTGAAAAATATCTCTACTCACAGTTGAAGTTCTCCAGGCATAGGACAAATTCTCCAATCTAAGACCAATTTCACCTGTATTAGAACAAGCCCTCCAAACACCTCAGAACCTCTCCTCCAAACACCTCAGAACCTCTCCTCCAAACACCTCAGAACCTCTCCTCCAAACACCTCAGAACCTCTCCTCCTAACACCTCAGAACCTCTCCTCCAAACACCTCAGAACGTCTCCTCCACACACCTCAGAAAATCTCCTCCAAACACCTCAGAACCTCTCCTCCAAACACCTCAGAACCTCACCTCGAAACACCTCAGAACCTCTCCTCCAAACACCTCAGAACCTCTCCTCCAAACACCTCAGAACCTCTCCTCCAAACACCTCAGTACCTCACCTCCAAACACCTCAGGACCTCTCCTCCAAACACCTCAGAACCTCTCCTCCAAACACCTCAGAACCTCTCCTCCAAACACCTCAGAACCTCTCCTCCAAGCAACTTAGAACAACATCTCCAAACACCTCAGAACCTCTCCTCCAAACACCTCAGAACCTCTCCTCCAAACACGTCAGAACCTCTCCTCCAAACACCTCAGAACCTCTCCTCCAAACACCTCAGAACCTCTCCTCCAAACACCTCAGAACCTCTCCTCCAAGCAACTTAGAACAACATCTCCAAACACCTCTGAACCTCTCCTCCAAACACCTCTGAACCTCTCCTCCAAACACCTCTGAACCTCTCCTCCAAACACCTCAGAACCTCTCCTCCAAACACCTCAGAACCTCTCCTCCAAACACCTCAGAACCTCTCCTCCAAACACCTCAGAACCTCTCCTCCAAACACCTCAGAACCTCTCCACCAAACACCTCAGAACCTCTCCTCCAAACACCTCAGAACCTCTCCTCCAAACACCTCAGAACCTCTCCTCCAGACACCTCAGAACCTCTCCTCCAAACTCCTCAGAACAAGCCCAGCAAACACCTCAGAACCTCACCTCCAAACACCTCAGAACCTCTCCACCGAACACCTCAGAACCTCTCCTCCAAACACCTCAGAACCTCTCCTCCAAACACCTCAGAACCTCTCCTCCAAACACCTCAGAACCTCTCCTCCAAGCAACTTAGAACAACATCTCCAAACACCTCAGAACCTCTCCTCCAAACACCTCAGAACCTCTCCTCCAAACACCTCAGAACCTCTCCTCCAAACACCTCAGAACCTCTCCTCCAAACACCTCAGAACCTCTCCTCCAAACACCTCAGTACCTCTCCTCCAAACACCTCAAAACCACTCCTCCAAACACCTCAGAACCTCTCCTCCAAACACCTCAGAACATCTCCTCCAAACACCTCAGAACCTCTCCTCCAAACACCTCAGAACCTCTCCTCCAAACACCTCAGAACCTCTCCTCCAAACACCTCAGAACAAGCCCTCCAAACACCTCAGAACCTCTCCTCCAAACACCTCAGAAGAAGCCCAGCGAACACCTCAGAACCTCTCCTCCAAACACCTCAGAACCTCTCCACCGAACACCTCAGAACCTCTCCTCCAAACACCTCAGAACCTCTCCTCCAAACACCTCAGAACCTCTCCTCCAAACACCTCAGAACCTCTCCTCCAGACACCTCAGAACCTCTCCTCCAAACTCCTCAGAACAAGCCCAGCAAACACCTCAGAACCTCTCCTCCAAACACCTCAGAACCTCTCCACCGAACACCTCAGAACCTCTCCTCCAAACACCTCAGAACCTCTCCTCCAAACACCTCAGAACCTCTCCTCCAAACACCTCAGAACCTCTCCTCCAAACACCTCAGAACCTCTCCTCCAAGCAACTTAGAACAACATCTCCAAACACCTCAGAACCTCTCCTCCAAACACCTCAGAACCTCTCCTCCAAACACCTCAGAACCTCTCCTCCAAACACCTCAGAACCTCTCCTCCAAACACCTCAGAACCTCTCCTCCAAACACCTCAGTACCTCTCCTCCAAACACCTCAGAACCTCTCCTCCAAACACCTCAGAACCTCTCCTCCAAACACCTCAGAACCTCTCCTCCAAACACCTCAGAACCTCTCCTCCAAACACCTCAGAACCTCTCCTCCAAACACCTCAGAACAAGCCCTCCAAACACCTCAGAACCTCTCCTCCAAACACCTCAGAAGAAGCCCAGCGAACACCTCAGAACCTCTCCTCCAAACACCTCAGAACCTCTCCACCGAACACCTCAGAACCTCTCCTCCAAACACCTCAGAACCTCTCCTCCAAACACCTCAGAACCTCTCCTCCAAACACCTCAGAACCTCTCCTCCAGACACCTCAGAACCTCTCCTCCAAACTCCTCAGAACAAGCCCAGCAAACACCTCAGAACCTCTCCTCCAAACACCTCAGAACCTCTCCACCGAACACCTCAGAACCTCTCCTCCAAACACCTCAGAACCTCTCCTCCAAACACCTCAGAACCTCTCCTCCAAACACCTCAGAACCTCTCCTCCAAACACCTCAGAACCTCTCCTCCAAGCAACTTAGAACAACATCTCCAAACACCTCAGAACCTCTCCTCCAAACACCTCAGAACCTCTCCTCCAAACACCTCAGAACCTCTCCTCCAAACACCTCAGAACCTCTCCTCCAAACACCTCAGAACCTCTCCTCCAAACACCTCAGAACCTCTCCTCCAAACGCCTCAAAACCACTCCTCCAAACACCTCAGAACCTCTCCTCCAAACACCTCAGAACCTCTCCTCCAAACACCTCAGAACCTCTCCTCCAAACACCTCAGAACCTCTCCTCCAAAAACCTCAGAACCTCTCCTCCAAACACCTCAGTACCTCTCCTCCAAACACCTCAAAACCACTCCTCCAAACACCTCAGAACCTCTCCTCAAAAACACCTCAGAACCTCTCCTCCAAACACCTCAGAACCTCTCCTCCAAACACCTCAGAAACTCTCCTCCAAACACGTCAGAACAAGCCCTCCAAACACCTCAGAACAAGCCCTCCAAACACCTCAGAACATCTCCTCCAAACACCTCAGAACCTCTCCTCCAAACACCTCAGAACAAGCCCTCCAAACACCTCAGAACAAGCCCTCCATACACCTCAGAACAAGCCCTCCAAACACCTCAGAAACTCTCCTCCAAACACCTCAGAAACTCTCCTCCAGACACCTCAGAACCTCTCCTCCAAGCAACTTAGAACAACATCTCCAAACACCTCAGAACCTCTCCTCCAAGCAACTTAGAACAACATCTCCAAACACCTCAGAACCTCTCCTCCAAACACCTCAGAACCTCTCCTCCAAACACCCCAGAACCTCACCTCCAAACACCTCAGAACCTCTCCTCCAAACACCTCAGAACAAGCCCTCCAAACATCTCAGAACAAGCCCTGCAAACACCTCAGAACAAGCCCTCCAAACACCTCAGAACAAGCCCCCCAAACACCTCAGAACCTCACCTCCAAATACCTCAGAACCTCTCCTCCAAACACCTCAGAACAAGCCCTCCAAACATCTCAGAACAAGCCCTGCAAACCCCTCAGAACAAGCCCCCCAAACACCTCAGAACAAGTCCTCCAAACACCTCAGAACCTCTCCTCCAAACACCTCAGAACCTCTCCTCCAAACACCTCAGAACCTCTCCTCCAAACACCTCAGAACAAGCCCTCCAAACACCTCAGAACCTCTCCTCCAAACACCTCAGAACCGCTCCTCCAAACACCTCAGAACCTCTCCTCCAAATACCTCAGAAACCCTCCTCCAAACAACTCAGAAGAAGCCCTCCAAACCCCGCAGAACAAGCCCTCCAAACCCCTCAGAACAAGCCCTCCAAACACCTCAGAACAATCCCTCCAAACACCTCAGAACTATCCCTCCAAACACCTCAGAACCTCTCCTCCAAACACCTCAGAACCTCTCCTCCAAACACCTCAGAACCTCTCCTCCAAACACCTCAGAACAAGCCCTCCAAACACCTCAGAACAAGCCCTCCAAACACCTCAGAACAAGCCCTCCAAACACCTCAGAACCTCTCCTCCAAACACCTCAGAACCTCTCCTCCAAACACCTCAGAACCTCTCCTGCAAACACCTCAGAACCTCACCTCCAAACACCTCAGAACCTCACCTCCAAACACCTCAGAACCTCTCCTCCAAACACCTCAGAACCTCTCCTCCAAACACCTCAGAACCTCACCTCCAAACACCTCAGAACCTCTCTTCCAAACACCTCAGAACCTCTCCTCCAAACTCCTCAGAACCTCTCCTCCAAACACCTCAGAACCTCTCCTCCAAACCCCTCAGAACAAGCTCTCCATACCCCTCAGAACAAGCCCTACAAACCTCTCAGAACAAGCCCTCCAAACACCTCAGAACAATCCCACCAAACACCTCAGAACTATCCCTCCAAACACCTCAGAACCTCTCCTACAAACACCTCAGAACCTCTCCTCCAAACACCTCCGAAACTCTCCACCAAACACCTCAGAACAAGCCCTCCAAACCCCTCAGAACAAGCCCTCCAAACACCTCAGAACCTCTCCTCCAAACACCTCAGAACCTCTCCTCCAAACACCTCAGAACAAGCCCTCCAAACACCTGAGAACCTGTCCTCCTAACACCTCAGAAACTCTCCTCCAAACACCTCAGAAACTCTCCTCCAAACACCTCAGAAACTCTCCTCCAAGCAACTTAGAACAACATCTCCAAACACCTCTGAACCTCTCCTCCAAACACCTCTGAACCTCTCCTCCAAACACCTCTGAACCTCTCCTCCAAACACCTCAGAACCTCTCCTCCAAACACCTCAGAACCTCTCCTCCAAACACCTCAGAACCTCTCCTCCAAACACCTCAGAACCTCTCCACCAAACACCTCAGAACCTCTCCTCCAAACACCTCAGAACCTCTCCTCCAAACACCTCAGAACCTCTCCTCCAGACACCTCAGAACCTCTCCTCCAAACTCCTCAGAACAAGCCCAGCAAACACCTCAGAACCTCTCCTCCAAACACCTCAGAACCTCTCCACCGAACACCTCAGAACCTCTCCTCCAAACACCTCAGAACCTCTCCTCCAAACACCTCAGAACCTCTCCTCCAAACACCTCAGAACCTCTCCTCCAAACACCTCAGAACCTCTCCTCCAAGCAACTTAGAACAACATCTCCAAACACCTCAGAACCTCTCCTCCAAACACCTCAGAACCTCTCCTCCAAACACCTCAGAACCTCTCCTCCAAACACCTCAGAACCTCTCCTCCAAACACCTCAGTACCTCTCCTCCAAACACCTCAAAACCACTCCTCCAAACACCTCAGAACCTCTCCTCCAAACACCTCAGAACCTCTCCTCCAAACACCTCAGAACCTCTCCTCCAAACACCTCAGAACCTCTCCTCCAAACACCTCAGAACCTCTCCTCCAAACACCTCAGAACAAGCCCTCCAAACACCTCAGAACCTGTCCTCCAAACACCTCAGAACCTCTCCTCCAAACACCTCAGAACAAGCCCTCCAAACACCTGAGAACCTCTAATCCTAACGCCTCAGAAACTCTCCTCCAAACACCTCAGAAACTCTCCTCCAAACACCTCAGAACCTCTCCTCCAAGCAACTTAGAACAACATCTCCAAACACCTCTGAACCTCTCCTCCAAACACCTCTGAACCTCTCCTCCAAACACCTCAGAACCTCTCCTCCAAACACCTCAGAACCTCTCCTCCAAACACCTCAGAACCTCTCCTCCAAACACCTCAGAACCTCTCCTCCAAACACCTCAGAACCTCTCCTCCAAACACCTCAGAACCTCTCCACCAAACACCTCAGAACCTCTCCTCCAAACACCTCAGAACCTCTCCTCCAAACACCTCAGAACCTCTCCTCCAGACACCTCAGAACCTCTCCTCCAGACACCTCAGAACCTCTCCTCCAAACTCCTCAGAACAAGCCTAGCAAACACCTCAGAACCTCTCCTCCAAACACCTCAGAACCTCTCCACCGAACACCTCAGAACCTCTCCTCCAAACACCTCAGAACCTCTCCTCCAAACACCTCAGAACCTCTCCTCCAAACACCTCAGAACCTCTCCTCCAAGCAACTTAGAACAACATCTCCAAACACCTCAGAACCTCTCCTCCAAACACCTCAGAACCTCTCCTCCAAACACCTCAGAACCTCTCCTCCAAACACCTCAGAACCTCTCCTCCAAACACCTCAGAAACTCTCCTCCAAACACCTCAGAACCTCTCCTCCAAACACCTCAGAACAAGCCCTCCAAACACCTCAAAACAAGCCCTCCAAACCCCTCAGAACAATCCCTCCAAGCACCTCAGAACTATCCCTCCAAACACCTCAGAACCTCTCCTCAAAAACACCTCAGAACCTCTCCTCCAAACACCTCAGAACCTCTCCTCCAAACACCTCAGAACCTCTCCTCCAAACACCTCAGAAACTCTCCTCCAAACACCTCAGAACAAGCCCTCCAAACACCTCAGAACAAGCCCTCCAAACACCTCAGAACAAGCCCTCCAAACACCTCAGAACATCTCCTCCAAACACCTCAGAACCTCTCCTCCAAACACCTCAGAACAAGCCCTCCAAACACCTCAGAACAAGCCCTCCAAACACCTCAGAACAAGCCCTCCAAACACCTCAGAAACTCTCCTCCAAACACCTCAGAACGTCTCCTCCAAACACCTCAGAACATCTCCTCCAAACACCTCAGAACCTCTCCTCCAAACCCCTCAGAACAAGCCCTCCAAACACCTCAGAACAAGCCCTCCAAACACCTCAGAACAAGTCCTCCAAACACCTCAGAACCTCTCCTCCAAACACCTCAGAACCTCTCCTCCAAACACCTCAGAACCTCTCCTCCAAACACCTCAGAACCTCTCCCCCAAACACCTCAGAACCTCTCCTCCTAACACCTCAGAACCTCTCCTCCAAACACCTCAGAAACTCTCCTCCAAACACCTCAGAACAAGCCCTCCAAACACCTCAGAAGAAGTCCTCCAAACACCTCAGAACAAGTCCACCACTGACCGAGCAAGTCCTCCAGTCACAGAACAAATCCACCAATCACAGAACAAGTCCTACAACCACTGAAAAATATCTCTACTCACAGTTGAAGTTCTCCAGGCATAGGACAAATTCTCCAATCTAAGACCAATTTCACCTGTATTAGAACAAGCCCTCCAAACACCTCAGAACCTCTCCTCCAAACACCTCAGAACCTCTCCTCCAAACACCTCAGAACCTCTCCTCCAAACACCTCAGAACCTCTCCTCCAAACACCTCAGAACCTCTCCTCCAAACACCTCAGAACCTCTCCTCCAAACACCTCAGAAACTCTCCTCCAAATACCTCAGAAACCCTCCTCCAAACAACTCAGAAGAAGCCCTCCAAACACCTCAGAACAAGCCTTCCAAACACCTCAGAACAAGCCCGCCAAACACCTCAGGACAAGCCCTCCAAACACCTCAGAACAAGCCCTCCAATCACCTCAGAACAAGCCCTCCAAACAACTCAGAACCCCTCCTCCAAACACCTCAGAAAATCTCCTCCAAACACCTCAGAACAACCCCGCCAAAGACCTCAGAACAAGCCCCCCAAACAACTCAGAACAAGCCCTATGAACAACTCGGAACCTCTCCTCCAAACACATCAGAACCTCTCCTCCAAAAACCTCAGAACCTCTCCTCCAAACACCTCAGAACCTCTCCTCCAAACACCTCAGAACCTCTCCTCCAAACACCTCAGAACCTCTCCTCCAAACACCTCATTACAAGCCCTCCAAACACCTCAGAACCTCTCCTCCAAACACCTCAGAACCTCCCCTCCAAACACCTCAGAACCTCTCCTCCAAACACCTCAGAACCTCCCCTCCAAACACCTCAGAACCTCACCTCCAAACACCTCAGAACCTCTCCTCCAAACACCTCAGAACCTCTCCTCCAAACACCTCAGAAAATCTCCTCCAAACACCTCAGAACCTCTCTTCCAAACACCTCAGAACCTCACCTCCAAACACCTCAGAACCTCTCCTCCAAACACCTCAGAACCCCTCCTCCAAACTCCTCAGAACCACTCCTCCAAACCCCTCAGAACCTCTCCTCCAAACCCCTCAGAACAAGCCCTCCAAACCCCTCAGAACAAGCCCTCCAAACACCTCAGAACAATCCCTCCAAACACCTCAGAACTATCCCTCCTAACACCTCAGAACAAGTCCTCCAAACACCTCAGAACCTCTCCTCCAAACACCTCAGAACAAGCCCTCCAAACACCTCAGAACAAGCCCTCCAAACACCTCAGAACAAGCCCTCCAAACACCTCAGAACCTCTCCTCCAAACACCTCAGAACCTCTCCTGCAAACACCTCAGAACCTCTCCTGCAAACACCTCAGAACCTCACCTCCAAACACCTCAGAACCTCACCTCCAAACACCTCAGAACCTCTCCTCCAAACACCTCAGAACCTCTCCTCCAAACACCTCAGAACCTCACCTCCAAACACCTCAGACCCTCTCCTCCAAACACCTCAGAACCTCTCCTCCAAACACCTCAGAACCTCTCCTCCAAAGTCCTCAGGACCTCTCCTCCAAACACCTCAGAACCTCTCCTCCAAACACCTCAGAACAAGCTCTCCATACCCCTCAGAACAAGCCCTACAAACCTCTCAGAACAAGCCCTCCAAACACCTCAGAACAATCCCAACAAACACCTCAGAACTATCCCTCCAAACACCTCAGAACCTCTCCTCCAAACACCTCAGAACCTCTCCTCCAAACACCTCAGAAACTCTCCTCCAAACACCTCAGAACAAGCCCTCCAAACCCCTCAGAACAAGCCCTCCAAACACCTCAGAACCTCTCCTCCTAACACCTCAGAAACTCTCCTCCAAACACCTCAGAAACTCTCCTCTAAACACCTCAGAAACTCTCCTCCAAACACCTCAGAAACACTCCTCCAAACACCTCAGAAACTCTCCTCCAAACACCACAGAATCTCTCCTACAGACACCTCAGAAACTCTCCTCCAAACACCTCAGAACAAGACCTCCAAACACGTCAGAACCTCTCCTCCAAACACCTCAGAACCTCTCCTCCAAACACCTCAGAACAAGCCCTCCAAACACCTCAGAACAAGCTCTCCAAACAACTCAGAACAAGCCCTCCAAAAAACTCAGAACAAGCCCTCCAAACAACTCAGAACAAGCCCTCCAAAAAACTCAGAACAAGCCCTCCAAACAACTCAGAACAAGCCCTCCAAACAACTCAGAACAAGCCCTCCAAAAAACTCAGAACAAGCCCTCCAAACACCTCAGAACCTCTCCTCCAAACACCTCAGAACCTCTCCTCCAGACACCTCAGAACCTCTCCTCCAAACACCTCAGAACCTCTCCTCCAAACACCTCAGAACCTCTCCTCCAACACCTCAGAACCTCCCCTCCAAACACCTCAGAACCTCCCCTCCAAACACCTCAGAACCTCTCCTCCAAACACCTCAGAACCTCTCCTCCAAACACCTCAGAACCTCACCTCCAAACACCTCAGAACCTCTCCTCCAAACACCTCAGAACCTCTCCTCCAAACACCTCAGAACCTCTCCTCCAAACACCTCAGAACCTCTCCTCCAAACACCACAGAACCTCTCCTCCAAACACCTCAGAACCTCTCCTCCAAACACCTCAGAACCTCTCCTCCAAACACCTCAGAACCTCTCCTCCAAACACCTCAGAACAAGCCCAGAAAACACCTCAGAACAAGCCCAGAAAACACCTCAGAACCAGCCCAGAAAACACCTCAGAACCTCTCCAACAAACACCTCAGAACCTCTCCACCAAACACCTCAGACCTCACCACCAAACACCTCAGAACCTCACCTCCAAACACCTCAGAACAAGCCCTCCAAACACCTCAGAACAAGCCTTCAAAACACCTAAGAACAAGCCCTCCAAACACCTCAGAACCTCTCCTCCAAACACCTCAGAACGTCTCCTCCAAACACCTCAGAACAAGCCATCAAAACACCGCAGAAGAAGCCCTCCAAACACCTCAGAACAAGCCCTCCAAACACCTCAGAACAAGCCCTCCAAACACCTCAGAACAAGCCCTCCAAACACCTCAGAACAAGCCCTCCAAACACCTCAGAACAAGCCCTCCAAACACCTCAGAACAAGCCCTCCAAACACCTCAGAACAAGCCCTCCAAACAACTCAGAACAATTCCACCAATTCCCGAACAAGTCCTCCTATCACAGAACAAACCCACCAATCACAGAACAAGTCCTACAAACCACTGAAAATATCTCTACTCACAGTTGAACATCTCCAGGCACAGGACAAATTCTCCAATCTAAGACCAATTTCACCTATAAGAGAACAAGCCCTCCAAACACCTCAGAACCTCTCCTCCAAACACCTCAGAACCTCTCCTCCAAACACCTCAGAACCTCTCCTCCAAACACCTCAGAACCTCTCCTCCAAACACCTCAGAACTAGACCTCCAAACACCTCAGAACTAGACCTCCAAACACCTCAGAACAAGACCGCCAAACACCTCAGAACAACCCCTCCAAACACCTCAGAACTAGACCTCCAAACACCTCAGAACTAGACCTCCAAACACCTCAGAACAAGCCCTCCAAACACCTCAGAACAAGCCCTCCACACACCTCAGAACACGCCCTCCAAACACCTCAGAACAAGCCCTCCAATCACCTCAGAACCTCTCCTCCGAACACCTCAGAACCTCTCCACCAAACACCTCAGAACCTCTCCACCAAACACCTCAGAACCTCTCCTCCAAACACCTCAGAACAAGCCCTCCAAACACCTCAGAACCTCTCCTCCAAACACCCCAGAACAAGCCCTCCAAATACCTCAGAACCTCTCCACCAAACACCTCAGAACCTCTCCACCAAACACCTCAGAACCTCTCCTCCAAACACCTCAGAACCTCTCCTCCAAACACCTCAGAACCTCTCCTCCAAACACCTCAGAACAAGCCCTCCAAACACCTCAGAAGAAGCCCTCCAAACACCTAAGAACAAGCCCTCCAAACACCTCAGAACAAGCCCTCCAAACAACTCAGAACAATTCCACCAATGCCCGAACAAGTCCTCCTGTCACAGAACAAACCCACCAATCACAGAACAAGTCCTACAACCACTGAAAAATATCTCTACTCACAGTTGAAGATCTCCAGGCACAGGACAAATTCTCCAATCTAAGACCAATTTCACCTGTAAGAGAACAAGCCCTCCAAACACCTCAGAACCTCTCCTCCAAACACCTCAGAACCTCTCCTCCAAACACCTCAGAACAAGCCCTCCAAACACCTCAGAACAAGGACTCCAAACACCTCAGAACAAGCCCTCCAAAAACCTCAGAACAAGCCCTCCAAACACCTCAGAACAAGGCCTCCAAACACCTAAGAACAAGCCCTCCAAACACCTCAGAACCTCTCCTCCAAACACCTCAGAACCTCTCCACCAAACACCTCAGAACCTCTCCTCCAAACACCTCAGAACAAGCGCTCCAAACACCTCAGAACCTCACCTCCAAACACCTCAGAACCTCTCCTCCAAACACCTCAGAACAAGCCCTCCAAACACCTCAGAACAAGCCCTCCAAACACCTCAGAACCTCTCCTCCAAACACCTCAGAACAAGCCCTCCAAACACCTCAGAACAAGCTCTCCAAACAACTCAGAACAAGCCCTCCAAAAAACTCAGAAAAAGCCCTCCAAACACCTCAGAACCTCTCCTCCAAACACCTCAGAACCTCTCCTCCAAACACCTCAGAACAAGCCCTCCAAACACCTCAGAACCTCTCCTCCAAACACCTCAGAACAAGCCCAGAAAACACCTCAGAACCTCTCCACCAAACACCTCAGAACCTCTCCACCAAACACCTCAGAACCTCTCCACCAAAGACCTCAGAACCTCTCCACCAAAGACCTCAGAACCTCTCCACCAAAGACCTCAGAACCTCTCCACCAAACACCTCAGAACCTCTCCTCCAAACACCTCAGAACCTCTCCTCCAAACACCTCAGAACAAGCCCTCCAAACACCTCAGAACAAGCCCTCCAAACACGTCAGAACAAGCCCTCCAAACAACTCAGAACAAGCCCTCCAAACAACTCAGAACAATTCCACCAATGCCCGAACAAGTCCTCCTGTCACCGAACAAACCCACCAATCACAGAACAAGTCCAACAAACCACTGAAAATATCTCTCCTCACAGTTGAAGATCTCCAGGCACAGGACGAATTCTCGAATCTAAGACCAATTTCACCTGTATGAGAACAAGCCCTCCAAACACCTCAGAACCTCTCCTCCAAACACCTCAGAACCTCTCCTCCAAACACCTCAGAACCTCTCCTCCACACACGTCAGGACAAGCCCTCCAAACACCTCAGAACAAGCCCTCCAAACACCTAAGAACAAGCCCTCCAAACACCTCAGAACCTCTCCTCCACACACCTCAGAACCTCTCCACCAAACACCTCAGAACCTCTCCACCAAACACCTCAGAACAAGCCCTCCAAACACCTCAGAACCTCTCCTCCAAACACCTCAGAACAAGCTCTCCAAACACCTCAGAACAAGCTCTCCAAACCCCTCAGAACAAGCCCTCCAAACCCCTCAGAACAAGCCCTCCAAACACCTCAGAACCTCTCCTCCAAACACCTCAGAACCTCTCCTCCAAACACCTCAGAACCTCTCCTCCAAACACCTCAGAACCTCTCCTCCAACACCTCAGAACCTCTCCTCCAAACACCTCAGAACCTCTCCTCCAAACACCTCAGAACCTCTCCTCCAAACACCTCAGAACAAGTCCACCAATGACCAAACAAGTCCTCCAGTCACAGAACAAATCCACCAATCGCAGAACAAGTCCTACAACCACTGAAAAATATCTCTACTCACAGTTGAAGTTCTACAGGCGCAGGACAAATTCTCCAATCTAAGACCAATTTCTCCTGTAAGAGAACAAGCCCTCCAAACACCACAGAACCTCTCCTCCAAACACCTCAGAACCTCTCCTCCTAACACCTCAGAACCTCTCCTCCAAACACCTCAGAAACTCTCCTCCAAACACCACAGAAGAAGCCCTCCAAACACCTCAGAACAAGCCCTCCAAACACCTCAGAACAAGCCTTCCAAACACCTCAGAACAAGCCCTCCAAACACCTCAGAACAAGCCCTCCAAACACCTCAGAACCTCTCCTCCAAACACATCAGAACCTCTCCTCCAAAAACCTCAGAACAAGCCCTCCAAACACCTCAGAACAAACCCTCCAAACACCTCAGAACAACCCCTCCAAACACCTCAGAACCTCTCCGCCAAACACCTCAGAACCTCTCCTCCAAACACCTCAGAACCTCTCCTCCAAACACCTCAGAACCTCTCCTCCAAACGCCTCAGAACCTCTCCTCGAAACACCTCAGAACCTCTCCTCCAAAGACCTCAGAAACTCTCCTCCAAACACGTGAGAACAAGCCCTCCAAACACCTCAGAACAAACCCTCCAGACACCTCAGAACCTCTCCTCCAAACACCTCAGAAGAAGCCCAGCAAACACCTCAGAACCTCTCCTCCAAACACCTCAGAACCTCTCCACCGAACACCTCAGAACCTCTCCTCCAAACACCTCAGAACCTCTCCTCCAAACACCTCAGCACCTCTCCTCCAAACGCCTCAGAACAAGCCCTCCAGACACCTCAGAACCTCTCCTCCAAACACTTCAGAACAAGAACAGCAAACACCTCAGAACCTCTCCTCCAAACACCTCAGAACCTCTCCACCGAACGCCTCAGAACCTCTCCTCCAAACACCTCAGAACCTCTCCTCCAAACACCTCAGAACCTCTCCTCCAAACACCTCAGAACCTCTCCTCCAAACACCTCAGAACCTCTCCTCCAAACGCCTCAGAACCTCTCCTCCAAACACCTCAGAACCTCTCCTCCAAACACCTCAGAACCTCTCCTCCAAACACCTCAGAACAAGCCCTCCAAACACCTCAGAACAAACCCTCCAAACACCTCAGAACAAGCCCTCCAAACAACTCAGAACAAGCCCTCCAAACACCTCAGAACAAGCCCTCCGAACAACTCAGAACCCCTCCTCCAAACACCTCAGAACCTCTCCTCCAAACACCTCAGAAACTCTCCTCCAAACACCTCAGAACAAGCCCTCCAAACACCTCAGAACAAGCCCCCCAAACAACTCAGAATAAGCCCTACAAACAACTCGGAACCTCTCCTCCAAAAACATCAGAACCTCTCCTCCAAACACCTCAGAACCTCTCCTCCAAACACCTCAGAACAAGCCCTCCAAACACCTCAGAACAAACCCTCCAAACACCTCAGAACCTCTCCTCCAAACACCTCTGAACCTCTCCTCCAAACACCTCTGAACCTCTCCTCCAAACACCTCAGAACCTCTCCTCCAAACACCTCAGAACAAGTCCTCCAAACACCTCAGAACAAGCCCTCCAAACACCTCAGAACAAGCCCTCCAAACACCTCAGAACAAGCCCTCCAATCACCTCAGAACAAGCCCTCCAAACACCTCAGAACAAGCCCTCCAAACACCTCAGAACAAGTCCACCACTGACCGACAAAGTCCTCCAGTCACAGAACAAATCCACCAATCACAGAACAAGTCCTACAACCACTGAAAAATATCTCTACTCACAGTTGAAGTTCTCCAGGCATAGGACAAATTCTCCAATCTAAGACCAATTTCACCTGTATTAGAACAAGCCCTCCAAACACCTCAGAACCTCTCCTCCAAACACCTCAGAACCTCTCCTCCAAACACCTCAGAACCTCTCCTCCAAACACCTCAGAACCTCTCCTCCAAACACCTAAGAACCTCTCCTCCAAACACCTCAAAACAAGCTCTCCAAACCCCTCAGAACAAGCCCTCCAAACCCCTCAGAAAAAGCCCTATAAAAACCTCAGAACAAGCCCTCCAAACACCTCAGAACCTCTCTACCAAACACCTCAGAACCTCTCCTCCAAACACCTCAGAACCTCTCCTCCAAACACCTCAGAACCTCTCCTCCAAACACCTAAGAACCTCTCCTCCAAACACCTCAAAACAAGCTCTCCAAACCCCTCAGAACAAGCCCTCCAAACACCTCAGAAAAAGCCCTATAAAAACCTCAGAACAAGCCCTCCAAACACCTCAGAAGAAGCCCTCCAAACCCCTCAGAACCTCTCCTCCAAACACCTCAGAACGTCTCCTCCAAACACCTCAGAACCTCTCCTCCTAACACCTCAGAACCTCTCCTCCAAACACCTCAGAACAAGCCCTCCAGACACCTCAGAACAAGCCCTCCAGACACCTCAGAACAAGCCCTCCAAACAAGTCAGAACCTCTCCTCCTAACACCTCAGAAACTCTCCTCCAAACACCTCAGAAACTCTCCTCCAAACACCTCAGAAACTCTCCTCCAAACACCTCAGAACAAGCCCTCCAAACACCTCAGAACAAGCCCCCCAAACAACTCAGAATAAGCCCTACAAACAACTCGGAACCTCTCCTCCAAAAACATCAGAACCTCTCCTCCAAACACCTCAGAACCTCTCCTCCAAACACCTCAGAACAAGCCCTCCAAACACCTCAGAACAAACCCTCCAAACACCTCAGAACCTCTCCTCCAAACACCTCTGAACCTCTCCTCCAAACACCTCTGAACCTCTCCTCCAAACACCTCAGAACCTCTCCTCCAAACACCTCAGAACAAGTCCTCCAAACACCTCAGAACAAGCCCTCCAAACACCTCAGAACAAGCCCTCCAAACACCTCAGAACAAGCCCTCCAATCACCTCAGAACAAGTCCTCCAAACACCTCAGAACAAGTCCTCCAAACACCTCAGAACAAGTCCACCACTGACCGACAAAGTCCTCCAGTCACAGAACAAATCCACCAATCACAGAACAAGTCCTACAACCACTGAAAAATATCTCTACTCACAGTTGAAGTTCTCCAGGCATAGGACAAATTCTCCAATCTAAGACCAATTTCACCTGTAAGAGAACAAGCCCTCCAAACACCTCAGAAACTCACCTCCAAATACCTCAGAACCTCTCCTCCAAACACCTAAGAACCTCTCCTCCAAACACCTCAAAACAAGCTCTCCAAACCCCTCAGAACAAGCCCTCCAAACCCCTCAGAACAAGCCCTCCAAACACCTCAGAAAAAGCCCTATAAAAACCTCAGAACAAGCCCTCCAAACACCTCAGAAGAAGCCCTCCAAACCCCTCAGAACCTCTCCTCCAAACACCTCAGAACGTCTCCTCCAAACACCTCAGAACGTCTCCTCCAAACACCTCAGAACCTCTCCTCCAAACACCTCAGAACCTCTCCTCCAAACACCTCAGAACCTCTCCTCCTAACACCTCAGAACCTCTCCTCCAAACACCTCAGAACCTCTCCTCGAAACACCTCAGAACAAGCCCTCCAAACACCTCAGAACAAGTCCTCCAAACACCTCAGAACAAGTCCACCACTGACCGACAAAGTCCTCCAGTCACAGAACAAATCCACCAATCACAGAACAAGTCCTACAACCACTGAAAAATATCTCTACTCACAGTTGAAGTTCTCCAGGCATAGGACAAATTCTCCAATCTAAGACCAATTTCACCTGTAAGAGAACAAGCCCTCCAAACACCTCAGAACCTCTCCTCCAAACACCTCAGAACCTCTCCTCCAAACACCTCAGAACCTCTCCTCCAAACACCTCAGAACCTCTCCTCCAAACACCTCAGAACCTCTCCTCCAAACACCTCAGAACCTCTCCTCCAAACACCTCAGAACCTCTCC
This sequence comes from Ara ararauna, assembly GCA_028858755.1. NCBI lineage: Eukaryota > Metazoa > Chordata > Aves > Psittaciformes > Psittacidae > Ara > Ara ararauna. The sequence continues at coordinate 1,170,516 of CM054378.1, forward strand.
TCCAAACACCTCAGAACAAGCCCTGCAAACACCTCAGAACAAGCCCTCCAAGCACCTCAGAACTATCCCTCCAAACACCTCAGAACCTCTCCTCCGAACACCTCAGAACCTCTCCTCCAAACACCTCAGAACCTCTCCTCCAAACACCTCAGAACCTCTCCTCCAAACACCTCAGAACCTCTCCTCCAAACACCTCAGAACCTCTCCTCCAAACACCTCAGAAACTCTCCTCCAAACACCTCAGAACCTCTCCTCCAAACACCTCAGAACAAGCCCTCCAAACACCTCAGAAGAAGCCCTCCAAACACCTCAGAACCTCTCCTCCTAACACCTCAGAAACTCTCCTCCAAACACCTCAGAAACTCTCCTCCAAACACCTCAGAAACTCTCCTCCAGACACCTCAGAAACTCTCCTCCAAACACCTCTGAACAAGACCTCCAAACACCTCAGAACAAGACCTCCAAACACCTCAGAACCTCTCCTCCAAACACCTCAGAACCTCTCCTCCAAACACCTCAGAACAAGCCCTCCAAACACCTCAGAACAATCCCTCCAAGCACCTCAGAACTATCCCTCCAAACACCTCAGAACCTCTCCTCCGAACACCTCAGAACCTCTCCTCCGAACACCTCAGAACCTCTCCTCCAAACACCTCAGAACCTCTCCTCCAAACACCTCAGAAACTCTCCTCCAAATACCTCAGAACAAGCCCTCCAAACACCTCAGAAGATCTCCTCCAAACACGTCAGAACCTCTCCTCCTAACACCTCAGAAACTCTCCTCCAAACACCTCAGAAACTCTCCTCCAGACACCTCAGAAACTCTCCTCCAAACACCTCTGAACAAGACCTCCAAACACCTCAGAACAAGACCTCCAAACACCTCGGAACAAGCCCTCCAAACACCTCAGAACAAGCCCTCCAAACACCTCAGAACCTCTCCTCCAAACACCTCAGAACCTCTCCTCCAAACACCTCAGAACCTCTCCTCCAAACACCTCAGAACCTCTCCTCCACACACCTCAGAACAAGCTCTGCAAACGCCTCAGAACCTCTCCTCCAAACACCTCAGAACCTCTCCTCCAAACACCTCAGAACCTCTACTCCAAACACCTCAGAACAAGCCCTCCAAACACCTCAGAACCTCTCCTCCAAACACCTCAGAACCTCTCCACCAAACACCTCAGAACCTCTCCTCCACACACCTCAGAACCTCTCCACCAAACACCTCAGAACCTCTCCTCCAAACACCTCAGAACCTCTCCTCCAAACACCTCAGAACCTCTCCTCCAAACACCTCAGAACCTCTCCTCCAAACACCTCAGAACAAGCCCTCCAGACACCTCAGAACAAGCCCTCCAGACACCTCAGAACCTCTCCTCCTAACACCTCAGAAACTCTCCTCCAAACACCTCAGAAACTCTCCTCCAGACACCTCAGAAACTCTCCTCCAAACACCTCTGAACAAGACCTCCAAACACCTCAGAACAAGCCCTCCAAACAACTCAGAACAATCCCTCCAAGCACCTCAGAACAATCCCTCCAAGCACCTCAGATCTATCCCTCCAAACACCTCAGAACCGCTCCTCCGAACACCTCAGAACCTCTCCTCCAAACACCTCAGAACCTCTCCTCCAAACACCTCAGAATGTCTCCTCCAAACACCTCAGAACCTCTCCTCCAAACACCTCAGAACATCTCCTCCAAACACCTCAGAACCTCTCCTCCAAACACCTCAGAACCTCTCCTCCAAACACCTCAGAACAAGCCCTCCAAACACCTCAGAACAAGCCCTCCAAACACCTCAGAACAAGCCCTCCAAACACCTCAGAAACTCTCCTCCAGACACCTCAGAAACTCTCCTCCAAACACCTCTGAACAAGACCTCCAAACACCTCAGAACAAGCCCTCCAAACACCTCAGAACAAGCCCTCCAAACACCTCAGAACAAGCCCTCCAAACACCTCAGAACAAGCCCTCCAAACACCTCAGAACCTCTCCTCCAAACACCTCAGAACCTCCCCTCCAAACACCTCAGAACCTCTCCTCCAAACACCTCAGAACCTCTCCTCCACACACCTCAGAAGGAGCTCTGCAAACACCTCAGAACCTCTCCTCCAAACACCTCAGAACCTCTCCACCAAACACCTCAGAACCTCTCCTCCAAACACCTCAGAACCTCTCCTCCAAACACCTCAGAACCTCTCCTCCAAACACCTCAGAACCTCTCCACCAAACACCTCAGAACCTCTCCTCCAAACACCTCAGAACCTCTCCTCCAAACACCTCAGAACCTCACCTCCAAACACCTCAGAACCTCTCCTCCAAACACCTCAGAACCTCACCTCCAAACACCTCAGAACCTCTCCTCCAAACACCTCAGAACCTCTCCTCCAAACACCTCAGAACCTCTCCTCCAAACACCTCAGAACCTCTCCTCCAAACACCTCAGAACCTCTCCACCAAACACCTCAGAACCTCTCCTCCAAACACCTCAGAACCTCTCCTCCAAACACCTCAGAACCTCACCTCCAAACACCTCAGAACCTCTCCTCCAAACACCTCAGAACCTCACCTCCAAACACCTCAGAACCTCTCCTCCAAACACCTCAGAACCTCTCCTCCAAACACCTCAGAACCTCTCCTCCAAACACCTCAGAACCTCTCCTCCAAACACCTCAGAACCTCTCCTCCAAACACCTCAGAACCTCTCCTCCAAACACCTCAGAACAAGCCCTCCAAACACCTCGGAACAAGTCCTCAAAACACCTCAGAACAAGTCCTCCAAACACCTCAGAACAAGTCCTCCACTGACCGAGCAAGTCCTCCAGTCACAGAACAAATCCACCAATCACAGAACAAGTCCTACAACCACTGAAAAATATCTCTACTCACAGTTGAAGTTCTCCAGGCATAGGACAAATTCTCCAATCTAAGACCAATTTCACCTCTAAGAGAACAAGCCCTCCAAACACCTCAGAACCTCTCCTCCAAACACCTCTGAACCTCTCCTCCAAACACCTCTGAACCTCTCCTCCAAACACCTCTGAACCTCTCCTCCAAACACCTCAGAACCTCTCCTCCAAACACCTCAGAACCTCTCCTCCAAACACCTCAGAACCTCTCCTCCAAACACCTCAGAACCTCCCCTCCAAACACCTCAGAACGTCCCCTCCAAACACCTCAGAACCTCACCTCCAAACACCTCAGAACCTCACCTCCAAACAAATCAGAACCTCACCTCCAAACACCTCAGAACCTCTCCTCCAAACACCTCAGAACCTCTCCTCCAAACACCTCAGAACCTCTCCTCCAAACACCTCAGAACCTCTCCTCCAAACACCTCAGAACCTCTCCTCCAAACACCTCAGAACCTCTCCTCCAAACACCTCAGAACCTCTCCTCCAAACACCTCAGAACCTCACCTCCAAACACCTCAGAACCTCACCTCCAAACACCTCAGAACCTCTCCTCCAAATACCTCAAAACCTCTCCTCCAAACACCTCAGAACCTCTCCTCCAAACACCTCAGAACCTCTCCTCCAAACACCTCAGAACCTCTCCTCCAAACCCCTCAGAACCTCTCCTCCAAACCCCTCAGAACAAGCTCTCAAAACCCCTCAGAACAAGCCCTCCAAACCTCTCAGAACAAGTCCTACAAACACCTCAGAACAATCCCTCTAAACACCTCAGAACTATCCCTCCAAACACCTCAGAACCTCTCCTCCAAACACCTCAGAACCTCTCCTCCAAACACCTCAGAACCTCTACTCCAAACACCTCAGAACAAGCCCTCCAAACACCTCAGAACCTCTCCTCCAAACACATCAGAACCTCTCCTCCAAAAACCTCAGAACAAGCCCTCCAAACACCTCAGAACAAACCCTCCAAACACCTCAGAACAACCCCTCCAAACACCTCAGAACCTCTCCGCCAAACACCTCAGAACCTCTCCTCCAAACACCTCAGAACCTCTCCTCCAAACACCTCAGAACCTCTCCTCCAAACGCCCCAGAACCTCTCCTCGAAACACCTCAGAACCTCTCCTCCAAAGACCTCAGAAACTCTCCTCCAAACACGTGAGAACAAGCCCTCCAAACACCTCAGAACAAACCCTCCAGACACCTCAGAACCTCTCCTCCAAACACCTCAGAAGAAGCCCAGCAAACACCTCAGAACCTCTCCTCCAAACACCTCAGAACCTCTCCACCGAACACCTCAGAACCTCTCCTCCAAACACCTCAGAACCTCTCCTCCAAACACCTCAGCACCTCTCCTCCAAACGCCTCAGAACAAGCCCTCCAGACACCTCAGAACCTCTCCTCCAAACACTTCAGAACAAGAACAGCAAACACCTCAGAACCTCTCCTCCAAACACCTCAGAACCTCTCCACCGAACGCCTCAGAACCTCTCCTCCAAACACCTCAGAACCTCTCCTCCAAACACCTCAGAACCTCTCCTCCAAACACCTCAGAACCTCTCCTCCAAACGCCTCAGAACCTCTCCTCCAAACACCTCAGAACCTCTCCTCCAAACACCTCAGAACAAGCCCTCCGAACAACTCAGAACCCCTCCTCCAAACACCTCAGAACCTCTCCTCCAAACACCTCAGAAACTCTCCTCCAAACACCTCAGAACAAGCCCTCCAAACACCTCAGAACAAGCCCCCCAAACAACTCAGAATAAGCCCTACAAACAACTCGGAACCTCTCCTCCAAAAACATCAGAACCTCTCCTCCAAAAACCTCAGAACCTCTCCTCCAAACACCTCAGAAACTCTCCTCCAAACACCTCAGAACAAGCCCTCCAAACACCTCAGAACAAGCCCCCCAAACAACTCAGAATAAGCCCTACAAACAACTCGGAACCTCTCCTCCAAAAACATCAGAACCTCTCCTCCAAACACCTCAGAACCTCTCCTCCAAACACCTCAGAACAAGCCCTCCAAACACCTCAGAACAAACCCTCCAAACACCTCAGAACCTCTCCTCCAAACACCTCTGAACCTCTCCTCCAAACACCTCTGAACCTCTCCTCCAAACACCTCAGAACCTCTCCTCCAAACACCTCAGAACAAGTCCTCCAAACACCTCAGAACAAGCCCTCCAAACACCTCAGAACAAGCCCTCCAAACACCTCAGAACAAGCCCTCCAATCACCTCAGAACAAGCCCTCCAAACACCTCAGAACAAGCCCTCCAAACACCTCAGAACAAGTCCACCACTGACCGACAAAGTCCTCCAGTCACAGAACAAATCCACCAATCACAGAACAAGTCCTACAACCACTGAAAAATATCTCTACTCACAGTTGAAGTTCTCCAGGCATAGGACAAATTCTCCAATCTAAGACCAATTTCACCTGTAAGAGAACAAGCCCTCCAAACACCTCAGAAACTCACCTCCAAATACCTCAGAACCTCTCCTCCAAACACCTAAGAACCTCTCCTCCAAACACCTCAAAACAAGCTCTCCAAACCCCTCAGAACAAGCCCTCCAAACCCCTCAGAACAAGCCCTCCAAACACCTCAGAAAAAGCCCTATAAAAACCTCAGAACAAGCCCTCCAAACACCTCAGAAGAAGCCCTCCAAACCCCTCAGAACGTCTCCTCCAAACACCTCAGAACCTCTCCTCCAAACACCTCAGAACGTCTCCTCCAAACACCTCAGAACCTCTCCTCCAAACACCTCAGAACCTCTCCTCCAAACACCTCAGAACCTCTCCTCCTAACACCTCAGAACCTCTCCTCCAAACACCTCAGAACCTCTCCTCGAAACACCTCAGAACAAGCCCTCCAAACACCTCAGAACAAGTCCTCCAAACACCTCAGAACAAGTCCACCACTGACCGACAAAGTCCTCCAGTCACAGAACAAATCCACCAATCACAGAACAAGTCCTACAACCACTGAAAAATATCTCTACTCACAGTTGAAGTTCTCCAGGCATAGGACAAATTCTCCAATCTAAGACCAATTTCACCTGTAAGAGAACAAGCCCTCCAAACACCTCAGAACCTCTCCTCCAAACACCTCAGAACCTCTCCTCCAAACACCTCAGAACCTCTCCTCCAAACACCTCAGAACCTCTCCTCCAAACACCTCAGAACCTCTCCTCCAAACACCTCAGAACCTCTCCTCCAAACACCTCAGAACCTCTCCTCCAAACACCTCAGAACAAGCCCTGCAAACACCTCAGAACAAGCCCTCCAAGCACCTCAGAACTATCCCTCCAAACACCTCAGAACCTCTCCTCCGAACACCTCAGAACCTCTCCTCCAAACACCTCAGAACCTCTCCTCCAAACACCTCAGAACCTCTCCTCCAAACACCTCAGAACCTCTCCTCCAAACACCTCAGAACCTCTCCTCCAAACACCTCAGAACCTCTCCTCCAAACACCTCAGAACCTCTCCTCCAAACACCTCAGAACAAGCCCTCCAAACACCTCAGAAGAAGCCCTCCAAACACCTCAGAACCTCTCCTCCTAACACCTCAGAAACTCTCCTCCAAACACCTCAGAAACTCTCCTCCAAACACCTCAGAAACTCTCCTCCAGACACCTCAGAAACTCTCCTCCAAACACCTCTGAACAAGACCTCCAAACACCTCAGAACAAGACCTCCAAACACCTCAGAACCTCTCCTCCAAACACCTCAGAACCTCTCCTCCAAACACCTCAGAACAAGCCCTCCAAACACCTCAGAACAATCCCTCCAAGCACCTCAGAACTATCCCTCCAAACACCTCAGAACCTCTCCTCCGAACACCTCAGAACCTCTCCTCCGAACACCTCAGAACCTCTCCTCCAAACACCTCAGAACCTCTCCTCCAAACACCTCAGAAACTCTCCTCCAAATACCTCAGAACAAGCCCTCCAAACACCTCAGAAGATCTCCTCCAAACACGTCAGAACCTCTCCTCCTAACACCTCAGAAACTCTCCTCCAAACACCTCAGAAACTCTCCTCCAGACACCTCAGAAACTCTCCTCCAAACACCTCTGAACAAGACCTCCAAACACCTCAGAACAAGACCTCCAAACACCTCGGAACAAGCCCTCCAAACACCTCAGAACAAGCCCTCCAAACACCTCAGAACCTCTCCTCCAAACACCTCAGAACCTCTCCTCCAAACACCTCAGAACCTCTCCTCCAAACACCTCAGAACCTCTCCTCCACACACCTCAGAACAAGCTCTGCAAACGCCTCAGAACCTCTCCTCCAAACACCTCAGAACCTCTCCTCCAAACACCTCAGAACCTCTACTCCAAACACCTCAGAACAAGCCCTCCAAACACCTCAGAACCTCTCCTCCAAACACCTCAGAACCTCTCCACCAAACACCTCAGAACCTCTCCTCCACACACCTCAGAACCTCTCCACCAAACACCTCAGAACCTCTCCTCCAAACACCTCAGAACCTCTCCTCCAAACACCTCAGAACCTCTCCTCCAAACACCTCAGAACCTCTCCTCCAAACACCTCAGAACAAGCCCTCCAGACACCTCAGAACAAGCCCTCCAGACACCTCAGAACAAGCCCTCCAAACAAGTCAGAACCTCTCCTCCTAACACCTCAGAAACTCTCCTCCAAACACCTCAGAAACTCTCCTCCAAACACCTCAGAAACTCTCCTCCAAACACCTCAGAACAAGCCCTCCAAACACCTCAGAACAAGCCCCCCAAACAACTCAGAATAAGCCCTACAAACAACTCGGAACCTCTCCTCCAAAAACATCAGAACCTCTCCTCCAAACACCTCAGAACCTCTCCTCCAAACACCTCAGAACAAGCCCTCCAAACACCTCAGAACAAACCCTCCAAACACCTCAGAACCTCTCCTCCAAACACCTCTGAACCTCTCCTCCAAACACCTCTGAACCTCTCCTCCAAACACCTCAGAACCTCTCCTCCAAACACCTCAGAACAAGTCCTCCAAACACCTCAGAACAAGCCCTCCAAACACCTCAGAACAAGCCCTCCAAACACCTCAGAACAAGCCCTCCAATCACCTCAGAACAAGTCCTCCAAACACCTCAGAACAAGTCCTCCAAACACCTCAGAACAAGTCCACCACTGACCGACAAAGTCCTCCAGTCACAGAACAAATCCACCAATCACAGAACAAGTCCTACAACCACTGAAAAATATCTCTACTCACAGTTGAAGTTCTCCAGGCATAGGACAAATTCTCCAATCTAAGACCAATTTCACCTGTAAGAGAACAAGCCCTCCAAACACCTCAGAAACTCACCTCCAAATACCTCAGAACCTCTCCTCCAAACACCTAAGAACCTCTCCTCCAAACACCTCAAAACAAGCTCTCCAAACCCCTCAGAACAAGCCCTCCAAACCCCTCAGAACAAGCCCTCCAAACACCTCAGAAAAAGCCCTATAAAAACCTCAGAACAAGCCCTCCAAACACCTCAGAAGAAGCCCTCCAAACCCCTCAGAACCTCTCCTCCAAACACCTCAGAACGTCTCCTCCAAACACCTCAGAACGTCTCCTCCAAACACCTCAGAACCTCTCCTCCAAACACCTCAGAACCTCTCCTCCAAACACCTCAGAACCTCTCCTCCTAACACCTCAGAACCTCTCCTCCAAACACCTCAGAACCTCTCCTCGAAACACCTCAGAACAAGCCCTCCAAACACCTCAGAACAAGTCCTCCAAACACCTCAGAACAAGTCCACCACTGACCGACAAAGTCCTCCAGTCACAGAACAAATCCACCAATCACAGAACAAGTCCTACAACCACTGAAAAATATCTCTACTCACAGTTGAAGTTCTCCAGGCATAGGACAAATTCTCCAATCTAAGACCAATTTCACCTGTAAGAGAACAAGCCCTCCAAACACCTCAGAACCTCTCCTCCAAACACCTCAGAACCTCTCCTCCAAACACCTCAGAACCTCTCCTCCAAACACCTCAGAACCTCTCCTCCAAACACCTCAGAACCTCTCCTCCAAACACCTCAGAACCTCTCCTCCAAACACCTCAGAACCTCTCCTCCAAACACCTCAGAACAAGCCCTGCAAACACCTCAGAACAAGCCCTCCAAGCACCTCAGAACTATCCCTCCAAACACCTCAGAACCTCTCCTCCGAACACCTCAGAACCTCTCCTCCAAACACCTCAGAACCTCTCCTCCAAACACCTCAGAACCTCTCCTCCAAACACCTCAGAACCTCTCCTCGAAACACCTCAGAACCTCTCCTCCAAAGACCTCAGAAACTCTCCTCCAAACACGTGAGAACAAGCCCTCCAAACACCTCAGAACAAGCCCTCCAAACACCTCAGAAGAAGCCCTCCAAACACCTCAGAACCTCTCCTCCTAACACCTCAGAAACTCTCCTCCAAACACCTCAGAAACTCTCCTCCAAACACCTCAGAAACTCTCCTCCAGACACCTCAGAAACTCTCCTCCAAACACCTCTGAACAAGACCTCCAAACACCTCAGAACAAGACCTCCAAACACCTCAGAACCTCTCCTCCAAACACCTCAGAACCTCTCCTCCAAACACCTCAGAACAATCCCTCCAAGCACCTCAGAACTATCCCTCCAAACACCTCAGAACCTCTCCTCCGAACACCTCAGAACCTCTCCTCCGAACACCTCAGAACCTCTCCTCCAAACACCTCAGAACCTCTCCTCCAAACACCTCAGAACCTCTCCTCCAAACACCTCAGAAACTCTCCTCCAAATACCTCAGAACAAGCCCTCCAAACACCTCAGAAGATCTCCTCCAAACACGTCAGAACCTCTCCTCCTAACACCTCAGAAACTCTCCTCCAAACACCTCAGAAACTCTCCTCCAGACACCTCAGAAACTCTCCTCCAAACACCTCTGAACAAGACCTCCAAACACCTCAGAACAAGACCTCCAAACACCTCGGAACAAGCCCTCCAAACACCTCAGAACAAGCCCTCCAAACACCTCAGAACCTCTCCTCCAAACACCTCAGAACCTCTCCTCCAAACACCTCAGAACCTCTCCTCCACACACCTCAGAACAAGCTCTGCAAACGCCTCAGAACCTCTCCTCCAAACACCTCAGAACCTCTCCTCCAAACACCTCAGAACCTCTACTCCAAACACCTCAGAACAAGCCCTCCAAACACCTCAGAACCTCTCCTCCAAACACCTCAGAACCTCTCCACCAAACACCTCAGAACCTCTCCTCCACACACCTCAGAACCTCTCCACCAAACACCTCAGAACCTCTCCTCCAAACACCTCAGAACCTCTCCTCCAAACACCTCAGAACCTCTCCTCCAAACACCTCAGAACCTCTCCTCCAAACACCTCAGAACAAGCCCTCCAGACACCTCAGAACAAGCCCTCCAAACAAGTCAGAACCTCTCCTCCTAACACCTCAGAAACTCTCCTCCAAACACCTCAGAAACTCTCCTCCAGACACCTCAGAAACTCTCCTCCAAACACCTCTGAACAAGACCTCCAAACACCTCAGAACAAGCCCTCCAAACAACTCAGAACAATCCCTCCAAGCACCTCAGAACAATCCCTCCAAGCACCTCAGATCTATCCCTCCAAACACCTCAGAACCGCTCCTCCGAACACCTCAGAACCTCTCCTCCAAACACCTCAGAACCTCTCCTCCAAACACCTCAGAATGTCTCCTCCAAACACCTCAGAACCTCTCCTCCAAACACCTCAGAACATCTCCTCCAAACACCTCAGAACCTCTCCTCCAAACACCTCAGAACCTCTCCTCCAAACACCTCAGAACAAGCCCTCCAAACACCTCAGAACAAGCCCTCCAAACACCTCAGAACAAGCCCTCCAAACACCTCAGAAACTCTCCTCCAGACACCTCTGAACAAGACCTCCAAACACCTCAGAACAAGCCCTCCAAACACCTCAGAACAAGCCCTCCAAACACCTCAGAACAAGCCCTCCAAACACCTCAGAACAAGCCCTCCAAACACCTCAGAACCTCTCCTCCAAACACCTCAGAACCTCCCCTCCAAACACCTCAGAACCTCTCCTCCAAACACCTCAGAACCTCTCCTCCACACACCTCAGAACGAGCTCTGCAAACACCTCAGAACCTCTCCTCCAAACACCTCAGAACCTCTCCAACAAACACCTCAGAACCTCTCCTCCAAACACCTCAGAACCTCTCCTCCAAACACCTCAGAACCTCTCCTCCAAACACCTCAGAACCTCTCCTCCAAACACCTCAGAACCTCTCCACCAAACACCTCAGAACCTCTCCTCCAAACACCTCAGAACCTCTCCTCCAAACACCTCAGAACCTCACCTCCAAACACCTCAGAACCTCTCCTCCAAACACCTCAGAACCTCACCTCCAAACACCTCAGAACCTCTCCTCCAAACACCTCAGAACCTCTCCTCCAAACACCTCAGAACCTCTCCTCCAAACACCTCAGAACCTCTCCTCCAAACACCTCAGAACCTCTCCACCAAACACCTCAGAACCTCTCCTCCAAACACCTCAGAACCTCTCCTCCAAACACCTCAGAACCTCACCTCCAAACACCTCAGAACCTCTCCTCCAAACACCTCAGAACCTCACCTCCAAACACCTCAGAACCTCTCCTCCAAACACCTCAGAACCTCTCCTCCAAACACCTCAGAACCTCTCCTCCAAACACCTCAGAACCTCTCCTCCAGACACCTCAGAAACTCTCCTCCAAACACCTCTGAACAAGACCTCCAAACACCTCAGAACAAGACCTCCAAACACCTCAGAACCTCTCCTCCAAACACCTCAGAACCTCTCCTCCAAACACCTCAGAACAAGCCCTCCAAACACCTCAGAACAATCCCTCCAAGCACCTCAGAACTATCCCTCCAAACACCTCAGAACCTCTCCTCCGAACACCTCAGAACCTCTCCTCCGAACACCTCAGAACCTCTCCTCCAAACACCTCAGAACCTCTCCTCCAAACACCTCAGAAACTCTCCTCCAAATACCTCAGAACAAGCCCTCCAAACACCTCAGAAGATCTCCTCCAAACACGTCAGAACCTCTCCTCCTAACACCTCAGAAACTCTCCTCCAAACACCTCAGAAACTCTCCTCCAGACACCTCAGAAACTCTCCTCCAAACACCTCTGAACAAGACCTCCAAACACCTCAGAACAAGACCTCCAAACACCTCGGAACAAGCCCTCCAAACACCTCAGAACAAGCCCTCCAAACACCTCAGAACCTCTCCTCCAAACACCTCAGAACCTCTCCTCCAAACACCTCAGAACCTCTCCTCCACACACCTCAGAACAAGCTCTGCAAACGCCTCAGAACCTCTCCTCCAAACACCTCAGAACCTCTCCTCCAAACACCTCAGAACCTCTACTCCAAACACCTCAGAACAAGCCCTCCAAACACCTCAGAACCTCTCCTCCAAACACCTCAGAACCTCTCCACCAAACACCTCAGAACCTCTCCTCCACACACCTCAGAACCTCTCCACCAAACACCTCAGAACCTCTCCTCCAAACACCTCAGAACCTCTCCTCCAAACACCTCAGAACCTCTCCTCCAAACACCTCAGAACCTCTCCTCCAAACACCTCAGAACAAGCCCTCCAGACACCTCAGAACAAGCCCTCCAAACAAGTCAGAACCTCTCCTCCTAACACCTCAGAAACTCTCCTCCAAACACCTCAGAAACTCTCCTCCAGACACCTCAGAAACTCTCCTCCAAACACCTCTGAACAAGACCTCCAAACACCTCAGAACAAGCCCTCCAAACAACTCAGAACAATCCCTCCAAGCACCTCAGAACAATCCCTCCAAGCACCTCAGATCTATCCCTCCAAACACCTCAGAACCGCTCCTCCGAACACCTCAGAACCTCTCCTCCAAACACCTCAGAACCTCTCCTCCAAACACCTCAGAATGTCTCCTCCAAACACCTCAGAACCTCTCCTCCAAACACCTCAGAACATCTCCTCCAAACACCTCAGAACCTCTCCTCCAAACACCTCAGAACCTCTCCTCCAAACACCTCAGAACAAGCCCTCCAAACACCTCAGAACAAGCCCTCCAAACACCTCAGAACAAGCCCTCCAAACACCTCAGAAACTCTCCTCCAGACACCTCTGAACAAGACCTCCAAACACCTCAGAACAAGCCCTCCAAACACCTCAGAACAAGCCCTCCAAACACCTCAGAACAAGCCCTCCAAACACCTCAGAACAAGCCCTCCAAACACCTCAGAACCTCTCCTCCAAACACCTCAGAACCTCCCCTCCAAACACCTCAGAACCTCTCCTCCAAACACCTCAGAACCTCTCCTCCACACACCTCAGAACGAGCTCTGCAAACACCTCAGAACCTCTCCTCCAAACACCTCAGAACCTCTCCACCAAACACCTCAGAACCTCTCCTCCAAACACCTCAGAACCTCTCCTCCAAACACCTCAGAACCTCTCCTCCAAACACCTCAGAACCTCTCCTCCAAACACCTCAGAACCTCTCCACCAAACACCTCAGAACCTCTCCTCCAAACACCTCAGAACCTCTCCTCCAAACACCTCAGAACCTCACCTCCAAACACCTCAGAACCTCTCCTCCAAACACCTCAGAACCTCACCTCCAAACACCTCAGAACCTCTCCTCCAAACACCTCAGAACCTCTCCTCCAAACACCTCAGAACCTCTCCTCCAAACACCTCAGAACCTCTCCTCCAAACACCTCAGAACCTCTCCACCAAACACCTCAGAACCTCTCCTCCAAACACCTCAGAACCTCTCCTCCAAACACCTCAGAACCTCACCTCCAAACACCTCAGAACCTCTCCTCCAAACACCTCAGAACCTCACCTCCAAACACCTCAGAACCTCTCCTCCAAACACCTCAGAACCTCTCCTCCAAACACCTCAGAACCTCTCCTCCAAACACCTCAGAACCTCTCCTCCAAACACCTCAGAACCTCTCCTCCAAACACCTCAGAACAAGCCCTCCAAACACCTCGGAACAAGTCCTCAAAACACCTCAGAACAAGTCCTCCAAACACCTCAGAACAAGTCCTCCACTGACCGAGCAAGTCCTCCAGTCACAGAACAAATCCACCAATCACAGAACAAGTCCTACAACCACTGAAAAATATCTCTACTCACAGTTGAAGTTCTCCAGGCATAGGACAAATTCTCCAATCTAAGACCAATTTCACCTCTAAGAGAACAAGCCCTCCAAACACCTCAGAACCTCTCCTCCAAACACCTCAGAACCTCTCCTCCAAACACCTCTGAACCTCTCCTCCAAACACCTCTGAACCTCTCCTCCAAACACCTCTGAACCTCTCCTACAAACACCTCAGAACAAGTCCTCCAAACACCTCAGAACCTCTCCTCCAAACACCTCAGAACCTCCCCTCCAAACACCTCAGAACGTCCCCTCCAAACACCTCAGAACCTCACCTCCAAACACCTCAGAACCTCACCTCCAAACAAATCAGAACCTCACCTCCAAACACCTCAGAACCTCTCCTCCAAACACCTCAGAACCTCTCCTCCAAACACCTCAGAACCTCTCCTCCAAACACCTCAGAACCTCTCCTCCAAACACCTCAGAACCTCTCCTCCAAACACCTCAGAACCTCTCCTCCAAACACCTCAGAACCTCACCTCCAAACACCTCAGAACCTCACCTCCAAACACCTCAGAACCTCTCCTCCAAATACCTCAGAACCTCTCCTCCAAACACCTCAGAACCTCTCCTCCAAACACCTCAGAACAAGTCCTCCAAACACCTCAGAACCTCTCCTCCAAACCCCTCAGAACCTCTCCTCCAAACCCCTCAGAACAAGCTCTCAAAACCCCTCAGAACAAGCCCTCCAAACCTCTCAGAACAAGTCCTACAAACACCTCAGAACAATCCCTCTAAACACCTCAGAACTATCCCTCCAAACACCTCAGAACCTCTCCTCCAAACACCTCAGAACCTCTCCTCCAAACACCTCAGAACCTCTCCTCCAAACACCTCAGAACAAGCCCTCCAAACCCCTCAGAACAAGCCCTCCAAACACCTCAGAACCTCTCCTCCAAAAACTTCAGAACCTCTCCTCCAAACACCTCAGAACAAGCCCTCCAAACACCTCAGAACAAGCCCTCCAAACACCTCAGAACCTCTCCTCCTAACACCTCAGAAACTCTCCTCCAAACACCTCAGAAACTCTCCTCCAAACACCTCAGAAACTCTCCTCCAAACACCTCAGAAACTCTCTTACAGACACCTCAGAAACTCTCCTCCAAACACCTCAGAACAAGACCTCCAAACACCTCAGAACAAGCCCTCCAAACACCTCAGAACCTCTCCTCCAAACACCTCAGAACAAGCCCTCCAAACACCTCAGAACAAGCCCTCCAAACACCTCAGAACAAGCCCTCCAAACACCTCAGAACAAGCCCTCCAAACACCTCAGAACAAGCCCTCCAAACAACTCAGAACAAGCCCTCCAAACACCTCAGAACCTCTCCTCCAAACACCTCAGAACCGCTCCTCCTAACACCTCAGAAACTCTCCTCCAAACAACTCAGAAACTCTCCTCCAAACAACTCAGAAGAAGCCTTCCAAACACCTCACAACAAGCCCTCCAAACACCTCAGAACAAGCCCTCCAAACACCTCAGAACAAGCGCTCCAAACACCTCAGAAAAAGCCCTCCAAACACCTCAGAAAAAGCCCTCCAAACACCTCAGAAAAAGCCCTCCAAACACTTCAGAACCTCTCCTCCAAACACCTCAGAACCTCTCCTCCAAACGCCTCAGAACCTCTCCTCCAAACGCCTCAGAACCTCTCCTCCAAACGCCTCAGAACCTCTCCTCCAAACGCCTCAGAACCTCTCCTCCAAACGCCTCAGAACCTCTCCTCCAGACGCCTCAGAACCTCTCCTCCAAACGCCTCAGAACCTCTCCTCCAAACGCCTCAGAACCTCTCCTCCAAACGCCTCAGAACCTCTCCTCCAAACGCCTCAGAACCTCTCCTCCAAACGCCTCAGAACCTCTCCTCCAAACGCCTCAGAACCTCTCCTCCAAACGCCTCAGAACTTCTCTTCCAAACAACTCAGAACCTCTCCTCCAAACACCTCAGAACCTCTCCTCCAAACACCTCAGAACCTCTCCTCCAAACACCTCAGAACCTCTCCTCCAAACAACTCAGAACCTCTACTCCAAATAACGCAGAAACCCTCCACCAAACAACACAGAACCTCTCCTCCAAACACCTCAGAACCTCTCCTCCAAACACCTCAGAACCTCTCCTCCAAACACCTCAGATCCTCTCCTCCAAACACCTCAGAACCTCTCCTCCAAACCCCTCAGAACAATCCCTCCAAACCCCTCAGAACAATCCCTCAAAACACCTCAGAACAATCCCTCCAAACACCTCAGAACCTCTCCTCCAAACACCTCAGAACCTCTCCTCCAAACACCTCAGAACCTCTCCTCCAAACACCTCAGATCCTCTCCTCCAAACACCTCAGAACCTCTCCTCCAAACACCTCAGAACCTCTCCTCCAAACACCTCAGAAACTCTCCTCCAAACACCTCAGAACCTCCCCTCCAAACACCTCAGAACCTCTCCTCCAAACACCTTAGAACCTCACCTCCAAACACCTCAGAACCTCACCTCCAAACACCTCAGCACCTCTCCTCCAAACACCTCAGAACCTCACCTCCAAGCACCTCAGAACCTCTCCTCCAAGCACCTCAGAACCTCTCTTCCAAGCACCTCAGAACAAGCCCTCCAAACACCTCAGAACAAGCCCTCCAAACACCTCAGAACCTCTCCTCCAAACACCTCAGAACCTCTCCTCCAAACACCTCAGAACCTCTCCTCCAAACACCTCAGAACCTCTCCTCCAAACACCTCAGAACCTCTCCAGCAAACACCTCAGAACCTGTCCTCCAAACACCTCAGAACCTCTCCTCAAAACACCTCAGAACAAGCCCAGAAAACACCTCAGAACCTCTCCACCAAACACCTCAGAACCTCTCCACCAAACTCCTCAGAACCTCTCCATCAAACGCCTCAGAACCTCTCCTCCAAACACCTCAGAACCTCTCCTCCAAACACCTCAGAACCTCTCCTCCAAACACCTCAGAACATCTCCTCCAAACACCTCAGAACAAGCCCTCCAAACACCTCAGAACAAGCCCTCCAAACACCTCAGAACAAGCCCTCCAAACAACTTAGAACAATTCCACCAATGCCCGAACAAGTCCTCCTGTCACAGAACAAACCCACCAATCACAGAACAAGTCCAACAAACCACTGAAAATAACTCTACTCACAGTTGAAGATCTCCAGGCACAGGAGAAATTCTCCAATCTAAGACCAATGTCACCTGTAAGAGAACAAGCCCTCCAAACACCTCAGAACCTCTCCTCCAAACACCTCAGAACCTCTCCTCCAAACACCTCAGAACCTCTCCTCCAAACACCTCAGAACCTCTCCTCCAAACACCTCAGAACCTCTCCTCCAAACACCTCAGAACCTCTCCTCCACACACCTCAGAACAAGCCCTCCAAACACCTCAGAACAAGCCCTCCAAACACCTCAGAACAAGCCCTCCAAACACCTCAGAACAAGACCTTCAAACACCTAAGAACCTCTCCTCCAATCACCTCAGAACCTCTCCTCCAAACACCTCAGAACCTCTCCTCCAAACACCTCAGAACCTCTCCTCCAAACACCTCAGAACCTCTCCTCCAAACACCTCAGAACCTCTCCTCCAAACACCTCAGAACCTCTCCTCCACACACGTCAGAACAAGCTCTGCAAACACCTCAGAACCTCTCCTCCAAACACCTCAGAACCTCTCCTCCAAACACCTCAGAACAAGCGCTCCAAACACCTCTGAACCTCTCCTCCAAACACCTCAGAACCTCTCCTCCAAACACCTCAGAACCTCTCCTCCAAACACCTCAGAACCTCTCCTCCAAACACCTCAGAACCTCTCCTCCAAACACCTCAGAACCTCTCCTCCAAAAACCTCAGAACAAGTCCTCCAAACACCTCAGAACAAGCCCTCCAAACACCTCAGAACAAGCCCTCCAAACACCTCAGAACAAGCCCTCCAAACACCTCAGAACAAGCCCTCCAAACACCTCAGAACAAGTCCACCCCTGACCGACAAAGTCCTCCAGTCACAGAACAAATCCACCAATCACAGAACAAGTCCTACAACCACTGAAAAATATCTCTACTCACAGTTGAAGTTCTCCAGGCATAGGACAAATTCTCCAATCTAAAACCAATTTCACCTGTAAGAGAACAAGCCCTCCAAACATCTCAGAACCTCACCTCCAAATACCTCAGAACCTCTCCTCCAAACACCTCAGAACCTCTCCTCCAAACCCCTCAGAACAAGCCCTCCAAACCCCTCAGAACAAGCCCTCCAAACACCTCAGAAAAAGCCCACCAAACACCTCAGAACAAGTCCTCCAAACACCTCAGAACAAGCCCTCCAAACACCTCAGAACAAGCCCTCCAAACACCTCAGAACCTCTCCTCCAAACACCTCAGAACCTCTCCTCCAAACACCTCAGAACCTCTCCTCCAAACACCTCAGAACCTCTCCTCCAAACACCTCAGAACCTCTCCTCCAAACACCTCAGAACCTCTCCTCCAAACACCTCAGAAACCCTCCAATAAACAACACAGAACCTCTCCTCCAAACAACTCAGAATTTCTCCTCCAAACACCTCAGAACAAGCCCACCAAACACCTCAGAACAAGTCCACCAATGCCCGAACTAGTCCTCCAGTCACTGAACAATTCCGCCAATCACAGAACAAGTCCTACAACCACTGAAAAATATCTCTACTCACAGTTGAAGATCTCCAGGCACAGGACAAATTCTCCAATCAAAGACCAATTTCTCCTGTAAGACAACAAGCCCTCCAAACACCTCGGAACAAGCCCTCCAAACACCTCAGAAAAAGCCCTCCAAACACCTCAAAAAAAGCCCTCCAAACACCTCAAAAAAAGCCCTCCAAACACTTCAGAACCTCTCCTCCAAACACCTCTGAACCTCTCCTCCAAACACCTCAGAACCTCTCCTCCAAACACCTCAGAACAAGCCCTCCAAACACCTCAGAACAAGCCCTCCAAACACCTCAGAACAAGCCCTCCAAACACCTCAGAACAAGCCCTCCAAACACCTCAGAACCTCTCCTCCAAACACCTCAGAACCTCTCCTGCAAACACCTCAGAACCTATCCTCCAAACACCTCAGAACCTCACCTCCAAACACCTCAGAACCTCACCTCCAAACACCTCAGAACCTCTCCTCCAAACACCTCAGAACCTCTCCTCCAAACACCTCAGAACCTCTCCTCCAAGCACCTCAGAACCTCTCCTCCAAACACCTCAGAACCTCTCCTCCAAACATCTCAGAACCTCTCCTCCAAACACCTCAGAACCTCTCCTCCAAACACCTCAGAACCTCTCCTCCAAACACCTCAGAACCTCTCCTCCAAACACCTCAGAAACTCTCCTCCAAACACCTCAGAACAAGCCCTCCAAACACCTCAGAACCTCTCTACCAAACACCTCAGAACCTCTCCTCCAAACACCTCAGAACCTCTCCTCCAAACACCTCAGAACCTCTCCTCCAAACACCTCGGAACCTCTCCTCTAAGCACCTCGGAACAAGCCCTCCAAACCCCTCAGAACAAGCCCACCAATGCCCGAACAAGTCCTCCAGTCACAGAACAAATCCACCAATCACAGAACAAGTCCTACAACCACTGAAAAATATCTCTACTCACACTTGAAGATCTCCAGGCATAGGACAAATTCACCAATCTAACACCAATTTCACCTGTAAGAGAACAAGCCCTCCAAACACCTCAGAACCTCTCCTCCAAGCACCTCAGAACAAGCCCTCCAAACACCTCAGAACCTCTCCTCCAAACACCTCAGAACCTCTCCTCCAAACACCTCAGAACCTCTCCTCCAAACACCTCAGAACCTCTCCTCCAAGCACCTCAGAACAAGCCCTCCAAACACCTCAGAACCTCACCTCCAAACACCTCAGAACAAGCCCTCCAAACACCTCAGAACCTCTCCTCCAAACACCTCAGAACAAGCCCTCCAAACACCTCAGAACAAGCCCTCCAAACACCTCAGAACCTCTCCTCCAAACACCTCAGAACAAGCCCTCCAAACACCTCAGAACAAGCCCTGAAAACACCTCAGAACCAGCCCAGAAAACACCTCAGAACCTCTCCAACAAACACCTCAGAACCTCTCCACCAAACACCTCAGACCTCACCACCAAACACCTCAGAACCTCAGCTCCAAACACCTCAGAACAAGCCCTCCAAACACCTCAGAACAAGCCCTCCAAACACCTCAGAACAATTCCACCAAAGCCCGAACAAGTCCTCCAGTCACAGAACAAATCCACCAATCACAGAACAAGTCCTACAACCACTGAAAAATATCTCTACTCACAGTTGAAGTTCTCCAGGCATAGGACAAATTCTCCAATCTAAGACCAATTTCACCTGTAAGAGAACAAGCCCTCAAAACATCTCAGAACCTCACCTCCAAATACCTCAGAACCTCTCCTCCAAACACCTTAGAACCTCTCCTCCAAACACCTCAGAACCTCTCCTCCAAACCCCTCAGAACAAGCCCTCCAAACACCTCAGAAAAAGCCCACCAAACACCTCAGAACAAGTCCTCCAAACACCTCAGAACCTCTCCTCCAAACACCTCAGAACCTCTCCTCCAAACACCTCAGAACGTCTCCTCCAAACACCTCAGAACCTCTCCTCCAAACACCTCAGAACCTCTCCTCCAAACACCTCAGAACCTCTCCTCCAAACACCTCAGAACCTCTCCTCCAAACACCTCAGAAACCCTCCAATAAACAACACAGAACCTCTCCTCCAAACAACTCAGAATTTCTCCTCCAAACACCTCAGAACAAGCCCTCCAAACACCTCAGAACAAGCCCGCCAAACACCTCAGAACAAGTCCACCAATGCCCGAACAAGTCCTCCAGTCACTGAACAATTCCGCCAATCACAGAACAAGTCCTACAACCACTGAAAAATATCTCTACTCACAGTTGAAGATCTCCAGGCACAGGACAAATTCTCCAATCAAAGACCAATTTCTCCTGTAAGACAACAAGCCCTCCAAACACCTCGGAACAAGCCCTCCAAACACCTCAGAACAAGCCCTCCAAACACCTCAGAACAAGCCCTCCAAACACCTCAGAACAAGCCCTCCAAACACCTCAGAAAAAGCCCTCCAAACACCTCAAAAAAAGCCCTCCAAACACCTCAAAAAAAGCCCTCCAAACTCTTCAGAACCTCTCCTCCAAACACCTCTGAACCTCTCCTCCAAACACCTCTGAACCTCTCCTCCAAACACCACAGAAGAAGCCCTCCAAACACCTCAGAACAAGCCCTCCAAACACCTCAGAACAAGCCTTCCAAACACCTCAGAACAAGCCCTCCAAACACCTCAGAACAAGCCCTCCAAACACCTCAGAACCTCTCCTCCAAACACCTCAGAACCTCTCCTGCAAACACCTCAGAACCTATCCTCCAAACACCTCAGAACCTCACCTCCAAACACCTCAGAACCTCTCCTCCAAACACCTCAGAACCTCTCCTCCAAACACCTCAGAACCTCTCCTCCAAACACCTCAGAACCTCTCCTCCAAACACCTCAGAACCTCTCCTCCAAACACCTCAGAACCTCTCCTCCAAACTCCTCAGAACCTCTCCTCCAAACACCTCAGAACCTCTCCTCCAAACACCTCAGAACCTCTCCTCCAAACACCTCAGAAACTCTCCTCCAAACACCTCAGAACAAGCCCTCCAAACAGCTCAGAACCTCTCCTCCAAACACCTCAGAACCTCTCCTCCAAACACCTCAGAACCTCTCCTCCAAACACCTCAGAACAAGCTCTCCAAACCCCTCAGAACAAGCCCTCCAAACACCTCAGAACCTCTCTACCAAACACCTCAGAACCTCTCCTCCAAACACCTCAGAACCTCTCCTCCAAACACCTCAGAACCTCTCCTCCAAACACCTCGGAACCTCTCCTCTAAGCACCTCGGAACAAGCCCTCCAAACCCCTCAGAACAAGCCCACCAATGCCCGAACAAGTCCTCCAGTCACAGAACAAATCCACCAATCACAGAACAAGTCCTACAACCACTGAAAAATATCTCTACTCACACTTGAAGATCTCCAGGCATAGGACAAATTCACCAATCTAACACCAATTTCACCTGTAAGAGAACAAGCCCTCCAAACACCTCAGAACCTCTCCTCCAAGCACCTCAGAACAAGCCCTCCAAACACCTCAGAACCTCTCCTCCAAACACCTCAGAACCTCTCCTCCAAACACCTCAGAACAAGCCCTCCAAACACCTCAGAACCTCACCTCCAAACACCTCAGAACAAGCCCTCCAAACACCTCAGAACAAGCCCTCCAAACACCTCAGAACCTCTCCTCCAAACACCTCAGAACAAGCCCTCCAAACACCTCAGAACAAGCCCTCCAAACACCTCAGAACCTCTCCTCCAAACACCTCAGAACAAGCCCTCCAAACACCTCAGAACAAGCCCTCCAAACACCTCAGAACAAGCCCTGAAAACACGTCAGAACCAGCCCAGAAAACACCTCAGAACCTCTCCAACAAACACCTCAGAACCTCTCCACCAAACACCTCAGACCTCACCACCAAACACCTCAGAACCTCAGCTCCAAACACCTCAGAACAAGCCCTCCAAACACCTCAGAACAAGCCCTCCAAACACCTCAGAACCTCTCCTCCAAACACCTCAGAACCTCTCCTCCAAACACCTCAGAACAAGCCCTCCAAACACCTCAGAACAATTCCACCAATGCCCGAACAAGTCCTCCAGTCACAGAACAAATCCACCAATCACAGAACAAGTCCTACAACCACTGAAAAATATCTGTACTCACAGTTGAAGATCTCCAGGCACAGGACAAATTCACCAATCTAACACCAATTTCACCTGTAAGAGAACAAGCCCTCCAAACACCTCAGAACAAGCCCTCCAAACACCTCAGAACAAGTCCTCCAAACACCTCAGAACAAGCCCTCCAAACACCTCAGAACATCTCCTCCAAACACCTCAGAACCTCTCCTCCTAACACCTCTGAGCCTCTCCTCCAATCACCTCAGAACCTCTCCACCAAACACCTCAGAACAAGCCCTCCAAACACCTCAGAACAAGCCCTCCAAACACCTCAGAACAAGCCCTCCAAACACCTCAGAACAAGCCCTTCAAACAACTCAGAACAATTCCACCAATTCCCGAACAAGTCCTCCTGTCACAGAACAAACCCACCAATCACAGAACAAGTCCTACAAACCACTGAAAATATCTCTACTCACAGTTGAAGATCTCCAGGCACAGGACAAATTCTCCAATCAAAGACCAATTTCACCTGTAAGAGAACAAGCCCTCCAAACATCTCAGAACCTCACCTCCAAATACGTCAGAACCTCTCCTCCAAACACCTCAGAACCTCTCCTCCAAACACCTCAGAACCTCACCTCCAAACACCTCAGAACCTCTCCTCCAAACACCTCAGAACCTCACCTCCAAACACCTCAGAACCTCTCCTCCAAACACCTCAGAACCTCTCCTCCAAACACCTCAGAACCTCTCCTCCAAACACCTCAGAACCTCTCCTCCAAACACCTCAGAACCTCTCCTCCAAACACCTCAGAACCTCTCCTCCAAACACCTCAGAACCTCTCCTCCAAACACCTCAGAACAAGCCCTCCAAACACCTCAGAACAAGTCCTCCAAACACCTCAGAGCAAGCCCCCCAAACACCTCAGAACAAGCCCTCCAAACACCTCAGAACAAGTCCACCACTGACCGACAAAGTCCTCCAGTCACAGAACAAATCCACCAATCACAGAACAAGACCTACAACCACTGAAAAATATCTCTACTCACAGTTGAAGTTCTCCAGGCATAGGACAAATTCTCCAATCTAAGACCAATTTCACCTGTAAGAGAACAAGCCCTCCAAACATCTCAGAACCTCACCTCCAAATACCTCAGAACCTCTCCTCCAAACACCTCAGAACCTCTCCTCCAAACACCTCAGAACCTCTCCTCCAAACACCTCAGAACCTCTCCTCCAAACACCTCAGAACCTCTCCTCCAAACACCTCAGAACCTCTCCTCCAAACACCTCAGAACCTCTCCTCCAAACACCTCAGAACCTCTCCTCCAAACACCTCAGAACCTCTCCTCCAAACACCTCAGAACCTCTCCTCCAAACACCTCAGAAACCCTCCAATAAACAACACAGAACCTCTCCTCCAAACAACTCAAAATTTCTCCTCCAAACACCTCAGAACAAGCCCTCCAAACACCTCAGAACAAGCCCGCCAAACACCTCAG
Organism: Ara ararauna; assembly: GCA_028858755.1. Taxonomy (NCBI): domain Eukaryota; kingdom Metazoa; phylum Chordata; class Aves; order Psittaciformes; family Psittacidae; genus Ara; species Ara ararauna. The sequence goes on from CM054378.1 coordinate 1,194,938, forward strand.
AACAAGTCCACCAATGCCCGAATAAGTCCTCCAGTCACTGAACAATTCCGCCAATCACAGAACAAGTCCTACAACCACTGAAAAATATCTCTACTCACAGTTGAAGATCTCCAGGCACAGGACAAATTCTCCAATCAAAGACCAATTTCTCCTGTAAGACAACAAGCCCTCCAAACACCTCGGAACAAGCCCTCCAAACACCTCGGAACAAGCCCTCCAAACACCTCAGAACAAGCCCTCCAAACACCTCAGAAAAAGCCCTCCAAACACCTCAAAAAAAGCCCTCCAAACACCTCAAAAAAAGCCCTCCAAACACTTCAGAACCTCTCCTCCAAACACCTCTGAACCTCTCCTCCAAACACCTCTGAACCTCTCCTCCAAACTCCTCAGAACAAGCCCAGCAAACACCTCAGAACCTCTCCTCCAAACACCTCAGAACCTCTCCTCCAAACACCTCAGAACCTCTCCTCCAAACACCTCAGAACCTCTCCTCCAAACACCTCAGAACCTCTCCCCCAAACACCTCACAACCTCTCCTCCAAACACCTCAGAACCTCTCCTCCAAACACCTCAGAACCTCTCCTCCAAACACCTCAGAAACTCTCCTCCAGACACCTCAGAACCTCTCCTCCAAACTCCTCAGAACAAGCCCAGCAAACACCTCAGAACCTCTCCTCCAAACACCTCAGAACCTCTCCTCCAAACACCTCAGAACCTCGCCTCCAAACACCTCAGAACAAGCCCTCCAAACACCTCAGAACCTCTCCTCCAAGCAACTTAGAACAACATCTCCAAACACCTCAGAACCTCTCCTCCAAACACCTCAAAACCACTCCTCCAAACACCTCAGAACCTCTCCTCCAAACACCTCAGAACCTCTCCTCCAAACACCTCAGAACCTCTCCTCCAAACACCTCAGAACCTCTCCTCCAAACACCTCAGAACCTCTCCTCCAAAGACCTCTGAACAAGCCCTCCAAACACCTCAGAACTTCTCCTCCAAACACCTCAGAACAAGCCCTCCAGACACCTCAGAACCTCTCCTCCAAACACCTCAGAAGAAGCCCAGCAAACACCTCAGAACCTCTCCTCCAAACACCTCAGAACCTCTCCACCGAACACCTCAGAACCTCTCCTCCAAACACCTCAGAACAAGCCCAGCAAACACCTCAGAACCTCTCCTCCGAACACCTCAGAACCTCTCCACCGAACACCTCAGAACCTCTCCTCCAAACACCTCAGAACCTCTCCTCCAAACACCTCAGAACCTCTCCTCCAAACACCTCAGAACCTCTCCTCCAAACACCTCAGAACCTCTCCTTCAAACACCTCAGAACCTCTCCTCCAAACACCTCAGAACAAGCCCTCCAAACACCTCAGAACCTCTAATCCAAACACCTCAGAACCTCTCCTCCAAACACCTCAGAACCTCTCCTTCAAACACCTCAGAACCTCTCCTCCAAACACCTCAGAACAAGCCCTCCAGACACCTCAGAACCTCTCCTCCAAACACCTCAGAAGAAGCCCAGCAAACACCTCAGAACCTCTCCTCCAAACACCTCAGAACCTCTCCACCGAACACCTCAGAACCTCTCCTCCAAACACCTCAGAACCTCTCCTCCAAACACCTCAGAACCTCTCCTCCAAACGCCTCAGAACAAGCCCTCCAGACACCTCAGAACCTCTCCTCCAAACACTTCAGAACAAGCCCAGCAAACAACTCAGAACCTCTCCTCCAAACACCTCAGAACCTCTCCACAGAACACCTCAGAATCTCTCCACAGAACACCTCAGAACCTCTCCTCCAAACACCTCAGAACCTCTCCTCCAAACACCTCAGAACCTCTCCTCCAAACACCTCAGAACCTCTCCTCCAAACACCTCAGAACCTCTCCACCAAGCAACTTAGAACAACATCTCCAAACACCTCAGAACCTCTCCTCCAAACACCTCAGAACCTCTCCTCCAAACACCTCAGAACCTCTCCTCCAAACACCTCAGAACCTCTCCTCCAAACACCTCAGAACCTCTCCTCCAAACACCTCAGAACCTCTCCTCCAAACACCTCAGAACCTCTCCTCCAAACACCTCAGAACCTCTCCTCCAAACACCTCAGAACCTCTCCTCCAAACACCTCAGAACCGCTCCTCAAAACACCTCAGAACCTCTCCTCAAAACACCTCAGAACCTCTCCTCCAAACACCTCAGAACAAGCCCTCCAAACACCTCAGAACACACCCTCCAAGCACCTCAGAACAAGCCCTCCAAACAACTCAGAACAAGCCCTCCAAACAACTCAGAACAAGTCCACCAATGCCCAAACAATTCCTCCAGTCACAGAACACATCCACCAATCACAGAACAAGTCCTACAACCACTGAAAAATATCTCTACTCACAGTTGAAGTTCTCCAGGCATAGGACAAATTCTCCAATCTAAGACCAATTTCACCTGTAAGAGAACAAGCCCTCCAAACACCTCAGAACCGCACCTCCAAATACCTCAGAACCTCTCCTCCAAACACCTCAGAACCTCTCCTCCAAACACCTCAGAACCTCTCCTCCAAATACCTCAGAACAAGCTCCACAAACCCCTGAGAACAAGCCCTCCAAATCCCTCAGAACAAGCCCTCCAAACACCTCAGAACAAGCTCTCCAAACCCCTCAGAACAAGCCCTCCAAACACCTCAGAACAAGCCCTCCAAACACCTCAGAACAAGCCCTCCAAACACCTCAGAACAAGCCCTCCAAACCCCTCAGAACCTCTCCTCCAAACACCTCAGAACGTCTCCTCCAAACACCTCAGAACCTCTCCTCCAAACACCTCAGAACCTCTCCTCCAAACACCTCAGAACCTCTCCTCCAAACACTTCAGAAACTCTCCTCCAAACACCTCAGAAACTCTCCTCCAAACACCTCAGAACAAGTCCTCCAAACACCTCAGAACAAGTCCACCACTGACCGAGCAAGTCCTCCAGTCACAGAACAAATCCACCAATCACAGAACAAGTCCTACAACCACTGAAAAATATCTCTACTCACAGTTGAAGTTCTCCAGGCATAGGACAAATTCTCCAATCTAAGACCAATTTCACCTGTAAGAGAACAAGCCCTCCAAACACCTCAGAACCTCTCCTCCAAACACCTCAGAACCTCTCCTCCAAACACCTCAGAACCTCACCTCGAAACACCTCAGAACCTCTCCTCCAAACACCTCAGAACCTCTCCTCCAAACACCTCAGAACAAGCCCTCCAAACATCTCAGAACAAGCCCTGCAAACACCTCAGAACAAGCCCTCCAAACACCTCAAAACAAGCCCTCCAAACACCTCAGAACCTCTCCTCCAAACACCTCAGAACCTCTCCTCCAAACACCTCAGAACCTCTCCTCCAAACACCTCAGAACCTCTCCTCCAAACACCTCAGAACCTCTCCTCCAAACACCTCAGAACAAGCCCTCCAAACACCTCAGAAGCTCTCCTCCAAACACCTCAGAAGCTCTCCTCCAAACACCTCAGAACCTCTCCTCCAAACACCTCAGAACCTCTCCTCCAAACACCTCAGAACCTCTCCTCCAAACACCTCAGAACCTCTCCTCCAAACACCTCAGTACCTCTCCTCCAAACACCTCAGAACCTCTCCTCCAAACACCTCAGAACCTCTCCTCCAAACACCTCAGAACCTCACCTCCAAACACCTCAGAACCTCTCCTCCAAACACCTCAGAACCTCTCCTCCAAACACCTCAGAACCTCTCCTCCAAACACCTCAGAACCTCTCCTCCTAACACCTCAGAACCTCTCCTCCAAACACCTCAGAACCTCTCCTCCAAACACCTCAGAACCTCTCCTCCAAACACCTCAGAACCTCTCCTCCAAACACCTCAGAACCTCTCCTCCAAACACCTCAGAACCTCTCCTCCAAACACCTCAGAACCTCTCCTCCAAACACCTCAGAACCTCTCCTCCAAACACCTCAGAACAAGCTCTCCAAACCCCTCAGAACAAGCCCTCCAAACCCCTCAGAACAATCCCTCCAAGCACCTCAGAACTATCCCTCCAAACACCTCAGAACCTCTCCTCCAAACACCTCAGTACCTCTCCTCCAAACACCTCAGAACCTCTCCTCCAAACACCTCAGAACCTCTCCTCCAAACACCTCAGAACCTCACCTCCAAACACCTCAGAACCTCTCCTCCAAACACCTCAGAACCTCTCCTCCAAACACCTCAGAACCTCTCCTCCAAACACCTCAGAACCTCTCCTCCTAACACCTCAGAACCTCTCCTCCAAACACCTCAGAACCTCTCCTCCAAACACCTCAGAACCTCTCCTCCAAACACCTCAGAACCTCTCCTCCAAACACCTCAGAACCTCTCCTCCAAACACCTCAGAACCTCTCCTCCAAACACCTCAGAACCTCTCCTCCAAACACCTCAGAACCTCTCCTCCAAACACCTCAGAACCTCTCCTCCAAACACCTCAGAAACCCTCCAATAAACAACACAGAACCTCTCCTCCAAACAACTCAAAATTTCTCCTCCAAACACCTCAGAACAAGCCCGCCAAACACCTCAGAACAAGTCCACCAATGCCCGAATAAGTCCTCCAGTCACTGAACAATTCCGCCAATCACAGAACAAGTCCTACAACCACTGAAAAATATCTCTACTCACAGTTGAAGATCTCCAGGCACAGGACAAATTCTCCAATCAAAGACCAATTTCTCCTGTAAGACAACAAGCCCTCCAAACACCTCGGAACAAGCCCTCCAAACACCTCGGAACAAGCCCTCCAAACACCTCAGAACAAGCCCTCCAAACACCTCAGAAAAAGCCCTCCAAACACCTCAAAAAAAGCCCTCCAAACACCTCAAAAAAAGCCCTCCAAACACTTCAGAACCTCTCCTCCAAACACCTCTGAACCTCTCCTCCAAACACCTCTGAACCTCTCCTCCAAACTCCTCAGAACAAGCCCAGCAAACACCTCAGAACCTCTCCTCCAAACACCTCAGAACCTCTCCTCCAAACACCTCAGAACCTCTCCTCCAAACACCTCAGAACCTCTCCTCCAAACACCTCAGAACCTCTCCCCCAAACACCTCACAACCTCTCCTCCAAACACCTCAGAACCTCTCCTCCAAACACCTCAGAACCTCTCCTCCAAACACCTCAGAAACTCTCCTCCAGACACCTCAGAACCTCTCCTCCAAACTCCTCAGAACAAGCCCAGCAAACACCTCAGAACCTCTCCTCCAAACACCTCAGAACCTCTCCTCCAAACACCTCAGAACCTCGCCTCCAAACACCTCAGAACAAGCCCTCCAAACACCTCAGAACCTCTCCTCCAAGCAACTTAGAACAACATCTCCAAACACCTCAGAACCTCTCCTCCAAACACCTCAAAACCACTCCTCCAAACACCTCAGAACCTCTCCTCCAAACACCTCAGAACCTCTCCTCCAAACACCTCAGAACCTCTCCTCCAAACACCTCAGAACCTCTCCTCCAAACACCTCAGAACCTCTCCTCCAAACACCTCTGAACAAGCCCTCCAAACACCTCAGAACTTCTCCTCCAAACACCTCAGAACAAGCCCTCCAGACACCTCAGAACCTCTCCTCCAAACACCTCAGAAGAAGCCCAGCAAACACCTCAGAACCTCTCCTCCAAACACCTCAGAACCTCTCCACCGAACACCTCAGAACCTCTCCTCCAAACACCTCAGAACAAGCCCAGCAAACACCTCAGAACCTCTCCTCCGAACACCTCAGAACCTCTCCACCGAACACCTCAGAACCTCTCCTCCAAACACCTCAGAACCTCTCCTCCAAACACCTCAGAACCTCTCCTCCAAACACCTCAGAACCTCTCCTCCAAACACCTCAGAACCTCTCCTTCAAACACCTCAGAACCTCTCCTCCAAACACCTCAGAACAAGCCCTCCAAACACCTCAGAACCTCTAATCCAAACACCTCAGAACCTCTCCTCCAAACACCTCAGAACCTCTCCTTCAAACACCTCAGAACCTCTCCTCCAAACACCTCAGAACAAGCCCTCCAGACACCTCAGAACCTCTCCTCCAAACACCTCAGAAGAAGCCCAGCAAACACCTCAGAACCTCTCCTCCAAACACCTCAGAACCTCTCCACCGAACACCTCAGAACCTCTCCTCCAAACACCTCAGAACCTCTCCTCCAAACACCTCAGAACCTCTCCTCCAAACGCCTCAGAACAAGCCCTCCAGACACCTCAGAACCTCTCCTCCAAACACTTCAGAACAAGCCCAGCAAACAACTCAGAACCTCTCCTCCAAACACCTCAGAACCTCTCCACAGAACACCTCAGAATCTCTCCACAGAACACCTCAGAACCTCTCCTCCAAACACCTCAGAACCTCTCCTCCAAACACCTCAGAACCTCTCCTCCAAACACCTCAGAACCTCTCCTCCAAACACCTCAGAACCTCTCCACCAAGCAACTTAGAACAACATCTCCAAACACCTCAGAACCTCTCCTCCAAACACCTCAGAACCTCTCCTCCAAACACCTCAGAACCTCTCCTCCAAACACCTCAGAACCTCTCCTCCAAACACCTCAGAACCTCTCCTCCAAACACCTCAGAACCTCTCCTCCAAACACCTCAGAACCTCTCCTCCAAACACCTCAGAACCTCTCCTCCAAACACCTCAGAACCGCTCCTCAAAACACCTCAGAACCTCTCCTCAAAACACCTCAGAACCTCTCCTCAAAACACCTCAGAACCTCTCCTCCAAACACCTCAGAACAAGCCCTCCAAACACCTCAGAACACACCCTCCAAGCACCTCAGAACAAGCCCTCCAAACAACTCAGAACAAGCCCTCCAAACAACTCAGAACAAGTCCACCAATGCCCAAACAATTCCTCCAGTCACAGAACACATCCACCAATCACAGAACAAGTCCTACAACCACTGAAAAATATCTCTACTCACAGTTGAAGTTCTCCAGGCATAGGACAAATTCTCCAATCTAAGACCAATTTCACCTGTAAGAGAACAAGCCCTCCAAACACCTCAGAACCTCACCTCCAAATACCTCAGAACCTCTCCTCCAAACACCTCAGAACCTCTCCTCCAAACACCTCAGAACCTCTCCTCCAAATACCTCAGAACAAGCTCCACAAACCCCTGAGAACAAGCCCTCCAAATCCCTCAGAACAAGCCCTCCAAACACCTCAGAACAAGCTCTCCAAACCCCTCAGAACAAGCCCTCCAAACACCTCAGAACAAGCCCTCCAAACACCTCAGAACAAGCCCTCCAAACACCTCAGAACCTCTCCTCCAAACACCTCAGAACCTCTCCTCCAAACACCTCAGAACCTCTCCTCCAAACACTTCAGAAACTCTCCTCCAAACACCTCAGAAACTCTCCTCCAAACACCTCAGAACAAGTCCTCCAAACACCTCAGAACAAGTCCACCACTGACCGAGCAAGTCCTCCAGTCACAGAACAAATCCACCAATCACAGAACAAGTCCTACAACCACTGAAAAATATCTCTACTCACAGTTGAAGTTCTCCAGGCATAGGACAAATTCTCCAATCTAAGACCAATTTCACCTGTAAGAGAACAAGCCCTCCAAACACCTCAGAACCTCTCCTCCAAACACCTCAGAACCTCTCCTCCAAACACCTCAGAACCTCACCTCGAAACACCTCAGAACCTCTCCTCCAAACACCTCAGAACCTCTCCTCCAAACACCTCAGAACAAGCCCTCCAAACATCTCAGAACAAGCCCTGCAAACACCTCAGAACAAGCCCTCCAAACACCTCAAAACAAGCCCTCCAAACACCTCAGAACCTCTCCTCCAAACACCTCAGAACCTCTCCTCCAAACACCTCAGAACCTCTCCTCCAAACACCTCAGAACCTCTCCTCCAAACACCTCAGAACAAGCCCTCCAAACACCTCAGAACAAGCCCTCCAAACACCTCAGAACCTCTCCTCCAAACACCTCAGAACCTCTCCTCCAAACACCTCAGAACCTCTCCTCCAAACACCTCAGAACCTCTCCTCCAAACACCTCAGAACCTCTCCTCCAAACACCTCAGAACCTCTCCTCCAAACACCTCAGTACCTCTCCTCCAAACACCTCAGAACCTCTCCTCCAAACACCTCAGAACCTCTCCTCCAAACACCTCAGAACCTCACCTCCAAACACCTCAGAACCTCTCCTCCAAACACCTCAGAACCTCTCCTCCAAACACCTCAGAACCTCTCCTCCAAACACCTCAGAACCTCTCCTCCTAACACCTCAGAACCTCTCCTCCAAACACCTCAGAACCTCTCCTCCAAACACCTCAGAACCTCTCCTCCAAACACCTCAGAACCTCTCCTCCAAACACCTCAGAACCTCTCCTCCAAACACCTCAGAACCTCTCCTCCAAACACCTCAGAACCTCTCCTCCAAACACCTCAGAACAAGCTCTCCAAACCCCTCAGAACAAGCCCTCCAAACCCCTCAGAACAATCCCTCCAAGCACCTCAGAACTATCCCTCCAAACACCTCAGAACCTCTCCTCAAAAACACCTCAGAACTTCTCCTCCAAACACCTCAGAACCTCTCCTCCAAACACCTCAGAACCTCTCCTCCAAACACCTCAGAAACTCTCCTCCAAACACGTCAGAACAAGCCCTCCAAACACCTCAGAACAAGCCCTCCAAACACCTCAGAACATCTCCTCCAAACACCTCAGAACCTCTCCTCCAAACACCTCAGAACAAGCCCTCCAAACACCTGAGAACCTCTCCTCCTAACACCTCAGAACCTCTCCTCCAAACACCTCAGAACCTCTCCTCCAAACACCTCAGAACAAGCCCTCCAAACATCTCAGAACAAGCCCTGCAAACACCTCAGAACAAGCCCTCCAAACACCTCAGAACAAGCCCCCCAAACACCTCAGAACCTCACCTCCAAATACGTCAGAACCTCTCCTCCAAACCCCTCAGAACAAGCCCCCCAAACACCTCAGAACAAGTCCTCCAAACACCTCAGGACAAGCCCTCCAAACACCTCAGAACAAGCCCTCCAATCACCTCAGAACAAGCCCTACGAACAACTCGGAACCTCTCCTCCAAACACATCAGAACCTCTCCTCCAAAAACCTCAGAACCTCTCCTCCAAACACCTCAGAACCTCTCCTCCAAACACCTCAGAACCTCTCCTCCAAACACCTCAGAAAATCTCCTCCAAACACCTCAGAACAACCCCGCCAAAGACCTCAGAACAAGCCCCCCAAACAACTCAGAACAAGCCCTACGAACAACTCGGAACCTCTCCTCCAAACACATCAGAACCTCTCCTCCAAAAACCTCAGAACCTCTCCTCCAAACACCTCAGAACCTCTCCTCCAAACACCTCAGAACCTCTCCTCCAAACACCTCAGAACCTCTCCTCCAAACACCTCAGAACCTCTCCTCCAAACACCTCAGAACGTCTCCTCCAAACACCTCAGAACGTCTCCTCCAAACACCTCAGAACCTCTCCTCCAAACACCTCAGAACCTCTCCTCCAAACACTTCAGAAACTCTCCTCCAAACACCTCAGAAACTCTCCTCCAAACACCTCAGAACAAGTCCTCCAAACACCTCAGAACAAGTCCACCACTGACCGAGCAAGTCCTCCAGTCACAGAACAAATCCACCAATCACAGAACAAGTCCTACAACCACTGAAAAATATCTCTACTCACAGTTGAAGTTCTCCAGGCATAGGACAAATTCTCCAATCTAAGACCAATTTCACCTGTAAGAGAACAAGCCCTCCAAACACCTCAGAACCTCTCCTCCAAACACCTCAGAACCTCTCCTCCAAACACCTCAGAACCTCACCTCGAAACACCTCAGAACCTCTCCTCCAAACACCCAAGAACCGCACCTCCAAACACCTCAGAACCTCTCCTCCAAACACCTCAGAACAAGCCCTCCAAACATCTCAGAACAAGCCCTGCAAACACCTCAGAACAAGCCCTCCAAACACCTCAAAACAAGCCCTCCAAACACCTCAGAACCTCTCCTCCAAACACCTCAGAACCTCTCCTCCAAACACCTCAGAACCTCTCCTCCAAACACCTCAGAACCTCTCCTCCAAACACCTCAGAACCTCTCCTCCAAACACCTCAGAACCTCTCCTCCAAACACCTCAGAACCTCTCCTCCAAACACCTCAGAAAATCTCCTCCAAACACCTCAGAACAACCCCGCCAAAGACCTCAGAACAAGCCCCCCAAACAACTCAGAACAAGCCCTACGAACAACTCGGAACCTCTCCTCCAAACACATCAGAACCTCTCCTCCAAAAACCTCAGAACCTCTCCTCCAAACACCTCAGAACCTCTCCTCCAAACACCTCAGAACCTCTCCTCCAAACACCTCAGAACCTCTCCTCCAAACACCTCAGAACCTCTCCTCCAAACACCTCAGAACGTCTCCTCCAAACACCTCAGAACGTCTCCTCCAAACACCTCAGAACCTCTCCTCCAAACACCTCAGAACCTCTCCTCCAAACACTTCAGAAACTCTCCTCCAAACACCTCAGAAACTCTCCTCCAAACACCTCAGAACAAGTCCTCCAAACACCTCAGAACAAGTCCACCACTGACCGAGCAAGTCCTCCAGTCACAGAACAAATCCACCAATCACAGAACAAGTCCTACAACCACTGAAAAATATCTCTACTCACAGTTGAAGTTCTCCAGGCATAGGACAAATTCTCCAATCTAAGACCAATTTCACCTGTAAGAGAACAAGCCCTCCAAACACCTCAGAACCTCTCCTCCAAACACCTCAGAACCTCTCCTCCAAACACCTCAGAACCTCACCTCGAAACACCTCAGAACCTCTCCTCCAAACACCCAAGAACCGCACCTCCAAACACCTCAGAACCTCTCCTCCAAACACCTCAGAACAAGCCCTCCAAACATCTCAGAACAAGCCCTGCAAACACCTCAGAACAAGCCCTCCAAACACCTCAAAACAAGCCCTCCAAACACCTCAGAACCTCTCCTCCAAACACCTCAGAACCTCTCCTCCAAACACCTCAGAACCTCTCCTCCAAACACCTCAGAACCTCTCCTCCAAACACCTCAGAACCTCTCCTCCAAACACCTCAGAACCTCTCCTCCAAACACCTCAGAACCTCTCCTCCAAACACCTCAGAACCTCTCCTCCAAACACCTCAGAACCTCTCCTCCAAACACCTCAGAACCTCTCCTCCAAACACCTCAGAACCTCTCCTCCAAACACCTCAGAACCTCTCCTCCAAACACCTCAGAACCTCTCCTCCAAACACCTCAGAACCTCTCCTCCAAACACCTCAGTACCTCTCCTCCAAACACCTCAGAACCTCTCCTCCAAACACCTCAGAACCTCACCTCCAAACACCTCAGAACCTCACCTCCAAACACCTCAGAACCTCACCTCCAAACACCTCAGAACCTCTCCTCCAAACACCTCAGAACCTCTCCTCCAAACACCTCAGAACCTCTCCTCCAAACACCTCAGAACCTCTCCTCCAAACACCTCAGAACCTCTCCTCCAAACACCTCAGAACCTCTCCTCCAAACACCTCAGAACAAGCTCTCCAAACCCCTCAGAACAAGCCCTCCAAACCCCTCAGAACTATCCCTCCAAGCACCTCAGAACTATCCCTCCAAACACCTCAGAACCTCTCCTCAAAAACACCTCAGAACCTCTCCTCCAAACACCTCAGAACCTCTCCTCCAAACACCTCAGAACCTCTCCTCCAAACACCTCAGAAACTCTCCTCCAAACACGTCAGAACAAGCCCTCCAAACACCTCAGAACAAGCCCTCCAAACACCTCAGAACAAGTCCTCCAAACACCTCAGAACCTCTCCTCCAAACACCTCAGAACCTCTCCTCCAAACACCTCAGAACCTCTCCTCCAAACACCTCAGAACCTCTCCTCCAAACACCTCAGAAACTCTCCTCCAAACACCTCAGAACAAGCCCTCCAAACATCTCAGAACAAGCCCTGCAAACACCTCAGAACAAGCCCTCCAAACGCCTCAGAACAAGCCCCCCAAACACCTCAGAACCTCACCTCCAAATACCTCAGAACCTCTCCTCCAAACACCTCAGAACAAGCCCTGCAAACCCCTCAGAACAAGCCCTCCAAACACCTCAGAACAAGCCCTCCAAACACCTCAGAACAAGTCCCCCAAACACCTCAGAACCTCTCCTCCAAACACCTCAGAACGTCTCCTCCAAACACCTCAGAACCTCTCCTCCAAACACCTCAGAAACTCTCCCCCAAACACCTCAGAACCTCTCCTCCAAACACCTCAGAAACTCTCCTCCAAACACCTCAGAACAAGCCCCCCAAACACCTCAGAACAAGTCCTCCAAACACCTCAGAACAAGACCACCACTGACCGAGCAAGTCCTCCAGTCACAGAACAAATCTACCAATCACAGAACAAGTCCTACAAAAACTGAAAAATATCTCTACTCACAGTTGAAGTTCTCCAGGCATAGGACAAATTCTCCAATCTAAGACCAATTTCACCTGTATTAGAACAAGCCCTCCAAACACCTCAGAACCTCTCCTCCAAACACCTCAGAACCTCTCCTCCAAACACCTCAGAACCTCTCCTCCAAACACCTCAGAACCTCTCCTCCAAACACCTCAGAACCTCTCCTCCAAACACCTCAGAACAAGCCCACCAAACACCTCAGAACCTCTCCTCCAAACACCTCAGAACCGCTCCTCCTAACACCTCAGAAACTCTCCTCCAAATACCTCAGAAACCCTCCTCCAAACAACTCAGAAGAAGCCCTCCAAACCCCGCAGAACAAGCCCTCCAAACACCTCAGAACAATCCCTCCAAACACCTCAGAACTATCCCTCCAAACACCTCAGAACCTCTCCTCCAAACACCTCAGAACCTCTCCTCCAAACACCTCAGAACAAGCCCTCCAAACACCTCAGAACAAGCCCTCCAAACACCTCAGAACAAGCCCTCCAAACACCTCAGAACCTCTCCTCCAAACACCTCAGAACCTCTCCTCCAAACACCTCAGAACCTCTCCTGCAAACACCTCAGAACCTCACCTCCAAACACCTCAGAACCTCACCTCCAAACACCTCAGAACCTCTCCTCCAAACACCTCAGAACCTCTCCTCCAAACACCTCAGAACCTCACCTCCAAACACCTCAGAACCTCTCCTCCAAACACCTCAGAACCTCTCCTCCAAACTCCTCAGAACCTCTCCTCCAAACACCTCAGAACCTCTCCAACAAACACCTCAGAACAAGCCCTCCAAACCCCTCAGAACAAGCCCTCCAAACACCTCAGAACCTCTCCTCCAAACACCTCAGAACAAGCCCTCCAAACACCTGAGAACCTCTCCTCCTAACACCTCAGAAACTCTCCTCCAAACACCTCAGAAACTCTCCTCCAAACACCTCAGAAACTCTCCTCCAAACACCTCAGAAACTCTCCTCCAAACACCTCAGAAACACTCCTCCAAACACCTCAGAAACTCTCCTACAAACACCTCAGAATCTCTCCTACAGACACCTCAGAAACTCTCCTCCAAACACCTCAGAACAAGACCTCCAAACACCTCAGAACAAGACCTCCAAACACCTCAGAACCTCTCCTCCAAACACCTCAGAACCTCTCCTCCAAACACCTCTGAACAAGCCCTCCAAACACCTCAGAACCTCTCCTCCAAACACCTCAGAAGAAGCCCAGCAAACACCTCAGAACCTCTCCTCCAAACACCTCAGAACCTCTCCACCGAACACCTCAGAACCTCTCCTCCAAACACCTCAGAACCTCTCCTCCAAACACCTCAGAACCTCTCCTCCAAACACCTCAGAACCTCTCCTCCAAACACCTCAGAACCTCTCCTCCAAACACCTCAGAACCTCTCCTCCAAACACCACAGAACAAGCCCAGAAAACACCTCAGAACCTCTCCACCAAACACCTCAGAACCTCTCCACCAAACACCTCAGAACCTCTCCACCAAACACCTCAGAACCTCTCCACCAAACACCTCAGAACCTCTCCACCAAACACCTCAGTACCTCTCCACCAAACACCTCAGAACCTCTCCTCCAAACACCTCAGAACCTCTCCTCCAAACACCTCAGAACAAGCCCTCCAAACACCTCAGAACAATTCCACCAATGCCCGAACAAGTCCTCCTGTCACAGAACAAACCCACCAATCACAGAACAAGTCCTACAACCACTTAAAAATATCTCTACTCGCAGTTGAAGATCTCCAGGCACAGGACAAATTCTCCAATCTAAGACCAATTTCACCTGTAAGAGAACAAGCCCTCCAAACACCTCAGAACAAGCCCTCCAAACACCTCAGAACCTCTCCTCCAAGCAACTTAGAACAACATCTCCAAACACCTCAGAACCTCTCCTCCAAACACCTCAGAACCTCTCCTCCAAACACCTCAGAACCTCTCCTCCAAACACCTCTGAACCTCTCCCCCAAACACCTCAGAACCTCTCCTCCAAACACCTCAAAACCACTCCTCCAAACACCTCAGAACCTCTCCTCCAAACACCTCAGAACCTCTCCTCGAAACAACTCAGAACCTCTCCTCCAAACACCTCAGAACCTCTCCTCCAAACACCTCAGAACCTCTCCTCCAAACACCTCAGAACCTCTCCTCCAAACACCTCAGAACCTCTCCTCCAAACACCTCTGAACAAGCCGTCCAAACACCTCAGAACCTCTCCTCCAAACACCTCAGAACAAGCCCTCCAGACACCTCAGAACCTCTCCTCCAAACACCTCAGAAGAAGCCCAGCAAACACCTCAGAACCTCTCCTCCAAACACCTCTGAACCTCTCCACCGAACACCTCAGAACCTCTCCTCCAAACACCTCAGAACCTCTCCTCCAAACACCTCAGAACAAGCCCAGCAAACACCTCAGAACCTCTCCTCCAAACACCTCAGAACCTCTCCTCCAAACACCTCAGAACCTCTCCTCCAAACACCTCAGAACCTCTCCTCCAAACACCTCAGAACCTCTCCTCCAAGCAACTTAGAACAACATCTCCAAACACCTCAGAACCTCTCCTCCAAACACCTCAGAACCTCTCCTCCAAACACCTCAGAACCTCTCCTCCAAACACCTCAGAACCTCTCCTCCAAACACCTCAGAACCTCTCCTCCAAACACCTCAGAACCTCTCCTTCAAACACCTCAGAACCTCTCCTCCAAACACCTCTGAACAAGCCCTCCAAACACCTCAGAACCTCTCCTCCAAACACGTCAGAACAAGCCCTCCAGACACCTCAGAACCTCTCCTCCAAACACCTCAGAAGAAGCCCAGCAAACACCTCAGAACCTCTCCTCCAAACACCTCAGAACCTCTCCTCCAAACACCTCAGAACCTCTCCTCCAAACACCTCAGAACCTCTCCTCCAAACACCTCAGAACCTCTCCTCCAAACACCTCAGAAACTCTCCTCCAAACACCTCAGAACAAGCCCTCCAAACACCTCAGAAAAAACCCTCCAAACACCTCAGAACAAGCCCTCCAAACAACTCAGAACAAGTCCACCAATGCCCAAACAATTCCTCCAGTGACAGAACAAATCCACCAATCACAGAACAAGTCCTACAACCACTGAAAAATATCTCTACTCACAGTTGAAGTTCTCCAGGCATAGGACAAATTCTCCAATCTAAGACCAATTTCACCTGTAAGAGAACAAGCCCTCCAAACACCTCAGAACCTCACCTCCAAATACCTCAGAACCTCTCCTCCAAACACCTCAGAACCTCTCCTCCAAACACCTCAGAACCTCTCCTCCAAATACCTCAGAACAAGCTCCACAAACCCCTCAGAACAAGCCCTCCAAATCCCTCAGAACAAGCCCTCCAAACACCTCAGAACAAGCTCTCCAAACCCCTCAGAACAAGCCCTCCAAACACCTCAGAACAAGCCCTCCAAACACCTCAGAACCTCTCCTCCAAACACCTCAGAACCTCTCCTCCAAACACCTCAGAACCTCTCCTCCAAACCCCTCAGAACAAGCCCTCCAAACACCTCAGAACAAGCCCTCCAAACACCTCAGAACAAGCCCTCCAAACACCTCAGAACATCTCCTCCAAACACCTCAGAACCTCTCCTCCAAACCCCTCAGAACAAGCCCTCCAAACACCTCAGAACAAGCCCTCCAAACACCTCAGAACAAGTCCTCCAAACACCTCAGAACCTCTCCTCCAAACACCTCAGAACCTCTCCTCCAAACACCTCAGAACCTCTCCTCCAAACACCTCAGAACCTCTCCCCCAAACACCTCAGAACCTCTCCTCCTAACACCTCAGAACCTCTCCTCCAAACACCTCAGAAACTCTCCTCCAAACACCTCAGAACAAGCCCTCCAAACACCTCAGAAGAAGTCCTCCAAACACCTCAGAACAAGTCCACCACTGACCGAGCAAGTCCTCCAGTCACAGAACAAATCCACCAATCACAGAACAAGTCCTACAACCACTGAAAAATATCTCTACTCACAGTTGAAGTTCTCCAGGCATAGGACAAATTCTCCAATCTAAGACCAATTTCACCTGTAAGAGAACAAGCCCTCCAAACACCTCAGAACCTCTCCTCCAAACACCTCAGATCCTCACCTCGAAACACCTCAGAACCTCTCCTCCAAACACCCCAGAACCTCACCTCCAAACACCTCAGATCCTCTCCTTCAAACACCTCAGAACAAGCCCTCCAAACATCTCAGAACAAGCCCTGCAAACACCTCAGAACAAGCCCACCAAACACCTCAGAACCTCACCTCCAAATACCTCAGAACCTCTCCTCCAAACACCTCAGAACCTCTCCTCCAAACACCTCAGAACCTCTCCTCCAAACACCTCAGAACGTCTCCTCCAAACACCTCAGAACCTCTCCTCCAAACACCTCAGAACCTCTCCTCCAAACACCTCAGAACCTCTCCTCCAAACACCTCAGAACCTCTCCTCCAAACACCTCAGAAACTCTTCTCCAAACACCTCAGAACAAGTCCTCCAAACACCTCAGAACAAGTCCACCACTGACCGAGCAAGTCCTCCAGTCACAGAAGAAATCCACCAATCACAGAACAAGTCCTACAACCACTGAAAAATATCTCTACTCACAGGTGAAGTTCTCCAGGCATAGGACAAATTCTCCAATCTAAGACCAATTTCACCTGTATTAGAACAAGCCCTCCAAACACCTCAGAACCTCTCCTCCAAACACCTCAGAACCTCTCCTCCAAACACCTCAGAACCTCTCCTCCAAACACCTCAGAACCTCTCCTCCAAACACCTCAGAACAAGCCCTCCAAACACCTCAGAACCTCTCCTCCAAACACCTCAGAACCTCTCCTCCAAACACCTCAGAACCTCTCCTCCAAACAGATCAGAACCTCACCTCGAAACACCTCAGAACCTCTCCTCCAAACACCTCAGAACCTCTCCTCCAAACACCTCAGAACCTCTCCTCCAAACACGTCAGGACAAGCCCTCCAAACACCTCAGAACAAGCCCTCCAAACACCTCAGAACCTCTCCTCCTAACACCTCAGAACCTCTCCACCAAACACCTCAGAACCTCTCCACCAAACACCTCAGAACCTCTCCACCAAACACCTCAGAACAAGCCCTCCAAACACCTCAGAACAAGCCCTCCAAACACCTCAGAACAAGCCCTCCAAACACCTCAGAACAAGCCCACCAAAAACCTCAGAACTAGTCCACCAATGCCCGAACGAGTCCTCCTGTCACAGAACAAACCCACCAATCACAGAACAAGTCCTACAACCACTGAATAATGTCTCTACTCACAGTTGAAGATCTCCAGGCACAGGACAAATTCTCGAATCTAAGACCAATTTCACCTGTAAGAGAACAAGCCCTCCAAACACCTCAGAACAAGCCTTCCAAACACCTCAGATCAAGCCCTCCAAACACCTCAGAACAAGCCCTCCAAACACCTCAGAACAAGCCCTCCGAACACCTCAGAACCTCTCCTCCAAACACCTCAGAACCTCTCCTCCAAACACCTCAGAACCTCTCCTCCAAACACCTCAGAACCTCTCCTCCAAACACCTCAGAACCTCTCCTCCAAACACCTCAGAACAAGCTCTCCAAACCCCTCAGAACAAGCTCTCCAAACCCCTCAGAACAAGCCCTCCAAACCCCTCAGAACAAGCCCTCCAAACACCTCAGAACCTCTCCTATAAACACCTCAGAACCTCTCCTCCAAACACCTCAGAACCTCACCTCCAAATACCTCAGAACCTCTCCTCCAAACACCTCAGAACCTCTCCTCCAAACACCTCAGAACCTCTCCTCCAAATACCTCAGAACAAGCTCCACAAACCCCTCAGAACAAGCCCTCCAAATCCCTCAGAACAAGCCCTCCAAACACCTCAGAACAAGCTCTCCAAACCCCTCAGAACAAGCCCTCCAAACACCTCAGAACAAGCCCTCCAAACACCTCAGAACAAGCCCTCCAAACACCTCAGAACCTCTCCTCCAAACACCTCAGAACGTCTCCTCCAAACACCTCAGAACCTCTCCTCCAAACACCTCAGAACCTCTCCTCCTAACACCTCAGAACCTCTCCTCCAAACACCTCAGAAACTCTCCTCCAAACACCTCAGAAACTCTCCTCCAAACACCTCAGAACAAGTCCTCCAAACACCTCAGAACAAGTCCACCACTGACCGAGCAAGTCCTCCAGTCACAGAACAAATCCACCAATCACAGAACAAGTCCTACAACCACTGAAAAATATCTCTACTCACAGTTGAAGTTCTCCAGGCATAGGACAAATTCTCCAATCTAAGACCAATTTCACCTGTAAGAGAACAAGCCCTCCAAACACCTCAGAACCTCTCCTCCAAACACCTCAGAACCTCTCCTCCAAACACCTCAGAACCTCACCTCGAAACACCTCAGAACCTCTCCTCCAAACACCCCAGAACCTCACCTCCAAACACCTCAGATCCTCTCCTCCAAACACCTCAGAACAAGCCCTCCAAACATCTCAGAACAAGCCCTGCAAACACCTCAGAACAAGCCCTCCAAACACCTCAAAACAAGCCCACCAAACACCTCAGAACCTCACCTCCAAATACCTCAGAACCTCTCCTCCAAACACCTCAGAACCTCTCCTCCAAACACCTCAGAACCTCTCCTCCAAACACCTCAGAACAAGCTCTCCAAACCCCTCAGAACAAGCCCTCCAAACACCTCAGAACAAGCTCTCCATACCCCTCAGAACAAGCCCTCCAAACACCTCAGAACAAGCCCTCCAAACACCTCAGAACAAGTCCTCCAAACACCTCAGAACCTCTCCTCCAAACACCTCAGAACCTCTCCTCCAAACACCTCAGAACCTCTCCTCCAAACACCTCAGAACCTCTCCTCCAAACACCTCAGAACCTCTCCTCCAAACACCTCAGAACCTCTCCTCCAAACACCTCAGAACCTCTCCTCCAAACACCTCAGAACCTCTCCTCCAAACACCTCAGAACAAGCCCTCCAAACACCTCAGAACCTCTCCTCCAAACACCTCAGAACCTCTCCTCCAGACAGATCAGAACCTCACCTCGAAACACCTCAGAACCTCTCCTCCAAACACCTCAGAACCTCTCCTCCAAACACCTCAGAACCTCTCCTCCAAACACCTCAGTACCTCTCCTCCAAACACCTCAGAACCTCTCCTCCAAACACCTCAGAACCTCTCCTCCAAACACCTCAGAACCTCACCTCCAAACACCTCAGAACCTCTCCTCCAAACACCTCAGAACCTCTCCTCCAAACACCTCAGAACCTCTCCTCCAAACACCTCAGAACCTCTCCTCCAAACACCTCAGAACAAGCTCTCCAAACCCCTCAGAACAAGCTCTCCAAACCCCTCAGAACAAGCCCTCCAAACCCCTCAGAACAAGCCCTCCAAACACCTCAGAACCTCTCCTCCAAACACCTCAGAAACTCTCCTCCAAACACCTCAGAACAAGCCCTCCAAACACCTCAGAACAAGCCCTCCAAACACCTCAGAACCTCTCCTCCAAACACCTCAGAACCTCTCCTCCAAACACCTCAGAACCTCTCCTCCAAACACCTCAGAACCTCTCCTCCAAACACCTCAGAAACTCTCCTCCAAATACCTCAGAAACCCTCCTCCAAACAACTCAGAAGAAGCCCTCCAAACCCCGCAGAACAAGCCCACCAAACACCTCAGAACAAGCCCTCCAAACACCTCAGGACAAGCCCTCCAAACACCTCAGAACAAGCCCTCCAAACACCTCAGGACAAGCCCTCCAAACCCCTCAGAACAATCCCTCCAAACACCTCAGAACTATCCCTCCAAACACCTCAGAACCTCTCCTCCAAACACCTCAGAACCTCTCCTCCAAACACCTCAGAACAAGCCCTCCAAACACCTCAGAACAAGCCCTCCAAACACCTCAGAACAAGCCCTCCAAACACCTCAGAACCTCTCCTCCAAACACCTCAGAACCTCTCCTGCAAACACCTCAGAACCTCTCCTGCAAACACCTCAGAACCTCACCTCCAAACACCTCAGAACCTCACCTCCAAACACCTCAGAACCTCTCCTCCAAACACCTCAGAACCTCTCCTCCAAACACCTCAGAACCTCACCTCCAAACACCTCAGACCCTCTCCTCCAAACACCTCAGAACCTCTCCTCCAAACACCTCAGAACCTCTCCTCCAAACTCCTCAGGACCTCTCCTCCAAACACCTCAGAACCTCTCCTCCAAACCCCTCAGAACAAGCTCTCCATACCCCTCAGAACAATCCCACCAAACACCTCAGAACTATCCCTCCAAACACCTCAGAACCTCTCCTACAAACACCTCAGAACCTCTCCTCCAAACACCTCAGAAACTCTCCTCCAAACACCTCAGAACCTCCCCTCCAAACACCTCAGAACCTCTCCTCCAAACACCTCAGAACAAGCCCTCCAAACCCCTCAGAACAAGCCCTCCAAACACCTCAGAACCTCTCCTCCAAACACCTCAGAACCTCTCCTCCAAACACCTCAGAACAAGCCCTCCAAACACCTCAGAACCTCTCCTCCAAACACCTCAGAACAAGCCCAGAAAACACCTCAGAACCTCTCCACCAAACACCTCAGAACCTCTCCACCAAACACCTCAGAACCTCTCCACCAAAGACCTCAGAACCTCTCCACCAAAGACCTCAGAACCTCTCCACCAAAGACCTCAGAACCTCTCCACCAAAGACCTCAGAACCTCTCCACCAAACACCTCAGAACCTCTCCTCCAAACACCTCAGAACAAGCCCTCCAAACACCTCAGAACAAGCCCTCCAAACACGTCAGAACAAGCCCTCCAAACAACTAAGAACAAGCCCTCCAAACAACTCAGAACAATTCCACCAATGCCCGAACAAGTCCTCCTGTCACCGAACAAACCCACCAATCACAGAACAAGTCCAACAAACCACTGAAAATATCTCTCCTCACAGTTGAAGATCTCCAGGCATAGGACAAATTCTCCAATCTAAGACCAATTTCACCTGTAAGAGAACAAGCCCTCCAAACACCTCAGAACCTCTCCTCCAAACACCTCAGAACCTCTCCTCCAAACACCTCAGAACCTCTCCTCCAAACACCTCAGAACCTCTCCTCCAAACACCTCAGAACCTCTCCTCCAAACACCTCAGAACCTCTCCTCCAAACACCTCAGAACCTCTCCTCCAAACACCTCAGAACAAGCCCTCCAAACACCTCAGAACAAGCTCTCCAAACCCCTCAGAACAAGCTCTCCAAACCCCTCAGAACAAGCCCTCCAAACCCCTCAGAACAAGCCCTCCAAACACCTCAGAACCTCTCCTCCAAACACCTCAGAAACTCTCCTCCAAACACCACAGAAGAAGCCCTCCAAACACCTCAGAACAAGCCCTCCAAACACCTCAGAACAAGCCTTCCAAACACCTCAGAACAAGCCCTCCAAACACCTCAGAACAAGCCCTCCAAACACCTCAGAACCTCTCCTCCAAACACATCAGAACCTCTCCTCCAAAAACCTCAGAACAAGCCCTCCAAACACCTCAGAACAAACCCTCCAAACACCTCAGAACCTCTCCACCAAACACCTCAGAACCTCTCCTCCAAACACCTCAGAACCTCTCCTCCAAACACCTCAGAACCTCTCCTCCAAACACCTCAGAACCTCTCCTCCAAACGCCTCAGAACCTCTCCTCCAAACGCCTCAGAACCTCTCCTCCAAACACCTCAGAACCTCTCCTCCAAAGACCTCAGAAACTCTCCTCCAAACACGTGAGAACAAGCCCTCCAAACACCTCAGAACAAACCCTCCAGACACCTCAGAACCTCTCCTCCAAACACCTCAGAAGAAGCCCAGCAAACACCTCAGAACCTCTCCTCCAAACACCTCAGAACCTCTCCACCGAACACCTCAGAACCTCTCCTCCAAACACCTCAGAACCTCTCCTCCAAACACCTCAGCACCTCTCCTCCAAACGCCTCAGAACAAGCCCTCCAGACACCTCAGAACCTCTCCTCCAAACACTTCAGAACAAGAACAGCAAACACCTCAGAACCTCTCCTCCAAACACCTCAGAACCTCTCCACCGAACGCCTCAGAACCTCTCCTCCAAACACCTCAGAACCTCTCCTCCAAACACCTCAGAACCTCTCCTCCAAACACCTCAGAACCTCTCCTCCAAACGCCCCAGAACCTCTCCTCCAAACACCTCAGAACCTCTCCTCCAAACACCTCAGAACCTCTCCTCCAAACACCTCAGAACAAGCCCTCCAAACACCTCAGAACAAACCCTCCAAACACCTCAGAACAAGCCCTCCAAACAACTCAGAACAAGCCCTCCAAACACCTCAGAACAAGCCCCCCAAACAACTCAGAATAAGCCCTACAAACAACTCGGAACCTCTCCTCCAAAAACATCAGAACCTCTCCTCCAAAAACCTCAGAACAAGCCCTCCAAACACCACAGAACAAACCCTCCAAACACCTCAGAACGTCTCCACCAAACACCTCTGAACCTCTCCTCCAAACACCTCTGAACCTCTCCTCCAAACACCTCAGAACCTCTCCTCCAAACACCTCAGAACAAGTCCTCCAAACACCTCAGAACAAGCCCTCCAAACACCTCAGAACAAGCCCTCCAAACACCTCAGAACAAGCCCTCCAAACACCTCAGAACAAGTCCACCACTGACCGACAAAGTCCTCCAGTCACAGAACAAATCCACCAATCACAGAACAAGTCCTACAACCACTGAAAAATATCTCTACTCACAGTTGAAGTTCTCCAGGCATAGGACAAATTCTCCAATCTAAGACCAATTTCACCTGTAAGAGAACAAGCCCTCCAAACACCTCAGAACCTCTCCTCCAAACACCTCAGAACCTCTCCTCCAAACACCTCAGAACCTCTCCTCCAAACACCTCAGAACCTCTCCTCCAAACACCTCAGAACCTCTCCTCCAAACACCTCAGAACCTCTCCTCCAAACACCTCAGAACCTCTCCTCCAAACACCTCAGAACAAGCCCTCCAAACACCTCAGAACAAGCCCTCCAAGCACCTCAGAACTATCCCTCCAAACACCTCAGAACCTCTCCTCCGAACACCTCAGAACCTCTCCTCCAAACACCTCAGAACCTCTCCTCCAAACACCTCAGAACCTCTCCTCCAAACACCTCAGAACCTCTCCTCCAAACACCTCAGAACCTCTCCTCCAAACACCTCAGAAACTCTCCTCCAAACACCTCAGAACCTCTCCTCCAAACACCTCAGAACAAGCCCTCCAAACACCTCAGAACAAGCCCTCCAAACACCTCAGAACCTCTCCTCCTAACACCTCAGAAACTCTCCTCCAAACACCTCAGAAACTCTCCTCCAGACACCTCAGAAACTCTCCTCCAAACACCTCAGAACAAGACCTCCAAACACCTCAGAACAAGACCTCCAAACACCTCAGAACCTCTCCTCCAAACACCTCAGAACCTCTCCTCCAAACACCTCAGAACCTCTCCGCCAAACACCTCAGAACAAGCCCTCCAAACACCTCAGAACAATCCCTCCAAGCACCTCAGAACTATCCCTCCAAACACCTCAGA
Organism: Ara ararauna; assembly: GCA_028858755.1. Lineage (NCBI taxonomy): Eukaryota > Metazoa > Chordata > Aves > Psittaciformes > Psittacidae > Ara > Ara ararauna. The sequence goes on from CM054378.1 coordinate 1,219,120, forward strand.
ACCTCTCCTCCGAACACCTCAGAACCTCTCCTCCACACACCTCAGAACCTCTCCTCCAAACACCTCAGAACCTCTCCTCCAAACACCTCAGAAACTCTCCTCCAAATACCTCAGAACAAGCCCTCCAAACACCTCAGAAGATCTCCTCCAAACACCTCAGAACCTCTCCTCCTAACACCTCAGAAACTCTCCTCCAAACACCTCAGAAACTCTCCTCCAGACACCTCAGAAACTCTCCTCCAAACACCTCTGAACAAGACCTCCAAACACCTCAGAACAAGACCTCCAAACACCTCGGAACAAGCCCTCCAAACACCTCAGAACAAGCCCTCCAAACACCTCAGAACAAGCCCTTCAAACACCTCAGAACCTCTCCTCCAAACACCTCAGAACCTCTCCTCCAAACACCTCAGAACCTCTCCTCCAAACGCCTCAGAACCTCTCCTCCACACACCTCAGAACAAGCTCTGCAAACGCCTCAGAACCTCTCCTCCAAACACCTCAGAACCTCTTCTCCAAACACCTCAGAACCTCTCCTCCAAACACCTCAGAACCTCTCCTCCAAACACCTCAGAACCTCTCCACCAAACACCTCAGAACCTCTCCTCCAAACACCTCAGAACCTCTCCTCCAAACACCTCAGAACCTCACCTCCAAACACCTCAGAACCTCTCCTCCAAACACCTCAGAACCTCACCTCCAAACACCTCAGAACCTCTCCTCCAAACACCTCAGAACCTCTCCTCCAAACACCTCAGAACAAGCCCTCCAAACACCTCAGAACAAGTCCTCCAAACACCTCAGAACAAGTCCTCCAAACACCTCAGAACAAGTCCACCACTGACCGAGCAAGTCCTCCAGTCACAGAACAAATCCACCAATCACAGAACAAGTCCTACAACCACTGAAAAATATCTCTACTCACAGTTGAAGTTCTCCAGGCATAGGACAAATTCTCCAATCTAAGACCAATTTCACCTGTAAGAGAACAAGCCCTCCAAACACCTCAGAACCTCTCCTCCAAACACCTCAGAACCTCTCCTCCAAACACCTCAGAACCTCTCCTCCAAACACCTCAGAACCTCTCCTCCAAACACCTCAGAACAAGCCCTCCAAACACCTCAGAACCTCTCCTCCAAACACCTCAGAAGAAGCCCAGCAAACACCTCAGAACCTCTCCTCCAAACACCTCAGAACCTCTCCACCGAACACCTCAGAACCTCTCCTCCAAACACCTCAGAACCTCTCCTCCAAACACCTCAGAACCTCTCCTCCAAACACCTCAGAACCTCTCCTCCAAACACCTCAGAACCTCTCCTCCAAACACCTCAGAACCTCTCCTCCAAGCACCACAGAACAAGCCCAGAAAACACCTCAGAACCTCTCCACCAAACACCTCAGAACCTCTCCCCCAAACACCTCAGAACCTCTCCTCCAAACACCTCAGAACCTCTCCACCAAACACCTCTGAACCTCTCCACCAAACACCTGAGAACCTCTCCACCAAACACCTCAGTACCTCTCCTCCAAACACCTCAGAACCTCTCCTCCAAACACCTCAGAACCTCTCCTCCAAACACCTCAGATCAAGCCCTCCAAACACCTCAGAACAATTCCACCAATGCCCGAACAAGTCCTCCTGTCACAGAACAAACCCACCAAACACAGAACAAGTCCTACAACCACTTAAAAATATCTCTACTCACAGTTGAAGATCTCCAGGCACAGGACAAATTCTCCAATCTAAGACCAATTTCACCTGTAAGAGAAGAAGCCCTCCAAACACCTCAGAACCTCTCCTCCAAACACCTCAGAACCTCTCCTCCAAACACCTCAGAACCTCTCCTCCAAACACCTCAGAACCTCTCCTCCAAACACCTCAGAACCTCTCCTCCAAACACCTCAGAACCTCTCCTCCAAACACCTCAGAACCTCTCCTCCAGACACCTCAGAACCTCTCCTCCAAACTCCTCAGAACAAGCCCAGCAAACACCTCAGAACCTCTCCTCCAAACACCTCAGAACCTCTCCTCCAAACACCTCAGAACCTCTCCTCCAAACACCTCAGAACCTCTCCTCCAAACACCTCAGAACCTCTCCTCCAAACACCTCAGAACCTCTCCTCCAAACACCTCAGAACCTCTCCCCCAAACACCTCAGAACCACTCCCCCAAACACCTCAGAACCTCTCCTCCAAACACCTCAGAACCTCTCCTCCAAACACCTCAGAACCTCTCCTCCAAACACCTCAGAACCTCTCCTCCAAACACCTCAGAACCTCTCCTCCAAACACCTCAGAACCTCTCCTCCAAACATCTCAGAACAATCCCTCCAGACACCTCAGAACCTCTCCTCCAAACACCTCAGAAGAAGACCAGCAAACACCTCAGAACCTCTCCTCCAAACACCTCAGAACCTCTCCACCGAACACCTCAGAACCTCTCCTCCAAACACCTCAGAACAAGCCCAGCAAACACCTCAGAACCTCTCCTCCAAACACCTCAGAACCTCTCCACCGAACACCTCAGAACCTCTCCTCCAAACACCTCAGAACCTCTCCTCCAAACACCTCAGAACCTCTCCTCCAAACACCTCAGAACCTCTCCTCCAAACACCTCAGAACCTCTCCTCCAAGCAACTTAGAACAACATCTCCAAACACCTCAGAACCTCTCCTCCAAACACCTCAGAACCTCTCCTCCAAACACCTCAGAACCTCTCCTCCAAACACCTCAGAACCTCTCCTCCAAACACCTCAGAACCTCTCCTCCAAACACCTCAGAACCTCTCCTTCAAACACCTCAGAACCTCTCCTCCAGACACCTCAGAACCTCTCCTCCAAACACCTCAGAAGAAGCCCAGCAAACACCTCAGAACCTCTCCTCCAAACACCTCAGAACCTCTCCACCGAACACCTCAGAACCTCTCCTCCAAACACCTCAGAACCTCTCCTCCAAACACCTCAGAACCTCTCCTCCAAACGCCTCAGAACAAGCCCTCCAGACACCTCAGAACCTCTCCTCCAAACACTTCAGAACAAGCCCAGCAAACAACTCAGAACCTCTCCTCCAAACACCTCAGAACCTCTCCACCGAACACCTCAGAACCTCTCCTCCAAACACCTCAGAACCTCTCCTCCAAACACCTCAGAACCTCTCCTCCAAACACCTCAGAACCTCTCCTCCAAGCACCACAGAACAAGCCCAGAAAACACCTCAGAACCTCTCCACCAAACACCTCAGAACCTCTCCCCCAAACACCTCAGAACCTCTCCACCAAACACCTCAGAACCTCAACACCAAACACCTCAGAACCTCTCCACCAAACACCTCAGAACCTCTCCACCAAACACCTCAGAACCTCTCCACCAAACACCTCAGCACCTCTCCTCCAAACACCTCAGAACCTCTCCTCCAAACACCTCAGAACCTCTCCTCCAAACACCTCAGAACAAGCCCTCCAAACACCTCAGAACAATTCCACCAATGCCCGAACAAGTCCTCCTGTCACAGAACAAACCCACCAATCACAGAACAAGTCCTACAACCACTTAAAAATATCTCTACTCACAGTTGAAGATCTCCAGGCACAGGACAAATTCTCCAATCTAAGACCAATTTCACCTGTAAGAGAAGAAGCCCTCCAAACACCTCAGAACCTCTCCTCCAAACATCTCAGAACCTCTCCTCCAAACACCTCAGAACCTCTCCTCCAAACACCTCAGAACCTCTCCTCCAAACACCTCAGAACCTCTCCCCCAAACACCTCAGAACCTCTCCTCCAAACACCTCAGAACCTCTCCTCCAGACACCTCAGAACCTCTCCTCCAAACTCCTCAGAACAAGCCCAGCAAACACCTCAGAACCTCTCCTCCAAACACCTCAGAACCTCTCCTCCAAACACCTCAGAACCTCTCCTCCAAACACCTCAGAACCTCTCCTCCAAACACCTCAGAACCTCTCCTCCAAACACCTCAGAACCTCTCCCCCAAACACCTCAGAACCACTCCTCCAAACACCTCAGAACCTCTCCTCCAAACACCTCAGAACCTCTCCTCCAAACACCTCAGAACCTCTCCTCCAAACACCTCAGAACCTCTCCTCCAAACACCTCAGAACCTCTCCTCCAAACACCTCAGAACCTCTCCTCCAAACACCTCTGTACAAGCCCTCCAAACACCTCAGAACCTCTCCTCCAAACATCTCAGAACAATCCCTCCAGACACCTCAGAACCTCTCCTCCAAACACCTCAGAAGAAGCCCAGCAAACACCTCAGAACCTCTCCTCCAAACACCTCAGAACCTCTCCACCGAACACCTCAGAACCTCTCCTCCAAACACCTCAGAACAAGCCCAGCAAACACCTCAGAACCTCTCCTCCAAACACCTCAGAACCTCTCCACCGAACACCTCAGAACCTCTCCTCCAAACACCTCAGAACCTCTCCTCCAAACACCTCAGAACCTCTCCTCCAGACACCTCAGAACCTCTCCTCCAAACACCTCAGAACCTCTCCTCCAAGCAACTTAGAACAACATCTCCAAACACCTCAGAACCTCTCCTCCAAACACCTCAGAACCTCTCCTCCAAACACCTCAGAACCTCTCCTCCAAACACCTCAGAACCTCTCCTCCAAACACCTCAGAACCTCTCCTCCAAACACCTCAGAACCTCTCCTTCAAACACCTCAGAACCTCTCCTTCAAACACCTCAGAACCTCTCCTCCAAACACCTCAGAACAAGCCCTCCAGACACCTCAGAACCTCTCCTCCAAACACCTCAGAAGAAGCCCAGCAAACACCTCAGAACCTCTCCTCCAAACACCTCAGAACCTCTCCACCGAACACCTCAGAACCTCTCCTCCAAACACCTCAGAACCTCTCCTCCAAACACCTCAGAACCTCTCCTCCAAACGCCTCAGAACAAGCCCTCCAGACACCTCAGAACCTCTCCTCCAAACACTTCAGAACAAGCCCAGCAAACAACTCAGAACCTCTCCTCCAAACACCTCAGAACCTCTCCACCGAACACCTCAGAACCTCTCCTCCAAACACCTCAGAACCTCTCCTCCAAACACCTCAGAACCTCTCCTCCAAACACCTCAGAACCTCTCCTCCAAGCAACTTAGAACAACATCTCCAAACACCTCAGAACCTCTCCTCCAAACACCTCAGAACCTCTCCTCCAAACACCTCAGAACCTCTCCTCCAAACACCTCAGAACCTCTCCTCCAAACACCTCAGAACCTCTCCTCCAAACACCTCAGAACCTCTCCTCCAAGCAACTTAGAACAACATCTCCAAACACCTCAGAACCTCTCCTCCAAACACCTCTGAACCTCTCCTCCAAACACCTCAGAACCTCTCCACCAAACACCTCAGAACCTCTCCTCCAAACACCTCAGAACCTCTCCTCCAAACACCTCAGAACCTCTCCTCCAAACACCTCAGAACCTCTCCTCCAAACACCTCAGAACCTCTCCTCCAAACACCTCAGAAACTCTCCTCCAAACACCTCAGAACAAGCCCTCCAAACACCTCAGAACAAACCCTCCAAACACCTCAGAACAAGCCCTCCAAACAACTCAGAACAAGCCCTCCAAACAACTCAGAACAAGTCCACCAATGCCCAAACAATTCCTCCAGTCACAGAACAAATCCACCAATCACAGAACAAGTCCTACAACCACTGAAAAATATCTCTACTCACAGTTGAAGTTCTCCAGGCATAGGACAAATTCTCCAATCTAAGGCCAATTTCACCTGTAAGAGAACAAGCCCTCCAAACACCTCAGAACCTCACCTCCAAATACCTCAGAACCTCTCCTCCAAACACCTCAGAACCTCTCCTCCAAACACCTCAGAACCTCTCCTCCAAATACCTCAGAACAAGCTCCACAAACCCCTCAGAACCTCTCCTCCAAACACCTCAGAACCTCTCCTCCAAACACCTCAGAACCTCTCCTCCAAACACCTCAGAACCTCTCCTCCAAACACCTCAGAACCTGTCCTCCAAACACCTCAGAACCTCTCCTCCACACACCTCAGAACCTCTCCTCCAAACACCTCAGAACAAGCCCTCCAAACACCTCAGAACAAGCCCTCCAAACACCTCAGAACAAGCCCTCCAAACACCTCAGAACAAGCCCTCCAAACACCTCAGAACCTCTCCTCCAAGCACCTCAGAACAAGCCCTCCAAACACCTCAGAACCTCTCCTCCAAACACCTCAGAACCTCTCCTCCAAACACCTCAGAACAAGCCCTCCAAACACCTCAGAACAAGCCCTCCAAACACCTCAGAACAAGCCCTCCAAACAACTCAGAACAAGTCCACCAATGCCCGAAAAAGTCCTCCAGTCACAGAACAAATATACCAATCACAGAACAAGTCCTACAACCACTGAATAATGTCTCTACTCACAGTTGAAGATCTCCAGGCACAGGACAAATTCTCGAATCTAAGACCAATTTCACCTGTAAGAGAACAAGCCCTCCAAACACCTCAGAACCTCTCCTCCAAACACCTCAGAACAAGTCCTCCAAACACCTCAGAAGAAGCCCTCCAAACACCTCACAACCTCTCCTCCACACACCTCAGAACCTCTCCTCCACACACCTCAGAACCTCTCCTCCACACACCTCAGAACCTCTCCTCCAAACACCTCAGAACCTCTCCTCCAAACACCTCAGAACCTCTCCTCCAAACACCTCAGAACAAGCCCTCCAAACACCTCAGAACAAGCCCTCCAAACACCTCACAACAAGCCCTCCAAACACCTCAGAACAAGCCCTCCAAACACCTCAGAATAAGCCCAGAAAACACCTCAGAATCTCTCCTCCAAACACCTCAGAACCTCTCCACCAAACACCTCAGAACCTCTCCTCCAAACACCTCAGAACCTCTCCTCCAAACACCTCAGAACCTCACCTCCAAACACCTCAGAACCTCTCCTCCAAACACCTCAGAACCTCACCTCCAAACACCTCAGAACCTCTCCTCCAAACACCTCAGAACCTCTCCTCCAAACACCTCAGAACCTCTCCTCCAAGCACCTCAGAACCTCTCCTCCAAACACCTCAGAACCTCTCCTCCAAACACCTCAGAACAAGCCCTCCAAACACCTCAGAACAAGTCCTCCAAACACCTCAGAACAAGTCCACCACTGACCGAGCAAGTCCTCCAGTCACAGAACAAATCCACCAATCACAGAACAAGTCCTACAACCACTGAAAAATATCTCTACTCACCGTTGAAGTTCTCCAGGCATAGGACAAATTCTCCAATCTAAGACCAATTTCACCTCTAAGAGAACAAGCCCTCCAAACACCTCAGAACCTCTCCTCCAAACACCTCAGAACCTCTCCTCCAAACACCTCAGAACAAGTCCTCCAAACACCTCAGAACCTCTCCTCCAAACACCTCAGAACCTCCCCTCCAAACACCTCAGAACCTCCCCTCCAAACACCTCAGAACCTCCCCTCCAAACACCTCAGAACAAGCCCTCCAAACACCTCAGAAAAAGCCCACCAAACACCTCAGAACAAGTCCTCCAAACACCTCAGAACCTCTCCTCCAAACAGCTCAGAACCTCTCCTCCAAACACCTCAGAACCTCTCCTCCAAACACCTCAGAACCTCTCCTCCAAACACCTCAGAACCTCTCCTCCAAACACCTCAGAACCTCTCCTCCAAACACCTCTGAACCTCTCCTCCAAACACCTCTGAACCTCTCCTCCAAACACCTCAGAACCTCTCCTCCAAACACCTCAGAACCTCTCCTCCAAACACCTCAGAACCTCTCCTCCAAACAACACAGAACCTCTGCTCCAAACAACACAGAACCTCTCCTCCAAACAACACAGAACCTCTCCTCCAAACAACACAGAACCTCTCCTCCAAACAACACAGAACCTCTCCTCCAAACAACACAGAACCTCTCCTCCAAACACCTCAGAAGAAGCCCTCCAAACACCTCAGAACAAATCCACCAATCACAGAACAAGTCCTACAACCAATGAAAAATGTCTCTACTCACAGTTGAAGATCTCCAGGCACAGGAGAAATTCTCCAATCTAAGACCAATTTCACCTGTAAGAGAAGAAGCCCTCCAAACACCTCAGAACCTCTCCTCCAAACACCTCAGAACCTCTCCTCCAAACACCTCAGAACCTCTCCTCCAAACACCTCAGAACCTCTCCTCCAAACACCTCAGAACCTCTCCACCAAACACCTCAGAACCTCTCCTCCAAACACCTCAGAACCACTCCTCCAAACACCTCAGAACCTCTGCTCCAAACACCTCAGAACCTCTCCTCCAAACTCCTCAGAACCTCTCCTCCAAACACCTCAGAACCTCTCCTCCAAACACCTCAGAACCTCTCCTCCAAACACCTCAGAACCTCTCCTCCAAACACCTCAGAACCTCTCCTCCAAACACCTCAGAACAAGCTCTGCAAACACCTGAGAACCTCTCCTCCAAACACCTCAGAACGTCTCCTCCAAACACCTCAGAACAAGCCCTCCAAACACCTAAGAAAAAAGCCCTCCAAACACCTCAGAACAAGCCCTCCAAACAACTCAGAACAAGTCCACCAATGCCCAAACAAGTCCTCCTGTCACAGAACAAACCCACCAATCACAGAACAAGTCCTACAACCACTGAAAAATATCTCTACTCACAGTTGAAGATCTACAGGCACAGGACAAATTCTCCAATCTAAGACCAATTTCACCTGTAAGAGAACAAGCCCTCCAAACACCTCAGAACCACTCCTCCAAACACCTCAGAACCTCTCCTCCAAACACCTCAGAACCTCTCCTCCAAACACCTCAGAACCTCTCCTCCAAACACCTCAGAACCTCTCCTCCAAACACCTCAGAACCTCTCCTCCAAACACCTCAGAACCTCTCCTCCAACCACCTCAGAACCTCTCCTCCAACCACCTCAGAACCTCTCCTCCAAACACCTCAGAACAAGCCCTCCAAACACCTCAGAACAAGCCCAGCAAACACCTCAGAACAATCCCTCCAAACACCTCAGAACCTCTCCACCAAACACCTCTAAACCTCTCCTCCAAACACCTCTGAACCTCTCCTCCAAACACCTCTGAACCTCTCCTCCAAACACCTCTGAACCTCTCCTCCAAACACCTCTGAACCTCTCCTCCAAACACCTCTGAACCTCTCCTCCAAACACCTCTGAACCTCTCCTCCAAACACCTCTGAACCTCTCCTCCAAACACCTCTGAACCTCTCCTCCAAACACCTCTGAACCTCTCCTCCAAACACCTCTGAACCTCTCCTCCAAACACCTCTGAACCTCTCCTCCAAACATCTCTGAACCTCTCCTCCAAACACCTCTGAACCTCTCCTCCAAACACCTCTGAACCTCTCCTCCAAACACCTCTGAACCTCTCCTCCAAACACCTCTGAACCTCTCCTCCAAACACCTCTGAACCTCTCCTCCAAACACCTCTGAACCTCTCCTCCAAACACCTCTGAACCTCTCCTCCAAACACCTCTGAACCTCTCCTCCAAACACCTCAGAACAAGCCCTCCAAACACCTCAGAACAAGCCCTCCAAACACCTCAGAATAAGCCCTACAAACCCCTCAGAACCTCTCCTCCAAACACCTCAGAACAAGCACTCCAAACACCTCAGAACCTCTCCTCCAAACACCTCAGAACCTCTCCTGCAAACACCTCAGAACCTCTCCTCCAAACACCTCAGAACCTCTCCTCCAAACACCTCAGAACCTCTCCTCCAAACACCTCAGAACCTCTCCTCCAAACACCTCAGAACCTCTCCTCCAAACACCTCAGAACCTCTCCTCCAAACACCTCAGAACAAGCCCTCCAAACACCTCAGAACAAGCCCTCCAAACACCTCAGAACAAGCCCTCCAAACACCTCAGAACAAGCCCTCCAAACACCTCAGAACAAGCCCTCCAAACACCTCAGAACCTCTCCACCAAACACCTCAGAACCTCTCCACCAAAGACCTTAGAACCTCTCCACCAAACTCCTCAGAACCTCTCCTCCAAACACCTCAGAACCTCTCCACCAAAGACCTTAGAACCTCTCCACCAAACTCCTCAGAACCTCTCCTCCAAACACCTCAGAACCTCTCCACCAAAGACCTTAGAACCTCTCCACCAAACTCCTCAGAACCTCTCCTCCAAACACCTCAGAACCTCTCCTCCAAACACCTCAGAACCTCTCCACCAAAGACCTTAGAACCTCTCCACCAAACTCCTCAGAACCTCTCCTCCAAACACCTCAGAACCTCTCCACCAAAGACCTTAGAACCTCTCCACCAAACTCCTCAGAACCTCTCCTCCAAACACCTCAGAACAAGCCCTCCAAACACCTCAGAACAAGCCCTCCAAACACCTCAGAACAAGCCCTCCAAACAACTCAGAACAAGTCCACCAATGCCCGAAAAATTCCTCCAGTCACAGAACAAATCCACCAATCACAGAACAAGTCCTACAACCCCTGAATAATGTCTCTACTCACAGTTGAAGATCTCCAGGCACAGGACAAATTCTTGAATCTAAGACCAATTTCACCTGTAAGAGAACAAGCCCTCCAAACACCTCAGAACCTCTCCTCCAAACACCTCAGAACAAGTCCTCCAAACACCTCAGAAGAAGCCCTCCAAACACCTCACAACCTCTCCTCCACACACCTCAGAACCTCTCCTCCACACACCTCAGAACCTCTCCTCCACACACCTCAGAACCTCTCCTCCACACACCTCAGAACCTCTCCTCCACACACCTCAGAACCTCTCCTCCACACACCTCAGAACCTCTCCTCCAAACACCTCAGAACCTCTCGTCCAAACACCTCAGAACCTCTCCTCCAAACACCTCAGAACAAGCCCTCCAAACACCTCAGAACAAGCCCTCCAAACACCTCAGAATAAGCCCAGAAAACACCTCAGAATCTCTCCTCCAAACACCTCAGAACCTCTCCACCAAACACCTCAGAACCTCACCTCCAAACACCTCAGAACCTCACCTCCAAACACCTCAGAACCTCTCCTCCAAACACCTCAGAACCTCACCTCCAAACACCTCAGAACCTCTCCTCCAAACACCTCAGAACCTCTCCTCCAAACACCTCAGAACCTCTCCTCCAAACACCTCAGAACCTCTCCTCCAAACACCTCAGAACCTCTCCTCCAAACACCTCAGAACAAGCCCTCCAAACACCTCAGAACAAGTCCACCACTGACCGAGCAAGTCCTCCAGTCACAGAACAAATCCACCAATCACAGAACAAGTCCTACAACCACTGAAAAATATCTCTACACACAGTTGAAGTTCTCCAGGCATAGGACAAAATCTCCAATCTAAGACCAATTTCACCTCTAAGAGAACAAGCCCTCCAAACACCTCAGAACCTTTCCTCCAAACACCTCAGAACCTCTCCTCCAAACACCTCAGAACCTCTCCTCCAAACACCTCAGAACCTCTCCTCCAAACACCTCAGAACAAGCCCTCCAAACACCTCAGAACAAGCCCTCCAAACACCTCAGAACGTCTCCTCCAAACACCTCAGAACCTCTCCTCCAAACACCTCAGAACCTCTCCTCCTAACACCTCAGAACCTCTCCTCCAAACACCTCAGAACAAGTCCTCCAAACACCTCAGAACAAGCCCTCCAAACACCTTAGAACCTCTCCTCCAAACACCTCAGAACCTCTCCTCCAAACACCTCAGAACCTCTCCTCCAAACACCTCAGAACCTCTCCTCCAAACACCTCAGAACCTCTCCTCCAAACACCTCAGAAACTCTCCTCCAAACACCTCAGAAACTCTCCTCCAAACACCTCAGAAACTCTCCTCCAAACACCACAGAACCTCTCCTCCAAACACCTCGGAACCTCTCCTCCAAACACCTCAGAACAAGCCCTCCAAACACCTCAGAACAAGCCCTCCAAACACCTCAGAACCTCTCCTCCAAGCACCTCAGAACAAGCCCTCCAAACACCTCAGAACCTCTCCTCCAAGCACCTCAGAACAAGCCCTCCAAACACCTCAGAACCTCTCCTCCAAACACCTCAGAACCTCTCCTCCAAACCCCTCAGAACCTCTCCTCCAAACACCTCAGAACCTCTCCTCCAAACACCTCAGAACAAGCCCTCCAAACACCTCAGAACAAGCCCTCCAAACAACTCAGAACAAGTCCACCAATGCCCGAAAAAGTCCTCCAGTCACAGAACAAATCCACCAATCACAGAACAAGTCCTACTACCACTCAATAATGTCTCTACTCACAGTTGAAGATCTCCAGGCACAGGACAAATTCTCGAATCTAAGACCAATTTCACCTGTAAGAGAACAAGCCCTCCAAACACCTCAGAACCTCTCCTCCAAACACCTCAGAACCTCTCCTCCAAACACCTCAGAACCTCTCCTCCAAACACCTCAGAACCTCTCCTCCTAACACCTCAGAACCTCTCCTCCAAACACCTCAGAACCTCTCCTCCAAACACCTCAGAACCTCTCCTCCAAACACCTCAGAACAAGCCCTCCAAACACCTCAGAACGTCTCCTCCAAACACCTCAGAACCTCTCCGCCAAACACCTCAGAACCTCTCCTCCAAACACCTCAGAACCTCTCCTCCAAACACCTCAGAACAAGCCCTCCAAACACCTCAGAACAAGCCCTCCAAACACCTCAGAACGTCTCCTCCAAACACCTCAGAACCTCTCCTCCAAACACCTCAGAACCTCTCCGCCAAACACCTCAGAACCTCTCCTCCAAACACCTCAGAACAAGTCCTCCAAACACCTCAGAACCTCTCCTCCAAACACCTCAGAACCTCCCCTCCAAACACCTCAGAACCTCCCCTCCAAACACCTCAGAACCTCCCCTCCAAACACCTCAGAACAAGCCCTCCAAACACCTCAGAAAAAGCCCACCAAACACCTCAGAACAAGTCCTCCAAACACCTCAGAACCTCTCCTCCAAACAGCTCAGAACCTCTCCTCCAAACACCTCAGAACCTCTCCTCCAAACACCTCAGAACCTCTCCTCCAAACACCTCAGAACCTCTCCTCCAAACACCTCAGAACCTCTCCTCCAAACACCTCTGAACCTCTCCTCCAAACACCTCTGAACCTCTCCTCCAAACACCTCAGAACCTCTCCTCCAAACACCTCAGAACCTCTCCTCCAAACACCTCAGAACCTCTCCTCCAAACACCTCAGAACCTCTCCTCCAAACAACACAGAACCTCTGCTCCAAACAACACAGAACCTCTCCTCCAAACAACACAGAACCTCTCCTCCAAACAACACAGAACCTCTCCTCCAAACAACACAGAACCTCTCCTCCAAACAACACAGAACCTCTCCTCCAAACACCTCAGAAGAAGCCCTCCAAACACCTCAGAACAAATCCACCAATCACAGAACAAGTCCTACAACCAATGAAAAATGTCTCTACTCACAGTTGAAGATCTCCAGGCACAGGAGAAATTCTCCAATCTAAGACCAATTTCACCTGTAAGAGAAGAAGCCCTCCAAACACCTCAGAACCTCTCCTCCAAACACCTCAGAACCTCTCCTCCAAACACCTCAGAACCTCTCCTCCAAACACCTCAGAACCTCTCCTCCAAACACCTCAGAACCTCTCCACCAAACACCTCAGAACCTCTCCTCCAAACACCTCAGAACCACTCCTCCAAACACCTCAGAACCTCTGCTCCAAACACCTCAGAACCTCTCCTCCAAACTCCTCAGAACCTCTCCTCCAAACACCTCAGAACCTCTCCTCCAAACACCTCAGAACCTCTCCTCCAAACACCTCAGAACCTCTCCTCCAAACACCTCAGAACCTCTCCTCCAAACACCTCAGAACCTCTCCTCCAAACACCTCAGAACAAGCTCTGCAAACACCTGAGAACCTCTCCTCCAAACACCTCAGAACGTCTCCTCCAAACACCTCAGAACAAGCCCTCCAAACACCTAAGAAAAAAGCCCTCCAAACACCTCAGAACAAGCCCTCCAAACAACTCAGAACAAGTCCACCAATGCCCAAACAAGTCCTCCTGTCACAGAACAAACCCACCAATCACAGAACAAGTCCTACAACCACTGAAAAATATCTCTACTCACAGTTGAAGATCTACAGGCACAGGACAAATTCTCCAATCTAAGACCAATTTCACCTGTAAGAGAACAAGCCCTCCAAACACCTCAGAACCACTCCTCCAAACACCTCAGAACCTCTCCTCCAAACACCTCAGAACCTCTCCTCCAAACACCTCAGAACCTCTCCTCCAAACACCTCAGAACCTCTCCTCCAAACACCTCAGAACCTCTCCTCCAACCACCTCCGAACCTCTCCTCCAACCACCTCAGAACCTCTCCTCCAAACACCTCAGAACAAGCCCTCCAAACACCTCAGAACAAGCCCAGCAAACACCTCAGAGCAATCCCTCCAAACACCTCAGAACCTCTCCACCAAACACCTCTAAACCTCTCCTCCAAACACCTCTGAACCTCTCCTCCAAACACCTCTGAACCTCTCCTCCAAACACCTCTGAACCTCTCCTCCAAACACCTCTGAACCTCTCCTCCAAACACCTCTGAACCTCTCCTCCAAACACCTCTGAACCTCTCCTCCAAACACCTCTGAACCTCTCCTCCAAACACCTCTGAACCTCTCCTCCAAACACCTCTGAACCTCTCCTCCAAACACCTCTGAACCTCTCCTCCAAACATCTCTGAACCTCTCCTCCAAACACCTCTGAACCTCTCCTCCAAACACCTCTGAACCTCTCCTCCAAACACCTCTGAACCTCTCCTCCAAACACCTCTGAACCTCTCCTCCAAACACCTCTGAACCTCTCCTCCAAACACCTCTGAACCTCTCCTCCAAACACCTCAGAACAAGCCCTCCAAACACCTCAGAACAAGCCCTCCAAACACCTCAGAATAAGCCCTACAAACCCCTCAGAACCTCTCCTCCAAACACCTCAGAACAAGCACTCCAAACACCTCAGAACCTCTCCTCCAAACACCTCAGAACCTCTCCTGCAAACACCTCAGAACCTCTCCTCCAAACACCTCAGAACCTCTCCTCCAAACACCTCAGAACCTCTCCTCCAAACACCTCAGAACCTCTCCTCCAAACACCTCAGAACCTCTCCTCCAAACACCTCAGAACCTCTCCTCCAAACACCTCAGAACAAGCCCTCCAAACACCTCAGAACAAGCCCTCCAAACACCTCAGAACAAGCCCTCCAAACACCTCAGAACAAGCCCTCCAAACACCTCAGAACCTCTTTTCCAAGCACCTCAGAACCTCTCCACCAAACACCTCAGAACCTCTCCACCAAAGACCTTAGAACCTCTCCACCAAACTCCTCAGAACCTCTCCTCCAAACACCTCAGAACCTCTCCACCAAAGACCTTAGAACCTCTCCACCAAACTCCTCAGAACCTCTCCTCCAAACACCTCAGAACCTCTCCACCAAAGACCTTAGAACCTCTCCACCAAACTCCTCAGAACCTCTCCTCCAAACACCTCAGAACCTCTCCTCCAAACACCTCAGAACCTCTCCACCAAAGACCTTAGAACCTCTCCACCAAACTCCTCAGAACCTCTCCTCCAAACACCTCAGAACCTCTCCACCAAAGACCTTAGAACCTCTCCACCAAACTCCTCAGAACCTCTCCTCCAAACACCTCAGAACAAGCCCTCCAAACACCTCAGAACAAGCCCTCCAAACAACTCAGAACAAGTCCACCAATGCCCGAAAAATTCCTCCAGTCACAGAACAAATCCACCAATCACAGAACAAGTCCTACAACCCCTGAATAATGTCTCTACTCACAGTTGAAGATCTCCAGGCACAGGACAAATTCTTGAATCTAAGACCAATTTCACCTGTAAGAGAACAAGCCCTCCAAACACCTCAGAACCTCTCCTCCAAACACCTCAGAACAAGTCCTCCAAACACCTCAGAAGAAGCCCTCCAAACACCTCACAACCTCTCCTCCACACACCTCAGAACCTCTCCTCCACACACCTCAGAACCTCTCCTCCACACACCTCAGAACCTCTCCTCCACACACCTCAGAACCTCTCCTCCACACACCTCAGAACCTCTCCTCCACACACCTCAGAACCTCTCCTCCAAACACCTCAGAACCTCTCCTCCAAACACCTCAGAACCTCTCGTCCAAACACCTCAGAACCTCTCCTCCAAACACCTCAGAACAAGCCCTCCAAACACCTCAGAACAAGCCCTCCAAACACCTCAGAATAAGCCCAGAAAACACCTCAGAATCTCTCCTCCAAACACCTCAGAACCTCTCCACCAAACACCTCAGAACCTCACCTCCAAACACCTCAGAACCTCACCTCCAAACACCTCAGAACCTCTCCTCCAAACACCTCAGAACCTCACCTCCAAACACCTCAGAACCTCTCCTCCAAACACCTCAGAACCTCTCCTCCAAACACCTCAGAACCTCTCCTCCAAACACCTCAGAACCTCTCCTCCAAACACCTCAGAACCTCTCCTCCAAACACCTCAGAACAAGCCCTCCAAACACCTCAGAACAAGTCCACCACTGACCGAGCAAGTCCTCCAGTCACAGAACAAATCCACCAATCACAGAACAAGTCCTACAACCACTGAAAAATATCTCTACACACAGTTGAAGTTCTCCAGGCATAGGACAAAATCTCCAATCTAAGACCAATTTCACCTCTAAGAGAACAAGCCCTCCAAACACCTCAGAACCTTTCCTCCAAACACCTCAGAACCTCTCCTCCAAACACCTCAGAACCTCTCCTCCAAACACCTCAGAACCTCTCCTCCAAACACCTCAGAACCTCTCCTCCAAACACCTCAGAACAAGCCCTCCAAACACCTCAGAACAAGCCATCCAAACACCTCAGAACGTCTCCTCCAAACACCTCAGAACCTCTCCTCCAAACACCTCAGAACCTCTCCTCCTAACACCTCAGAACCTCTCCTCCAAACACCTCAGAACAAGTCCTCCAAACACCTCAGAACAAGTCCTCCAAACACCTTAGAACCTCTCCTCCAAACACCTCAGAACCTCTCCTCCAAACACCTCAGAACCTCTCCTCCAAACACCTCAGAACCTCTCCTCCAAACACCTCAGAACCTCTCCTCCAAACACCTCAGAAACTCTCCTCCAAACACCTCAGAAACTCTCCTCCAAACACCTCAGAAACTCTCCTCCAAACACCACAGAACCTCTCCTCCAAACACCTCGGAACCTCTCCTCCAAACACCTCAGAACAAGCCCTCCAAACACCTCAGAACAAGCCCTCCAAACACCTCAGAACCTCTCCTCCAAGCACCTCAGAACAAGCCCTCCAAACACCTCAGAACCTCTCCTCCAAGCACCTCAGAACAAGCCCTCCAAACACCTCAGAACCTCTCCTCCAAACACCTCAGAACCTCTCCTCCAAACCCCTCAGAACCTCTCCTCCAAACACCTCAGAACAAGCCCTCCAAACACCTCAGAACAAGCCCTCCAAACAACTCAGAACAAGTCCACCAATGCCCGAAAAAGTCCTCCAGTCACAGAACAAATCCACCAATCACAGAACAAGTCCTACAACCACTCAATAATGTCTCTACTCACAGTTGAAGATCTCCAGGCACAGGACAAATTCTCGAATCTAAGACCAATTTCACCTGTAAGAGAACAAGCCCTCCAAACACCTCAGAACCTCTCCTCCAAACACCTCAGAACCTCTCCTCCAAACACCTCAGAACCTCTCCTCCAAACACCTCAGAACCTCTCCTCCTAACACCTCAGAACCTCTCCTCCAAACACCTCAGAACCTCTCCTCCAAACACCTCAGAACGTCTCCTCCAAACACCTCAGAACAAGCCCTCCAAACACCTCAGAACAAGCCCTCCAAACACCTCAGAACCTCTCCGCCAAACACCTCAGAACCTCTCCTCCAAACACCTCAGAACCTCTCCTCCAAACACCTCAGAACCTCTCCTCCAAACACCTCAGAACAAGCCCTCCAAACACCTCAGAACAAGCCCTCCAAACACCTCAGAACGTCTCCTCCAAACACCTCAGAACGTCTCCTCCAAACACCTCAGAACGTCTCCTCCAAACACCTCAGAACCTCTCCGCCAAACACCTCAGAACCTCTCCTCCAAACACCTCAGAACCTCTCCTCCAAACACCTCAGAACCTCTCCTCCAAACACCTCTGAACCTCTCCTCCAAACACCTCTGAACCTCTCCTCCAAACACCTCTGAACCTCTCCTCCAAACACCTCTGAACCTCTCCTCCAAACAACACAGAACCTCTCCTCCAAACAACACAGAACCTCTCCTCCAAACAACACAGAACCTCTCCTCCAAACAACACAGAACCTCTCCTCCAAACAACACAGAACCTCCCCTCCAAACACCTCAGAACAAGCCCTCCAAACACCTCAGAAAAAGCCCACCAAACACCTCAGAACAAGTCCTCCAAACACCTCAGAACCTCTCCTCCAAACAGCTCAGAACCTCTCCTCCAAACACCTCAGAACCTCTCCTCCAAACACCTCAGAACCTCTCCTCCAAACACCTCAGAACCTCTCCTCCAAACACCTCTGAACCTCTCCTCCAAACACCTCTGAACCTCTCCACCAAACGCCTCTGAACCTCTCCTCCAAACACCTCAGAACCTCTCCTCCAAACACCTCAGAACCTCTCCTCCAAACACCTCAGAACCTCTCCTCCAAACAACACAGAACCTCTGCTCCAAACAACACAGAACCTCTCCTCCAAACAACACAGAACCTCTCCTCCAAACAACACAGAACCTCTCCTCCAAACAACACAGAACCTCTCCTCCAAACAACACAGAACCTCTCCTCCAAACACCTCAGAAGAAGCCCTCCAAACACCTCAGAACAAATCCACCAATCACAGAACAAGTCCTACAACCAATGAAAAATGTCTCTACTCACAGTTGAAGATCTCCAGGCACAGGAGAAATTCTCCAATCTAAGACCAATTTCACCTGTAAGAGAAGAAGCCCTCCAAACACCTCAGAACCTCTCCTCCAAACACCTCAGAACCTCTCCTCCAAACACCTCAGAACCTCTCCTCCAAACACCTCAGAACCTCTCCACCAAACACCTCAGAACCTCTCCTCCAAACACCTCAGAACCACTCCTCCAAACACCTCAGAACCTCTGCTCCAAACACCTCAGAACCTCTCCTCCAAACTCCTCAGAACCTCTCCTCCAAACACCTCAGAACCTCTCCTCCAAACACCTCAGAACCTCTCCTCCAAACACCTCAGAACCTCTCCTCCAAACACCTCAGAACCTCTCCTCCAAACACCTCAGAACCTCTCCTCCAAACACCTCAGAACAAGCTCTGCAAACACCTGAGAACCTCTCCTCCAAACACCTCAGAACGTCTCCTCCAAACACCTCAGAACAAGCCCTCCAAACACCTAAGAAAAAAGCCCTCCAAACACCTCAGAACAAGCCCTCCAAACAACTCAGAACAAGTCCACCAATGCCCAAACAAGTCCTCCTGTCACAGAACAAACCCACCAATCACAGAACAAGTCCTACAACCACTGAAAAATATCTCTACTCACAGTTGAAGATCTACAGGCACAGGACAAATTCTCCAATCTAAGACCAATTTCACCTGTAAGAGAACAAGCCCTCCAAACACCTCAGAACCACTCCTCCAAACACCTCAGAACCTCTCCTCCAAACACCTCAGAACCTCTCCTCCAAACACCTCAGAACCTCTCCTCCAAACACCTCAGAACCTCTCCTCCAAACACCTCAGAACAAGTCCTCCAAACACCTCAGAACAAGTCCTCCAAACACCTCAGAACAAGCCCTCCAAACACCTTTAGAACAAGCCCTCCAAACGCCTCACAACCTCTCCTCCACACACCTCAGAACCTCTCCTCCACACACCTCAGAACCTCTCCTCCAAACACCTCAGAACCTCTCCTCCAAACACCTCAGAACAAGCCTCCAAACACCTCAGAATAAGCCCAGAAAACACCTCAGAATCTCTCCTCCAAACACCTCAGAACCTCTCCACCAAACACCTCAGAACCTCTCCACCAAACACCTCAGAACCTCTCCACCAAACACCTCAGTACCTCTCCTCCAAACACCTCAGAACATCTCCTCCAAACACCTCAGAACATCTCCTCCAAACACCTCAGAACAAGCCCTCCAAACACCTCAGAACCTCTCCTCCAAACACCTCAGAACCTCTCCTCCAAACACCTCAGAACCTCTCCTCCAAACACCTCAGAACAAGCCCTCCAAACCCGAGAACAAGCCCTCCAAACACCTCAGAACAAGCCTTCCAAACACCTCAGATCAAGCCCTCCAAACACCTCAGAACATGCCCTCCAAACACCTCAGAACATGCCCTCCAAACACCTCAGAACAAGCCCTCCAAACACCTCAGAACCTCTCCTCCAAACACCTCAGAACCTCTCCTCCAAACACCTCAGAACCTCTCCTCCAAACACCTCAGAACCTCTCCTCCAAACACCTCAGAACCTCTCCTCCAAACACCTCAGAACCTCTCCTCCAAACACCTCAGAACAAGTCCACCAATGACCAAACAAGTCCTCCAGTCACAGAACAAATCCACCAATCGCAGAACAAGTCCTACAACCGCTGAAAAATATCTCTACTCACAGTTGAAGTTCTACAGGCGCAGGACAAATTCTCCAATCTAAGACCAATTTCTCCTGTAAGAGAACAAGCCCTCCAAACACCACAGAACCTCTCCTCCAAACACCTCAGAACCTCTCCTCCTAACACCTCAGAACCTCTCCTCCTAACACCTCAGAACCTCTCCTCCAAACACCTCAGAAACTCTCCTCCAAACACCACAGAAGAAGCCCTCCAAACACCTCAGAACAAGCCCTCCAAACACCTCAGAACAAGGCTTCCAAACACCTCAGAACAAGCCCTCCAAACACCTCAGAACAAGCCCTCCAAACACCTCAGAACCTCTCCTCCAAACACATCAGAACCTCTCCTCCAAAAACCTCAGAACAAGCCCTCCAAACACCTCAGAACAAACCCTCCAAACACCTCAG
This sequence comes from Ara ararauna, assembly GCA_028858755.1. Classification (NCBI taxonomy): domain Eukaryota; kingdom Metazoa; phylum Chordata; class Aves; order Psittaciformes; family Psittacidae; genus Ara; species Ara ararauna. The sequence goes on from CM054378.1 coordinate 1,240,233, forward strand.
AACAACCCCTCCAAACACCTCAGAACCTCTCCTCCAAACACCTCAGAATCTCTCCTCCAAACACCTCAGAACCTCTCCTCCAAACGCCTCAGAACCTCTCCTCGAAACACCTCAGAACCTCTCCTCCAAAGACCTCAGAAACTCTCCTCCAAACACGTGAGAACAAGCCCTCCAAACACCTCAGAACAAACCCTCCAGACACCTCAGAACCTCTCCTCCAAACACCTCAGAAGAAGCCCAGCAAACACCTCAGAACCTCTCCTCCAAACACCTCAGAACCTCTCCACCGAACACCTCAGAACCTCTCCTCCAAACACCTCAGAACCTCTCCTCCAAACACCTCAGCACCTCTCCTCCAAACGCCTCAGAACAAGCCCTCCAGACACCTCAGAACCTCTCCTCCAAACACCTCAGAACCTCTCCTCCAAACACCTCAGAACCTCTCCTCCAAACACCTCAGAACCTCTCCTCCAAACACCTCAGAAACTCTCCTCCAAATACCTCAGAACAAGCCCTCCAAACACCTCAGAAGATCTCCTCCAAACACGTCAGAACCTCTCCTCCTAACACCTCAGAAACTCTCCTCCAGACACCTCAGAAACTCTCCTCCAAGCACCTCTGAACAAGACCTCCAAACACCTCGGAACAAGACCTCCAAACACCTCGGAACAAGCCCTCCAAACACCTCGGAACAAGCCCTCCAAACACCTCAGAACCTCTCCTCCAAACACCTCAGAACCTCTCCTCCAAACACCTCAGAACCTCTCCTCCAAACACCTCAGAACCTCTCCTCCACACACCTCAGAACAAGCTCTGCAAACGCCTCAGAACCTCTCCTCCAAACACCTCAGAACCTCTCCTCCAAACACCTCAGAACCTCTACTCCAAACACCTCAGAACAAGCCCTCCAAACACCTCAGAACCTCTCCTCCAAACACCTCAGAACCTCTCCACCAAACACCTCAGAACCTCTCCTCCACACACCTCAGAACCTCTCCACCAAACACCTCAGAACCTCTCCTCCAAACACCTCAGAACCTCTCCTCCAAACACCTCAGAACCTCTCCTCCAAACACCTCAGAACCTCTCCTCCAAACACCTCAGAACAAGCCCTCCAAACACCTCAGAACAAGCCCTCCAAACACCTCAGAACCTCTCCTCCTAACACCTCAGAAACTCTCCTCCAAACACCTCAGAAACTCTCCTCCAGACACCTCAGAAACTCTCCTCCAAACACCTCTGAACAAGACCTCCAAACACCTCAGAACAAGCCCTCCAAACAACTCAGAACAATCCCTCCAAGCACCTCAGAACAATCCCTCCAAGCACCTCAGATCTATCCCTCCAAACACCTCAGAACCTCTCCTCCAAACACCTCAGAACCTCTCCTCCAAACACCTCAGAACCTCTCCTCCAAACACCTCAGAATGTCTCCTCCAAACACCTCAGAACCTCTCCTCCAAACACCTCAGAACCTCTCCTCCAAACACCTCAGAACCTCTCCTCCAAACACCTCAGAACAAGCCCTCCAAACACCTCAGAACATCTCCTCCAAACACCTCAGAACCTCTCCTCCAAACACCTCAGAACAAGCCCTCCAAACACCTCAGAACAAGCCCTCCAAACACCTCAGAACAAGCCCTCCAAACACCTCAGAACAAGCCCTCCAAACACCTCAGAACAAGCCCTCCAAACACCTCAGAAACTCTCCTCCAAACACCTCGGAAACTCTCCTCCAGACACCTCAGAAACTCTCCTCCAAACACCTCTGAACAAGCCCTCCAAACACCTCAGAACAAGCCCTCCAAACACCTCAGAACAAGCCCTCCAAACACCTCAGAACAAGCCCTCCAAACACCTCAGAACCTCTCCTCCAAACACCTCAGAACCTCTCCTCCAAACACCTCAGAACCTCTCCTCCAAACACCTCAGAACCTCTCCTCCAAACACCTCAGAACCTCTCATCCACACACCTCAGAACGAGCTCTGCAAACACCTCAGAACCTCTCCTCCAAACACCTCAGAACCTCTCCACCAAACACCTCAGAACCTCTCCTCCAAACACCTCAGAACCTCTCCTCCAAACACCTCAGAACCTCTCCTCCAAACACCTCAGAACCTCTCCTCCAAACACCTCAGAACCTCTCCACCAAACACCTCAGAACCTCTCCTCCAAACACCTCAGAACCTCTCCTCCAAACACCTCAGAACCTCACCTCCAAACACCTCAGAACCTCTCCTCCAAACACCTCAGAACCTCACCTCCAAACACCTCAGAACCTCTCCTCCAAACACCTCAGAACCTCTCCTCCAAACACCTCAGAACCTCTCCTCCAAACACCTCAGAACCTCTCCTCCAAACACCTCAGAAACTCTCCTCCAGACACCTCAGAAACTCTCCTCCAAACACCTCTGAACAAGACCTCCAAACACCTCAGAACAAGCCCTCCAAACAACTCAGAACAATCCCTCCAAGCACCTCAGAACAATCCCTCCAAGCACCTCAGATCTATCCCTCCAAACACCTCAGAACCTCTCCTCCAAACACCTCAGAACCTCTCCTCCAAACACCTCAGAACCTCTCCTCCAAACACCTCAGAATGTCTCCTCCAAACACCTCAGAACCTCTCCTCCAAACACCTCAGAACCTCTCCTCCAAACACCTCAGAACAAGCCCTCCAAACACCTCAGAACATCTCCTCCAAACACCTCAGAACCTCTCCTCCAAACACCTCAGAACAAGCCCTCCAAACACCTCAGAACAAGCCCTCCAAACACCTCAGAACAAGCCCTCCAAACACCTCAGAACAAGCCCTCCAAACACCTCAGAAACTCTCCTCCAAACACCTCGGAAACTCTCCTCCAGACACCTCAGAAACTCTCCTCCAAACACCTCTGAACAAGCCCTCCAAACGCCTCAGAACAAGCCCTCCAAACACCTCAGAACAAGCCCTCCAAACACCTCAGAACAAGCCCTCCAAACACCTCAGAACCTCTCCTCCAAACACCTCAGAACCTCTCCTCCAAACACCTCAGAACCTCTCCTCCAAACACCTCAGAACCTCTCCTCCAAACACCTCAGAACCTCTCCTCCAAACACCTCAGAACCTCTCCTCCACACACCTCAGAACGAGCTCTGCAAACACCTCAGAACCTCTCCTCCAAACACCTCAGAACCTCTCCACCAAACACCTCAGAACCTCTCCTCCAAACACCTCAGAACCTCTCCTCCAAACACCTCAGAACCTCTCCTCCAAACACCTCAGAACCTCTCCTCCAAACACCTCAGAACCTCTCCACCAAACACCTCAGAACCTCTCCTCCAAACACCTCAGAACCTCTCCTCCAAACACCTCAGAACCTCACCTCCAAACACCTCAGAACCTCTCCTCCAAACACCTCAGAACCTCACCTCCAAACACCTCAGAACCTCTCCTCCAAACACCTCAGAACCTCTCCTCCAAACACCTCAGAACCTCTCCTCCAAACACCTCAGAACCTCTCCTCCAAACACCTCAGAACAAGCCCTCCAAACACCTCGGAACAAGTCCTCAAAACACCTCAGAACAAGTCCTACAAACACCTCAGAACAAGTCCTCCACTGACCGAGCAAGTCCTCCAGTCACAGAACAAATCCACCAATCACAGAACAAGTCCTACAACCACTGAAAAATATCTCTACTCACAGTTGAAGTTCTCCAGGCATAGGACAAATTCTCCAATCTAAGACCAATTTCACCTCTAAGAGAACAAGCCCTCCAAACACCTCAGAACCTCTCCTCCAAACACCTCTGAACCTCTCCTCCAAACACCTCTGAACCTCTCCTCCAAACACCTCTGAACCTCTCCTCCAAACACCTCAGAACCTCTCCTCCAAACACCTCTGAACCTCTCCTACAAACACCTCTGAACAAGTCCTCCAAACACCTCAGAACCTCTCCTCCAAACACCTCAGAACCTCCCCTCCAAACACCTCAGAACCTCACCTCCAAACACCTCAGAACCTCACCTCCAAACACCTCAGAACCTCACCTCCAAACACCTCAGAACCTCACCTCCAAACACCTCAGAACCTCACCTCCAAACACCTCAGAACCTCACCTCCAAACACCTCAGAACCTCTCCTCCAAACACCTCAGAACCTCTCCTCCAAACACCTCAGAACCTCTCCTCCAAACACCTCAGAACCTCTCCTCCAAACACCTCAGAACCTCTCCTCCAAACACCTCAGAACCTCTCCTCCAAACACCTCAGAACCTCACCTCCAAACACCTCAGAAGCTCACCTCCAAACACCTCAGAACCTCTCCTCCAAATACCTCAGAACCTCTCCTCCAAACACCTCAGAACCTCTCCTCCAAACACCTCAGAACCTCTCCTCCAAACCCCTCAGAACCTCTCCTCCAAACCCCTCAGAACAAGCTCTCAAAACCCCTCAGAACAAACCCTCCAAACCTCTCAGAACAAGTCCTCCAAACACCTCAGAACAATCCCTCCAAACACCTCAGAACTATCCCTCCAAACACCTCAGAACCTCTCCTCCAAACACCTCAGAACCTCTCCTCCAAACACCTCAGAACAAGCCCTCCAAACCCCTCAGAACAAGCCCTCCAAACACCTCAGAGCAAGCCCTCCAAACACCTCAGAACCTCTCCTCCTAACACCTCAGAAACTCTCCTCCAAACACCTCAGAAACTCTCCTCCAAACACCTCAGAAACTCTCCTCCAAACACCTCAGAAACTCTCCTCCAAACACCTCAGAAACTCTCTTACAGACACCTCAGAAACTCTCCTCCAAACACCTCAGAACAAGACCTCCAAACACCTCAGAACAAGCCCTCCAAACACCTCAGAACCTCTCCTCCAAACACCTCAGAACAAGCCCTCCAAACACCTCAGAACAAGCCCTCCAAACACCTCAAAACAAGCCCTCCAAACACCTCAGAACAAGTCCTCCAAACACCTCAGAACAAGCCCTCCAAACAACTCAGAACAAGCCCTCCAAACACCTCAGAACAAGCCCTCCAAACACCTCAGAACCTCTCCTCCAAACACCTCAGAACCGCTCCTCCTAACACCTCAGAAACTCTCCTCCAAACATCTCAGAAACTCTCCTCCAAACAACTCAGAATAAGCCTTCCAAACACCTCACAACAAGCCCTCCAAACACCTCAGAACAAGCCCTCCAAACACCTCAGAACAAGCCCTCCAAACACCTCAGAAAAAGCCCTCCAAACACCTCAGAAAAAGCCCTCCAAACACCTCAGAAAAAGCCCTCCAAACACTTCAGAACCTCTCCTCCAAACGCCTCAGAACCTCTCCTCCAAACGCCTCAGAACCTCTCCTCCAAACGCCTCAGAACCTCTCCTCCAAACGCCTCAGAACCTCTCCTCCAAACGCCTCAGAACCTCTCCTCCAAACGCCTCAGAACCTCTCCTCCAAACGCCTCAGAACCTCTCCTCCAAACGCCTCAGAACCTCTCCTCCAAACGCCTCAGAACCTCTCCTCCAAACGCCTCAGAACCTCTCCTCCAAACGCCTCAGAACCTCTCCTCCAAACGCCTCAGAACCTCTCCTCCAAACGCCTCAGAACCTCTCCTCCAAACGCCTCAGAACCTCTCCTCCAAACGCCTCAGAACCTCTCCTCCAAACGCCTCAGAACCTCTCCTCCAAACGCCTCAGAACCTCTCCTCCAAACGCCTCAGAACTTCTCCTCCAAACAACTCAGAACCTCTCCTCCAAACACCTCAGAACCTCTCCTCCAAACACCTCAGAACCTCTCCTCCAAACAACTCAGAACCTCTACTCCAAATAACGCAGAAACCCTCCACCAAACAACACAGAACCTCTCCTCCAAACACCTCAGAACCTCTCCTCCAAACACCTCAGAACCTCTCCTCCAAACCCCTCAGAACAAGCCCTCCAAACACCTCAGAACAAGCCCTCCAAACACCTCAGAACAAGACCTCCAAACACCTCAGAACAAGACCTCCAAACACCTCAGAACAAGACCTCCAAACACCTCAGAACCTCTCCTCCAAACACATCAGAACCTCTCCTCCAAACACCTCAGAACAAGCCCTCCAAACACCTCAGAACAAACCCTCCAAACACCTCAGAACAACCCCTCCAAACACCTCAGAACCTCTCCTCCAAACACCTCAGAACCTCTCCTCCAAACACCTCAGAACCTCTCCTCCAAACACCTCAGAACCTCTCCTCCAAACACCTCAGAACCTCTCCTCCAAACACCTCAGAACAACCCCTCCAAACACCTCAGAACCTCACCTCCAAATACCTCAGAACCTCTCCTCCAAACACCTCAGAACCTCTCCTCCAAACACCTCAAAACAAGCTCTCCAAACCCCTCAGAACAAGCCCTCCAAACCCCTCAGAACAAGCTCTCCAAACCCCTCAGAAGAAGCCCTCCAAACCCCTCAGAACATACCCACCAAACACCTCAGAACAAGTCCTCCAAACACCTCAGAACCTCACCTCCAAACACCTCAGAACCTCTCCTCCAAACACCTCAGAACCTCTCCTCCAAACACCTCAGAACCTCTCCCCCAAACACCTCAGAACCTCTCCCCCAAACACCTCAGAACCTCTCCTCCAAACACCTCAGAACCTCTCCTCCAAACACCTCAGAACAAGCCCTCCAAACACCTCAGAGCCTCTCTTCCAAGCACCTCAGAACCTCTCCTCCAAGCACCTCAGAACCTCTCCTCCAAGCACCTCAGAACAAGCCCTCCAAACACCTCAGAACAAGCCCTCCAAACACCTCAGAACCTCTCCTCCAAACACCTCAGAACCTCTCCTCCAAACACCTCAGAACCTCTCCTCCAAACACCTCAGAACCTCTCCTCCAAACACCTCAGAACCTCTCCTCCAAACACCTCAGAACAAGCCCTCCAAACACCTCAGAACAAGACCTCCAAACACCTCAGAACAAGCCCTTCAAACACCTCAGAACCTCTCCTCCAATCACCTCAGAACCTCTCCTCCAAACACCTCAGAACCTCTCCTCCAAACACCTCAGAACCTCTCCTCCAAACACCTCAGAACCTCTCCTCCACACACCTCAGAACAAGCCCTCCAAACACCTCAGAACAAGCCCTCCAAACACCTCAGAACAAGCCCTCCAAACACCTCAGAACAAGCCCTCCAAACACCTCAGAACAAGCCCTCCAAACGCCTCAGAACCTCTCCTCCAATCACCTCAGAACCTCTCCTCCAAACACCTCAGAACCTCTCCTCCAAACACCTCAGAACCTCTCCTCCAAACACCTCAGAACCTCTCCTCCAAACACCTCAGAACCTCTCCTCCACACACCTCAGAACAAGCCCTCCAAACACCTCAGAACAAGCCCTCCAAACACCTCAGAACAAGCCCTCCAAACACCTCAGAACAAGCCCTCCAAACACTTCAGAACCTCTCCTCCAAACACCTCAGAACCTCTCCTCCAAACACCTCAGAACCTCTCCTCCAAACACCTCAGAACCTCTCCTCCAAACGCCTCAGAACCTCTCCTCCAAACGCCTCAGAACCTCTCTTCCAAACGCCTCAGAACCTCTCCTCCAAACAACTCAGAACCTCTCCTCCAAACAACTCAGAACCTCTCCTCCAAACACCTCAGAACCTCTCCTCCAAACACCTCAGAACCTCTCCTCCAAACAACTCAGAACCTCTCCTCCAAACAAGCAGAAACCCTCCACCAAACAACAGAGAACCTCTCCTCCAAACAACTCAGAACTTCTCCTCCAAACACCTCAGAACAAGCCCTCCAAAGACCTCAGAACAAGCCCTCCAAACACCTCAGAATAAGACCACCAATGCCCGAACAAGTCCTACTGTCACTGAACAATTCCGCCAATCACAGAACAAGTCCTACAACCACTGAAAAATATCTCTACTCACAGTTGAAGATCTCCAGGCACAGGACAAATTCTCCAATCTGAGACCAATTTCACCTGTGAGAGAACAAGCCCTCCAAACACCTCAGAACAAGCCCTGCAAACACCTCAGAACCTCTCATCCAAACACCTCAGAACCACTCCTCCAAACACCTCAGAACCTCTCCTCCAAACACCTCAGAACCTCTCCTCCAAACACCTCAGAACCACTCCTCCAAACACCTCAGAACCTCTCCTCCAAACACCTCAGAACCTCTCCTCCAAACACCTCAGAAACTCTCCTCCAAACCCCTCAGAACAAGCCCTCCAAACCCCTCAGAACAATCCCTCAAAACACCTCAGAACTATCCCTCCAAACACCTCAGAACCTCTCCTCCAAACACCTCAGAACCTCTCCTCCAAACACCTCAGAACCTCTCCTCCAAACACCTCAGAACCTCTCCTCCAAACACCTCAGAACCTCTCCTCCAAACACCTCAGAACCTCTCCTCCATACACCTCAGAACCTCTCCTCCAAACACCTCAGAACCTCTCCTCCAAACACCTCAGAACCTCCCCTCCAAACACCTCAGAACCTCCCCTCCAAACACCTCAGAACAAGTCCAGGAAACACCTCAGAACCTCTCCACCAAACACCTCAGAACCTCTCCATCAAACACCTTAGAACCTCTCCACCAAACTCCTCAGAACCTCTTCACCAAACACCTCAGAACCTCTCCTCCAAACACCTCAGAACAAACCCTCCAAACACCTCAGAACACGCCCTCCAAACACCTCAGAACAATTCCACCAATGCCCAAACAAGTCCTCCAGTCACAGAAGAAGTCCTACAACCACTGAAAAATGTCTCTACTCACACTTGAATATCTCCAGGCACAGGACAAATTCTCGAATCTAAGACCAATTTCACCTGGAAGAGAACAAGCCCTCCAAACACCTCAGAACCTCTCCTCCAAACACCTCAGAACCTCTCCTCCAAACACCACAGAACAAGCCCTCCAAACACCTCAGAACAAGTCCAGGAAACACCTCAGAACCTCCCCTCCAAACACCTCAGAACCTCTCCTCCAAACACCTCAGAACCTCTCCTCCAAACACCTCAGAACCTCTCCTCCAAACACCTCAGAACAAGCCCTCCAAACACCTCAGAACCTCTCCTCCAAACACCTCAGAACCACTCCTCCAAACACCTCAGAACCTCTCCTCCAAACACCTCAGAACCTCTCCCCCAAACACCTCAGAACCTCTCCTCCAAACACCTCAGAAACTCTCCTCCTAACACCTCAGAAACTCTCCTCCAAACAACTCAGAAGAAGCCCTCTAAACACCTCAGAACAAGCCCTCTAAACACCTCAGAACAAGCCCTCCAAACACCTCAGAACCTCTCCTCCAAACACCTCAGTACCTCTCCTCCAAACACCTCAGAACCTCTCCTCCAAACACCTCAGAACCTCTCCTCCAAACACCTCAGAACCTCACCTCGAAACAGCTCAGAACCTCTCCTCCAAACACCCCAGAACCTCTCCTCCAAACACCTCAGAACCAGCCTTCCAAACAACTCAGAACAAGTCCACCAATGCCCGAACAAGTCCTTCTGTCACAGAACAAATCAACCAATCACAGAACAAGTCCTACAACCACTGAAAAATGTCACTACTCACATTTGAAGATCTCCAGGCAGAGGACAAATTCTCGAATCTAAGACCAATTTCACCTGTAAGAGAACAAGCCCTCCAAACACCTCAGAACCTCTCCTCGAAACACCTCAGAACCTCTCCTCCAAACACCTCAGAACCTCTCCTCCAAACACCTCAGAACCTCTCCACCAAACACCTCAGAACCTCTCCTCCAAACACCTCAGAACAAGCCCTCCAAACATCTCAGAACAAGCCCTCCAAACACCTCAGAACAAGCCCTCCAAACACCTCAGAACAAGCTCTCCAAACACCTCAGAACAAGCTCTCCAAACAACTCAGAACCTCTCCTCCAAACACCTCAGAACCTCTCCTCCAAACACCTCAGAACCTCTCCTCCAAACAACACAGAACCTCTCCTCCAAACAACACAGAACCTCTCCTCCAAACAACACAGAACCTCTCCTCCAAACAACACAGAACCTCTCCTCCAAACAACACAGAACCTCTCCTCCAAACAACACAGAACCTCTCCTCCAAACAACACAGAACCTCTCCTCCAAACAACACAGAACCTCTCCACCAAACACCTCAGAACCTCTCCTCCAAACACCTCAGAACCTCTCCTCCAAACAACACAGAACCTCTCCTCCAAACAACACAGAACCTCTCCTCCAAACAACACAGAACCTCTCCTCCAAACAACACAGAACCTCTCCTCCAAACACCTCAGAACCTCTCCTCCAAACACCTCAGAACCTCTCCTCCAAGCACCACAGAACAAGCCCAGAAAACACCTCAGAACCTCTCCACCAAACACCTCAGAACCTCTCCACCAAACACCTCAGAACCTCTCCACCAAACACCTCAGAACCTCTCCTCCAAACACCTCAGAACCTCTCCCCCAAACACCTCAGAACCTCTCCTCCAAACACCTCAAAACCACTCCTCCAAACACCTCAGAACCTCTCCTCCAAACACCTCAGAACCTCTCCTCCAAACACCTCAGAACCTCTCCTCGAAACACCTCAGAACCTCTCCTCCAAACACCTCAGAACCTCTCCTCCAAACACCTCAGAACCTCTCCTCCAAACACCTCTGAACAAGCCCTCCAAACACCTCAGAACCTCTCCTCCAAACACCTCAGAACAAGCCCTTCAGACACCTCAGAACCTCTCTTCCAAACACCTCAGAAGAAGACCAGCAAACACCTCAGAACCTCTCCTCCAAACACCTCAGAACCGCTCCACCGAACACCTCAGAACCTCTCCTCCAAACACCTCAGAACAAGCCCAGCAAACACCTCAGAACCTCTCCTCCGAACACCTCAGAACCTCTCCACCGAACACCTCAGAACCTCTCCTCCAAACACCTCAGAACCTCTCCTCCAAACACCTCAGAACCTCTCCTCCAAGCAACTTAGAACAACATCTCCAAACACCTCAGAACCTCTCCTCCAAACACCTCAGAACCTCTCCTCCAAACACCTCAGAACAAGCCCTCCAAACACCTCAGAACAATTCCACCAATGCCCGAACAAGTCCTCCTGTCACAGAACAAACCCACCAATCACAGAACAAGTCCTACAACCACTTAAAAATATCTCTACTCACAGTTGAAGATCTCCAGGCACAGGACAAATTCTCCAATCTAAGACCAATTTCACCTGTAAGAGAACAAGCCCTCCAAACACCTCAGAACCTCTCCTCCAAACACCTCAGAACCTCTCCTCCAAACACCTCAGAACCTCTCCTCCAAACACCTCAGAACCTCTCCCCCAAACACCTCAGAACCTCTCCTCCAAACACCTCAGAACCTCTCCTCCAGACACCTCAGAACCTCTCCTCCAAACACCTCAGAACAAGCCCAGCAAACACCTCAGAACCTCTCCTCCAAACACCTCAGAACCTCTCCTCCAAACACCTCAGAACCTCTCCTCCAAACACCTCAGAACCTCTCCTCCAAACACCTCAGAACCTCTCCTCCAAACACCTCAGAACCTCTCCCCCAAACACCTCAGAACCTCTCCTCCAAACACCTCAAAACCACTCCTCCAAACACCTCAGAACCTCTCCTCCAAACACCTCAGAACCTCTCCTCCAAACACCTCAGAACCTCTCCTCCAAACACCTCAGAACCTCTCCTCCAAACACCTCTGAACAAGCCCTCCAAACACCTCAGAACCTCTCCTCCAAACACCTCAGAACAAGCCCTCCAGACACCTCAGAACCTCTCCTCCAAACACCTCAGAACCTCTCCACAGAACACCTCAGAACCTCTCCTCCAAACACCTCAGAACAAGCCCAGCAAACACCTCAGAACCTCTCCTCCGAACACCTCAGAACCTCTCCACCGAACACCTCAGAACCTCTCCTCCAAACACCTCAGAACCTCTCCTCCAAACACCTCAGAACCTCTCCTCCAAACACCTCAGAACCTCTCCTCCAAACACCTCAGAACCTCTCCTCCAAACGCCTCAGAACCTCTCCTCCAAACGCCTCAGAACAAGCCCTCCAGACGCCTCAGAACCTCTCCTCCAAACACTTCAGAACAAGCCCAGCAAACACCTCAGAACCTCTCCTCCAAACACCTCAGAACCTCTCCTCCAAACACCTCAGAACCTCTCCTCCAAACACCTCAGAACCTCTCCTCCAAACACCTCAGAACCTCTCCTCCAAACACCTCAGAACCTCTCCTCCAAACACCTCAGAACCTCTCCTCCAAACACCTCAGAACAACATCTCCAAACACCTCAGAACCTCTCCTCCAAACACCTCAGAACCTCTCCTCCAAACACCTCAGAACCTCTCCTCCAAACACCTCAGAACCTCTCCTCCAAACACCTCAGAACCTCTCCTCCAAACACCTCAGAACCTCTCCTCCAAACACCTCAGAACCTCTCCTCCAAACACCTCAGAACCTCTCCTCCAAACACCTCAGAACCTCTCCTCCAAACACCTCAGAACAAGCCCTCCAAACACCTCAGAACAAACCCTCCAAACACCTCAGAACAAGTCCACCACTGACCGAGCAAGTCCTCCAGTCACAGAACAAATCCACCAATCACAGAACAAGTCCTACAACCACTGAAAAATATCTCTACTCACAGTTGAAGTTCTCCAGGCATAGGACAAATTCTCCAATCTAAGACCAATTTCACCTGTATTAGAAGAAGCCCTCCAAACACCTCAGAACCTCTCCTCCAAACACCTCAGAACCTCTCCTCCAAACACCTCAGAACCTCTCCTCCAAACACCTCAGAACCTCTCCTCCAAACACCTCAGAACCTCTCCTCCAAACACCTCAGAACCTCTCCTCCAAACACCTCAGAACCTCTCCTCCAAACACCTCAGAACCTCTCCTCCAAACACCTCAGAACCTCTCCTCCAAACACCTCAGAACAAGCCCTCCAAACACCTCAGAACATCTACTCCAAACACCTCAGAACCTCTCCTCCAAACACCTCAGAACAAGCCCTCCAAACACCTCAGAACAAGCCCTCCAAACACCTCAGAACAAGCCCTCCAAACACCTCAGAAACTCTCCTCCAAACACCTCAGAAACTCTCCTCCAGACACCTCAGAACCTCTCCTCCAAGCAACTTAGAACAACATCTCCAAACACCTCAGAACCTCTCCTCCAAGCAACTTAGAACAACATCTCCAAACACCTCAGAACCTCTCCTCCAAACACCTCAGAACCTCTCCTCCAAACACCTCAGAACCTCTCCTCCAAACACCTCAGAACCTCTCCTCCAAACACCTCAGAACCTCTCCTCCAAACACCTCAGAACCTCTCCTCCAAACACCTCAGAACCTCTCCTCCAAACACCTCAGAAACTCTCCTCCAAACACCTCAGAACAAGCCCTCCAAACACCTCAGAACAAACCCTCCAAACACCTCAGAACAAGCCCACCAATGCCCAAACAATTCCTCCAGTCACAGAACAAATCCACCAATCACAGAACAAGTCCTACAACCACTGAAAAATATCTCTACTCACAGTTGAAGTTCTACAGGCATAGGACAAATTGTCCAATCTAAGACCAATTTCACCTCTAAGAGAACAAGCCCTCCAAACACCTCAGAACCTCTCCTCCAAACACCTCAGAACCTCTCCTCCAAACACCTCAGAACCTCTCCTCCAAACACCTCAGAACCTCTCCTCCAAACACCTCAGAACGTCTCCTCCAAACACCTCAGAACCTCTCCTCCAAACACCTCAGAACCTCACCTCGAAACACCTCAGAACCTCTCCTCCAAACACCCCAGAACCTCACCTCCAAACACCTCAGAACCTCTCCTCCAAACACCTCAGAACAAGCCCTCCAAACATCTCAGAACAAGCCCTGCAAACACCTCAGAACAAGCCCTCCAAACACCTCAGAACCTCACCTCCAAATACCTCAGAACCTCTCCTCCAAACACCTCAGAACCTCTCCTCCAAACACCTCAGAACCTCTCCTCCAAACACCTCAGAACAAGCTCTCCAAACCCCTCAGAACAAGCCCTCCAAATCCCTCAGAACAAGCCCTCCAAACACCTCAGAACAAGCTCACCAAACCCCTCAGAACAAGCCCTCCAAACACCTCAGAACCTCTCCTCCAAACACCTCTGAACGTCTCCTCCAAACACCTCAGAACCTCTCCTCCAAACACCTCAGAACCTCTCCTCCAAACACCTCAGAACAAGCCCTCCAAACACCTCAGAACAAGCCCTCCAAACACCTCAGAACAAGTCCTCCAAACACCTCAGAACAAGTCCACCACTGACCGAGCAAGTCCTCCAGTCACAGAACAAATCTACCAATCACAGAACAAGTCCTACAACCACTGAAAAATATCTCTACTCACAGTTGAAGTTCTCCAGGCATAGGGCAAATTCTCCAACCTAAGACCAATTTCACCTGTATTAGAACAAGCCCTCCAAAAACCTCAGAACCTCTCCTCCAAACACCTCAGAACCTCTCCACCGAACACCTCAGAACCTCTCCTCCAAACACCTCAGAACCTCTCCTCCAAACACCTCAGAACATCTCCTCCAAACACCTCAGAACCTCTCCCCCAAACACCTCAGAACCTCTCCTCCAAACACCTCAGAACCTCTCCTCCAGACACCTCAGAACCTCTCCTCCAGACACCTCAGAACCTCTCCTCCAGACACCTCAGAACCTCTCCTCCAAACTCCTCAGAACAAGCCCAGCAAACACCTCAGAACCTCTCCTCCAAACACCTCAGAACCTCTCCTCCAAACACCTCAGAACCTCTCCTCCAAACACCTCAGAACCTCGCCTCCAAACACCTCAGAACAAGCCCTCCAAACACCTCAGAACAAGCCCTCCAAACACCTCAGAACCTCTCCTCCAAGCAACTTAGAACAACATCTCCAAACACCTCAGAACCTCTCCTCCAAACACCTCAGAACCTCTCCTCCAAACACCTCAGAACCTCTCCTCCAAACACCTCAGTACCTCTCCTCCAAACACCTCAAAACCACTCCTCCAAACACCTCAGAACCTCTCCTCCAAACACCTCAGAACCTCTCCTCCAAACACCTCAGAACCTCTCCTCCAAACACCTCAGAACGAGCCCTCCAAACACCTCAGAACCTCTCCTCCAAACACCTCTGAACAAGCCCTCCAAACACCTCAGAACCTCTCCTCCAAACACCTCAGAAGAAGCCCAGCAAACACCTCAGAACCTCTCCTCCAAACACCTCAGAACCTCTCCACCGAACACCTCAGAACCTCTCCTCCAAACACCTCAGAACCTCTCCTCCAAACACCTCAGAACCTCTCCTCCAAACACCTCAGAACCTCTCCTCCAAACACCTCAGAACCTCTCCTCCAAACACCTCAGAACCTCTCCTCCAAACACCTCAGAACCTCTCCTCCAAACACCTCAGAACCTCTCCTCCAAGCACCACAGAACAAGCCCAGAAAACACCTCAGAACCTCTCCACCAAACACCTCAGAACCTCTCCACCAAACACCTCAGAACCTCTCCACCAAACACCTCAGAACCTCTCCACCAAACACCTCAGAACCTCTCCACCAAACACCTCAGTACCTCTCCTCCAAACACCTCAGAACCTCTCCTCCAAACACCTCAGAACAAGCCCTCCTAACACCTCAGAACAATTCCACCAATGCCCGAACAAGTCCTCCTGTCACAGAACAAACCCACCAATCACAGAACAAGTCCTACAACCACTTAAAAATATCTCTACTCACAGTTGAAGATCTCCAGGCACAGGACAAATTCTCCAATCTAAGACCAATTTCACCTGTAAGAGAACAAGCCCTCCAAACACCTCAGAACCTCTCCTCCAAACACCTCAGAACCTCTCCTCCAAACACCTCAGAACCTCTCCTCCAAACACCTCAGAACCTCTCCTCCACACACCTCAGAACCTCTCCTCCAAACACCTCAGAACCTCTCCCCCAAACACCTCAGAACCTCTCCTCCAAACACCTCAGAACCTCTCCTCCAGACACCTCAGAACCTCTCCTCCAAACTCCTCAGAACAAGCCCAGCAAACACCTCAGAACCTCTCCTCCAAACACCTCAGAATCTCGCCTCCAAACACCTCAGAACAAGCCCTCCAAACACCTCAGAACCTCTCCTCCAAGCAACTTAGAACAACATCTCCAAACACCTCAGAACCTCTCCTCCAAACACCTCAGAACCTCTCCTCCAAACACCTCAGAACCTCTCCTCCAAACACCTCTGAACCTCTCCTCCAAACACCTCTGAACCTCTCCCCCAAACACCTCAGAACCTCTCCTCCAAACACCTCAGAACCACTCCTCCAAACACCTCAGAACCTCTCCTCCAAACACCTCAGAACCTCTTCTCGAAACACCTCAGAACCTCTCCTCCAAACACCTCAGAACATCTCCTCCAAATACCTCATTACCTCTCCTCCAAACACCTCTGAACAAGCCGTCCAAACACCTCAGAACCTCTCCTCCAAACACCTCAGAACAAGCCCTCCATACACCTCAGAACCTCTCCTCCAAACACCTCAGAAGAAGCCCAGCAAACACCTCAGAACCTCTCCTCCAAACACCTCTGAACCTCTCCACCGAACACCTCAGAACCTCTCCTCCAAACACCTCAGAACAAGCCCAGCAAACACCTCAGAACCTCTCCTCCAAACACCTCAGAACCTCTCCACCGAACACCTCAGAACCTCTCCTCCAAACACCTCAGAACCTCTCCTCCAAACACCTCAGAACCTCTCCTCCAAACACCTCAGAACCTCTCCTCCAAACACCTCAGAACCTCTCCTCCAAGCAACTTAGAACATCTCCAAACACCTCAGAACCTCTCCTCCAAACACCTCAGAACCTCTCCTCCAAACACCTCAGAACCTCTCCTCCAAACACCTCAGAACCTCTCCTCCAAACACCTCAGAACCTCTCCTCCAAACACCTCAGAACCTCTCCTCCAAACACCTCAGAACCTCTCCTCCAAACACCTCAGAACCTCTCCTCCAAACACCTCAGAACCTCTCCTTCAAACACCTCAGAACCTCTCCTCCAAACACCTCTGAACAAGCCCTCCAAACACCTCAGAACCTCTCCTCCAAACACGTCAGAACAAGCCCTCCAGACACCTCAGAACCTCTCCTCCAAACACCTCAGAAGAAGCCCAGCAAACACCTCAGAACCTCTCCTCCAAACACCTCAGAACCTCTCCACCAAACACCTCAGAACCTCTCCTCCAAACACCTCAGATCCTCTCCTCCAAACACCTCAGAACCTCTCCTCCAAACGCCTCAGAACAAGCCCTCCAGACACCTCAGAACCTCTCCTCCAAACACTTCAGAACAAGCCCAGCAAACACCTCAGAACCTCTCCTCCAAACACCTCAGAACCTCTCCACCGAACACCTCAGAACCTCTCCTCCAAACACCTCAGAACCTCTCCTCCAAACACCTCAGAACCTCTCCTCCAAACACCTCAGAACCTCTCCTCCAAACACCTCAGAACCTCTCCTCCAAACACCTCAGAACCTCTCCTCCAAGCAACTTAGAACAACATCTCCAAACACCTCAGAACCTCTCCTCCAAACACCTCAGAACCTCTCCTCCAAACACCTCAGAACCTCTCCTCCAAACACCTCAGAACCTCTCCTCCAAACACCTCAGAACCTCTCCTCCAAACACCTCAGAACCTCTCCTCCAAACACCTCAGAACCTCTCCTCCAAACACCTCAGAACCTCTCCTCCAAACACCTCAGAACCTCTCCTCCAAACACCTCAGAACCTCTCCTCCAAACACCTCAGAACAAACCCTCCAAACACCTCAGAACAAGCCCTCCAAACACCTCAGAACAAGCCCTCCAAACAACTCAGAACAAGCCCTCCAAACACCTCAGAAGAAGTCTACCAATGCCCAAACAAGTCCTCCAGTCACAGAACAAATCCACCAATCACAGAACAAGTCCTACAACCACTGAAATATATCTCTACTCACAGTTGAATATCTCCAGGTCCAGGACAAATTCTCCAATCTAAGACCAATTTCACCTGTAAGAGAACAAGCCCTCCAAACACCTCAGAACCTCTCCTCCAAACACCTCAGAACCTCTCCTCCAAACACCTCAGAACCTCTCCTCCAAACACCTCAGAACCTCTCCTCCAAACACCTCAGAACCTCTCCTCCAAACACCTCAGAACCTCTCCACCAAACACCTCAGAACCTCTCCTCCAAACCCCTCAGAACCAGCTCTCCAAACCCCTCAGAACAAGGCCTCCAAACACCTCAGAACAAGCCCTCCAAACACCTCAGAACAAGCCCTCCAAACACCTCAGAACAAGCCCTCCAAACACCTCAGAACAAGCCCTCCAAACACCTCAGAACAAGCCCTCCAAACACCTCAGAAACTCTCCTCCAAACACCTCAGAAACTCTCCTCCAAACACCTCAGAAACTCTCCTCCAAACACCTCAGACCAAGCCCTCCTCCAAACACCTCAGACCAAGCCCTCCAAACCCCTCAGACCAAGCCCTCCAAACCCCTCAGAACAAGCCCTCCAAACCCCTCAGAACAAGCCCTCCAAACCCCTCAGAACAAGTCCTCCAAACCCCTCAGAACAAGTCCTCCAAACACCTCAGAACAAGTCCTCCAAACACCTCAGAACAAGTCCTCCAAACACCTCAGAACCTCTCCTCCAAACACCTCAGAACTACTCCTCCAAACACCTCAGAACCTCTCCTCCAAACACCTCAGAACCTCTCCTCCAAACACCTCAGAACCTCTCCTCCAAACACCTCAGAACCTCTCCTCCAAACACCTCAGAACCTCTCCTCCAAACACCTCAGAACCTCTCCTCCAAACACCTCAGAACAAGGCCACCAATGCCCGAACAAGTCCTCCAGTCACAGAACAAATCCACCAATCACAGAACAAGTATTACAACCACTGAAAAATATCTCTACTCACAGTTGAAGATCTCCAGGCATACGACAAATTCTCCAATCTAAGACCAATTTCACCTGTAAGAGAACAAGCCCTCCAAACACCTCAGGACCTCTCCCCCAAACACCTCAGAACCTCTAATCCAAACACCTCAGAACCTCTCCTCCAAACACCTCAAAACAAGCTCTTCAAACCCCTCAGAACAAGCCCTCCAAACACCACAGAACCTCTCCTCCAAACACCTCAGAACCTCTCCTCCAAACACCTCAGAACCTCTTCTCCAAACACCTCAGAACCCGCTCTCCAAACCCCTAAGAACAAGCCCTCCAAACTCCTCAGACCAACCCCTAAAAACACCTCAGAACAAGCCCTCCAAACCCCTCAGAACAAGCCCTCCAAACCCCTCAGAACAACTCCTCCAAACACCTCAGAACCTCTCCTCCAAACACCTCAGAACCTCTCCTCCAAACACCTCAGAACCTCTCCTCCAAACACCTCAGAACAAGTCCTCCAAACACCTCAGAACCTCTCCTCCAAACACCTCAGAACCTCTCCTCCAAACACCTCAGAACAAGTCCTCCAAACACCTCAGAACAAGTCCTCCAAACACCTCAGAACCTCTCCTCCAAACACCTCAGAACAAGCTCTCCAAACACCTCAGAACAAGCCCTCCAAACACCTCAGAACAAGCCCTACAAACAACTCAGAACCTCTCCTCCAAACACCTCAGAACCTCTCCTCCAAACACCTCAGAACCTCTCCTCCAAACACCTCAGAACCTCTCCTCCAAACACCTCAGAACCTCTCCTCCAAACACCTCAGAACCTCTCCTCCAAACACCTCAGAACCTCTCCTCCAAACACCTCAGAACCTCTCCTCCAAACACCTCAGAACCTCTCCTCCAAACACCCCAGAACCTCTCCTCCAAACACCTCAGAACAAGCCCTCCAAACACCTCAGAACAAGCCCTCCAAACACCTCAGAACAAGCCCTCCAAACACCTCAGAACAAGCCCTCCAAACACCTCAGAACCTCTCCTCCAAACACCTCAGAACCTCTCCTCCAAACACCTCAGAACCTCTCCTCCAAACAGCTCAGAACCTCTCCTCCAAACACCTCAGAACCTCTCCTCCAAACACCTCAGAACCTCTCCACCAAACACCTCAGATCCTCTCCTCCAAACACCTCAGAACCTCTCCTCCAAACACCTCAGAAACTATCCTCCAAACACCCCAGATCCTCTCCTCCAAACACCTCAGAACAAGCCCTCCAAACACCTCAGAACAAGCCCTCCAAACACCTCAGAACAAGCCCTCCAAACACCTCAGAACAAGCCCTCCAAACACCTCAGAACAAGCCCTCCAAACACCTCAGAACAAGCCCTCCAAACACCTCAGAACAAGCCCTCCAAACACCTCAGAACAAGCCCTCCAAACACCTCAGAACCTCTCCTCCAAACACGTCAGAACTCTCCTCCAAACACCTCAGAACAAGCCCTCAAAACACCTGAGAACCTCTCCTCCAAACACCTGAGAACCTCTCCTCCAAACACCTGAGAACCTCTCCTCCAAACACCTCAGAACCTCTCCTCCAAGCACCTCAGAACCTCTCCTCCAAACACCTCAGAACCTCTCCTCCAAACACCTCAGAACCTCTCCTCCAAACACCTCAGAACCTCTCCTCCAAACACCTCAGAACCTCTCCCCCAAACACCTCAGAACCTCTCCCCCAAACACCTCAGAACAAGCCCTCCAAACCCCTCAGAACCTCTCCTCCAAACCCCTCAGAACCTCTCCTCCAAACACCTCAGAACCTCTCCTCCAAACACCTCAGAACCTCTCCTCCAAACACCTCAGAACCTCTCCTCCAAACACCTCAGAACCTCTCCTCCAAACACCTCAGAACAAGCCCACCAATGCCCGAACAAGTCCTCCAGTCACAGAACAAATCCACCAATCGCAGAACAAGTCCTACAACCACTGAAAAATATCTCTACTCACAGTTGAAGATCTCCAGGCACAGGACAAATTCTCCAGTCTAAGACCAATTTCTCCTGTAAGAGAACAAGCCCTCCAAACACCTAAGAACCTCAAATCCAAACACCTCAGAACCTCACCTCCTAACACCTCAGAACCTCTCCTCCAAACACCTCAGAACCTCTCCTCCAAACACCTCAGAACCTCTCCTCCAAACACCTCAGAACCTCTCCTCCAAACACCTCAGAAACTCTCCTCCAAACACCTCAGAAACTCTCCTCCAAACACCTCAGAAACTCTCCTCCAAACACCTCAGAACAAGCCCTCGAAACACCTCAGAACAAGCCCTCCAAACACCTCAGAACAAGCCCTCCAAACACCTCAGAACAATTCCACCAATGCCCAAACAAGTCCTCCTGACACAGAACAAACCCACCAATCACAGAACAAGTCCTACAACCACTGAAAAATATCTCTACTCACAGTTGAAGATCTCCAGGCACAGGACAAATTCACCAATCTAACACCAATTTCACCTGTAAGAGAACAAGCCCTCCAAACAGCTCAGAACAAGCCCTCCAAACAGCTCAGAACAAGCCCTCCAAACACCTCAGAACAAGCCCTCCAAACACCTCAGAACCTCTCCTCCAAACACCTCAGAACCTCTCCTCCAAACACCTCAGAACCTCTCCTCCAAACAGCTCAGAACCTCTCCTCCAAACACCTCAGAACCTCTCCTCCAAACACCTCAGAACAAGTCCTCCAAACACCTCAGAACAAGTCCTCCAAACACCTCAGAACAAGTCCTCCAAACACCTCAGAACCTCTCCTCCACACACGTCAGAACCTCTCCTCCACACACCTCAGAACCTCTCCTCCAAACACCTCAGAACCTCTCCTCCAAACACCTTTAGAACAAGCCCTCCAAACACCTTAGAACAAGCCCTCCAAACACCTCACAACCTCTCCTCCACACACCTCAGAACCTCTCCTCCACACACCTCAGAACCTCTCCTCCAAACACCTCAGAACCTCTCCTCCAAACACCTCAGAAACTCTCCTCCAAACACCTCAGAAACTCTCCTCCAAACACCTCAGAACCTCTCCTCCAAACACCTCAGAACCTCTCCTCCAAACACCTCAGAACCTCTCCTCCAAACACCTCAGAACCTCTCCTCCAAACACCTCAGAACGTCTCCTCCAAACACCTCAGAACCTCTCCTCCAAACACCTCAGAACCTCTCCTCCAAACACCTCAGAACCTCTCCTCCAAACACCTCAGAACAAGTCCTCCAAACACCTTAGAACAACCCCTCCAAACACCTCACAACCTCTCCTCCACACACCTCAGAACCTCTCCTCCACACACCTCAGAACCTCTCCTCCACACACCTCAGAACCTCTCCTCCAAACACCTCAGAACCTCTCCTCCAAACACCTCAGAACCTCTCCTCCAAACACCTCAGAACCTCTCCTCCAAACACCTCAGAACAAGCCCTCCAAACACCTCAGAACAAGCCCTCCAAACACCTCAGAACAAGCCCTCCAAACACCTCAGAACAAGCCCTCCAAACACCTCAGAACAAGCCCTCCAAACACCTCAGAACCTCTCCTCCAAACACCTCAGAACCTCTCCTCCAAACACCTCAGAACAAGCCCTCCAAACACCTCAGAACAAGCCCTCCAAACACCTCAGAACAAGCCCTCCAAACGCCTCAGAACAAGCCCTCCAAACGCCTCAGAACAAGTCCACCAATGCCCGAAAAAGTACTCCGGTCACAGAACAAATCCACCAATCACAGAACAAGTCCTACAACCACTGAATAATGTCTCTACTCACAGTTGAAGATCTCCAGGCACAGGACAAATTCTCGAATCTAAGACCAATTTCACCTGTAGGAGAACAAGCCCTCCAAACACCTCAGAACCTCTCCTCCAAACACCTCAGAACAAGTCCTCCAAACACCTCAGAACAAGCCCTCCAAACACCTCACAACCTCTCCTCCACACACCTCAGAACCTCTCCTCCACACACCTCAGAACCTCCCCTCCACACACCTCAGAACCTCTCCTCCACACACCTCAGAACCTCTCCTCCACACACCTCAGAACCTCTCCTCCACACACCTCAGAACCTCTCCTCCAAACACCTCAGAACCTCTCCTCCAAACACCTCAGAACCTCTCCTCCAAACACCTCAGAACCTCTCCTCCAAACCCCTCAGAACCAGCCCTCCAAACACCTCAGAACAAGCTCTCCGAACACCTCAGAGCAAGCCCTCCAAACACCTCAGAACAAGCCCTCCAAACAAATCAGAACAAGCCCTCCAAACACCTCAGAACCTCTCCTCCAAACACCTCAGAACAAGCCCTCCAAACACCTCAGAACAAGCCCTCCAAACACCTCAGAACCTCCCCTCCAAACACCTCAGAACCTCCCCTCCAAACACCTCAGAACCTCTCCTCCAAACACGTCAGAACAAGCTCTCCAAACACCTCAGAACAAGACCTCCAAACACCTCAGAACAAGCCCTCCAAACACCTCAGAACAAGTCCTCCAAACACCTCAGAACAAGCCCTACAAACAACTCGGAACAAGCCCTCCAAACAACTCGGAACAAGTCCACCAATGCCCGAACAAGTCCTCCTGTCACAGAACAAATCCACCAATCACAGAACAAGTCCTACAACCACTGAAAAATATCTCTACTCACAGTTGAAGTTCTCCAGGCACAGGACAAATTCCCCAATCTAAGACCAATTTCACCTGTAAGAGAAGAAGCCCTCCAAACACCTCTGAACCTCTCCTCCAAACACCTCAGAACCTCTCCAACAAACACCTCAGAACCTCCCCACCAAACACCTCAGACCTCACCACCAAACACCTCAGAACCTCACCTCCAAACACCTCAGAACAAGCCCTCCAAACACTTCAGAACAAGCCCTCCAAACACCTCAGAACAAGCCCTCCAAACACCTCAGAACCTCTCCTCCAAACACCTCAGAACCTCTCCTCCAAACACCTCAGAACCTCTCCTCCAAACACCTCAGAACAAGCCCTCCAAACACCTCAGAACAATTCCACCAATGCCCAAACAAGTCCTCCTGTCACCGAACAAACCCACCAATCACAGAACAAGTCCTACAACCACTGAAAAATATCTCTACTCACAGTTGAAGATCTCCAGGCACAGGACAAATTCTCCAATCTAAGACCAATTTCACCTATAAGAGAACAAGCCCTCCAAACACCTCAGAACCTCTCCTCCAAACACCTCAGAACCTCTCCTCCAAACACCTCAGAACCTGTCCTCCAAACACCTCAGAACCTCTCCTCCAAACACCTCAGAACCTCTCCTCCAAACACCTCAGAACCTCTCCTCCAAACACCTCAGAACCTCTCCTCCAAACACCTCAGAACCTGTCCTCCAAACACCTCAGAACCTCTCCTCCACACACCTCAGAACCTCTCCTCCAAACACCTCAGAACAAGCCCTCCAAACACCTCAGAACAAGCCCTCCAAACACCTCAGAACAAGCCCTCCAAACACCTCAGAACAAGCCCTCCAAACACCTCAGAACCTCTCCTCCAAGCACCTCAGAACCTCTCCTCCAGACACCTCAGAACCTCTCCTCCAAACTCCTCAGAACCTCTCCTCCAAACACCTCAGAACAAGCCCTCCAAACACCTCAGAACAAGCCCTCCAAACACCTCAGAACAAGCCCTCCAAACAACTCAGAACAAGTCCACCAATGCCCGAAAAAGTCCTCCAGTCACAGAACAAATATACCAATCACAGAACAAGTCCTACAACCACTGAATAATGTCTCTACTCACAGTTGAAGATCTCCAGGCACAGGACAAATTCTCGAATCTAAGACCAATTTCACCTGTAAGAGAACAAGCCCTCCAAACACCTCAGAACCTCTCCTCCAAACACCTCAGAACAAGTCCTCCAAACACCTCAGAAGAAGCCCTCCAAACACCTCACAACCTCTCCTCCACACACCTCAGAACCTCTCCTCCACACACCTCAGAACCTCTCCTCCACACACCTCAGAACCTCTCCTCCAAACACCTCAGAACCTCTCCTCCAAACACCTCAGAACCTCTCCTCCAAACACCTCAGAACAAGCCCTCCAAACACCTCAGAACAAGCCCTCCAAACACCTCACAACAAGCCCTCCAAACACCTCAGAACAAGCCCTCCAAACACCTCAGAATAAGCCCAGAAAACACCTCAGAATCTCTCCTCCAAACACCTCAGAACCTCTCCACCAAACACCTCAGAACCTCTCCTCCAAACACCTCAGAACCTCTCCTCCAAACACCTCAGAACCTCACCTCCAAACACCTCAGAACCTCTCCTCCAAACACCTCAGAACCTCACCTCCAAACACCTCAGAACCTCTCCTCCAAACACCTCAGAACCTCTCCTCCAAACACCTCAGAACCTCTCCTCCAAGCACCTCAGAACCTCTCCTCCAAACACCTCAGAACCTCTCCTCCAAACACCTCAGAACAAGCCCTCCAAACACCTCAGAACAAGTCCTCCAAACACCTCAGAACAAGTCCACCACTGACCGAGCAAGTCCTCCAGTCACAGAACAAATCCACCAATCACAGAACAAGTCCTACAACCACTGAAAAATATCTCTACTCACAGTTGAAGTTCTCCAGGCATAGGACAAATTCTCCAATCTAAGACCAATTTCACCTCTAAGAGAACAAGCCCTCCAAACACCTCAGAACCTCTCCTCCAAACACCTCAGAACCTCTCCTCCAAACACCTCAGAACAAGTCCTCCAAACACCTCAGAACCTCTCCTCCAAACACCTCAGAACCTCCCCTCCAAACACCTCAGAACCTCCCCTCCAAACACCTCAGAACCTCCCCTCCAAACACCTCAGAACAAGCCCTCCAAACACCTCAGAAAAAGCCCACCAAACACCTCAGAACAAGTCCTCCAAACACCTCAGAACCTCTCCTCCAAACAGCTCAGAACCTCTCCTCCAAACAGCTCAGAACCTCTCCTCCAAACACCTCAGAACCTCTCCTCCAAACAGCTCAGAACCTCTCCTCCAAACACCTCAGAACCTCTCCTCCAAACACCTCAGAACCTCTCCTCCAAACACCTCTGAACCTCTCCTCCAAACACCTCTGAACCTCTCCTCCAAACACCTCTGAACCTCTCCTCCAAACACCTCTGAACCTCTCCTCCAAACACCTCAGAACCTCTCCTCCAAACACCTCAGAACCTCTCCTCCAAACACCTCAGAACCTCTGCTCCAAACAACACAGAACCTCTGCTCCAAACAACACAGAACCTCTCCTCCAAACAACACAGAACCTCTCCTCCAAACAACACAGAACCTCTCCTCCAAACAACACAGAACCTCTCCTCCAAACAACACAGAACCTCTCCTCCAAACACCTCAGAAGAAGCCCTCCAAACACCTCAGAACAAATCCACCAATCACAGAACAAGTCCTACAACCAATGAAAAATGTCTCTACTCACAGTTGAAGATCTCCAGGCACAGGAGAAATTCTCCAATCTAAGACCAATTTCACCTGTAAGAGAAGAAGCCCTCCAAACACCTCAGAACCTCTCCTCCAAACACCTCAGAACCTCTCCTCCAAACACCTCAGAACCTCTCCTCCAAACACCTCAGAACCTCTCCTCCAAACACCTCAGAACCTCTCCACCAAACACCTCAGAACCTCTCCTCCAAACACCTCAGAACCACTCCTCCAAACACCTCAGAACCTCTGCTCCAAACACCTCAGAACCTCTCCTCCAAACTCCTCAGAACCTCTCCTCCAAACACCTCAGAACCTCTCCTCCAAACACCTCAGAACCTCTCCTCCAAACACCTCAGAACCTCTCCTCCAAACACCTCAGAACCTCTCCTCCAAACACCTCAGAACAAGCTCTGCAAACACCTGAGAACCTCTCCTCCAAACACCTCAGAACGTCTCCTCCAAACACCTCAGAACAAGCCCTCCAAACACCTAAGAAAAAAGCCCTCCAAACACCTCAGAACAAGCCCTCCAAACAACTCAGAACAAGTCCACCAATGCCCAAACAAGTCCTCCTGTCACAGAACAAACCCACCAATCACAGAACAAGTCCTACAACCACTGAAAAATATCTCTACTCACAGTTGAAGATCTACAGGCACAGGAAAAATTCTCCAATCTAAGACCAATTTCACCTGTAAGAGAACAAGCCCTCCAAACACCTCAGAACCACTCCTCCAAACACCTCAGAACCTCTCCTCCAAACACCTCAGAACCTCTCCTCCAAACACCTCAGAACCTCTCCTCCAAACACCTCAGAACCTCTCCTCCAAACACCTCAGAACCTCTCCTCCAACCACCTCAGAACCTCTCCTCCAACCACCTCAGAACCTCTCCTCCAAACACCTCAGAACAAGCCCTCCAAACACCTCAGAACAAGCCCAGCAAACACCTCAGAACAATCCCTCCAAACACCTCAGAACCTCTCCACCAAACACCTCTAAACCTCTCCTCCAAACACCTCTGAACCTCTCCTCCAAACACCTCTGAACCTCTCCTCCAAACACCTCTGAACCTCTCCTCCAAACACCTCAGAACCTCTCCTCCAAACACCTCTGAACCTCTCCTCCAAACACCTCTGAACCTCTCCTCCAAACACCTCTGAACCTCTCCTCCAAACACCTCTGAACCTCTCCTCCAAACACCTCTGAACCTCTCCTCCAAACACCTCTGAACCTCTCCTCCAAACATCTCTGAACCTCTCCTCCAAACACCTCTGAACCTCTCCTCCAAACACCTCTGAACCTCTCCTCCAAACACCTCTGAACCTCTCCTCCAAACACCTCTGAACCTCTCCTCCAAACACCTCTGAACCTCTCCTCCAAACACCTCTGAACCTCTCCTCCAAACACCTCTGAACCTCTCCTCCAAACACCTCAGAACAAGCCCTCCAAACACCTCAGAACAAGCCCTCCAAACACCTCAGAACAAGCCCTACAAACCCCTCAGAACCTCTCCTCCAAACACCTCAGAACAAGCACTCCAAACACCTCAGAACCTCTCCTCCAAACACCTCAGAACCTCTCCTGCAAACACCTCAGAACCTCTCCTCCAAACACCTCAGAACCTCTCCTCCAAACACCTCAGAACCTCTCCTCCAAACACCTCAGAACCTCTCCTCCAAACACCTCAGAACCTCTCCTCCAAACACCTCAGAACCTCTCCTCCAAACACCTCAGAACAAGCCCTCCAAACACCTCAGAACAAGCCCTCCAAACACCTCAGAACAAGCCCTCCAAACACCTCAGAACAAGCCCTCCAAACACCTCAGAACCTCTTTTCCAAGCACCTCAGAACCTCTCCACCAAACACCTCAGAACCTCTCCACCAAAGACCTTAGAACCTCTCCACCAAACTCCTCAGAACCTCTCCTCCAAACACCTCAGAACCTCTCCACCAAAGACCTTAGAACCTCTCCACCAAACTCCTCAGAACCTCTCCTCCAAACACCTCAGAACCTCTCCACCAAAGACCTTAGAACCTCTCCACCAAACTCCTCAGAACCTCTCCTCCAAACACCTCAGAACCTCTCCTCCAAACACCTCAGAACCTCTCCACCAAAGACCTTAGAACCTCTCCACCAAACTCCTCAGAACCTCTCCTCCAAACACCTCAGAACCTCTCCACCAAAGACCTTAGAACCTCTCCACCAAACTCCTCAGAACCTCTCCTCCAAACACCTCAGAACAAGCCCTCCAAACACCTCAGAACAAGCCCTCCAAACAACTCAGAACAAGTCCACCAATGCCCGAAAAATTCCTCCAGTCACAGAACAAATCCACCAATCACAGAACAAGTCCTACAACCCCTGAATAATGTCTCTACTCACAGTTGAAGATCTCCAGGCACAGGACAAATTCTTGAATCTAAGACCAATTTCACCTGTAAGAGAACAAGCCCTCCAAACACCTCAGAACCTCTCCTCCAAACACCTCAGAACAAGTCCTCCAAACACCTCAGAAGAAGCCCTCCAAACACCTCACAACCTCTCCTCCACACACCTCAGAACCTCTCCTCCACACACCTCAGAACCTCTCCTCCACACACCTCAGAACCTCTCCTCCACACACCTCAGAACCTCTCCTCCACACACCTCAGAACCTCTCCTCCAAACACCTCAGAACCTCTCGTCCAAACACCTCAGAACCTCTCCTCCAAACACCTCAGAACAAGCCCTCCAAACACCTCAGAACAAGCCCTCCAAACACCTCAGAATAAGCCCAGAAAACACCTCAGAATCTCTCCTCCAAACACCTCAGAACCTCTCCACCAAACACCTCAGAACCTCACCTCCAAACACCTCAGAACCTCACCTCCAAACACCTCAGAACCTCTCCTCCAAACACCTCAGAACCTCACCTCCAAACACCTCAGAACCTCTCCTCCAAACACCTCAGAACCTCTCCTCCAAACACCTCAGAACCTCTCCTCCAAACACCTCAGAACCTCTCCTCCAAACACCTCAGAACCTCTCCTCCAAACACCTCAGAACAAGCCCTCCAAACACCTCAGAACAAGTCCACCACTGACCGAGCAAGTCCTCCAGTCACAGAACAAATCCACCAATCACAGAACAAGTCCTACAACCACTGAAAAATATCTCTACACACAGTTGAAGTTCTCCAGGCATAGGACAAAATCTCCAATCTAAGACCAATTTCACCTCTAAGAGAACAAGCCCTCCAAACACCTCAGAACCTTTCCTCCAAACACCTCAGAACCTCTCCTCCAAACACCTCAGAACCTCTCCTCCAAACACCTCAGAACCTCTCCTCCAAACACCTCAGAACCTCTCCTCCAAACACCTCAGAACAAGCCCTCCAAACACCTCAGAACAAGCCATCCAAACACCTCAGAACATCTCCTCCAAACACCTCAGAACCTCTCCTCCAAACACCTCAGAACCTCTCCTCCAAACACCTCAGAACCTCTCCTCCTAACACCTCAGAACCTCTCCTCCAAACACCTCAGAACAAGTCCTCCAAACACCTCAGAACAAGTCCTCCAAACACCTTAGAACCTCTCCTCCAAACACCTCAGAACCTCTCCTCCAAACACCTCAGAACCTCTCCTCCAAACACCTCAGAACCTCTCCTCCAAACACCTCAGAACCTCTCCTCCAAACACCTCAGAAACTTTCCTCCAAACACCTCAGAAACTCTCCTCCAAACACCTCAGAAACTCTCCTCCAAACACCACAGAACCTCTCCTCCAAACACCTCGGAACCTCTCCTCCAAACACCTCAGAACAAGCCCTCCAAACACCTCAGAACAAGCCCTCCAAACACCTCAGAACCTCTCCTCCAAGCACCTCAGAACAAGCCCTCCAAACACCTCAGAACCTCTCCTCCAAGCACCTCAGAACAAGCCCTCCAAACACCTCAGAACCTCTCCTCCAAACACCTCAGAACCTCTCCTCCAAACCCCTCAGAACCTCTCCTCCAAACACCTCAGAACAAGCCCTCCAAACACCTCAGAACAAGCCCTCCAAACAACTCAGAACAAGTCCACCAATGCCCGAAAAAGTCCTCCAGTCACAGAACAAATCCACCAATCACAGAACAAGTCCTACAACCACTCAATAATGTCTCTACTCACAGTTGAAGATCTCCAGGCACAGGACAAATTCTCGAATCTAAGACCAATTTCACCTGTAAGAGAACAAGCCCTCCAAACACCTCAGAACCTCTCCTCCAAACACCTCAGAACCTCTCCTCCAAACACCTCAGAACCTCTCCTCCAAACACCTCAGAACCTCTCCTCCTAACACCTCAGAACCTCTCCTCCAAACACCTCAGAACCTCTCCTCCAAACACCTCAGAACCTCTCCTCCAAACACCTCAGAACAAGCCCTCCAAACACCTCAGAACGTCTCCTCCAAACACCTCAGAACCTCTCCGCCAAACACCTCAGAACCTCTCCTCCAAACACCTCAGAACCTCTCCTCCAAACACCTCAGAACAAGCCCTCCAAACACCTCAGAACAAGCCCTCCAAACACCTCAGAACAAGCCCTCCAAACACCTCAGAACGTCTCCTCCAAACACCTCAGAACGTCTCCTCCAAACACCTCAGAACCTCTCCGCCAAACACCTCAGAACCTCTCCGCCAAACACCTCAGAACCTCTCCTCCAAACACCTCAGAACCTCTCCTCCAAACACCTCTGAACCTCTCCTCCAAACACCTCTGAACCTCTCCTCCAAACACCTCTGAACCTCTCCTCCAAACACCTCTGAACCTCTCCTCCAAACAACACAGAACCTCTCCTCCAAACAACACAGAACCTCTCCTCCAAACAACACAGAACCTCTCCTCCAAACAACACAGAACCTCTCCTCCAAACAACACAGAACCTCCCCTCCAAACACCTCAGAACAAGCCCTCCAAACACCTCAGAAAAAGCCCACCAAACACCTCAGAACAAGTCCTCCAAACACCTCAGAACCTCTCCTCCAAACACCTCAGAACCTCTCCTCCAAACACCTCAGAACCTCTCCTCCAAACACCTCAGAACCTCTCCTCCAAACACCTCAGAACCTCTCCTCCAAACACCTCAGAACCTCTCCTCCAAACACCTCTGAACCTCTCCTCCAAACACCTCTGAACCTCTCCACCAAACACCTCTGAACCTCTCCTCCAAACACCTCAGAACCTCTCCTCCAAACACCTCAGAACCTCTCCTCCAAACACCTCAGAACCTCTCCTCCAAACACCTCAGAACCTCTCCTCCAAACAACACAGAACCTCTGCTCCAAACAACACAGAACCTCTCCTCCAAACAACACAGAACCTCTCCTCCAAACAACACAGAACCTCTCCTCCAAACAACACAGAACCTCTCCTCCAAACAACACAGAACCTCTCCTCCAAACACCTCAGAAGAAGCCCTCCAAACACCTCAGAACAAATCCACCAATCACAGAACAAGTCCTACAACCAATGAAAAATGTCTCTACTCACAGTTGAAGATCTCCAGGCACAGGAGAAATTCTCCAATCTAAGACCAATTTCACCTGTAAGAGAAGAAACCCTCCAAACACCTCAGAACCTCTCCTCCAAACACCTCAGAACCTCTCCTCCAAACACCTCAGAACCTCTCCTCCAAACACCTCAGAAACCCTCCACCAAACACCCCAGAACCTCACCTCCAAACACCTCAGAACCTCTCCTCCAAACACCTCAGAACCTCACCTCCAAACACCTCAGAACCTCTCCTCCAAACACCTCAGAACCTCACCTCCAAACACCTCAGAACCTCTCCTCCAAACACCTCAGAACCTCTCCTCCAAACACCTCAGAACAAGCTCTCCAAACCCCTCAGAACAAGCCCTCCAAATCCCTCAGAACAAGCCCTCCAAACACCTCAGAACAAGCACTCAAAACCCCTCAGAACAAGCCCTCCAAATCCCTCAGAACAAGCCCTAAAAAACACCTCAGAACAAGCCCTCCAAACACCTCAGAACCTCTCCTCCAAACACCTCAGAACCTCTCCTCCAAACACCTCAGAACCTCTCCTCCAAACACCTCAGAACCTCTCCTCCAAACACCTCAGAACCTCTCCTCCAAACACCTCAGAACCTCTCCTCCAAACACCTCAGAACAAGCTCTGCAAACACCTGAGAACCTCTCCTCCAAACACCTCAGAACGTCTCCTCCAAACACCTCAGAACAAGCCCTCCAAACACCTAAGAAAAAAGCCCTCCAAACACCTCAGAACAAGCCCTCCAAACAACTCAGAACAAGTCCACCAATGCCCAAACAAGTCCTCCTGTCACAGAACAAACCCACCAATCACAGAACAAGTCCTACAACCACTGAAAAATATCTCTACTCACAGTTGAAGATCTACAGGCACAGGACAAATTCTCCAATCTAAGACCAATTTCACCTGTAAGAGAACAAGCCCTCCAAACACCTCAGAACCACTCCTCCAAACACCTCAGAACCTCTCCTCCAAACACCTCAGAACCTCTCCTCCAAACACCTCAGAACCTCTCCTCCAAACACCTCAGAACCTCTCCTCCAAACACCTCAGAACCTCTCCTCCAAACACCTCAGAACCTCTCCTCCAAACACCTCAGAACCTCTCCTCCAACCACCTCAGAACCTCTCCTCCAAACACCTCAGAACAAGCCCTCCAAACACCTCAGAACAAGCCCAGCAAACACCTCAGAACAATCCCTCCAAACACCTCAGAACCTCTCCACCAAACACCTCTAAACCTCTCCTCCAAACACCTCTGAACCTCTCCTCCAAACACCTCTGAACCTCTCCTCCAAACACCTCTGAACCTCTCCTCCAAACACCTCTGAACCTCTCCTCCAAACACCTCTGAACCTCTCCTCCAAACACCTCTGAACCTCTCCTCCAAACACGTCTGAACCTCTCCTCCAAACACCTCTGAACCTCTCCTCCAAACACCTCTGAACCTCTCCTCCAAACATCTCTGAACCTCTCCTCCAAACACCTCTGAACCTCTCCTCCAAACACCTCTGAACCTCTCCTCCAAACACCTCTGAACCTCTCCTCCAAACACCTCTGAACCTCTCCTCCAAACACCTCTGAACCTCTCCTCCAAACACCTCTGAACCTCTCCTCCAAACACCTCTGAACCTCTCCTCCAAACACCTCAGAACAAGCCCTCCAAACACCTCAGAACAAGCCCTCCAAACACCTCAGAATAAGCCCTACAAACCCCTCAGAACCTCTCCTCCAAACACCTCAGAACAAGCACTCCAAACACCTCAGAACCTCTCCTGCAAACACCTCAGAACCTCTCCTGCAAACACCTCAGAACCTCTCCTCCAAACACCTCAGAACCTCTCCTCCAAACACCTCAGAACCTCTCCTCCAAACACCTCAGAACCTCTCCTCCAAACACCTCAGAACCTCTCCTCCAAACACCTCAGAACCTCTCCTCCAAACACCTCAGAACCTCTCCTCCAAACACCTCAGAACCTCTCCTCCAAACACCTCAGAACAAGCCCTCCAAACACCTCAGAACAAGCCCTCCAAACACCTCAGAACAAGCCCTCCAAACACCTCAGAACCTCTTTTCCAAGCACCTCAGAACCTCTCCACCAAACACCTCAGAACCTCTCCACCAAAGACCTTAGAACCTCTCCACCAAACTCCTCAGAACCTCTCCTCCAAACACCTCAGAACCTCTCCACCAAAGACCTTAGAACCTCTCCACCAAACTCCTCAGAACCTCTCCTCCAAACACCTCAGAACCTCTCCACCAAAGACCTTAGAACCTCTCCACCAAACTCCTCAGAACCTCTCCTCCAAACACCTCAGAACCTCTCCTCCAAACACCTCAGAACCTCTCCACCAAAGACCTTAGAACCTCTCCACCAAACTCCTCAGAACCTCTCCTCCAAACACCTCAGAACCTCTCCACCAAAGACCTTAGAACCTCTCCACCAAACTCCTCAGAACCTCTCCTCCAAACACCTCAGAACAAGCCCTCCAAACACCTCAGAACAAGCCCTCCAAACAACTCAGAACAAGTCCACCAATGCCCGAAAAATTCCTCCAGTCACAGAACAAATCCACCAATCACAGAACAAGTCCTACAACCCCTGAATAATGTCTCTACTCACAGTTGAAGATCTCCAGGCACAGGACAAATTCTTGAATCTAAGACCAATTTCACCTGTAAGAGAACAAGCCCTCCAAACACCTCAGAACCTCTCCTCCAAACACCTCAGAACAAGTCCTCCAAACACCTCAGAAGAAGCCCTCCAAACACCTCACAACCTCTCCTCCACACACCTCAGAACCTCTCCTCCACACACCTCAGAACCTCTCCTCCACACACCTCAGAACCTCTCCTCCACACACCTCAGAACCTCTCCTCCACACACCTCAGAACCTCTCCTCCAAACACCTCAGAACCTCTCGTCCAAACACCTCAGAACCTCTCCTCCAAACACCTCAGAACAAGCCCTCAAAACACCTCAGAACAAGCCCTCCAAACACCTCAGAATAAGCCCAGAAAACACCTCAGAATCTCTCCTCCAAACACCTCAGAACCTCTCCACCAAACACCTCAGAACCTCACCTCCAAACACCTCAGAACCTCACCTCCAAACACCTCAGAACCTCTCCTCCAAACACCTCAGAACCTCACCTCCAAACACCTCAGAACCTCTCCTCCAAACACCTCAGAACCTCTCCTCCAAACACCTCAGAACCTCTCCTCCAAACACCTCAGAACCTCTCCTCCAAACACCTCAGAACCTCTCCTCCAAACACCTCAGAACAAGCCCTCCAAACACCTCAGAACAAGTCCACCACTGACCGAGCAAGTCCTCCAGTCACAGAACAAATCCACCAATCACAGAACAAGTCCTACAACCACTGAAAAATATCTCTACACACAGTTGAAGTTCTCCAGGCATAGGACAAAATCTCCAATCTAAGACCAATTTCACCTCTAAGAGAACAAGCCCTCCAAACACCTCAGAACCTTTCCTCCAAACACCTCAGAACCTCTCCTCCAAACACCTCAGAACCTCTCCTCCAAACACCTCAGAACCTCTCCTCCAAACACCTCAGAACCTCTCCTCCAAACACCTCAGAACAAGCCCTCCAAACACCTCAGAACAAGCCCTCCAAACACCTCAGAACGTCTCCTCCAAACACCTCAGAACCTCTCCTCCAAACACCTCAGAACCTCTCCTCCTAACACCTCAGAACCTCTCCTCCAAACACCTCAGAACAAGTCCTCCAAACACCTCAGAACAAGTCCTCCAAACACCTTAGAACAAGCCCTCCAAACACCTCACAACCTCTCCTCCACACACCTCAGAACCTCTCCTCCAAACACCTCAGAACCTCTCCTCCAAACACCTCAGAACCTCTCCTCCAAACACCTCAGAACCTCTCCTCCAAACACCTCAGAAACTCTCCTCCAAACACCTCAGAAACTCTCCTCCAAACACCTCAGAAACTCTCCTCCAAACACCACAGAACCTCTCCTCCAAACACCTCGGAACCTCTCCTCCAAACACCTCAGAACAAGCCCTCCAAACACCTCAGAACAAGCCCTCCAAACACCTCAGAACCTCTCCTCCAAGCACCTCAGAACAAGCCCTCCAAACACCTCAGAACCTCTCCTCCAAGCACCTCAGAACAAGCCCTCCAAACACCTCAGAACCTCTCCTCCAAACACCTCAGAACCTCTCCTCCAAACCCCTCAGAACCTCTCCTCCAAACACCTCAGAACAAGCCCTCCAAACACCTCAGAACAAGCCCTCCAAACAACTCAGAACAAGTCCACCAATGCCCGAAAAAGTCCTCCAGTCACAGAACAAATCCACCAATCACAGAACAAGTCCTACAACCACTCAATAATGTCTCTACTCACAGTTGAAGATCTCCAGGCACAGGACAAATTCTCGAATCTAAGACCAATTTCACCTGTAAGAGAACAAGCCCTCCAAACACCTCAGAACCTCTCCTCCAAACACCTCAGAACCTCTCCTCCAAACACCTCAGAACCTCTCCTCCAAACACCTCAGAACCTCTCCTCCTAACACCTCAGAACCTCTCCTCCAAACACCTCAGAACCTCTCCTCCAAACACCTCAGAACGTCTCCTCCAAACACCTCAGAACAAGCCCTCCAAACACCTCAGAACGTCTCCTCCAAACACCTCAGAACCTCTCCGCCAAACACCTCAGAACCTCTCCTCCAAACACCTCAGAACCTCTCCTCCAAACACCTCAGAACAAGCCCTCCAAACACCTCAGAACAAGCCCTCCAAACACCTCAGAACGTCTCCTCCAAACACCTCAGAACGTCTCCTCCAAACACCTCAGAACGTCTCCTCCAAACACCTCAGAACCTCTCCACCAAACACCTCAGAACCTCTCCTCCAAACACCTCAGAACCTCTCCTCCAAACACCTCAGAACCTCTCCTCCAAACACCTCTGAACCTCTCCTCCAAACACCTCTGAACCTCTCCTCCAAACACCTCTGAACCTCTCCTCCAAACAACACAGAACCTCTCCTCCAAACAACACTGAACCTCTCCTCCAAACAACACAGAACCTCTCCTCCAAACAACACAGAACCTCTCCTCCAAACAACACAGAACCTCTCCTCCAAACACCTCAGAACCTCTCCTCCAAACACCTCAGAACCTCTCCTCCAAACACCTCAGAACCTCTCCTCCAAACACCTCAGAACCTCTCCTCCAAACACCTCAGAACCTCTCCTCCAAACACCTCAGAACCTCTCCTCCAAACACCTCAGAACCTCTCCTCCAAACACCTCAGAACCTCTCCACCAAACACCTCAGAACCTCTCCTCCAAACACCTCAGAACAAGCCCTCCAAACACCTCAGAACCTCTCCTCCAAACACCCCAGAACCTCTCCTCCAAACACCTCAGAACCTCTCCACCAAACACCTCAGAACCTCTCCACCAAACACCTCAGAACCTCTCCACCAAACACCTCAGAACCACTCCACCAAACACCTCAGAACCTCTCCTCCAAACACCTCAGAACCTCTCCTCCAAACACCTCAGAACCTCTCCTCCAAACACCTCAGAACAAGCCCTCCAAACAACTCAGAAGAAGCCCTCCAAACACCTAAGAACAAGCCCTCCAAACACCTCTGAACAAGCCCTCCAAACAACTCAGAACAATTCCACCAATGCCCGAACAAGTCCTCCTGTCACAGAACAAACCCACCAATCACAGAACAAGTCCTACAACCACTGAAAAATATCTTTACTTACAGTTGAAGATCTCCAGGCACAGGACAAATTCTCCAATCTAAGACCAATTTCACCTGTAAGAGAACAAGCCCTCCAAACACCTCAGAACCTCTCCTCCAAACACCTCAGAACCTCTCCTCCAACTACCTCAGAGCAAGGCCTCCAAACACCTCAGAACAAGGCCTCCAAACACCTCAGAACAAGCCCTCCAAACACCTCAGAACAAGCCCTCCAAACACCTAAGATCAAGCCCTCCAAACACCTCAGAACCTCTCCTCCAAACACCTCAGAACCTCTCCACCAAACACCTCAGAACCTCTCCTCCAAACACCTCAGAACAAGCGCTCCAAACACCTCAGAACCTCACCTCCAAACACCTCAGAACAAGCCCTCCAAACACCTCAGAACAAGTCCTCCAAACACCTCAGAACAAGCCCTCCAAACACCTCAGAACCTCTCCTCCAAACACCTCAGAACAAGCCCTCCAAGCACCTCAGTACCTCTCCTCCAAACACCTCAGAACAAGCCCAGAAAACACCTCAGAACCTCTCCACCAAACACCTCAGAACCTCTCCACCAAACACCTCAGAACCTCTCCACCAAACACCTCAGAACCTCTCCTCCACACACGTCAGGACAAGCCCTCCAAACACCTCAGAACAAGCCCTCCAAACACCTAAGAACAAGCCCTCCAAACACCTCAGAACCTCTCCTCCACACACCTCAGAACCTCTCCACCAAACAGCTCAGAACCTCTCCACCAAACACCTCAGAACCTCTCCACCAAACACCTCAGAACAAGCCCTCCAAAAACCTCAGAACTAGTCCACCAATGCCCGAACGAGTCCTCCTGTCACAGAACAAACCCACCAATCACAGAACAAGTCCTACAAACCACTGGAAATATCTCTACTCACAGTTGAAGATCTCCAGGCAGAGGACAAATTCTCCAATCTAAGACCAATTGCACCTGTAAGAGAACAAACCCTCCAAACACCTCAGAACCTCTCCTCCAAACACCTCAGAACCCCTCCTCCAAACACCTCAGAACCAGCCCTCCAAACAACTCAGAACAAGTCCACCAATGCCCGAACAAGTCCTTCTGTCACAGAACAAATCAATCAATCACAGAACAAGTCCTAGAACCACTGAAAAATGTCTCTACTCACAGTTGAAGATCTCCAGGCACAGGACAAATTCTCGAATCTAAGACCAATTTCACCTGTAAGAGAACAAGCCCTCCAAACACCTCAGAACCTCTCCTCCAAACACCTCAGAACCTCTCCTCCAAACACCTCAGAACCTCTCCTCC
Organism: Ara ararauna; assembly: GCA_028858755.1. Lineage (NCBI taxonomy): Eukaryota > Metazoa > Chordata > Aves > Psittaciformes > Psittacidae > Ara > Ara ararauna. The sequence continues at coordinate 1,279,307 of CM054378.1, forward strand.
AAACACCTCAGAACCTCTCCTCCTAACACCTCAGAACCTCTCCTCCAAACACCTCAGAACCTCTCCTCCAAACACCTCAGAACGTCTCCTCCAAACACCTCAGAACCTCTCCTCCAAACACCTCAGAACGTCTCCTCCAAACACCTCAGAACGTCTCCTCCAAACACCTCAGAACGTCTCCTCCAAACACCTCAGAACGTCTCCTCCAAACACCTCAGAACCTCTCCTCCAAACACCTCAGAACCTCTCCTCCTAACACCTCAGAACCTCTCCTCCAAACACCTCAGAACAAGTCCTACAAACACCTCAGAACAAGTCCTCCAAACACCTTAGAACAAGCCCTCCAAACACCTCACAACCTCTCCTCCACACACCTCAGAACCTCTCCTCCACACACCTCAGAACCTCTCCTCCAAACACCTCAGAACCTCTCCTCCAAACACCTCAGAACCTCTCCTCCAAACACCTCAGAACCTCTCCTAAAAACACCTCAGAAACTCTCCTCCAAACACCTCAGAAACTCTCCTCCAAACACCTCAGAAACTCTCCTCCAAACACCACAGAACCTCTCCTCCAAACACCTCAGAACCTCTCCTCCAAACACCTCAGAACAAGCCCTCCAAACACCTCAGAACAAGCCCTCCAAACACCTCAGAACAAGCCCTCCAAACACCTCAGAACCTCTCCACCAAGCACCTCAGAACAAGCCCTCCAAACACCTCAGAACCTCTCCTCCAAACACCTCAGAACCTCTCCTCCAAACACCTCAGAACAAGCCCTCCAAACACCTCAGAACAAGTCCACCAATGCCCGAACAAGTCCTCCTGACACAGAACAAACCCACCAATCACAGAACAGGTCCTACAAACACTGAAAAATATCTCTACTCACAGTTGAAGATCTCCAGGCACAGGACAAATTCTCCAATCTAAGACCAATTTCACCTGTAAGAGAACAAGCCCTCCAAACACCTCAGAACCTCTCCTCCAAACACCTCAGAACCTCTCCTCCAAACACCTCAGAACCTCTCCTCCAAACACCTCAGAACCTCTCCTCCAAACACCTCAGAACCTCTCCTCCAAACACCTCAGAACCTCTTCTCCAAATACCACAGAACAAGCCCAGCAAACACCTCAGAACAAGCCCACCAAACACCTCAGAACCCCTCCACCAAACACCTCTGAACCTCTCCTCCAAACACCTCTGAACCTCTCCTCCAAACGCCTCAGAACCTCTCCTCCAAACGCCTCAAAACCTCTCCTCCAAACACCTCAGAACAAGCCCTCCACACAACTCAGAACAAGCCCTCCAAACAACTCAGAACAAGCCCTCCAAACACCTCAGAACAAGCCCTCCAAACACCTCAGAACAAGTGCACCAATGCCCGAACAAGTCCTCCTGTCACAGAACAAATCCACCAATCACAGAACAAGTCCTACAACCACTGAAAAATATCTCTACTCACAGTTGAACTTCTCCAGGCACAGGACAAATTCCCCAATCTAAGACCAATTTCACCTGTAAGAGAAGAAGCCCTCCAAACACCTCAGAACCTCTCCTCCAAACACCTCAGAACCTCTCCTCCAAACACCTCAGATCCTCTCCTCCAAACACCTCAGAACCTCTCCTCCAAACACCTCAGAACAACCCCTCCAAACACCTCAGAACCTCTCCTCCAAACACCTCAGAACCTCTCCTCCAAACACCTCAGAACCTCTCCTCCAAACACCTCAGAACCTCTCCTCCAAACACCTCAGAACCTCTCCCCCAAACACCTCAGAACCTCTCCTCCAAACACCTGAGAACCTCTCCTCCAGAAACCTCAGAACCTCTCCTCCAAACTCCTCAGAAAAAGCCCAGCAAACACCTCAGAACCTCTCCTCCAAACACCTCAGAACCTCTCCACCGAACACCTCAGAACCTCTCCTCCAAACACCTCAGAACCTCTCCTCCAAACACCTCAGAACCTCTCCTCCAAACGCCTCAGAACAAGCCCTCCAGACACCTCAGAACCTCTCCACCAAACACCTCTAAACCTCTCCTCCAAACACCTCAGATCCTCTCCTCCAAACACCTCAGAACCTCTCCTCCAAACACCTCAGAACAACCCCTCCAAACACCTCAGAACCTCTCCTCCAAACACCTCAGAACCTCTCCTCCAAACACCTCAGAACCTCTCCTCCAAACACCTCAGAACCTCTCCTCCAAACACCTCAGAACCTCTCCTCCAAACACCTCAGAACCTCTCCCCCAAACACCTCAGAACCTCTCCTCCAGAAACCTCAGAACCTCTCCTCCAAACTCCTCAGAAAAAGCCCAGCAAACACCTCAGAACCTCTCCTCCAAACACCTCAGAACCTCTCCTCCAAACTCCTCAGAACCTCTCCTCCAAACACCTCAGAACCTCTCCTCCAAACACCTCAGAACCTCTCCTCCAAACACCTCAGAACCTCTCCTCCAAACACCTCAGAACCACTCCTCCAAACACCTCAGAACCTCTCCTCCAAGCAACTTAGAACAACATCTCCAAACACCTCAGAACCTCTCCTCCAAACACCTCAGAACCTCTCCTCCAAACACCTCAGAACCTCTCCTCCAAACACCTCAGAACCTCTCCTCCAAACACCTCAGAACCTCTCCACCAAACACCTCAGAACCTCTCCTCCAAACACCTCAGAACCTCTCCCCCAAACACCTCAGAACCTCTCCTCCAGACACCTCAGAACCTCTCCTCCAAACTCCTCAGAACCTCTCCTCCAAACTCCTCAGAAAAAGCCCAGCAAACACCTCAGAACCTCTCCTCCAAACACCTCAGAACCTCTCCACCGAACACCTCAGAACCTCTCCTCCAAACACCTCAGAACCTCTCCTCCAAACACCTCAGAACCTCTCCTCCAAACACCTCAGAACCTCTCCTCCAAACACCTCAGAACCTCTCCTCCAAAAACCTCAGAACCTCTCCTCCAAACACCTCAGAACCTCTCCTCCAAGCAACTTAGAACAACATCTCCAAACACCTCAGAACCTCTCCTCCAAACACCTCAGAACCTCTCCTCCAAACACCTCAGAACCTCTCCTCCAAACACCTCAGAACCTCTCCTCCAAACACCTCAGAACCTCTCCTCCAAACACCTCAGAACCTCTCCTCCAAGCAACTTAGAACAACATCTCCAAACACCTCAGAACCTCTCCTCCAAACACCTCAGAACCTCTCCTCCAAACACCTCAGAACCTCTCCTCCAAACACCTCAGAACCTCTCCTCCAAACACCTCAGAACCTCTCCTCCAAACACCTCAGAACCTCTCCTCCAAACACCTCAGAACAAGCCCTCCAAACACCTCAGAACCTCTCCTCCAAACACCTCAGAACCTCTCCTCCAAACACCTCAGCACCTCTCCTCCAAACACCTCAGAACCTCTCCTCCAAACACCTCAGAACCTCTCCTCCAAACACCTCAGAACCTCTCCTCCAAACACCCCAGAACCTCACCTCCAAACACCTCAGAACCTCTCCTCCAAACACCTCAGAACCTCTCCTCCAAACACCTCAGAACCTCTCCTCCAAACACCTCAGAACAAGCTCTCCAAACCCCTCAGAACAAGCCCTCCAAACACCTCAGAACAAGCCCTCCAAACACCTCAGAACAAGTCCTCCAAACACCTCAGAACCTCTCCTCCAAACACCTCAGAACGTCTCCTCCAAACACCTCAGAACCTCCCCTCCAAACACCTCAGAACCTCACCTCCAAACACCTCAGAACCTCTCCTCCAAACACCTCAGAACCTCTCCTCCAAACACCTCAGAACCTCTCCTCCAAACACCTCAGAACCTCTCTTCCAAACACCTCAGAACCTCACCTCCAAACACCTCAGAACCTCTCCTCCAAACACCTCAGAACCCCTCCTCCAAACACCTCAGAACCACTCCTCCAAACACCTCAGAACCTCTCCTCCAAACCCCTCAGAACAAGCCCTCCAAAACCCCTCAGAACAAGCCCTCCAAACACCTCAGAACAATCCCTCCAAACACCTCAGAACTATCCCTCCAAACACCTCAGAACCTCTCCTCCAAACACCTCAGAACCTCCCCTCCAAACACCTCAGAACCTCCCCTCCAAACACCTCAAACCTCTCCTCCAAACACCTCAGAACCTCTCCTCCAAACACCTCAGAACCTCTCCTGCAAACACCTCAGAACAAGCCCTCCAAACACCTCAGAACAATTCCACCAAACACCTCAGAACCTCTCCTCCACACACCTCAGAACCTCTCCTCCAAACACCTCAGAACCTCTCCACCAAACACCTCAGAACCTCTCCTCCAAACACCACAGAACAAGCCCTCCAAACACCTCAGAACAAGCCCTCCAAACACCTCAGAACAAGCCCTCCAAACACCTCAGAACAAGCCCTCCAAACACCTCAGAACAAGTCCACCAATACCCGAACAAGTCCTTCTGTCACAGAACAAATCAACCAATCACAGAACAAGTCCTAGAACCACTGAAAAATGTCTCTACTCACAGTTGAAGATCTCCAGGCACAGGACAAATTCTCCAATCTAAGACCAATTGCACCTGTAAGAGAACAAACCCTCCAAACACCTCAGAACCTCTCCTCCAAACACCTCAGAACCCCTCCTCCAAACACCTCAGAACCTCTCCTCCAAACACCTCAGAACCTCTCCTCCAAACACCTCAGAACCTCCCCTCCAAACACCTCAGAACCTCCCCTCCAAACACCTCAGAACCTCCCCTCCAAACACCTCAGAACCTCTCCTCCAAACACCTCAGAACCTCTCCTCCAAACACCTCAGAACCTCTCCTCCAAACACCTCAGAACCTCACCTCCAAACCCCTCAGAACCTCTCCTCCAAACACCTCAGAACCTCTCCTCCAAACACCTCAGAACCTCTCCTCCAAACACCTCAGAACCTCTCCTCCAAACACCTCAGAACCTCTCCTCCAAACACCACAGAACCTCTCCTCCAAACACCTCAGAACCTCTCCTCCAAACACCTCAGAACCTCACCTCCAAACACCTCAGAACCTCACCTCCAAACACCTCAGAACAAGCCCTCCAAACACCTCAGAACCTCTCCTCCAAACACCTCATAACAAGCCCTCCAAACACCTCAGAACAAGCCCTCCAAACACCTCAGAACCTCTCCTCCAAACACCTCAGAACCACTCCTCCAAACACCTCAGAACAAGCCCTCCAAACACCTCAGAACAAGCCCTGAAAACACCTCAGAACCAGCCCAGAAAACACCTCAGAACCTCTCCAACAAACACCTCAGAACCTCTCCACCAAACACCTCAGACCTCACCACCAAACACCTCAGAACCTCACCTCCAAACACCTCAGAACCTCACCTCCAAACACCTCAGAACAAGCCCTCCAAACACCTCAGAACAAGCCCTCCAAACACCTAAGAACAAGCCCTCCAAACACCTCAGAACCTCACCTCCAAACACCTCAGAACAAGCCCTCCAAACAACTCAGAAGAAGCCCTCCAAACACCTAAGAACAAGCCCTCCAAACACCTCAGAACAAGCCCTCCAAACAACTAAGAACAATTCCACCAATGCCCGAACAAGTCCTCCTGTCACCGAACAAACCCACCAATCACAGAACAAGTCCTACAACCACTGAAAAATATCTCTACTCACAGTTGAAGATCTCCAGGCACAGGACAAATTCACCAATCTAACACCAATTTCACCTGTAAGAGAACAAGCCCTCCAAACACCTCAGAACAAGCCCTCCAAACACCTCAGAACAAGCCCTCCAAACACCTCAGAACAAGCCCTCCAAACACCTCAGAACAAGCCCTCCAAACACCTCAGAACAAGCCCTCCAAACACCTCAGAACAAGCCCTCCAAACACCTCAGAACAAGCCCTCCAAACACCTCAGAACATCTCCTCCAAACACCTCAGAACCTCTCCTCAAAACACCTCTGAGCCTCTCCTCCAATCACCTCAGAACCACTCCACCAAACACCTCAGAAGAAGCCCTCCAAACACCTCAGAAGAAGCCCTCCAAACACCTCAGAACAAGCCCTCCAAACACCTCAGAACAAGCCCTCCAAACACCTCAGAACAAGCCCTCCAAACACCTCAGAACAAGCCCTCCAAACACCTCAGAACAAGCCCTCCAAACACCTCAGAACAAGCCCTCCAAACAACTCAGAACAATTCCACCAATTCCCGAACAAGTCCTCCTGTCACAGAACAAACCCACCAATCACAGAACAAGTCCTACAAACCACTGAAAATATCTCTACTCACAGTTGAAGATCTCCAGGCACAGGACAAATTCTCCAATCTAAGACCAATTTTACCTATAAGAGAACAAGCCCTCCAAACACCTCAGAACCTCTCCTCCAAACACCTCAGAACCTCTCCTCCAAACACCTCTGAACCTCTCCTCCAAACACCTCAGAACTAGACCTCCAAACACCTCAGAACTAGACCTCCAAACACCTCAGAACTAGACCTCCAAACACCTCAGAACAAGACCGCCAAACACCTCAGAACAACCCCTCCAAACACCTCAGAACAAGCCCTCCACACACCTCATAACACGCCCTCCAATCACCTCAGAACCTCTCCTCCAAACACCTCAGAACCTCTCCACCAAACACCTCAGAACCTCTCCACCAAACACCTCAGAACCTCTCCTCCAAACACCTCAGAACAAGCCCTCCAAACACCTCAGAACAAGCCCTCCAAACACCCCAGAACAAGCCCTCCAAACACCTCAGAACCTCTCCACCAAACACCTCAGAACCTCTCCACCAAACACCTCAGAACCTCTCCACCAAACACCTCAGAACCTCTCCACCAAACACCTCAGAACCACTCCACCAAACACCTCAGAACCTCTCCTCCAAACACCTCAGAACCGCTCCTCCAAACACCTCAGAACCTCTCCTCCAAACGCCTCAGAACAAGCCCTCCAAACAACTCAGAACAAGCCCTCCAAACAACTCAGAACAAGCCCTCCAAACAACTCAGAACAAGCCCTCCAATGCCCGAACAAGTCCTCCTGTCACAGAACAAACCCACCAATCACAGAACAAGTCCTACAACCACTGAAAAATATCTTTACTCACAGTTGAAGATCTCCAGGCACAGGACAAATTCTCCAATCTAAGACCAATTTCACCTGTAAGAGAACAAGCCCTCCAAACACCTCAGAACCTCTCCTCCAAACACCTCAGAACCTCTCCTCCAACTACCTCAGAACAAGGCCTCCAAACACCTCAGAACAAGCCCTCCAAACACCTCAGAACAAGCCCTCCAAACACCTCAGAACAAGCCCTCCAAACATCTCAGAACAAGCCCTCCAAACACCTAAGAACAAGCCCTCCAAACACCTCAGAACCTCTCCTCCAAACACCTCAGAACCTCTCCACCAAACACCTCAGAACCTCTCCTCCAAACACCTCAGAACAAGCGCTCCAAACACCTCAGAACCTCACCTCCAAACACCTCAGAACAAGCCCTCCAAACACCTCAGAACCTCTCCTCCAAACACCTCAGAACAAGCCCTCCAAACACCTCAGAACAAGCCCTCCAAACACCTCAGAACCTCTCCTCCAAACACCTCAGAACAAGCCCTCCAAACACCTCAGAATCTCTCCTCCAAACACCTCAGAACAAGCCCTCCAAACACCTCAGAACCTCTCCTCCAAACACCTCAGAACAAGCCCTCCAAACACCTCAGAACAAGCCCTCCAAGCACCTCAGAACCTCTCCCCCAAACACCTCAGAACAAGCCCTCCAAACACCTCAGAACAAGCCCTCCAAGCACCTCAGAACCTCTCCCCCAAACACCTCAGAACAAGCCCAGAAAACACCTCAGAACCTCTCCACCAAACACCTCAGAACCTCTCCACCAAACACCTCAGAACCTCTCCACCAAACACCTCAGAACCTCTCCACCAAACACCTCAGAACCTCTCCACCAAACACCTCAGAACCTCTCCACCAAACACCTCAGAACCTCACCTCCAAACACCTCAGAACCTCACCTCCAAACACCTCAGAACAAGCCCTCCAAACACCTCAGAACAAGCCCTCCAAGCACCTCAGAACCTCCCCCCCAAACACCTCAGAACAAGCCCAGAAAACACCTCAGAACCTCTCCACCAAACACCTCAGAACCTCTCCACCAAACACCTCAGAACCTCTCCACCAAACACCTCAGAACCTCTCCACCAAACACCTCAGAACCTCACCTCCAAACACCTCAGAACCTCACCTCCAAACACCTCAGAACCTCACCTCCAAACACCTCAGAACAAGCCCTCCAAACACCTCAGAACCTCTCCTCCAAACACCTCAGAACAAGCCCTCCAAACACCTCAGAACAAGCCCTCCAAACACCTAAGAACAAGCCCTCCAAACACCTCAGAACCTCTCCTCCACACACCTCAGAACCTCTCCACCAAACACCTCAGAACCTCTCCACCAAACACCTCAGAACCTCTCCACCAAACACCTCAGAACCTCTCCACCAAACACCTCAGAACCTCTCCACCAAACACCGCAGAACAAGCCCTCCAAACACCTCAGAACAAGCCCTCCAAACACCTCAGAACAAGCCCTCCAAACACCTCAGAACAAGCCCTCCAAAAACCTCAGAACTAGTCCACCAATGCCCGAACGAGTCCTCCTGTCACAGAACAAACCCACCAATCACAGAACAAGCCCTACAAACCACTGGAAATATCTCTACTCACAGTTGAAGATCTCCAGGCAGAGGACAAATTCTCCAATCTAAGACCAATTGCACCTGTAAGAGAACAAGCCCTCCAAACACCTCAGAACAAGCCCCCCAAACGCCTCAGAACAAGCCCTCGAAACACCTCAGAACAAGCCCTCCAAACACCTCAGAACAAGTCCACCAATGCCCGAAGAAGTCCTCCAGTCACAGAACACATCCACCAATCACAGAACAAGTCCTACAACCACTGACAAATATCTCTGCTCACAGTTGAATTTCTCCAGGCACAGGACAAATTCTCCAATCTAAGACCAATTTCACCTGTAAGAGAAGAAGCCCTCCAAACACCTCAGAACCTCTCCTCCAAACACCTCAGAACCTCTCCTCCAAACACCTCAGAACCACTCCTCCAAACACCTCAGAACCTCTCCTCCAAACACCTCAGAACCTCTCCTCCAAACACCTCAGAACCTCTCCTCCAAACACCTCAGAACCTCTCCTCCAAACACCTCAGAACCTCTCCTCCAAACACCTCAGAACCTCTCCTCCAAACACCTCAGAACCTCTCCTCCAAACACCTCAGAACCTCTCCTCCAAACACCTCAGAACCTCTCCTCCAAAGACCTCAGAACCTCTCCTCCAAACAATGCAGAACCTCTCCACCAAACACCTCAGAACCTCTCCTCCTAACGCCTCAGAACTAGCTCTGCAAACACCTGAGAACCTCTCCTCCAAACACCTCAGAACCTCTCCTCCAAACACCTCAGAACCTCTCCTCCAAACACCTCAGAACCTCTCCTCCAAACACCTCAGAACAAGCCCTCCAAACACCACAGAACAAGCCCTCCAAACACCACAGAACAAGCCCTCCAAACACCTCAGAACCTCTCCTCCGACCACCTCAGAACCTCTCCTCCGACCACCTCAGAACCTCTCCTCCGACCACCTCAGAACCTCTCCTCCGACCACCTCAGAACCTCTCCTCCGACCACCTCAGAACCTCTCCTCCGACCACCTCAGAACCTCTCCTCCAAACACCTCAGAACGAGCCCTCCAAACACCTCAGAACGAGCCCTCCAAACACCTCAGAATAAGCCCTCCAAACACCTCAGAACAAGCCCTCCAAACACCTCAGAACAAGCCCAGCAAACACCTCAGAACAATCCCTCCAAACACCTCAGAACAAGCCCTCCAAACACCTAAGAACAAGCCCTCCAAACACCTCAGAACCTCTCCTCCAAACACCTCAGAACCTCTCCTCCAAACACCTCAGAACCACTCCTCCAAACACCTCAGAACCTCTCCTCCAAACACCTCAGAACCTCTCCTCCAAACACCTCAGAACCTCTCCTCCAAACACCTCAGAACCTCTCCTCCAAACACCTCAGAACCTCTCCTCCAAACACCTCAGAACCTCTCCTCCAAACACCTCAGAACCTCTCCTCCAAACACCTCAGAACCTCTCCTCCAAACACCTCAGAACCTCTCCTCCAAACACCTCAGAACCTCTCCTCCAAACAATGCAGAACCTCTCCTCCAAACAATGCAGAACCTCTCCTCCAAACACCTCAGAACCTCTCCTCCAAACACCTCAGAACAAGCCCTCCAAACACCACAGAACAAGCCCTCCAAACACCTCAGAACCTCTCCTCCGACCACCTCAGAACCTCTCCTCCGACCACCTCAGAACCTCTCCTCCAAACACCTCAGAACAAGACCTCCAAACACCTCAGAACAAGCCCTCCAAACACCTCAGAATAAGCCCTCCAAACACCTCAGAACAAGCCCTCCAAACACCTCAGAACAAGCCCTCCAAACACCTCAGAACAAGCCCTCCAAACACCTCAGAACAAGCCCTCCAAACACCTCAGAACAAGCCCTCCAAACACCTCAGAACAAGCCCTCCAAACACCTCAGAACCTCTCCTCCAAACACCTCAGAACAAGCCCTCCAAACACCTCAGAACCTCTCCTCCAAACACCTCAGAACAAGCCCTCCAAACACCTCAGAATCTCTCCTCCAAACACCTCAGAACCTCTCCTCCAAACACCTCAGAACAAGCCCAGAAAACACCTCAGAACCTCTCCACCAAACACCTCAGAACCTCTCCACCAAACACCTCAGAACCTCTCCACCAAACACCTCAGAACCTCTCCACCAAACACCTCAGAACCTCTCCACCAAACACCTCAGAACCTCACCTCCAAACACCTCAGAACAAGCCCTCCAAACACCTCAGAACAAGCCCTCCAAACACCTCAGAACCTCTCCTCCAAACACCTCAGAACAAGCCCTCCAAACACCTCAGAACAAGCCCTCCAAACACCTCAGAACAAGCCCTCCAAACACCTCAGAACAAGCCCTCCAAACACCTCAGAACAAGCCCTCCAAACACCTCAGAACCTCTCCTCCACACACCTCAGAACCTCTCCACCAAACACCTCAGAACCTCTCCACCAAACACCTCAGAACAAGCCCTCCAAACACCTCAGAACAAGCCCTCCAAAAACCTCAGAACTAGTCCACCAATGCCCGAACGAGTCCTCCTGTCACAGAACAAACCCACCAATCACAGAACAAGCCCTACAAACCACTGGAAATATCTCTACTCACAGTTGAAGTTCTCCAGGCAGAGGACAAATTCTCCAATCTAAGACCAATTGCACCTGTAAGAGAACAAACCCTCCAAACACCTCAGAACCTCTCCTCCAAACACCTCAGAACCCCTCCTCCAAACACCTCAGAACCAGCCCTCCAAAGAACTCAGAACAAGTCCACCAATGCCCGAACAAGTCCTCCAGTCACAGAACAAATCCACCAATCACAGAACAAATCCTACAACCACTGAATAATGTCTCTACTCACAGTTGAAGATCTCCAGGCACAGGACAAATTCTCGAATCTAAGACCAATTTCACCTGTAAGAGAACAAGCCCTCCAAACACCTCAGAACCTTTCCTCCAAACACCTCAGAACCTCTCCTCCAAACACCTCAGAACCTCTCCTCCAAACACCTCAGAACCTCTCCTCCAAACACCTCAGAACCTCTCCTCCAAACACCTCAGAACCTCTCCTCCAAACACCTCAGAACAAGCCCTCCAAACACCTCAGAACAAGCCCTCCAAACAACTCAGAAAAAGTCCACCAATGCCCGAACAAGTCCTCCAGTCACAGAACAAATCCACCAATCACAGAACAAGTCCTACAACCACTGAATAATGTCTCTACTCACAGTTGAAGATCTCCAGGCACAGGACAAATTCTCGAATCTAAGACCAATTTCACCTGTAAGAGAACAAGCCCTCCAAACACCTGAGAACCTCTCCTCCAAACACCTCAGAACCTCTCCTCCAAACACCTCAGAACAAGCCCTCCAAACACCTAAGAAAAAAGCCCTCCACACACCTCAGAACACGCCCTCCAAACACCTCAGAACAAGCCCTCCAAACACCTCAGAACAAGCCCTCCAAACAACTCAGAACAATTCCACCAATTCCCGAACAAGTCCTCCTGTCACAGAACAAACCCACCAATCACAGAACAAGTCCTACAACCACTGAAAAATATCTCTACTCACAGTTGAAGATCTCCAGGCACAGGAGAAATTCTCCAATCTAAGACCAATTTCACCTGTAAGAGAACAAGCCCTCCAAACACCTCAGAACCTCTCCTCCAAACACCTCAGAACCACTCCTCCAAACACCTCAGAACCTCTCCTCCAAACACCTCAGAACCTCTCCTCCAAACACCTCAGAACCTCTCCTCCAAACACCTCAGAACCTCTCCTCCAAACACCTCAGAACCTCTCCTCCAAACACCTCAGAACCTCTCCTCCAAACACCTCAGAACAAGTCCTCCAAACACCTTAGAACAAGCCCTCCAAACACCTCACAACCTCTCCTCCACACACCTCAGAACCTCTCCCCCACACACCTCAGAACCTCTCCTCCAAACACCTCAGAACCTCTCCTCCAAACACCTCAGAAACTCTCCTCCAAACACCTCAGAAACTCTCCTCCAAACACCTCAGAACAAGCCCTCAAAACACCTCAGAACAAGCCCTCCAAACAACTCAGAACAATTCCACCAATGCCCGAACAAGTCCTCCAGTCACAGAACAAATCCACCAATCACAGAACAAGTCCTACAACCACTGAATAATGTCTCTACTCACAGTTGAAGATCTCCAGGCACAGGACAAATTCTCGAATCTAAGACCAATTTCACCTGTAAGAGAACAAGCCCTCCAAACACCTCAGAACCTCTCCTCCAAACACCTCAGAACCTCTCCTCCTAACACCTCAGAACCTCTCCTCCTAACACCTCAGAACCTCTCCTCCAAACACCTCAGAACCTCTCCTCCAAACACCTCAGAACCTCTCCTCCAAACACCTCAGAACCTCTCCTCCAAACACCTCAGAACAAGTCCTCCAAACACCTCAGAACAAGCCCACCAAAAACCTCAGAACTAGTCCACCAATGCCCGAACGAGTCCTCCTGTCACAGAACAAACCCACCAATCACAGAACAAGCCCTACAAACCACTGGAAATATCTCTACTCACAGTTGAAGATCTCCAGGCAGAAGACAAATTCTCCAATCTAAGACCAATTGCACCTGTAAGAGAACAAACCCTCCAAACACCTCAGAACCTCTCCTCCTAACACCTCAGAACCTCTCCTCCTAACACCTCAGAACCTCTCCTCCAAACACCTCAGAACCTCTCCTCCAAACACCTCAGAACAAGTCCTCCAAACACCTCAGAACAAGTCCTCCAAACACCTCAGAACAAGTCCTCCAAACACCTCAGAACAAGTCCTCCAAACACCACAGAACAAGTCCTCCAAACACCTCAGAACCTCTCCTCCAAACACCTCAGAACCTCTCCTCCAAACACCTCAGAACAAGCCCTCCAAACACCTTAGAACAAGCCCTCCAAACACCTCACAACCTCTCCTCCGCACACCTCAGAACCTCTCCTCCACACACCTCAGAACCTCACCTCCAAACACCTCAGAACCTCTCCTCCAAACACCTCAGAACCTCTCCTCCAAACACCTCAGAACCTCTCCTCCAAACACCTCAGAACCTCTCCTCCTAACACCTCAGAACCTCTCCTCCAAACACCTCAGAACCTCTCCTCCAAACACCTCAGAACCTCTCCTCCAAACACCTCAGAACCTCTCCTCCAAACACCTCAGAACCTCTCCTCCAAACACCTCAGAACCTCTCCTCCAAACACCTCTGAACCTCTCCTCCAAACACCTCAGAACAAGCCCTCCAAACACCTCAGAACGTCTCCTCCAGACACCTCAGAACCTCTCCTCCAAACACCTCAGAACCTCTCCTCCTAACACCTCAGAACCTCTCCTCCAAACACCTCAGAACAAGTCCTCCAAACACCTCAGAACAAGTCCTCCAAACACCTTAGAACAAGCCCTCCAAACACCGCACAACCTCTCCTCCACACACCTCAGAACCTCTCCCCCACACACCTCAGAACCTCTCCTCCAAACACCTCAGAACCTCTCCTCCAAACACCTCAGAAACTCTCCTCCAAACACCTCAGAAACTCTCCTCCAAACACCACAGAACCTCTCCTCCAAACACCTCAGAACCTCTCCTCCAAACACCTCAGAACAAGCCCAGAAAACACCTCAGAACCTCTCCTCCAAGCACCTCAGAACAAGTCCTCCAAACACCTCAGAACAAGCCCTCCAAACACCTCAGAACAAGCCCTCCAAACACCTCAGAACAAGCCCCCCAAACACCTCAGAACCTCTCCTCCAAGCACCTCAGAACAAGCCCTCCAAACACCTCAGAACCTCTCCTCCAAACACCTCAGAACCTCTCCTCCAAACACCTCAGAACAAGCCCTCCAAACAACTCAGAACAAGTCCACCACTGACCGAAAAAGTCCTCCAGTCACAGAACAAATCCACCAATCACAGAACAAGTCCTACAACCACTGAAAAATATCTCTACTCACAGTTGAAGATCTCCAGGCACAGGAGAAATTCTCCAATCTAAGACCAATTTCACCTGTAAGAGAACAAGCCCTCCAAACACCTCAGAACCTCTCCTCCAAACACCTCAGAACCACTCCTCCAAACACCTCAGAACCTCTCCTCCAAACACCTCAGAACCTCTCCTTCAAACACCTCAGAACCTCTCCTACAAACACCTCAGAACCTCTCCTCCAAACACCTCAGAACCTCTCCTCCAAACACCTCAGAACCTCTCCTCCAAACACCTCAGAACCTCTCCTCCAAACACCTCAGAACCTCTCCTCCAAACACCTCAGAACCTCTCCTCCAAACAATGCAGAACCTCTCCACCAAACACCTCAGAACCTCTCCTCCTAACGCCTCAGAACCTCTCCTCCAAACACCTCAGAACCTCTCCTCCAAACACCTCAGAACCTCTCCTCCAAACACCTCAGAACCTCTCCTCCAAACACCTCAGAACAACCACTCCAAACACCTCAGAACCTCTCCTCCAAACACCTCAGAACAAGCCCTCCAAACACCTCAGAACAAGCCCTCCAAACACCTCAGAACAAGCCCTCCAAACACCTCAGAACAAGCCCTCCAAACACCTCAGAACCTCTCCTCCAAACACCTCAGAACCTCTCCTCCAAACACCTCAGAACCTCTCCTCCAAACACCTCAGAACCTCTCCTCCAAACACCTCAGAACCTCTCCTCCAAACACCTCAGAACAACCACTCCAAACACCTCAGAACCTCTCCTCCAAACACCTCAGAACAAGCCCAGCAAACACCTCAGAACCTCTCCTCCAAACACCTCTGAACCTCTCCTCCAAACACCTCGGAACTTCTCCTCCAAACACCTCTGAACCTCTCCTCCAAACACCTCTGAACCTCTCCTCCAAACACCTCTGAACAAGCCCAGCAAACACCTCAGAACCTCTCCTCCAAACACCTCAGAACCTCTCCACCAAACACCTCAGAACAAGCCCAGCAAACACCTCAGAACCTCTCCACCAAACACCTCTGAACCTCTCCACCAAACACCTCTGAACCTCTCCACCAAACACCTCTGAACCTCTCCTCCAAACACCTCAGAACAAGCCCAGCAAACACCTCAGAACCTCTCCTCCAAACACCTCAGAACCTCTCCACCAAACACCTCAGAACCTCTCCTCCAAACACCTCAGAACCTCTCCTCCAAACACCTCAGAACCTCTCCTCCAAACACCTCAGAACCTCTCCTCCAAACACCTCAGAACCTCTCCTCCAAACACCTCAGAACCTCTCCTCCAAACACCTCCGAACCTCTCCTCCAAACACCTCAGAGCAAGCCCAGCAAACACCTCAGAACCTCTCCTCCAAACACCTCAGAACCTCTCCACCAAACACCTCAGAACCTCTCCTCCAAACACCTCAGAACCTCTCCTCCAAACACCTCAGAACCTCTCCTCCAAACACCTCAGAACCTCTCCTCCAAACACCTCAGAACCTCTCCTCCAAACACCTCAGAACAAGCCCTCCAAACACCTCAGAACAAGCCCTCCAAACCCCTCAGAACCTCTCCTCCAAACACCTCAGAACCTCTCCTCCAAACACGTCAGAAGCTCTCCTCCAAACACCTCAGAACCTCTCCTCCAAACACCTCAGAACCTCTCCTCCAAACACCTCAGAACCTCTCCTCCAAACACCTCAGAACAAGCCCTCCAAACACCTCAGAACAAGTCCACCAATGCCCGAACAAGTCCTCCTGTCACAGAACAAATCCACCAATCACAGAACAAGTCCTACAACCACTGAAAAATATCTCTACTCACAGTTGAAGTTCTCCAGGCACAGGACAAATTCCCCAATCTAAGACCAATTTCCCCTGTAAGAGAAGAAGCCTTCCAAACACCTCAGAACCTCTCCTCCAAACACCTCAGAACCTCTCCTCCAAACACCTCAGAACCTCTCCTCCAAACACCTCAGAACCTCTCCTCCAAACACCTCAGAACCTCTCCTCCAAACACCTCAGAACAACCCCTCCAAACACCTCAGAACAACCCCTCCAAACACCTCAGAACAACCCCTCCAAACACCTCAGAACCTCTCCTCCAAACACCTCAGAACCTCTCCTCCAAACACCTCAGAACCTCTCCTCCAAACACCTCAGAACCTCTCCTCCAAACACCTCAGAACCTCTCCTCCAAACACCTCAGAACCTCTCCTCCAAACACCTCTGAACCTCTCCTGCAAACACCTCTGAACCTCTCCTCCAAACACCTCTGAACCTCTCCTCCAAACACCTCTGAACCTCTCCTCAAAACACCTCTGAACCTCTCCACCAAACACCTCAGAACCTCTCCACCAAACACCTGAGAACCTCTCCACCAAAGACCTCAGAACCTCTCCACCAAACACCTCAGAACAAGCCCTCCAAACACCTCAGAACAAGCCCTCCAAACACCTCAGAACAAGCTCTCCAAACACCTCAGAACAAGCTCTCCAAACACCTCAGAACAAGCCCTCCACACAACTCAGAACAAGCCCTCCAAACAACCCACAACAAACCCTCCAAACACCTCAGAACAAGCCCTCCAAACACCACAGAACAAGCCCTCCAAACAACTCAGAACAAGTCCACCAACGCTCGAAAAAGTCCTCCTGTCACAGAACAAACCCACCAATCACAGAACAAGTCCTACAACCACTGAAAAATATCTCTACTCACAGTTGAAGATCTCCAGGCACAGCACAAATTCTCCAATCTAAGACCAATTTCACCTGTAAGAGAAGAAGCCCTCCAAACACCTCAAATCCTCTCCTCCAAACACCTCAGAACCTCTCCTCCAAACACCTCAGAACAAGCCCTCCAAACACCTCAGAACAAGCCCTCCAAACACCTCAGAACCTCTCCACCAAACACCTCTGAACCTCTCCTGCAAACACCTCTGAACCTCTCCTGCAAACTCCTCTGAACCTCTCCTCCAAACACCTCTGAACCTCTCCTCCAAACACCTCTGAACCTCTCCTCCAAACACCTCTGAACCTCTCCTCCAAACACCGCAGAACAAGCCCTCCAAACACCGCAGAACAAGCCCTCCAAACACCGCAGAACAAGCCCTCCAAACACCGCAGAACAAGCCCTCCAAACACCGCAGAACAAGCCCTCCAAACCCCTCAGAACCTGCCCTCCAAACCCCTCAGAACCTCTCCTCCAAACCCCTCAGAACCTCTCCTCCAAACACCTCAGAACCTCTCCTCCAAACACCTCAGAACCTCTCCTCCAAACACCTCAGAACCTCTCCTCCAAACACCTCAGAACCTCTCCTCCAAACACCTCAGAACCTCTCCTCCAAACACCTCAGAACCTCTCCTCCAAACACCTCAGAACAAGCTCTCCAAACACCTCAGAACCTCTCCTCCAAACACCTCAGAATAAGCCCTCCAAACACCTCAGAACCTCTCCTCCAAACACCTCTGAACCTCTCCTCCAAACACCTCAGAACAAGCCCTCCAAACACCTCAGAACCTCTCCTCCAAACACCTCAGAACCTCTCCTCCAAACACCTCAGAACAAGCTCTCCAAACACCTCAGAACAAGCCCTCCACACAACTCAGAAAAAGCCCTCCAAACACCTCAGAACAAGCCCTCCAAACAACTCAGAACAAGCCCACCAATGCCCGAACAAGTCTTCCAGTCACAGAACAAATCCACCAATCTCAGAACAAGTCCTACAACCACTGAAAAATATCCCTACTCACAGTTGAAGATCTCCAGGCACAGGACAAATTCACCAATCTAAGACCAATTTCACCTGTAAGAGAACAAGCCCTCCAAACACCTCAGAACCTCTCCTTCAAACACCTCAGAACAAGCTCTCCAAACACCTCAGAACATGCCCACCAAACACCTCAGAACAAGCCCTCCAAACAACTCAGAAACTCTCCCCCAAACACCTCAGAACCTCTCCTCCAAACACCTCAGAACCTCACCTCCAAACACCTCAGAACCTCTCCTCCAAACACCTCAGAACCTCTCCTCCAAACACCTCAGAACCTCTCCTCCAAACACCTCAGAACAAGCCCTCCAAACACCTCAGAACAAGCCCTCCAAACCCCTCAGAACAAGCCCTCCAAACCCCTCAGAACAAGCCCTCCAAACACCTCAGAACCTCTCCTCCAAACACCTCAGAACCTCTCCTCCAAACACCTCAGAACCTCTCCTCCAAACACCTCAGAACCTCTCCTCCAAACACCTCAGAAACACTCCTCCAAACACCTCAGTTCCTCTCCTCCAAACACCTCAGAACCTCTCCTCCAAACCCCTCAGAACCTCTCCTCCAAACACCTCAGAACCTCTCCTCCAAACACCTCAGAACAACCCCTCAAAACACCTCAGAAAAACCCCTCCAAACACCTCAGAACAACCCCTCCAAACACCTCACAACAACCCTTCCAAACACCTCAGAAGAAGCCTTCCAAACACCTCAGAACAAGTCTACCAATGCCTGAACAAGTCCTCCAGTCACAAAACAAATACACCAATCACAGAACAAGTCCTACAACCACTGAAAAATATCTCTACTCACAGTTGAAGATCTCCAGGCACAGGACAAATTCTCCAATCTAAGACCAATTTTACCTGTAAGAGAACAAGACCTCCAAACACCTCAGAACCTCTCCTCCAAACACCTCAGAACCTCTCCTCCAAACACCTCAGAACCTCTCCTCCAAACACCTCAGAACCTCTCCTCCAAACACCTCGGAAGAAGCCCTCCAAACACCTCAGAACAAGCCCTCCAAACACCTCAGAACAAGCCCTCAAAACACCTCAGAACAAGCCCTCCAAACACCTCAGAACAAGCCCTCCAAACACCTCAGAACAAGCCCTCTAGTCACAGAACAAATCCACCAATCACAGAACAAGTCCTACAACCACTGAAAAATATCTCTACTCACAGTTGAAGATCTCCAGGCACAGGACAAATTCTCCAATCTAAGACCAATTTCACCTGTAAGAGAACAAGCCCTCCAAACACCTCAGAACAAGCTCTCCAAACACCTCAGAACCTCTCCTCCAAACACCTCAGAATAAGTCCTCCAAACACCTCAGTACCTCTCCTCCAAATACCTGAGAACCTCTCCTAAAAACACCTGAGAACCTCTCCTCCAAACACCTGAGAACCTCTCCTCCAAACACCTGAGAACCTCTCCTCCAAACACCTGAGAACCTCTCCTCCAAACACCTGAGAACCTCTCCTCCAAACACCTCAGAACCTGTCCTCCAAACACCTCAGAACCTCTCCTCCTAACTCCTCAGAACCTCTCCTCCAAACACCTCAGAACCTCTCCTCCAAACACCTCAGAACCTCTCCTCCAAACACCTGAGAACCTCTCCTCCAAACACCTGAGAACCTCTCCTCCTAACACCTCAGAAACTCTACTCCAAACACCTCAGAAACTCTCCTCCAAACACCTCAGAAACACTCCTCCAAACCCCTCAGAACTTCTCCTCCAAACAATGCAGAACCTCTCCTCCAATCACCTCAGAAACTCTCCTCCAAACACCTCAGAACAACCCCTCCAAACACCTCAGAACAACCCCTCCAAACACCTCAGAACAACCCCTCCAAACACCTCAGAAGAAGCCTTCCAAACACCTCAGAACAAGCCCCCCAAACAACTCAGAACAAGCCCTACAAACGATTCGGAACCTCTCCTCCAAACACCTCAGAACCTCTCCTCCAAACACCTCAGAACAAGTCCTCCAAACACCTCAGAACAAGCCCTCCAAACAACTCAGAACAAGCCCACCAATGCCCGAACAAGTCCTCCAGTCACAGAACAAATCCACCAATCTCAGAACAAGTCCTACAACCACTGAAAAATATCCCTACTCACAGTTGAAGATCTCCAGGCACAGGACAAATTCTCCAATCTAAGACCAATTTCACCTGTAAGAGAACAAGCCCTCCAAACACCTCAGAACCTCTCCTTCAAACACCTCAGAACAAGCTCTCCGAACACCTCAGAACATGCCCACCAAACACCTCAGAACAAGCCCTCCAAACAACTCAGAAACTCTCCCCCAAACACCTCAGAACCTCTCCTCAAAACAACTCAGAACCTCTCCTCCAAACACCTCAAAACATGACCTCCAGACACCTCAGAAGAAGCCCTCCAAACATCTCAGAACAAGCCCTCCAAACACCTCAGAACAAGCCCTCCAAACACCTCAGAACATGCTCTCCAAACACCTCAGAACAAGCCCTCCAAAAAACTCAGAACCTCTCCTCCAAACACCTTAGAACCTCTCCTCCAAACACCTCAGAACCTCTCCTCCAAACACCTCAGAACCTCTCCTCCAAACACCTCAGAACCTCTCCTCCAAACACCTCAGAACAAGCTCTCCAAACACCTCAGATCAAGCCCTCCAAACCCCTCAGAACAAGCCCTCCAAACACCTCAGAACGTCCCCTCCAAACACCTCAGAACCTCTCCTCCAAACACCTCAGAACGTCCCCTCCAAACACCTCAGAACCTCTCCTCCAAACACCTCAGAACAAGCTCTCCAAACACCTCAGATCAAGCCCTCCAAACCCCTCAGAACAAGCCCTCCAAACACCTCAGAACGTCCCCTCCAAACACCTCAGAACCTCTCCTCCAAACACCTCAGAACAACCCCTCCAAACACCTCAGAACAAGTCTACCAATGCCTGAACAAGTCCTCCAGTCACAGAACAAATACAGCAATCACAGAACAAGTCCTACAACCACTGAAAAATATCTCTACTCACAGTTGAAGATCTCCAGGCACAGGACAAATTCCCCAATCTAAGACCAATTTTACCTGTAAGAGAACAAGCCCTCCAAACACCTCAGAACCTCTCCTCCAAACACCTCAGAACCTCTCCTCCGAACACCTCAGAACCTCTCCTCCAAACACCTCAGAACCTCACCTTCAAACACCTCGGAACAAGCCCTCCAAACACCTCAGAAGAAGTCCTCCAAACACCTCAGAACAAGCCCTCCAAACACCTCACAACAAGCCCACCAATGCCCGAACAAGTCCTCCAGTCACAGAACAAATCCACCAATCACAGAACAAGTCCTACAACCACAGACAAATATCTCTACTCACAGTTGAAGATCTCCAGGCACAGGACAAATTCTCCAATCTAATACCAATTTCACCTGTAAGAGAACAAGCCCTCCAAACACCTCAGAACCTCGCCTTCAAACACCTCAGAACAAGCTCTCCAAACACTCCAGAACAAGCCCTCCAAACGCCTCAGAACAAGCCCTCCAAACACCTCAGAACAAGCCCTCCAAACACCTCAGAACCTCTCCTCCAAACACCTCAGAACCTCTCCTCCAAACACCTCAGAACCTCTCTTCCAAACACCTCAGAACCTCTCTTCCAAACACCTCAGAACCTCTCCTCCAAACACCTCAGAACCTCTCCTCCAAACACCTCAAAACAACCACTTCAAACACCTCAGAACCTGTCCTCCAAACGCCTCAGAACCTGTCCTCCAAACACCTCAGAACCTGTCCTCCAAACACCTCAGAACCTGTCCTCCAAACACCTCAGAACAAGCCCTCCAAACACCTCAGAACAAGCCCTCCAAACACCTCAGAACAAGCCCTCCAAACACCTCAGAACAAGCCCTCCAAACACCTCCGAACCTCTCCTCCAAACACCTCCGAACCTCTCCTCCAAACACCTCCGAACCTCTCCTCCAAACACCTCCGAACCTCTCCTCCAAACACCTCAGAACCTCTCCTCCAAACACCTCAGAAACTCTCCTCCAAACACCTCAAAACCACTCCTCCTAACACCTCAGAACCTCTCCTCCAAACACCTCAGAACCTCTCCTCCTAACACCTCAGAACCTCTCCTCCTAACACCTCAGAACAAGCCCTCCAAACAGCTCAGAACAAGCCCACCAATGCCCGAAAAAGTCCTCCAGTCACAGAACAAATCCACCAATCACAGAACAAGTCCTACAACCACTGAAAAATATCTCTGCTCACAGTTGAAGATCTCCAGGCCCAGGACAAATTCTCCAATCTAAGACCAATTTCACCTGTAAGAGAACAAGCCCTCCAAACACCTCAGAACCTGTCCTCCAAACACCTCAGAACCTGTCCTCCAAACACCTCAGAACAAGCCCTCCAAACACCTCAGAACAAGCCCTCCAAACACCTCAGAACAAGCCCTCCAAACATCTCAGAACAAGCCCTCCAAACACCGCAGAACCTCTCCTCCAAACACCTCAGAACCTCTCCTACAAACACCTCAGATCCTCTCCTCCAAACACCTCAGATCCTCTCCTCCAAACACCTCAGAACCTCTCCTCCAAACACCTCAGAACCTCTCCTCCAAACACCTCAGAACCTCTCCTCCTAACACCTCAGAACCTCTCCTCCTAACACCTCAGAACCTCTCCTCCTAACACCTCAGAACCTCTCCTCCAAACACCTCAGAATCTCTCCTCCAAACACCTCAGAATCTCTCCTCCAAACACCTCAGAAGAAGCCCTCCAAACACCTCAGAACAAGCCCTCCAAACACCTCAGAACCTCTCCTCCAAACACCTCAGAACCTCTCCTCCAAACACCTCAGAAGAAGACCTCCAAACCCCTCAGAAGAAGCCCTCCAAACACCTCAGAACAAACCCTCCAAACACCTCAGAACAAGCCTTCCAAACACCTCAGAACCTCTCCTCCAAACACCTCAGAACAAGCCTTCCAAACACCTCAGAACAAGCCCTCCAAACACCTCAGAACAAGCCTTCCAAACAACTCAGAACAAGTCTTCCAATGCCCGAACAAATCCTCCAGTCACAGAACAAATCCACCAATCACAGAACAAGTCCTACAACCACTGAAAAATATCTCTGCTCACAGTTGAAGATCTCCAGGCCCAGGACAAATTCTCCAATCTAAGACCAATTTCACCTGTAAGAGAACAAGCCCTCCAAACAAACACCTCAGAACCTCTCCTCCAAACACCTCCGAACCTCTCCTCCAAACACCTCAGAACCTCTCCTCCAAACACCTCAGAACCTCTCCTCCAAACACCTCAGAACCTCTCCTCCAAACAAATCAGAACCTCTCCTCCAAACAAATCAGAACCTCTCCTCCAAACACCTCAGAACCACCCCTCCAAACACCTCAGATCCACCCCTCCAAACACCTCAGAACCTCTCCTCCAAACACCTCAGAACCAGCCCTCCAAACACCTCAGATCCAGCCCTCCAAACACCTCAGAACAAGCCCACCAGTGACCGAACTAGTCCTCCAGTCACAGAACAAATCCACCAATCACAGAACAAGTCCTACAACCACTGAAAAATATCTCTACTCACAGTTGAAGTTCTCCAGGCCCAGGACAAATTCTCCAATCTAAGACCAATTTCACCTGTAAGAGAACAAGCCCTCCAAACACCTCAGAACCTGTCCTCCAAACACCTCAGAACAAGCCCTCCGAACACCTCAGAACAAGCCCTCCAAACACCTCAGAACAAGCCCTCCGAACACCTCAGAACAAGTCCACCACTGACCGAACAAGTCCTCCAGTCACAGAACAAATCCACCAATCACAGAACAAGTCCTACAACCACTGAAAAATATCTCTACTCACAGTTGAAGTTCTCCAGGCCCAGGACAAATTCTCCAATCTAAGACCAATTTCACCTGTAAGAGAACAAGCCCTCCAAACACCTCAGAACCTCTCCTCCAAACACCTCAGAACCTCTCCTCCAAACACCAACACCTCAGAAACTCTCCTCCAAACACCTCAGAACAAGCCCTCCAAACACCTCAGAACAAGCCCTCCAAACACCTCAGAATAAGCCCTCCAAACACTTCAGAACAAGCCCTCCAAACACCTCAGAACCTCTCCTCCAAACACCTCAGAACCTCTCCTCCAAACACCTCAGAACCTCTCCTCCAAACACCTCAGAACAAGCCCTCCAAACACCTCAGAACCTCTCCTCCAAACACCTCAGAACCTCTCCTCCAAACACCTCAGAACCTCTCCTCCAAACACCTCAGAACCTCTCCTCCAAGCACCTCAGAACCTCTCCTCCAAGCACCTCAGAACCACCCCTCCAAACACCTCAGAACCACCCCTCCAAACACCTCAGAACCTCTCCTCCAAACACCTCAGAACCTCTCCTCCAAACACCTCAGAACCTCTCCTCCAAACACCTCAGAACCTCTCCTCCAAACACCTCAGAACAAGCCCTCCAAACACCTCAGAACAAGCCCACCAATGCCCGAACAAGTCCTCCAGTCACAGAACAAATCCACCAATCACAGAACAAGTCCTACAACCACTGAAAAATATCTCTGCTCACAGTTGAAGATCTCCAGGCCCAGGACAAATTCTCCAATCTAAGACCAATTTCACCTGTAAGAGAACAAGCCCTCCAAACACCTCAGAACAAGCCCTCCAAACACCTCAGAACCTGTCCTCCAAACACCTCAGAACAAGCCCTCCAAACACCTCAGAACAAGCCCTCCAAACACCTCAGAACCTGTCCTCCAAACGCCTCAGAACCTGTCCTCCAAACACCTCAGAACCTGTCCTCCAAACACCTCAGAACCTGTCCTCCAAACACCTCAGAACAAGCCCTCCAAACACCTCAGAACAAGCCCTCCAAACACCTCAGAACAAGTCCACCAAACACCTCAGAACCTCTCCTCCAAACACCTCCGAACCTCTCCTCCAAACACCTCCGAACCTCTCCTCCAAACACCTCAGAACCTCTCCTCCAAACACCTCAGAACCTCTCCTCCAAACACCTCAGAACCTCTCCTCCAAACACCTCAGAACCTCTCCTCCAAACACCTCAGAACCTCTCCTCCAAACACCTCAGAACCTCTCCTCCAAACACCTCAGAACCTCTCCTCCAAACACCTCAGAACAAGCCCTCCAAACACCTCAGAACAAGCCTTCCAAACACCTCAAAACTAGCCCTCCAAACACCTCAGAACAAGCCCTCCAAACACCTCAGAACAAGTCTACCAATGCCCGAACAAGTCCTCCAGTCACATAACAAATCCACCAATCACAGAACAAGTCCTACAACCACTGAAATATATCTCTACTCACAGTTGAAGATCTCCAGGCACAGGACAAATTCTCCAATCTAAGAGCAATTTCACCTGTAAGAGAACAAGCCCTCGAAACACCTCAGAACCTCTCCTCCAAACACCTCAGAACCTCTCCTCCAAACACCTCAGAACCTCTCCTCCAAACACCTCAGAACCTCTCCTCCAAACACCTCAGAACAAGCCCTCCAAACACCTCAGAACAAGCCCTCCAAACACCTCAGAACAAGCCCTCCAAACACCTCAGAACAACCCCTCCAAACACGTCAGAACAACCCCTCCAAACACCTCAGAACAAGCCCTCCAAACACCTCAGAACAAGCCCTCCGAACACCTCAGAACAAGCCCTCCAAACACCTCAGAACAAGCCCTCCAAACACCTCAGAACAAGCCTTCCAAACACCTCAGAACAAGCCCTCCAAACACCTCAGAACCTTTCCTCCAAACACCTCAGAACAAGGCCTCCAAACACCTCAGAACAAGGCCTCCAAACACCTCAGAACCTCTCCTCCAAACACCTCAGAACCTCTCCTCCAAACACCTCAGAACCTCTCCTCCAAACACCTCAGAACCTCTCCTCCAAACACCTCAGAACCTCTGCTCCAAACACCTCAGAACCTCTCCTCCAAACACCTCAGAATCTCTCCTCCAAACACCTCAGAACCTCTATTAAAAACACCTCAAAACAAGCACTTCAAACACCTCAGAACCTCTCCTCGAATAACCTGAGAACAAGCCCTCCAAACACCTCAGAACCTCTCCTCCAAACACCTCAGAACAACCGCTCCAAACACCTCAGAACCTCTCCTCCAAACACCTCAGAACCTCTCCTCCAAACACCTCAGAACCTCTCCTCCAAACACCTCAGAACCTCTCCTCAAAACACCTCAGGACCACTCCTCCAAACACCTCAGGACCACTCCTCCAAACACCTCAGGACCACTCCTCCAAACACCTCAGAACCTCTCCTCCAAACACCTCAGAACCTCTCCTCCAAACACCTCAGAACCTCTCCTCCAAACACCTCAGAACCTCTCCTCCAAACACCTCAGAACCTCTCCTCCAAACACCTCAGAACCTCTCCTCCAAACACCTCAGAAGAAGCTCACCAAACACCTCAGAACAAGGCCTCCAAACACCTCAGAACCTCTGCTCCAAACACCTCAGAACCTCTGCTCCAAACACCTCAGAACCTCTCCTCCAAACACCTCAGAACCTCTCCTCCAAACACCTCAGAACCTCCTCTCCAAACACCTCAGAACCTCCCCTCCAAACACCTCAGAACCTCCCCTAAAACACCTCAGAACCTCCCCTCCAAACACCTCAGAACCTCCCCTCCAAACACCTCAGAACCTCTCCTCCAAACACCTCAGAACCTCTCCTCCAAACACCTCAGAACCTCTCCTCCAAACACCTCAGAACCTCTCCTCCAAACACCTCAGAACCTCTCCTCCAAACACCTCAGAACCACTCCTCCAAACACCTCAGAACAAGCCCTCCAAACACCTCAGAACCTCTCCTCCAAACACCTCAGAAGAAGCTCTCCAAACGCCTCAGAACCTGCACTCCAAACACCTCAGAACCTCTCCTCCAAACACCTCAGAACCTCTCCTCCAAATACCTCAGAACCTCTCCTCCAAACACCTCAGAACCTCTCCCCCAAACGCCTCAGAACCTCACCCCCAAACGCCTCAGAACCTCTCCTCCAAACGCCTCAGAACCTCTCCTCCATACGCCTCAGAACCTCTCCTCCAAACGCCTCAGAACCTCTCCTCCAAACGCCTCAGAACCTCTCCTCCAAACGCCTCAGAACCTCTCCTCCAAACACCTCAGAACCTCTCCTCCAAACACCTCAGAAGAAGCAGTCCAAACAACTCAGAAGAAGCCCTCCAAACACCTCAGAACAAGTCCACCAATGCCCGAACATGTCCTCCAGTCACAGAACAAATCCACCAATCACAGAACAAGTCTTCCAATCACTGAAAAATGTCTCTACTCACAGTTGAAGATCTCCAGGCACAGGACAAATTCTCCAATCTAAGACAAATTTCACCTGTAAGAGAACAAGCCCTCCAAACACCTCAGAACCTCTCCTCCAAACACCTCAGAACCTCTCCTCTAAACACCTCAGAACCTCTCCTCCAAACACCTCAGAACCTCTCCTCCAAACACCTCAGAACCTCTCCTCCAAACACCTCAGAACCTCTCCTCCAAACACCTCAGAACCTCTCCTCCAAACACCTCAGAACAAGGCCTCCAAACACCTCAGAACCTCTGCTCCAAACACCTCAGAACCTCTCCTCCAAACACCTCAGAATCTCTCCTCCAAACACCTCAGAACCTCTCCTCCAAACACCTGAGAACAAGCCCTCCAAACACCTCAGAACCTCTCCTCCAAACACCTCAGAACCTCTCCTCAAAACACCTCAGGACCACTCCTCCAAACACCTCAGAACCTCTCCTCCAAACACCTCAGAAGAAGCTCACCAAACACCTCAGAACAAGGCCTCCAAACACCTCAGAACCTCTGCTCCAAACACCTCAGAACCTCTGCTCCAAACACCTCAGAACCTCTCCTCCAAACACCTCAGAACCTCTCCTCCAAACACCTCAGAACCTCCCCTCCAAACACCTCAGAACCTCCCCTCCAAACACCTCAGAACCTCCCCTAAAACACCTCAGAACCTCCCCTCCAAACACCTCAGAACCTCCCCTAAAACACCTCAGAACCTCCCCTCCAAACACCTCAGAACCTCCCCTCCAAACACCTCAGAACCTCTCCTCCAAACACCTCAGAACCTCTCCTCCAAACACCTCAGAAC
Source organism: Ara ararauna (assembly GCA_028858755.1). NCBI lineage: Eukaryota > Metazoa > Chordata > Aves > Psittaciformes > Psittacidae > Ara > Ara ararauna. The sequence goes on from CM054378.1 coordinate 1,307,959, forward strand.
CTCTCCTCCAAACACCTCAGAACCTCTCCTCCAAACACCTCAGAACCACTCCTCCAAACACCTCAGACCAAGCCCTCCAAACACCTCAGAACCTCTCCTCCAAACACCTCAGAAGAAGCTCTCCAAACGCCTCAGAACCTCTCCTCCAAACACCTCAGAACCTCTCCTCCAAATACCTCAGAACCTCTCCTCCAAACACCTCAGAACCTCTCCCCCAAACGCCTCAGAACCTCTCCCCCAAACGCCTCAGAACCTCTCCTCCAAACGCCTCAGAACCTCTCCTCCAAACGCCTCAGAACCTCTCCTCCAAACGCCTCAGAACCTCTCCTCCAAACGCCTCAGAACCTCTCCTCCAAACGCCTCAGAACCTCTCCTCCAAACACCTCAGAACCTCTCCTCCAAACACCTCAGAACCTCTCCTCCAAACACCTCAGAAGAAGCAGTCCAAACAACTCAGAAGAAGCCCTCCAAACACCTCAGAACCTCTCCTCCAAACACCTCAGAACCTCTCCTCCAAACACCTCAGAACCTCTCCTCCAAACACCTCAGAACAAGCCCTCCAAACACCTCAGAACCTCTCCTCCAAACACCTCAGAAAAAGCCCTCCAAACACCTCAGAACAAGCCTTCCAAACACCTCAGAACAAGCCCTCCAAACCCCAAGAACAAGCCCTCCAAACACCTCAGAACAACCCCTCCAAACACCTCAGAACAAGCCCTCCAAACACCTCAGAACAAGCCCTCCAAACACCTCAGAACAAGCCCTCCAAACACCTCAGAACCTCTCCTCCAAACACCTCAGAACCTCTCCTCCAAACACCTCAGAACAAGGCCTCCAAACACCTCAGAACCTCTCCTCCAAACACCTCAGAAAAACCCCTCCAAACACCACAGAACAAGCCTTCCAAACACCTCAAAACAAGCCCTCCAAACACCTCAGAACAAGCCCTCCAAACACCTCAGAACAAGCCTTCCAAACACCTCAGAACCTCTCCTCCAAACACCTCAGAACAAGCCCTCCAAACACCTCAGAACCTCTCCTCCAAACACCTCAGAACCTCTCCTCCAAACACCTCAGAACCTCTCCTCCAAACACCTCAGAACCTCTCCTCCAAACACCTCAGAACAAGGCCTCCAAACACCTCAGAACCTCTGCTCCAAACACCTCAGAACCTCTGCTCCAAACACCTCAGAATCTCTCCTCCAAACACCTGAGAACAAGCCCTCCAAACACCTCAGAACCTCTCCTCCAAACACCTGAGAACAAGCCCTCCAAACACCTCAGAACCTCTCCTCCAAACACCTCAGAACAACCGCTCCAAACACCTCAGAACCTCTCCTCCAAAGACCTCAGAACCTCTCCTCCAAACACCTCAGAACCTCTCCTCCAAACACCTCAGAACCTCTCCTCCAAACACCTCAGAAGAAGCTCACCAAACGCCTCAGAACCTCTACTCCAAACACCTCAGAACCTCTCCTCCAAACACCTCAGAACAAGGCCTCCAAACACCTCAGAACCTCTCCTCCAAACACCTCAGAACCTCTCCTCCAAACACCTCAGAACCTTTCCTCCAAACACCTCAGAACCTCCCCTCCAAACACCTCAGAACCTCCCCTCCAAACACCTCAGAACCTCCCCTCCAAACACCTCAGAACCTCCCCTCCAAACACCTCAGAACCTCCCCTCCAAACACCTCAGAACCTCTCCTTGAAAACACCTCAGAACCTCTCCTTGAAAACACCTCAGAACCTCTCCTCCAAACACCTCAGAACCTCTCCTCCCAACACCTCAGAAGCTCTCCTCCAAACACCTCAGAAGCTCTCCTCCAAACACCTCAGAAGCTCTCCTCCAAACACCTCAGAAAATCTCCTCCAAACACCTCAGAACCACTCCTCCAAACACCTCAGAACAAGCCCTCCAAACACCTCAGAACCTCTCCTCCAAACACCTCAGAACCTCTCCTCCAAACACCTCAGAACCTCTCCTCCAAACACCTCAGAACCTCTCCTCCAAACACCTCAGAACCTCTCCTCCAAACACCTCAGAACCTCTCCTCCAAACACCTCAGAACCTCTCCTCCAAACACCTCAGAACCTCTCCTCCAAACACCTCAGATCTTCTCCTCCAAACCCCTCAGAACCTCTCCTCCAAACACCTCAGAACCTCTCCTCCAAACACCTCAGAACTAGCGCTCCAAAAACGTCCGAACAAGCCCTCCAAACACCTCAGAAGAAGCCCTGCAAACACCTCAGAACCTCTTCTCCAAACACCTCAGAACCTCTCCCACAAACACCTCAAAACCTCTCCTCCAAACACCTCAGAACAAGCCCTCCAAACAACTCAGAACCTCTCCTCCAAACACCTCAGAACAAGCCCTCCAAACACCTCAGAACCTCTCCTCCAAACACCTCAGAACCTCTCCTCCAAACACCTCAGAACCTCTCCTCCAAACACCTCAGAACCTCTCCTCCAAACACCTCAGAACCTCTCCTCCAAACACCTCAGAACCTCTCCTCCAAACACCTCAGAACCTCTCCTCCAAACACCTCAGAACCTCTCCTCCAAACACCTCAGAACCTCTCCTCCAAAGACCTCAGAACAAGCCCTCCAAACAACTCAGAACAAGCCCACCAGACAACTCAGAACAAGTCCACCAATGCCCGAACATATCCTCCAGTCACAGAACAAATCCACCAATCACAGAACAAGTCCTCCAACCACTGAAAAAAGTCTCTACTCATTGTTGAACATCTCCAGGCACAGGACAAATTCTCCAATCTAAGACAAATTCCACCTGTAAGAGAACAAGCCCTCCAAACACCTCAGAACCTCTCCTCCAAGCACCTCAGAACAAGCCCTCCAAACACCTCAGAACAAGCCCTGCAAACAACTCTGAACAAGCCCTGCAAACAACTCTGAACAAGCCCTGCAAACAACTCTGAACATTCCACCAATCACAGAACAAGCCCTCGAAGCAACTCGGAAGAAGCCCTCGAAGCAACTCGGAACAAGCCCTCGAAGCAACTCGGAACAAGCCCTCGAAGCAACTCGGAACAAGCCCTCGAAGCAACTCGGAACAAGCCCTCGAAGCAACTCGGAACAAGCCCTCGAAGCAACTCGGAACAAGCCCTCGAAGCAACTCGGAACAAGCCCTCGAAATAACTCTGAGCAAGTCCTCCAAACAACTCCGAAGAAGTCCTCCAAACAACTCCGAACAAGGCCCCAAACAACTCCAAACAAGTCCTCCAAACAACTCTGAACATTCCACCACTCTCAGAACAAATCCACCAATCATAGAACAAGCCCTCGAAGCAACTCTGAACAAGCCCTCCAAACAACTCTGAACAAGCCCTCCAAACAACTCTGAACAAGCCCTCCAAACAACTCTGAACACGCCCTCAGAAACAACTCAGAACATGTCCTACAACCTCGGAACAAGTGCGCCAATCCCAGAACATGTCCTCCAGTCTCAGAACAAATCCACCAATCACAGCATAATTCCTCCAATCCCAGAAAAATACCTCTACTAACAATTCAAGATCTCCAGGCACGGGACAAATTCTCCAATCTAAGACCAATTTCTCCTATAAGAGAACAAGCCCTCCGAACAACTCTGAACAAGCCCTCCGAACAACTCTGAACAAGCCCTCCGAACAACTCTGAACAAGCCCTCCGAAAAACTCTGAACAAGCCCTCCGAAAAACTCTGAACAAGCCCTCCGAACAACTCTGAACAAGCCCTCCGAACTCAGAACACGTCCTCCAAACTCAGAACATATCCTACAACCTCGGAACAAGTGCGTCAATCCCAGAACATGTCCTCCAGTCTCAGAACAAATCCACCAATCACAGCACAATTCCTCCAACCCCAGAAAAATATCTCTACTCACAATTCAAGATCTCCAGGCACAGGACAAATTCTCCAAACTAAGACCAATTTCTGCTGTAAGAGAAGAAGTCCTCCAAACAACTCTGAACATTCCAACAATCACAGAACAAGCCCTCGAAGCAACCCCAAACAAGCCCTCGAAGCAACCCCGAACAAGCCCTCGAAGCAACCCCGAACAAGCCCTCGAAGCAACCCCGAACAAGCCCTCGAAGCAACTCCGAACAAGCCCTCGAAGCAACTCCGAACATACCATCAGTCTCAGAACAAATCCACCAATCACAGAACAAGCCCTCGAAGCAACTCTGAACAAGCCCTCGAAGCAACTCGGAACAAGCCCTCGAAGCAACTCTGAACGTTCCACCAATCACAGAACAAGCCCCAGAACCAACTCTGAACAAGCCCTCGAACCAACTCTGAACAAGCCCTCGAAATAACTCTGAGCAAGTCCTCCAAACAACTCCGAAGAAGTCCTCCAAACAACTCCGAACAAGCCCCCCAAACAACTCAGAACATGTCCTCCAAACAACTCTGAACATTCCACCACTCTCAGAACAAATCCACCAATCATAGAACAAGCCCTCGAAGCAACTCTGAACAAGCCCTCCAAACAACTCTGAACAAGCCCTCAGAAACAACTCAGAACATGTCCTACAACCTCGGAACAAGTGCACCAATCCCAGAACATGTCCTCCAGTCTCAGAACAAATCCACCAATCACAGCATAATTCCTCCAATCCCAGAAAAATACCTCAACTCACAATTCAAGATCTCCAGGCACGGGACAAATTCTCCAATCTAAGACCAATTTCTCCTGTGAGAGAACAAGTCCTCCAAACAACTCTGAACAAGTCCTCCAAACTCAAAACACGTCCTCCAAACTCAGAACACGTCCTCCAAACTCAGAACACGTCCTCCAAACTCAGAACATCTCCTACAACCTCGGAACGAGTGCGTCAATCCCAGAACATGTCCTCCAGTCTCAGAACAAATCCACCAATCACAGCACAATTCCTCCAACCCCAGAAAAATATCTCTACTCACAATTCAAGATCTCCAGGCACAGGACAAATTCTCCAAACTAAGACCAATTTCTGCTGTAAGAGAAGAAGTCCTCCAAACAACTCTGAACATTCCAACAATCACAGAACAAGCCCTCGAAGCAACTCTGAACAAGCCCTCGAAGCAACTCTGAACAAGCCCTCGAAGCAACTCCGAACAAGCCCTCCAAACAACTCGGAACAAGTCCTCCAAACAACTCAGAACATGTCTTCCAGTCTCGGAACAAATTTTCCAACCCCAGAAAAATATCTCTACTCACATTTGAAGATCTCCAGGAACAGGACAAATTCTCCAATCTAAGACCAACTTCTCCTGTAAGAGAACAAGCCCTCCAAACAACTCTGAACAAGCCCTCCAAACAACTCTGAACAAGCCCTCCAAACAACTCCGAACAAGCCCTCCAAACAACTCCGAACAAGCCCTCCAAACAACTCCGAACATGTCCTACAACCTCGGAACAAGTCCACCAATCCCAGAACATGTTCTCCACTCTCAGAACAAATCCACCAATCACAACACAATTCCTGCAAGCCCAGAAAAATATCTCTACTCACAATTCAAGATCTCCAGGCACAAGACCAATTCTCCAATCTAAGACCAATTTCTCCTGTAAGAGAACAAGTCCTCCAAACAACTCTGAACAAGCCCTCCGAACAACTCTGAACAAGCCCTCCGAAAAAATCTGAACAAGCCCTCCGAACAACCCTGAACAAGCCCTCCAAACAACCCTGAACAAGCCCTCCAAACAACTCTGAACAACTCCTCCAAACAACTCTGAACATGTCCTCCAAACTCAGAACATGTCCTACAAACTCGGAACAAGTCCACCAATCCCAGAACAAGTCCACCAATCCCAGAACATGTCCTCCAGTCTCAGAAGAAATCCACCAATCACAGCACAATTCCTCCAAGCCCAGAAAAACATCTCTACTCACAATTCAAGATCTCCAGGCACAGGACAATTTCTCCAATCTAAGACCAATTTCTCCTGTAAGAGAACAAGCCCTCCAAACACCTCAGAACAAGCCCTCCAAACACCTCAGAACAAACCCTCCAAACACCTCAGAACAAACCCTCCAAACAACTCTGAACAAGCCCTCCAAACAACTCTGAACAAGCCCTCCAAACAACTCTGAACAAGTCCTCCAAACAACTCTGAACAAGTACACCGAACAACCCTGAACAAGCCCTCCAAACAACTCTGAACAAGTCCTCCAAAAAACTCAGAACAAGCCCTCAGAAACAACTAAGAACATGTCCTACAACCTCGGAACAAGGGCGCCAATCCCAGAACATGTCCTCCAGTCTTAGAACAAATCCACCAATCACAGCAAAATTCCTCCAGCTGCAGAAAAATATCACTACTCACATTTGAAGATCTCCAGGCACAGGACATATTCTAAAATCTAAGACAAATTTCTCCTGTAAGAGAACAAGCCCTCCAAACAACTCTGAACAAGCCCTCCAAAAAACTCAGAACAAGCCCTCCAAAGTCAGAACAAGTCCACCAATCCCAGAACATGTCCTCCAGTCTCAGAACAAAGCCACCAATCACAGCACAATTCCTCCAAGCCCAGAGAAATATCTCTACTCACAATTCAAGATCTCCAGGCACAGGACAACTTCTCCAATCTAAGACCAGTTTCTCCTGTAAGAGAACAAGTCCTCCAAACAACTCTGATCCAGTCCTCCAAACAACTCAGAACAAGCCCTCCAAACAACTCTGAACAAGCCCTCCAAACAACTCTGAACAAGCCCTCCATACAACTCTGAACAAGTCCTCCAAAAAACTCTGAACAAGTCCTCCAAAAAACTCTGAACAAGCCCTCAGAAACAACTCAGAACATCTCCTACAACCTCGGAACAAGTGCGCCAATCCCAGAACATGTCCTCCAGTCTCAGAACAAATCCACCAATCACAGCACAAGTCCTCCAAGCCCAGAAATATCTCTCTACTCACATTTGAAGATCTCCAGGCACAGGACAAATTCTCCAATCCAATACCAATTTCTCCTGTGAGAGAACAAGTCCTCCAAACGCCTCCGAACAAGTCCTCCAAACACCTCCGAACAAGTCCTCCAAACACCTCCGAACAAGTCCTCCAAACTTAGAACAAGTTCACCAATCCCAGAGCAAGTCCTCCATACTCAGAACATGTCCTCCAAACTCAGAACAAGTCCACCAATCCCAGAACATGTCCTACAGTCTCTGAACAAATCCACTAATCACAGAACTAGTACTCCAACCCCAGAAAAATATCTCTACTCACATTTGAAGATCTCCAGGCACAGTACAAATTCTTCAAACTTAGACCAATTTCTCCTGTAAGAGAACAAGCCCTGCAAACAACTCAGAACAAGTCCTGCAAACAACTCAGAACAAGTCCTGCAAACAACTCAGAACAAGTCCACCAATCACAGAACAAACTTCTCAACTTAAGCAAGAACTTTTCCCCTCTGAGACTCAGTTCTCTCCTCAGAGACCCAGTTCTCCCCTCAGAGACCCAGTTCTCCCCTCAGAGACCCAGTTCTCCCCTCAGAGACTCACTTCTCTGAAACCAAGTTCACCCTTTAAAGACCAAATGCTCCCCTCAGAGAATCACTTCTCCCCTCAGAGACTTAGTTCCCCAATTACAAATTAAGAACTCCACACAGAAACCAATTCTGCCCTGAGAGACAACATGTTTTGCACTCAGAGAATACAGCCTGCACTCAGAGACCACCTTCTCAACTCAAGCAGTATCATCAGCAGTCAGAGACCATATTGTCACCTCAGAGACTCACTTCTCCCCTCTGAGACTCAGTTCCCCAATTACAAACAAAGATCTCCACACAGAAACCAATTTCCCTCTCAAACTCCATGTTTTGCACTCAGAGACTACAATCTCTACTTAGAGAACAAGTTCCCAACTCAAGCAATAACTTTTCCCCTCAGAGACCAAGATCTCCCCTCAGAGACTCATTTCTCCCCTTAGAGTCTCAATTCCCCAATTACAAACTAAGATCTCCACACAGAAACCAATTCTCCTCTCAAACACCATGTTTTTCACTCAGTCTACAATCTCCATTCAGAAACCAACTTCTCAACTTAAGCAAGAACTTTTCCCCTCTGAGAATCAGTTCTCCCCTCAGAGACTCACTTCTCCCCTCAGACACTCACTTCTCCCCTCAGAGTCTCAGTTCAACAATTACAAACAAAGATCTCCACACAGAAATCAATTCTCCTCTCAAACACCATGTTTTTTACTCAGTCTACAATCTCCACTCAGAAACCAACTATTCAACTTAAGCAAAAACTTTTCCCCTCTGAGACTCACTTCTCCCCTCTGAGACTCAGTTCCCCAAATACAAACTATAATCTCCGCACAGAAACCAATTTCCCTCTCAAACACCATGTTTTCCTCTCAGAGACTGCTATCTCCACTTAGAGACTGAGTTCCCAACTCCAGATATAACTTCTCCCCTCAGAGGCCAAATTCTCCCCTCAGATATTCACTTCTCCCCTCAGAGACTCACTTCTCCCCTCAGAGACTCACTTCTCCCCTCAGAGACTCAGTTCCCCATTTACAAACTAAGATCTCCACACAGAAACCAATTCTCCTCTCAAACACCATGTTTTTCACTCAGTCTACAATCTCCACTCAGAAAACAACTTCTCAACTTAAGCAAGAACTTTTTCTGAGTCTCAGTTCTCCCCTCAGAGACCAAATTCTCCCCTCAGAGACTCACTTCTCCCCTCAGAGACTCACTTCCCCAATTACAAACAAAGATCTCCACACAGAAACCAATTTCCCTCTCAAACTCCATGTTTTGCACTCAGGGACTACCATCTCCACTTAGCGACCAAGTCCCCAACTCAAGCAATAACTTCTCCCCTCAGACACCAAATTCTCCCCTCAGAGACTCGGTTCCCCCTCAGAAACCAAATTCTCCCAAGAGACTCACTTCTCCCCTCAGAGGCTCAGTTCCCCAATTACAAAATAAGATCTCCACACAGAAACCAATTCTCCCCTGAGAGACTCAGTATTTTGCACTCAGAGAATCTCTTCTCAACTCAAGCAATAACTTCTCCACTCAGAGACCATATTCTCCCCTCAGAGTCTAACGTTCCCCCATTACAAACTAAGATCACCACACAGAAACCAATTCTCCCCTGAGGGACTCCATATTTAGTACTCAGAGATCAACTTCTCAATTCAAGCAACACCTTCTCCCCTCAGAGACTCACTTCTCCCCTCAGAGACTCACTTCTCCCCTCAGAGACTCACTTCTCCACTCAGAGACACAGTTCCACAATTACAAACTAAGATCTCCACACAGAAACCAATTTCCCTCTCAAACACCATATTTTACACTCAGAGACTACAATCTCTACTTAGAAACAAAGTTCCCAACTTAAGCAATAACATCTATCCTCAGATAAGAAATTCTCCCCTGAGCAAATTCTCCTCTCAGACTAAATTCACCCCTCAGAGACTCCATTCTACCCTCAGACACCAAATTCACCCCTCAGAGGACAAATTCTCCCCTCAGAGACTCACTTCTCCCCTCAGAATCTCAGTTCCCCAATTACAAACTAAGATCTCCACACAGCAACCAATTCTCCCCTCAGAGACCCCGTATTTTCCACTCAGAGACTACAATCTGCACTCAGATATTAACTTCTCAACTCAAGCAATATCTTCTCCCATCAGAGACCATATACTCCCCCCAGAGACGCACTTGCCCCTTCAGAGACTCAGTTCCCCCCCTCAGAGACTCAATTCCCCAATTACAAACTAAGATCTCCACACAGAAACCAATTCTCCTCTCAAACACCATGTTTTTTACTCAGTATACAATCTCCACTCAGAAACCAACTTCTCAACTTAGGCAAGAACTTTTCTCCTCTGAGAATCAATACTCCCCTCAGAGACCAAATTCTCCCCTCAGAGACCAAATTCTCCCCTCAGAGACTCACTTCTCCCCTCAGAGACTCAGTTCGCCAATTACAAACTAAGATCTCCACGCAGAAACCAATTCTGCCCTGAGAGACAACATGTTTTGCACTCAGCGACTACAGCCTGCACTCAGAGACCACCTTCTCAACTCAAGCAATATCATTTGCCCTCAGAGACTCAGCTCTTTCCACGGAGACTCACTTCTCCCCTCAGAGAGTCACTTCTCCCCTCAGAGACTCAGTTCCCCAATTACAAATTAAGATATCCACACAGAAAACAATTTCCCTCTCAGACTCCAAGTTTCGCACTCAGGGAGTACAATCTCCACTTAGCGAACAAGTTCCCACCTCAAGCAATAACTTCTCCCCTCAGAGATTAAATTCTTCCCTCAGAGACAAATTCTCCCCTCAGAGACCAAATTCTCCTCTCAGAGACTCACTTCTTTCCTCAGAAACCAAATTCATCCGTTAAACACCAAATGCTCCACTCGGATATTCACTTCTCCTCGCTGAGAATCACTTCTCCCTTCAGAGACTCACTTCTCGCCTCTGAGAATCAGTTTCCCAATTACAAACTAAGATCTCCACACAGAAACCTGTTTCCCTCACAAACACCATGTTTTCCTCTCAGAGACTACAATCTCCACTTAGAGACCAAGTTCCCAACTCAAGCAATAACTTCTCCCCTCAGACACCAAATTCTCCCCTCAGAGACCAAATTCTCCCCTCAGAGACCAAATTCTCCCCTCAGAGACTCCGTTCTACACTCAGACACCAAATTCTCCCCTCAGAGTATCACTTCTCCCCTCAGAGACTCATTTCTGCCCTCAGAGGCTCAGTTACCATTTACAAACTCAGATCTCCACACAGAAACCAATTCTCCCCTCAGAGACCCCATATTTTCCACTCAGAGACTACAGTCTGCACTCAGAGACCACTTTCTCAACTCAAGCAATATCATCTGCTGTCAGAGACCATATTGTCACCTCAGAGACTCACTTTTCCCCTCAGAGAATCATTTCTCCCCTGAGAGACTCAATTCCTCAATTACAAACTAAGATCTCCACACAGAAAACAACTTCCCTCTCAAACACCAAGTTTTGCACTCAGAGACTACAATCTTCACTTAGAGACCAAGTTCCCAACCCAAGCAATAACTTCTCCCCTCAGAGAACAAATTCTCCCCTCAGAGAACAAATTCTCCCCTCAGAGACCAAATTCTCCCCTCAGAGAACCACTTCTCCCCTCAGAAACTCATTTCTCCCCTCAGAGTCTCAATTCCACAATTACAAACTAAGATCTCCACACAGAAACCAATTCTCCTCTCAAACACCATGTTTTTCACACAGTCTACAAACTCCATTCAGAAACCAACTTCTCAACTTAAGCAAGAACTTTTCCCCTCTGAGACTCTGTTCTCCCCTCAGAGACCAAATTCTCCATTCAGAGACTCACTTCTCCCCTCAGAGACTCAATTCCCCAATTACAAACTAAGATCTCCACACAGAAACCAATTCTCCCCTCAGACACACCATATTTTCCACTCAGAGACTCCAATCTGCACTCAGAGATCAACTTTTCAACTCAAGCAATACCTTCTCCCCTCAGAAACCAAATTCTCCCCTCAGAGACTCACTTCTCCTCTCAGAGACTCACTTCTTCCCCTCAGAGACTCACTTCCCCAATTACAAACTAAGATCTCCACACAGAAACCAATTCTCCCCTCAGAGACCCCATATTTTCCACTCAGAGACTACAATCCGCACTCAGATATTAACTTCTCAACTCAAGCAATACCTTCTCCCCTCAGAGACCATATACTCCCCTCAGAGGCCAAATTCTCCCCTCAGAGAATCACTTCTCCCCTCAGAGACTCATTTCTCCCCTCAGAGTCTCAATTCCACATATAGAAACTAGGATCTCCACACAGAAACCAATTCTCCCTTCAGAGATCCCATATTTGCCACTTACAGACTACAATCTGCACTCAGATATCAACTTCTCAACTCAAGCAATACCTTCTCCCCTCAGAGACTCACTTCTCCCTTTAGAGACTCAATTCCCCCCTCAGAGACTCAATTCCCCAATTGCAAACTAAGATCTCCACACAGAAACCAATTCTCCTCTCATGTTTTTCACTCACTCTACTATCTCCACTCAGAGACCAACTTCTCAACTTAAGCAAGAACTTTTCTCCTCTGAGAATCAGTAGTTTCCTCAGAGACCAAATTCTCCCCTCAGAGAATCACTTCTCCCCTCAGAGTCTCAGTTCGCCAAATACAAACTAAGATCTCCACACAGAAACCAATTCTCCCCTGAGAAACGACATGTTTTGCACTCAGAGACTACAGCCTGCACTCAGAGACCACCTTCTCAACTCAAGCAATATCATCTGCTGTCAGAAACTGTTATAAATGGTCGAAGTCCAATTATAAAATCAAAAGTAATTTATTGCAATTTAATACAAAGAGGTAATAAGCAAAGCAGCGCTGGGTGCGCGGGGAGTCACTGCTCCACCAACACGCACACCAGGGAAGTGACAATGTACTATATTTATTGTACCAAGTTATGCATATTCATTCAGGTGTCGCAACATGGTAATTTTCCTTTGCTTTGTATTACAATTAGTTTCGCAACACTGTTCCGCATGCGCACTGCCTCCTGCTGGTCTTGGGCAGGGGTCACGGGATGAAGTAAGGGTCTTCCTCGTTGCTGCACTTTTCACCTCAATGGGATTGGCGCATGCTCAGTTCATTTCTTCTCGATTTCACCATTTCTGTATTGGTTCGTACTGGTCATCCCAGATGCATTCTATTCTTTATCGGTGAAACAGGATATTGTGATTTGACATTTACAAATTACTACTTGTTTCAGGATCGCTCAAGCATCTCGTACCAACCTTGTTCAATAAGCAAGTTAACAATTAGCAATCAATTATTAGTAAATTAACAATTAGCAATTTTTCATAATCAGCAAATTCATAGTTTACATTTATTACAATTCCCCGCTTTTTCTCTTTATTCCCCAATTTGCTGATTCAAATTTTGAACCACTTATCTTGCGGCCAATAGTATAGCCGTATTTTCTAATTCAATTTCTGATTGTTCCTCATCTGGTGTGATGTCCTTGTTATTAATGCTTTGTTGATTCGTGTATTTGGGGTCTCCCCTATCATTCTCCCTTTTGTCTCTATCTGATTATAATGTGGCATATCAGTGATTCTTACACACCATGTAGCAGGTCAGAATAATGGGGGATTTAGACTAGATCATATCTGTAACATATGCCAACCATAGGTTTCTTGGCCTGCCCTTCTCTCCTATATAGCTCTTTGATAACAAGGGAGTCCATCTCTCACATCAAGGTCTGGCATGGCATGTGTCCCCACCACTCAACGCCTGCTGGGTTGCAGCCAACAGCGGAGCTAAAAGTTCTTCTTGGTGGCAAACGCAGAGGCCAACCCAGTCTTGCCCTTGACTGTGGTAGGAGGCATTTGGCAAACCTCAGTCCTGGCCCCTCGTTGTCAATGCAGAGCTGCACCTGGTTCATCCAGTACATTAGCAGTATGTATACTACAGGGTGCAGCAGCGTGTCGAAGATGTTAATGGCAGTAAGGGACCAGCCTAAGAGATTTCTTATCAGTGGAGTTCTCCCTCTTAATTAGTTCCATTGTATGCTGTATAACACTGCCATTGTATTAGAATCTTTCTACCTTTTGCCTTAGCATTTTCTAGCAGCTAATGCAAATTTGCATGCTCTAACTTCTCTTTTACAAGTGACAAATCCATACAATACAAGGTGTAGTTTCTTATTAGCAACTGGCTAGTAAGTACAGGTGGTGTTATACACAAAATCACAACTTCTAATAAGAGCTACTTTACAAGGACACATATTCAGGCTGTTACTTTTCAGTTGCTCCCAAGTGATGTTTTGCAGTCATTCCTTTCTTTCTTCCTCTATCTCCTTCGGCTCAGGATATTCACAGTCATCTCCTGTAGCTGAGGCATTGGGTTTTTCCACTTGTCTGTCCAGCTCATAGTGAGGCTTGAGAAACTTTGCAGGCAGCTGCCATGGACCTGTGGGTAGGGGGACACAAATATACCCCTTCCCCAGGGTTATCAGTTAAAGCGTTTCCTTAAAGCAAAGGCATTCTGCGAATGTGAAGCAGCTGCAGAAGTAAACTGCACAGCGTTAACAGTCAAGGAGTTTGCTGCATCATTGCCCATTTCTTTTTTCTTTCTCTGCCACCCTGATGCTGCTTGGGTGGTGGCTGGTAAAGCTTGTGGTTGCACTACCCCTCTCATTTTTTTTCAGTTAGCAGTCACCCCCAGGTTACTTAGAACGCACTGTGGTGTCTCTACAAACTGCTCCGATATTTCAGCAGATCGAGAGGTGTTTTTACTCTAGCACATAACTTTTTATGTTGCTCCCCCCGCTTTGGGCGGTTACAAACATCCATCTGCTTGGCAGTAGCCATAAATACCTGTCTGCTCAACAGAAGCTCTGTATTAACCCTTTCTTGTCCAAAATACTCCCCTCACAGACCAAATTCTCCCCTCACAGACCCCGTTCTACCTTTAGAGACCATATTCTCCCCTCAGAAACTCACTTCTCCCCTCAGAGACTAAGTTCCCCACTCAGAGACTCAATTCCTCAATTACAAACTAAGATCTCCACACAGAAACCAATTCTCCCCTCAGAGACCCCATATTTTCCACTCAGAGACTATAATCTGCACTCAGAGATCAACTTCTCAACTCAAGCAATACCTTCTCTCCTCAGAGACCAAATACTCCCCTCAGAGACTCAGCTCTCCCCTAAGAGACTCACTTCTCCCCTCTGAGAATCACTTCTCCCCTCAGAGACACAGTTCCCCAATTACAAACTAAGATATCCACACAGAAACAAATTCTCCCCTCAGAGACCCCATATTTTCCACTCAGAGACTACAATCAGCACTCAGATATCAACTTCTCAACTCAAAAAATACCTTCTCCCCTCTGAGGCCGTATTCTCCCCTCAGACACTCAGTTCCCCCCTCAGAGACTCAGTTCCCCAATTACAAACTAAGATCTCCACACAGAAACCAATTCTCCCCTCAGAGACCCCATATTTTCCACTCAGAGACTATAATCTGCACTCAGAGATCAACTTCTCAACTCAAGCAATACCTTCTCTCCTCAGAGACCAAATAATCCCCTCAGAGACTCAGTTCTCCCCTAAGAGACTCACTTCTCCCCTCTGAGAATCACTTCTCCCCTCAGAGACACAGTTCCCCAATTACAAACTAAGATATCCACACAGAAACAAATTCTCCCCTCAGAGACCCCATATTTTCCACTCAGAGACTACAATCAGCACTCAGATATCAACTTCTCAACTCAAAAAATACCTTCTCCCCTCTGAAGCCGTATTCTCCCCTCAGACACTCAGTTCCCCCCTCAGAGACTCAGTTCCCCAATTACAAACTAAGATCTCCACACAGAAACCAATTCTCCCCTCAGAGACCCCATATTTTCCACTCAGAGACTATAATCTGCACTCAGAGATCAACTTCTCAACTCAAGCAATACCTTCTCTCCTCAGAGACCAAATACTCCCCTCAGAGACTCAGTTCTCCCCTAAGAGACTCACTTCTCCCCTCTGAGAATCACTTCTCCCCTCAGAGACACAGTTCCCCAATTACAAACTAAGATATCCACACAGAAACAAATTCTCCCCTCAGAGACCCCATATTTTCCACTCAGAGACTACAATCAGCACTCAGATATCAACTTCTCAACTCAAAAAATACCTTCTCCCCTCTGAGGCCGTATTCTCCCCTCAGACACTCAGTTCCCCCCTCAGAGACTCAATTCCCCAATTACAAACTAAGATCTCCACACAGAAACCAATTCCGCTCTCAAACACCAAGTTTTGCACTCAGAGACTACAATCTCCACTTAGAGAACAAGTTCCCAACTCAAGCAAAAACTTGTCCCCTCAGAGACCAAATTCTCCACTCAGAGACCAAACTCTCCCCTCAGAGAATCACTTCTCTCTTCAGAGACTCATTTCTCCCCTCAGAGACTCAGTTCCACAATCACAAACTAAGATCTCCACACGGAAACCAATTCTCCTCTCAAACACCATGTTTTTTTCTCAGTATACAATCTCCACTCAGAGACCAACTTCCCAACTTAAGCAAGAACTTTTCCCCTCGGAGACTCAGTTCTCCCCCCGGAGACTCAGTTCCCCAATTACAAACTAAGATCTCCACACAGAAACAAGTTTCCCTCTCAAACACCATGTTTCCCTCGCAGAGACTACAATCTCCACTTAGAGACCAAGTTCCCAACTCAAGCAATATCATTCTCCCCTCAGAGACCAAATTCTCCCCTCAGAGTAAATTCTCCCCTCAGAGAACAAATTCTCCCCTCAGAGAATCACTTCTCCCCTCAGAGACCAGATATTTTCCACTCAGAGACTACAATCTGCACTCACATATCAACTTCTCAACTGAAGCAATACCTTCTCCCCTCAGAGACCATATACTCCCCTCAGAGACTCACTTCTCTCTTCAGAGGCTCAGTTCCCCCCTCAGAGACTCAATTTCCCAATTACAAACTAAGATCTCCACACAGAAACCAATTCTCCTCTCAAACACCATGTTTTTTACTCACTCCACAATCTCCACTCAGAAACCAACTTCTCAACTTAAGCAAGAACTTTTCTCCTCTGAGACTCACTTCTCCCCTCAGACACTCACTTCTCCCCTCAGAGACACACTTCTCCCCTCAGAGACTCACTTCTCCCCTCTGAGACTCACTTCCCCAATTACAAACTAAGATCTCCACACAGAAAACCAATTTCACTCTCAAACACCAAGTTTTGCACTCAGAGTCTACAACCTCCACTTAGAGACCAAGTTCCCAACTCAAGCAATAACTTCTCCCCTCAGAGAACATATTCTCCCCTCAGAGACCAAATTCTCCCCTCAGAGAATCACTTCTCTCTTCAGAGACTCATTTCTCCCCTCTGAGACTCAGTTCCCCAATTACAAAGATCTCCACACAGAAACCAATTTCCCTCTCAAACACCAAGTTTTGCACTCAGAGTCTACAATCTCCACTTTAGAGACCAAGTTCCCAACTCAAACAAGAACTTCGCGCCTCAGAGACCACATTCTCCCCTCAGAGACCAAGTTCTCCCCTCAGAGACCAAGTTCTCCCCTCAGAGACTCAGTTCTCCCCTCAGAGACTCACTTCTCCCCTCAGAGAATCACTTCTTGCCCTCAGAGACTCAGTTCCTCAATTACAAATTAAGATATCCACAGAGAAAACAATTTCCCTCTCAGACTCCATGCTTCGCACTCAGAGAGTACAATCTCCACTTAGCAACCAGGTTCCCAACTCAAGCAATAACTTCTCCCCTCACAGATTAAATACTTCTCTCAGAAACCAAATTCTCCCCTCAGAGAGTCACTTCTCCCGTCAGAGACCAAATTCTCCCCTCAGAGACCAAATTCTCCCCTCAGAGACCCACTTCTCCCCTCAGAGACTCAGTTCCCCAATCACAAACTCAGATCTCCACACAGAAACCAATTCTGCCCTGAAAGACAACATGTTTTGCACTCAGAGACTACAGCCTGCACTCAGAGACCACCTTCTCAACTCAAGCAATATCATCTGCCCTCAGAGACCATATTCTCACCTCAGAGACTCACTTCTCCCCTCTGAGACTCAGTTCCCCAATTACAAACGAAGATCTCCACACGGAAACCAAATTCCCTCTCAAACACCAAATTTTGCACTCAGGGACTACAATCTCCACGTAGAGACCAAGTTCCCAACTCAAGCAATATCTTCTCCCCTCAGAGCCCAAATTCTCCCCTCAGAGACTCCTTTCTAGACTCGGAGAACAAATTCTCCGCTCACAGACCAAATTCTCCCCTCAGAGAATCACTTCCTTCCCCATAGTCTCAGTTCCCCCATTACAAACTAAGATCCCCACACTAAAAACAATTCTACCAAGAGAGACTCCATATTTTGCACTCAGAGATCAACTTCTCAATTCAAGAAATACCTTCTCCCCTCAGAGACCATATACTCCCCTCAGAGACTCACTTCTCCCTCAGAGACTCAATTCCCCAATTACAAACTAAGATCTCCACACAGAAACCAATTCTCCTATCAAACACCATGTTTTTTACTCACTCTACAACCTCCACTCAGAAACCAACTTCCCAACTTAAGCAAGAAATTTTCCCCTCTGAGACTCAGTTCTCCCCTCAGAGACTCAATTCTCCCCACAGAGACTCACTTCTCCCCACAGAGACTCACTTCTCCCCTCAGAGAATCACTTCCCCCCTCAGAGAATCACTTCCCCAACTACAAACTATGATCTCAAAACAGAAACCAATTTCCCTCTCAAACTCCATGTTTTACACTCAGACACTACCATCTATACATAGAGAACATGTTCCCAACTTATGCAATAACTTCTCCCGTCAGAGACCAAATTCTCCCCTCAGGGAGTCAGTTCTCCACTCAGAGACTCCGTTTTACCCTCAGGATCCATATTCTCCCCTCAGAGACTCACTTCTCCCCTCAGAGACTCAGTTCACCAATTACAAACTAAGATCTCCACACAGAAACCAATTCTCCCCTCAGAGACCCCATATTTTCAGCTCAGAGACTACAATCTGCACTCAGAGATCAACTTCCCAACTCAAGCAATACCTCCTCCCCTCAGAGAACAAATTCTCCCCTCAGAGACTCACTTCTCCCCTCAGACACTCACTTCCCCAATTACAAACTAAGATCTCCACACAGAAACCAATTTCCCTCTCAAACTCCATGTTTTGCACTCAGACACTACCATCTCTACTTAGAGACCATGTTCCCAACTTAAGCAATAACTTCTACACTCAGACACCAAATTCTTCCCTCAGAGACCAAATTCTCCCCTCACACACCAAATTCTCCTCTCACACACCAAATTCTCCCCTCACACACCAAATTCTCCCCACAGGGAGTCAGTTCTCCACTCAGAGGCACCGTTTTACCCTCAGGATCCGTGTTCTCCCCTCAGAGACTCACGTCTCCCCTCAGAGACTAAGTTCCCCACTCAGAGACTCAATTCCCCAATTACAAACTAAGATCTCCACACAGAAACCAATTCTCCCCTCAGAGACCCCATATTTTCCACTCAGAGACTACAAACTGCACACAGAGATCAACTTCTCAACTCAAGCAATACCTCCTCCCCACAGAGAACAAATTCTCCCCTCAGAGACTCACTTCTCCCCTCAGAGATTCACTTCTCCCCTCAGGGACTCACTTCTCCCCTCAGGGACTCACTTCTCCCCTCAGGGACTCACTTCTCCCCTCAGGGACTCACTTCCCCAATTACAAACTAAGATCTCCACACAGAAACCAATTTCCCTCTCAAACTCCATGTTTTCCACTCAGACACTACCATCTATACATAGAGACCATGTTCCCAACTTAAGCAATAACTTCTCCCCTCAGAGACCAAATTCTCCCCTCACAAACCAAATTCTCCCCTCACACACCAAATTCTCCCCTCACACACCAAATTCTCCCCTCACACACCAAATTCTCCCCTCACACACCAAATTCTCCCCTCAGGGAGACAGTTCTCCACTCAGAGACTCCGTTCTACTCGCAGGGAACATATTCTCCCCTCAGAGACTCACTTCTCCCCTCAGAGACTCACTTCCCCAATTACAAACTATGATCTCCACACAGAAACCAATTTCCCTCTCAAACTCCGTGTTTTGCACTCAGAGACTACCATCCCTTCTTAGAGACCATGTTCCCAACTTAAGCAATAACTTCTCCCCTCAGAGACAAAATTCACCCCTCAGAGACCAAATTCTACCCTCAGGGAGACAGTTCTCCCCTCAGAGACTCACTTCTCCCCTCAGAGACTCACTTCTCCACTCAGAGACTCACTTCCCCAATTACAAACTAAGATCTCCACACAGAAACCAATTCTCCCCTCAGAGACCCCATATTTTCCAATCAGAGACTACAATCTGCACTCAGAGATCAACTCCTCAACTCAAGCAATACCTCCTCCCCTCAGAGAACAAATTCTCCCCTCAGAGACTCACTTCTCCCCTCAGGGACTCACTTCTCCCCTCAGGGACTCACTTCTCCCCTCAGGGACTGACTTCCCCAATTACAAACTAAGATCTAAACACAGAAACCAATTTCCCTCTCAAACTCCATGTTTTGCACTCAGAGACTACCATCTCTACTTAGAGACCATGTTCCCAACTTAAGCAATAACTTCTCCCCTCACAGACCAAGTTATCCCCTCATTGAGTCAGTTCTCCACTAAAAGACTCCGTTCTACTCTCTGGGACCATATTCTCCCCTCAGAGACTCACTTCTCCCCTCAGAGACTAAGCTCCCCACTCAGAGACTCAATTCCCCAATTACAAACTAAGATCTCCACACAGAAAACAATTCTCCCCTCAGAGACCCCATATTTTCAGCTCAGAGACTACAATCTGCATTAAGAGATCAATTTCTCAACTCAAGCAATACCTCCTCCCCTCACAGAACAAATTCTCCCCTCAGAGACTCACTTCTCCCCTCAGGGACTCACTTCCCCCCTCAGGGACTCACTTCTCCCCTCAGGGACTCACTTCTCCCCTCAGGGACTCACTTCCCCAATTACAAACTAAGATCTCCACACAGAAACCAATTTCCCTCTCAAACTCCAAGTTTTGCACTCAGAGACTACCATCTCTACTTAGAGACCATGTTCCCAACTTAAGCAATAACTTCTCCCCTCAGAGACCAAATACTCCCCTCACACACCAAATTCTCCCCTCACACACCAAATTTTCCCCTCACACACCAAATTCTCCCCTCACACACCAAATTCTCCCCTCACACAACAAATTCTCCCCTCAGGGAGTCAGTTCTCCACTCAGAGACTCCGTTCTACTCTCAGGGACCATATTCTCCCCTCAGAGAATAAGTTCCCCACTCAGAGAATCACTTCCCCAATTACAAACTAAGATCTCCACACAGAAACCAATTCTCCCCTCAGAGACCCCATATTTTCAACTCAGAGACTACAATCTGCACTAAGAGAACAACATCTCAACTCAAGCAATACCTCCTCCCCTCAGAGACGCACTTCTCCCCTCAGAGACTCACTTCTCCCCTCAGGGACTCACTTCTCCCCTCAGGGACTCACTTCTCCCCTCAGGGACTCACTTCTCCCCTCAGGGACTCACTTCTCCCCTCAGAGACGCACTTCTCCCCTCAGAGACTCACTTCTCCCCTCAGGGACTCACTTCTCCCCTCAGGGACTCACTTCTCCCCTCAGGGACTCACTTCTCCCCTCAGAGACTCACTTCTCCCCTCAGGGACTCACTTCCCCAATTACAAACTATGATCTCCACACAGAAACCAATTTCCCTCTCAAACTCCATGTTTTGCACTCAGACACTACCATCTCTGCTAAAGATCATGTTCCCAACTTAAGCAATATCTTCTCCACTCAGAGACCAAATTCACCCCTCAGAGACGAAATTCTACCCTCAGGGAGACAGTTCTTCCCTCAGAGACTCCGTTCTACACACAGAGACTCACTTCTCCCCTCAGAGACTCACTTCCCCCCTCAGACACTCAGTTCACCAATTACAAACTAAGATCTCTACACAGAAAACAATTCTCCCCTCAGAGACCCCATATTTTCAACTCAGAGACTACAATCTGCACTCAGAGATCAACTTCTCAACTCAAGCAATACCTCCTCCCCTCAGAGACTCACTTCTCCCCTCAGAGAACAAATTCTCCCCTCAGAGACTCACTTCTCCCCACAGAGACTCACTTCTCCCCACAGAGACTCACTTCTCCCCTCAGAGACTCACTTCTCCCCTCAGAGACTCAGTTCCCCAATTACAAACTAAGATCTCCACACAGAAACCAATTTCCCTCTCAAACTCCATGTTTTGCACTCAGATACTACCATCTCTACTTAGAGACCATGTTCCCAACTTAAGCAATAACTTCACCCCTCAGAGACCAAATTCACCCCTCAGAGATCAAATTCTACCCTCAGGGATACAGGTCTCCCCTCAGAAACTCCGTTCTTCCCTCAGGGACCATATTCTCCCCTCAGAGACTCACTTCTCCCCTCAGAGACTCAGTTCCCCAATTGCAAACTAAGATCTCCACACAGAAACCAATTCTCCTCTCAAACACCATGTTTTTCACTCAGTCTACAATCTCCACTCAGAAACCAACTTCTCAACTTAAGCAAGAACTTTTCCCCTCTGAGACTCAGTTCTCCCCTCAGAGGAAAAAATCTCCCCTCAGAGACTCACTTCTCCCCTCAGAGACTCACTTCTCCCTTCAGAGACTCACTTCTCCCTTCAGAGACTCACTTCTCCCCTCAGAGACTCACTTCTCCCCTCAGAGACTCAGTTCTCCCCTCAGGGACTCACTTCTCCCCTCAGGGACTCACTTCTCCCCTCAGGGACTCACTTCTCCCCTCAGGGACTCACTTCCCCCCTCAGGGACTCACTTCCCCAATTACAAACTAAGATCTCCACACAGAAACCAATTTCCCTCTCAAACTCCATGTTTTGCACTCAGACACTACCATCTATACATAGAGACCATGTTCCCAACTTAAACAATAACTTCTCCCCTCAGAGACCAAATTCTCCCCTCAGAGACCAAATTCTCCACTCACAGACCAAATTCTCCCCTCACACACCAAATTCTCCTCTCAGAGACCAAATTCTACCCTCAGGGAGACAGTTCCCCCCTCAGAGACTCCGTTCTACCCTCAGGGACCATATTCTCCCCTCAGAGACTCAGTTCCCCACTCAGAGACTCAATTCCCCAATTACAAACTAAGATCTCCACACAGAAACCAATTCTCCCCTCAGAGACCCCATATTTTCCACTTAGAGACTACAATCTGCACTCAGAGATCAACTTCTCAACCCAAGCAATACCTCCTCCCCTCAGAGACTCACTTCTCCCCTCAGAGACTCACTTCCCCAATTACAAACTAAGATCTCCACACAGAAACCAATTTCCCTCTCAAACTCCATGTTTTGCACTCAGACACTACCATCTATACATAGAGACCATGTTCCCAACTTAAACAATAACTTCTCCACTCAGAGATCAAATTCTCCCCTCACAGACAAAATTCTCCCCTCACAGACCAAATTCTCCCCTCACACACCAAATTCTCCCCTCACAGACCAAATTCTCTCCTCACAGACCAAATTCTCCCCTCACAGACCAAATTCTCCCCTCACAGACCAAATTCTCCCCTCAGAGACTCACTTCCCCAATTACAAACTAAGATCTCCACACAGAAACCAATTCTCCCCTCAGAGACCCCATATTTTCAACTCAGAGACTACAATCTGCACTAAGAGATCAACTTCTCAACTCAAGCAATACCTCCTCCCCTCAGAGACTCACTTCTCCCTTCAGAGACTCACTTCTCCCCTCAGTGACTCACTTCTCCAATTACAAACTATGATCTCCACACAGAAACCAATTTCCCTCTCAAACTCCATCTTTTGCACTCAGACACTACCATCTCTACATAGAGACCATGTTCCCACCTTAAGCAATAACTTCTCCCCTCAGAGACCAAATTCTCCCCTCAGAGACCAAATTCTCCCCTCACACACCAAATTCGCCCTTCACACACCAAATTCGCCCCTCACACACAAAATTCTCCCCTCATACACCAAATTCTACCCTCACACACCAAATTCTCGCCTCACACACCAAATTCTCGCCTCACACACCAAATTCTCCTCTCACACACCAAATTTTCCTCTCACACACCAAATTCTCCCCTCACACACCAAATTCTCCCCTCACAGACCAAATTCTCCCCTCAGGGAGTCAGTTCTCCACTCAGAGACTCCGTTTAACCCTCAGGATCCATATTCTCCTCACAGAGATTCACTTCTCCCCTCAGAGAATAAGTTCCCCACTCAGAGACTCAATTCCCCAATTACAAACAAAGATCTCCACACAGAAACCAATTCTCAACTCAGAGACCCCATATTTTCAGCTCAGAGACTACAATCAGCACTCAGAGATCAACTTCTCAACTCAACCAATACCTCCTCCCCTCAGAGACTCACTTCTCCCCTCAGAGACTCACTTCTCCCCTCAGAGACTCACTTCCCCCCTCAGGGACTCACTTCCCCAATTACAAACTAAGATCTCCACACAGAAACCAATTTCCCTCTCAAACTCCATGTTTTGCACTCAGACTCTACCATCTCTACTTAGAGACCATGTTCCCAACTTAAGCAATAACTTCTCACCTCAGAGACCAAATTCACCCCTCAGAGACCAAATACTACCCCCAGGGAGACAGTTCTCCACTCAGAGACTCCGTTCTACCCTCCGGATCCATATTCTCCCCTCAGAGACTCACTTCTCCCCTCAGAGAATAAGTTCCCCACTCAGAGACTCAATTCCCCAATTACAAACTAAGATCTCCACACAGAAACCAATTCTCCCCTCAGAGACCCCATACTTTCAGCTCAGAGACTACAATCTGCACTCAGAGATCAACTGCTCAACTCAAGCTATACCTCCTCCCCTCAGAGAACAAATTCTCCCCTCAGAGACTCACTTCCCCAATTGCAAACTAAGATCTCCACACAGAAACCAATTTCCCTCTCAAACTCCATGTTTTGCACTCAGACACTACCATCTCTGCTAAAGATCATGTTCCCAACTTAAGCAATATCTTCTCCACTCAGAGACCAAATTCACCCCTCAGAGACCAAATTCTACCCTCAGGGAGACAGTTCTCCCCTCAGAGACTCCGTTCTACACACAGAGACTCACTTCTCCCCTCAGAGACTCACTTCCCCCCTCAGACACTCAGTTCACCAATTACAAACTAAGATCTCTACACAGAAAACAATTCTCCCCTCAGAGACCCCATATTTTCAGCTCAGAGACTACAATCTGCACTCAGAGATCAACTTCTCAACTCAAGCAATACCTCCTCCCCTCAGAGAACAAATTCTCCCCTCAGAGAACAAATTCTCCCCTCAGAGACTCACTTCCCCAATTACAAACTATGATCTCCACACAGAAACCAATTTCCCTCACAAACTCCATGTTTTGCACTCAGACACTACCATCTCTACTTAGAGACCATGTTCCCAACTTAAGCAATAACTTCTCCCCTCAGAGACCAAATTCACCCCTCAGAGACCAAATTCTACCCTCAGGGAGACAGTTCTCCCCTCAGAGACTCCGTTCTACCCTTAGGGACCATATTCCCCACTCAGAGACTCACTTCCCCAATTACAAACTAAGATCTCCACACAGAAACCAATTCTCCCCTCAGAGACCCCATATTTTCAGCTCAGAGACTACAATCTGCACTCAGAGATCAACTTCTCAACTCAAGCAATACCTCCTCCCCTCAGAGAACAAATTCTCCCCTCAGAGAACAAATTCTCCCCTCAGAGACTCACTTCTCCCCACAGAGACTCACTTCTCCCCACAGAGACTCACTTCTCCCCACAGAGACTCACTTCTCCCCACAGAGACTCACTTCTCCCCTCAGAGACTCACTTCTCCCCTCAGAGACTCACTTCTCCCCTCAGAGACTCACTTCTCCCCTCAGAGACTCACTTCCCCAATTACAAACTATGATCTCCACACAGAAACCAATTTCCCTCTCAAACTCCATGTTTTGCACTCAGAGACTACCATCTCTACTTAGAGACCATGTTCCCAACTTAAGCAATAACTTCACCCCTCAGAGACCAAATTCACCCCTCAGAGATCAAATTCTACCCTCAGGGATACAGGTCTCCCCTCAGAAACTCTGTTCTTCCCTCAGGGACCATATTCTCCCCTCAGAGACTCACTTCTCCCCTCAGAGAGTCAGTTCCCCAATTGCAAACTAAGATCTCCACACAGAAACCAATTCTCCTCTCAAACACCATGTTTTTCACTCAGTCTACAATCTCCACTCAGAAACCAACTTCTCAACTTAAGCAAGAACTTTTCCCCTCTGAGACTCAGTTCTCCCCTCAGAGGAAAAAATCTCCCCTCAGAGACTCACTTCTCCCCTCAGAGACTCACTTCTCCCTTCAGAGACTCACTTCTCCCTTCAGAGACTCAGTTCGCCAATCGCAAACTATGATCTCCACACAGAAACCAATTCTGCCCTGAGAGACAACATGTTTTCCACTCAGAGACTACAGCCTGCACTCAGAGACCACCTTCTCAACTCAAGGAATATCATCTGCCCTCAGAGACTCAGGTCTTTCCACAGAGACACACTTCTCCCCTCAGAGACTCACTTCTCCCCTCAGAGACTCACTTCCCCAATTACAAACTATGATCTCCACACAGAAACCAATTTCCCTCTCAAACTCCATGTTTTGCACTCAGAGACTACCATCTCTACTTAGAGACCATGTTCCCAACTTAAGCAATAACTTCTCCCCTCAGAGGCCAAATTCACCCCTCAGAGAACAAATTCTACCCTCAGGGAGACAGTTCTCCCCTCAGAGACTCCGTTCTTCCCTCAGGGACCATATTCTCCCCTCAGAGACTAAGTTCCCCACTCAGAGACTCAATTCCCCAATTACAAACTAAGATCTCCACACAGAAACCAATTCTCCCCTCAGAGACCCAATATTTTCCACTTAGAGACTACAATCTGCACTCAGAGATCAACTTCTCAACTCAAGCAATACCTCCTCCCCTCAGAGACTCACTTCTCCTCTCAGAGACTCACTTCTCCCCTCAGAGACTCAGTTCACCAATTACAAACTATGATCTCCACACAGAAACCAATTTCCCTCTCAAACTCCATGTTATGCACTCAGACACTACCATCTCTACTGAGAGACCATGTTCCCACCTTAAGCAATAACTTCTCCCCTCAGAGACCAAATTCTCCCCTCACACACCAAATTCTCGCCTCACACACCAAATTCTCCTCTCACACACAAAATTTTCCTCTCACACACCAAATTCTCCCCTCACACACCAAATTCGCCCCTCACACACAAAATTCTCCCCTCACAGACGAAATTCACCCCTCACACACCAAATTCTCCCCTCACACACCAAATTCTCCCCTCACACACCAAATTCTTCCCTCACACACCAAATTCTCCCCTCATACACCAAATTCTCCCCTCAGGGAGTCAGTTCTCCACTCAGAGACTCCGTTTTACCCTCAGGATCCATATTCTCCCCTCAGAGACTCACTTCTCCCCTCAGAGACTAGAGTTCCCCACTCAGAGACTCAATTCCCCAATTACAAACTAAGATCTCCACACAGAAACCAATTCTCCCCACAGAGACACCATATTTTCAGCTCAGAGACTACAATCTGCACTCAGAGATCAACTTCTCAACTCAAGCAATACCTCCTCCCCTCAGAGACTCACTTCTCCCCTCAGAGACTCACTTCCCCAATTACAAACTAAGATCTCCACACAGAAACCAATTTCCCTCTCAAACACCATGTTTTGCACTCAGACACTACCATCTATACATAGAGACCATGTTCCCAACTTAAACAATAACTTCTCCACTCAGAGATCAAATTCTCTCCTCACAGACAAAATTCTCCCCTCACAGACCAAATTCTCCCCTCAAAGACCAAATTCTCCCCTCACAGACCAAATTCTCTCCTCACAGACCAAATTCTCCCCTCACAGACCAAATTCTCCCCTCACAGACCAAATTCTCCCCTCACAGACCAAATTCTCCCCTCACAGACCAAATTCTCCCCTCAGAGACTCACTTCCCCAATTACAAACTAAGATCTCCACACAGAAACCAATTCTCCCCTCAGAGACCCCATATTTTCAACACAGAGACTACAATCTGCACTCAGAGATCAACTTCTCAACTCAAGCAATACCTCCTCCCCTCAGACACTCACTTCTCCCCTCAGTGACTCACTTCTCCAATTACAAACTATGATCTCCACACAGAAACCAATTTCCCTCTCAAACTCCATCTTTTGCACTCAGACACTACCATCTCGACTTAGAGACCATGTTCCCACCTTAAGCAATAACTTCTCCCCTCAGAGACCAAATTCTCCCCTCACACACCAAATTCTCGCCTCACACACCAAATTTTCCTCTCACACACCAAATTTTCCTCTCACACACCAAATTCTCCCCTCACACACCAAATTCGCCCCTCACACACAAAATTCTCCCCTCATACACCAAATTCTACCCTCACACACCAAATTCTCGCCTCACACACCAAATTCTCCTCTCACACACAAAATTTTCCTCTCACACACCAAATTCTCCCCTCACACACCAAATTCTCCCCTCACACACCAAATTCTCCCCTCAGGGAGTCAGTTCTCCACTCAGAGACTCCGTTTTACCCTCAGGATCCATATTCTCCTCACAGAGACTCACTTCTCCCCTCAGAGAATAAGTTCCCCACTCAGAGACTCAATTCCCCAATTACAAACAAAGATCTCCACACAGAAACCAATTCTCAACTCAGAGACCCCATATTTTCAGCTCAGAGACTACAATCAGCACTCAGAGATCAACTTCTCAACTCAACCAATGCCTCTTCCCCTCAGAGACTCACTTCTCCCCACAGAGACTCACTTCTCCCCTCAGAGACTCACTTCTCCCCTCAGAGACTCACTTCCCCAATTACAAACTAAGATCTCCACACAGAAACCAATTTCCCTCTCAAACTCCATGTTTTGCACTCAGAGACTAACATCTCTACTTAGAGACCATGTTCCCAAGTTAAGCAATAACTTCTCACCTCAGAGACCAAATTCACCCCTCAGAGACCAAATACTACCCCCAGGGAGACAGTTCTCCACTCAGAGACTCCGTTCTACCCTCCGGATCCATATTCTCCCCTCAGAGACTCACTTCTCCCCTCAGAGAATAAGTTCCCCGCTCAGAGACACACTTCCCCAATTACAAACTATGATCTCCACACAGAAACCAATTTCCCTCTCAAACTCCATGTTTTGCACTCAGACACTACCATCTCTACTTAGAGACCATGTTCCCACCTTAAGCAATAACTTCTCCCCTCAGAGACCAAATAATCCCCTCACACACCGAATTCTCCCCTCAGAGACTCACTTCCCCAATTACAAACTAAGATCTCCACACAGAAAACAATTCTCCCCTCAGAAACCACATATTTTCAGCTCAGAGACTACAATCTGCACTCAGAGATCAATTTCTCAACTCAAGCTATACCACCTCCCCTCAGAGAACAAATTCTCACCTCAGAGAACAAATTCTCCCCTCAGAGACTCACTTCTCCCCTCAGAGACTCACTTCCCCTATTACAAACTAAGATCTCCACACAGAAACCAATTTCCCTCTCAAACTCCATGTTTTGCACTCAGACACTACCATCTATACATAGAGACCATGTTCCCAAATTAAACAATAACTTCTACACTCAGAGATCAAATTCTCCCCTCACACACCAAATTCTCCCCTCACAGACCAAATTCTCCCCTCACAGACCAAATTCTCCCCTCACAGAACAAATTCCCCCCTCACAGAACAAATTCTCCCCTCAGAGACCAAATTCTCCCCTCAGAGACCAAATTCTCCCCTCACAGACCAAATTCTCCCCTCACAGACCAAATTCTCCCCTCACAGACCAAATTCTCCCCTCACAGACTCACTTCCCCAATTACAAACTAAGATCTCCACACAGAAACCAATTCTCCCCTCAGAGACTACAATCTGCACTCAGAGATCAACTTCTCAACTCAAGCAATACCTCCTCCCCTCAGGGACTCACTTCTCCCCTCAGAGACTCACTTCTCCCCTCAGAGACTCAGTTCTCCCCTCAGAGACTCAGTTCTCCCCTCAGGGACTCACTTCTCCCCTCAGGGACTCACTTCCCCCCTCAGGGACTCACTTCCCCAATTACAAACTAAGATCTCCACACAGAAACCAATTTCCCTCTCAAACTCCATGTTTTGCACTCAGACACTACCATCTATACATAGAGACCATGTTCCCAACTTAAGCAGTAACTTCTCCCCTCAGAGACCAAATTCACCCCTCAGAGACCAAATACTCCCCTCACACACCAAATTCTCCCCTCACACACCAAATTCTCCCCTCACAGACCAAATTCTCCCCTCAGGGAGTCAGTTCTCCACTCAGAGACTCCGTTTTACCCTCAGGATCCATACTCTCCCCTCAGAGACTCACTTCTCCCCTCAGAGACTCACTTCTCCCCTCAGAGACTCACTTCTCCCCTCAGGGAATCACTTCTTCCCCTCTGAGACTCACATCCCCAATTACAAACTAAGACCTCCACACAGAAACCAATTCTCCTCTCAAACACCATGTTTTGCACTCAGTCTACAATCTCCACTCAGAAACCAACTTCTCAACTTAAGCAAAAACTTTTCCCCTCTGAGACTCAGTTCCCTCCTCAGAGGACAAATTCTCCCCTCAGAGACTCCCTTCTCCTCTCAGAGACTCACTTCTCCCCTCAGACAACAAATTCTCCCCTCAGAGACTCCGTTCTCCCCACAGGGAGTGGGCAGTTGACTGCTCGGCCCCTGGCCTTTGCAGGCCTTCCGTTCTCTCCTTTAAGCCCCGCTGTCGCCTAGATGGCAAAACAAAAGGGATGTTTCTCGTTTCAGAAAAATTACAAGACACGCAATCAGTTGCCGCTTCAGGCTCCGCAGCAAAGCTCACCTTGCTCGAGTCAGCTCTGCGGCAGAGATCTCCCTTCGCTCCTCCCTCCGCACCTCCAAATCAAAAACAATCACCCGGTCAGAAGCCAGACAGAAAAATCAGGCTTCCCCTCCTACCCACACAACAAGTTTCCCCACCTGCTAACAGCGCTCTGCTCAACCTTCCGACATCAGCCTCCGACACCTTCTGACGCAGCTCACCCTCTGCAACAACAACTCGGCATTATTCACCGCAAAGCCAAAAGAAATGCTGAATCGCGCTCTAACTCTCAGGCCTCACACACTTACACCGAGACACAGCCTGAAAGGCACACCCAAACTGACACCCAGACGCTCTGCCTCTGACATTGGCTCCAGAGAAACTATCACACCCATTCCCAAGCAGACTCTTGGGCCCGCACCCACTCAAGGCGAGTTTATTCCCAGAGCCACCACTAAACGCGAGCCTAGTTCCAGAGCTCTTCTGTCCATTGCTACGGATGGGATCGTCAAGAGTAGGCAGCTACCCTGGGATTCTGAAAACCCATCACCCCTGTTCCAGAGTTTCAGGATTCCAGGGGAGAGAAAATCAGAGACAAATAGAGACTTCTGCACTAGTTGATTCAGGTAGGAAGCTCTCGAGAGAGAGCAGTAAAGGACACAGTAAAGTACGTTTCTGAGGCTTGCTTCTCTGACTAAGCCCAAGGACCCTGCAAAGACCTTCAGGAAACCAGCTCCGAGAATCATCACGGCAACGCAGGGCGGCAGGCTCAACCTGAGCGGGCGTCCCCGCGGAGGCAACGTTGACCTGGGTGGGGTGAGCTTCTGCCTCCCTCACATCGCACGAGGCTCGGGCTTTCATCCTCACAAAAATGCACACTCTTTCTGACGCAGGGGGCCGGCCTACGTCACAACAAGTGGCTAGCAGGATCTACAAAGGTCTGCGAGGGTCAGGCCTTTTCCAGGCACTTCTAAAGCACAACTTTCTGGGGAGCAATCAAAGCTGCACTTGTTGGCAAGCATCCAAAGGAGAACGCTCCGGACAGGAGCCAAAGAGGACAAACACCACTTACCTTTCCTGGCCTCTTTCACCAGCGACCATTATCCATTAGCCCTGACACAACACCCCAGACCTAAGCCCCGCAAATCTCACCTTTTCATCCGGGCATTTAATACTGAGGCACTAGCTTCACGACACCTCACCGTTCCCTCCCAGGCACCTCCAAGCACGCGCACGACATTCGACCCTCGTGCCACAAAACCGCCTCAGCTTCTCACAGCCCGCCTCAGGGTGCAGCTTCACGCCTCCCAGCTAGGATGCGACACCTGAAAAGGAAACGGAAAGAGATGCAAGCTGACGCAGGGTCCAAAGAGGAAGCCCGCCTGGGGCAATACCTATCTCCTGCTTCAGTACATTACCTACTCAGTGGCCAGGCCTCCCGTATTTCTGCCAGCTACATCCGGGCCTCTACCTCCCCGGGAAAACACACGCAACTCTTGCCGCCTTCAGCTACTTCAAGCCTCTGCACCTAGAGCCGCTGCTCCAGCCGCCTACTCACTTCTCACATTCATCAGCAAGATGGGCGCACACAGGCAGGTCTGTGAAAATGGACGCAGACAACAGAGCTGCACAGGACATCTGGAGCCATGCCCCAAAAAACAACTGACCTGAAGACTCTGAGCCACAAGCCTCATCTACACTTCAACTGTCTCAAGGAAGAAAAGCTCAAGCTCAAGAGGAAGCCGCTCCCTTCCCCTGCCCAAAGAGACCAGTTCTTTCAGAGCCTCTCTCCCGCACTCGCTTTCAATCTTTTTCCAGACTCTCCCCAAGCCCACTCTTTCACCTCACCTTTCAAAGGGGCAATGGTCCAAAGCCATCCCTTACAAAAACCTCTTCTCACCTAACTGGGATATGCCTTCAGTAGCCACATTCCTCCTCATCATCTGAAAAACAAAGCAGGAATGGTCCAGAGGTCATCACTACCTTGTCCAAAGGTGACCTTTGCCACAACTCCTCCTGCTCAGAACAGCCACAGGGTTGCACTTAGCTCAGAACCACCACCAAGTGGAACACCTAGAAAAAAATAAAACAAACAAACAGACAAAAAAAACCCCACCTCCATAAAGATACTTACTACTGCATGCACTAGTGAGTCATGACATGGACTGAAGGTCTTAATTCACACAAGACCATGTCAAAAGAACAGCAAAAACCCAATAGCAGAAAAAAAACCACAAAGCTATAACTCCACACACCCCAAAACACCAACACCAAAATTCCCCTGAGGAAAGCCAAGCACTGAATGAGTTCCCTGCTGAACGCCTGTGCCTCATATACCCCAGGACCCAGCCACAAACCCTCCCTCAAAGCCCCGGCTCAAGGGCGGGGCAAGCCACCACCTCGGACACAACCAACCTGAGAAGCCACAACCTGATCTGTTCCCTATCTGACTCTGCCTCTCTGCCTTTAGCTTCCGGGCTCTCATTCTCTGCTTCAGGCTCCCCTTCAAAACTCAAAACCCACGCCGTCTCCCTTTAAAACAGATTGGCTCAGGCTCAAACATTCACACCGCACACCGACTATGAACGAGACTCATTCGGGCTCACTCTTGTAGGAACAGGCTCACACATTCACACAAACCTCACATAGAAGAACACACAGACTCAACCTGACTCAGATTAGCTAACTCAGCCTGAGGCGGAGAGTCTGTGCCTCATACTGTGTGTTAATGACACCCTGAGCCAATTAAGGGTGATAATGTAAAGTTTTATTGTGAGCAAGCGGTCAGCAGACAAAACAGCGCTGGGTGCGTGGAGAGTCTCCGCTCTGCCAACACGCACACCAGGGGATTAAGCGAGTAGGTATTTATTACACAAGTGGGGATATTACAATTAGTTCAGGTACTCATTATCATAAGTTCCCTCCTCTTTTGGTGCTTGCGCACTGCCTTCTGATAATTGTGGGCCGGGGGTCTTCCGGATGAAGTCCGCAAGTTTCTGACAGTTGGTTAAAATTTAGAACAATGTGGTTGTCAATCAATTGGTAAGCAAGCTAAAATTTAGAATAGTGTGGTTGTCAAACAACTGATAAGCAAGCCAGATGTGCGGATGAGGAGTACACAAGGTTATCAGGTTTCCAGGAAACACTGTTTTAGGTGAACTACTAAATCTCATTATCACAACACAGAATTACAATACAAGCATTGTAAAGAGGGCCATTATCACTTCACAGCCTTGTAACAGTGTAAAAGAGCTATTTCTACTTCAAAGACTCACTTCGTTCTCTAAGTTAAACTAGAAGTGTTTTAATCCTATGTTCTAAATACTTGCTTATATTTAATGGAGTTACAAATAGTGACTTTTATTAACGTTGCCTTAGCAATGTGGATATAGTAACTCAGGGTTTCGTATAGTTAATTATTAATGGTTTCTTATTTCATAATTTTCCTCACCATGTTTTATAACAAACTATCACTTTTAACACGAATCACAGTCTTGTTATAGCACAATACTAATCAAGCTTAATTTACATGCCTTGCTTAACTGGTAAATTAATCATTTACAATTTATCAGCAAATTATCTGTTTACATTTATCACAAGCTGCACAATGCCTGTCACGTTGTGCTTTGAGGAGCAAAGGTTTATCTATTACAATCCTCCCTTTTTCTCTTTTTCCTCATTTTGCTCATCAAAGCACTTTAAAGCCTCCCTACTTAGAATTAGGGTACTCTCTGGTTCTTGTTCGAGAGGCTCATACTTGGCCCTGATCAACATTAAATGGGCAGCTTCTAATCGTTTCCTAACGATTTCCAGAATTTTATTAAAAATACAAGGACCGAATGTTAATCCAATTATTATTATAAGCAAGGGACCCGCTATGGTTGATAACAGTGTGGTTAACCAGGGTGAACTGGTGAACCAAGTTTCGTACCAACTGCATTGTGATTCTCTTTCCCTTAGTCCCTTCTCTAGGTTCTCTCTTAATTTGGTCATAGTGTCCCTTACCAATCCTGTGTGATCTGCATAAATACAACACTCTTCCTTTAAAGCAGCACACAACCTTCCTTCTTTAAGGAATAATAAGTCCAGACTCCTCTGGTTTTGTAATACTACTTCTGAGAGGGATCTCACCGATTTTTCCAGTGCACTAATTGATTGTTCTATTTTCGCCAGATCTTCATCAACAGCCATTTGCAAGTTTGTAAAATCTTGATTTCCTTTTATCAAAGCAGCTATTCCAGTTCCAGCACCCGCTCCCCCTAAGGTTAACAAAGTGGCTATTGTTAAAGCAGTGATTGGTTCTCTTTTTACTAGGTAATGTTCCTGCCAAATTTTCTCCTTCATTTCTTTAAGCTCATACGCATAACTTTCTGGATGATATATTATCTTGGGAATTATAATTACCTGTACACAAAATTCATCAATTGTCTGTAAATGACTGATAGACACGCAAGGTGTTACTCCTGTTTTTGAACACACCCATTTGGCATCTTGAACAGGGATTAACCAATCACCTCTTCTTTGTATTGTCCCATTTTTGTTGGCACAAATATGTCTTTTTCCTTCAGGAATTTTTCCAACACATCTCCCTTTTCCTGTCACTTGGCTAAGGGAGATTCCTTGTGTGTTATTTTCCCAATTACAATTTAATGGGTTACTTCCCTCACTTATTTTGGGTCGGCTATTGATTCCTATAGCTTCATAGTATGGTGGCCTGGCATTGTAACAGAGCCAACAATGTTTGGTTAAATTTGGGTGGGTTCGATTTAATACTTGATAAGAGGTTTCCATCAAATTCCAGAGGAGGTTTTCTCTCATAGTTTCACCTGCGAAGACTTCATTTGTCTCATTTTTCTCAATTTGTATTTTATTTTGAGTCAAATCGGTTTCCGGTCCCTTAGTTGGTATCTTTGGCCTGTTAATTTGTATTTCCCTAGTCAACGCTGTATTGGGTCCCACAGGCTCTTTGTCGATTGGAGCTATTTCCTTTCTAATGCGAAATATTCTACCCCTATCTTTTCCAGGTTCCCAATATCTTATGCCCCATGTTCGTCCTATGGACCATCCATTATCATTCGGTAATTTTATAAGGAGGTCTAAGTGTTTACAATTTCCCTTATCAAATGTTCCACGGCGGCCTAGTTGTATAACTCGTGGGGGAAGTTTGCAGCCGCTAGGTCCTAATGTTATATTTAAAAATTTATCCTTTTGCAGCGCCCATGCCGTGGCAATAGTTTCACAGCCCCAATATGAACAATAATATTCTCCGGGGTGGTTACAATAGGGCTTTCCTGGGTTGGATGCCGGACAGAAATAATTTCCCACCCAATCTAGACAAGGTTCAACAGGGGCTAGTTGGCAAGGAGAAACACTAAAAACTGGTGACCCTGTAGTTATTTTCGTGCTAATTGCTTGAGATTGTTCTACCTGTTCAAGTACCTATCTAAAGGGCTGATGGCCTGATTCTCCCACAGGTAATATCAGTATCAATATTACGATGGTCCAAAAACCACAAGATATTCGTTTCATCTTTCTGGAGCACATTTTGGTGGTTTCCCTATTTTGCTTTATATCATGGTGTGTTAACCATGACTTGAATAGGATTTTACTCAGGTTCCTACCTTTACACGTTTGTATTTCTCTGCCTTGCTCTTCAACTCGGTTGCTTCAAGCTACGAGGTTGCTCATCTTCTCGGCAGCAGGAATACTCTTCAAAAGGTCCTGAGAATCCCTTGATTCTTTCAATAGGGGATTTTCTCTTAAAGATTGTGCTCCGAATTTCGTTCTAATCTCATTCTAGTTAATTATATGATCGGGTAAACGGACCACCATCCTTCTGTTTCCCACTAAAAAAATTTTTTTTTTTACACTTCTTAACTATTGCCTCCCAATCTTCCTCAAATATTTCCCACGTTTCGGGCACTAAATGCGGTTTTCCACAAAATATTTTTATAATTTCAACATTGGTAAAATCCTCCTCTACATAATTTGGTGGAAACCCATTGCATTTGTAACAAGTTGAACATCTAATTTCTGAAGAACAATATTAGCATTTTCTACATTAGTTACACTTAAGTAAAACCCAAGCTGCATGAATTCCCTGATCCTGATTTAACACCCAAACTTTCCCACAAATACAAGATATATATATATATATCGGGAACTCCCTCCAGAATATTGATTCAATTTTTGGTTGTTCCCAGTCCAAACTAATTATATTTCCTGAAAAAGTACGATAGAGGCCTTCTAATGGGCGCCTGATAAGTCCCCTTCCCCAGATATTTTCTGTTATATAACTCCGTGCGGGGTGCACGAATTCCCACAGTTCAAGCCCAAACCAGGATGGAGTTGGGTGTCTCCCAGGCTGTGTTGACACCGCCGTCTTGAAGATCCTAGTTTCGCCTTTTCAGGGTTATCTTCAAACTCTCTGGATCTCCAGTGACTTGCCAGTGGTACTTGGGAAGGGGTCCTTTCACTCGCGAAGCATGCATCCACCCCTTTTCTGCTGTTCGGACTGCAGTATCTGTTGTTAGAAGAACAAGAAAAGGTCCCTCCCATCGAGGGGTTAGTGGATTTTCTTTCCATGTCTTAATCGTGACTTCATCACCTGGGTTTACTGCATGTATACGCATATTAAGGGGTGGTCTCTGGGAAATCATACCTCTCTTATGCAATTCATCTCTTCGCTTTGCTAATTTAACTATATAGGATCTTAGTGCATGATCCTCCACCAATGGGTGATCTCGTGAGTTATTCAAATAATATGGCATTCCATACAACATTTCAAATGCTGATATTCCTATATCTGACCTTGGATGGGTTCTAAGGTTTAATAGGGCTAGTGGTAAACACCTAATCCAAGACATTTTGGTTTCAACCATTAATTTAGTTAACTGTCTTTTGATTTCCCCATTCATTCTTTCTACTCGTCCTGAGCTCTGGGGATGCCATGGGGTATGATATTCCCATTTTATCCTTAACTGATCTACTATCCCTTTTATTACTTTAGAGGTAAAGTGTGGACCCTGATATGAATCAATTGCCTCCATTACTCTATATCTCGGAATTACTTGTTCCAATAATATCTTAGCCACTGTCTGTGCTGTGGCCCTAGAAGTGGGGAAAGCTTCCACAAAATGAGTGAGATGGTCTACTATAACTAATATATGTTTATATCTTCCTACCTTTGGCATTTCAGTAAAAGCTACTTGTACACGTGCAAACGGTCGGGTTGCCAATTCGCGGCCCCCGGGTATATGACTCCTTTGTTGTTTCTTATTCACTTTTTGGCAAAGAGGGCATGAGGATATTATTCCCTTGGCGATATCATATATTCTTATGGTCATATATTGGAGCGCAAACTGATCTACTAGCGC
Organism: Ara ararauna; assembly: GCA_028858755.1. Lineage (NCBI taxonomy): Eukaryota > Metazoa > Chordata > Aves > Psittaciformes > Psittacidae > Ara > Ara ararauna. The sequence continues at coordinate 1,345,942 of CM054378.1, forward strand.
CTGTGTTCCCCAATGTGTCTGTTCATGTATTTTACTCATAATTTGTCTCGCTAAGGTTTTCGGGATCACTTACCTTCCATCCTTCAATTTCCATTTTCCTTCTTTTTCTATTATCTCCATCCCGGTTAACTTTTTCTTTTCAGATTCTGTAAAACACGGGGAGGGTTCCTCTTCCATTATTTGTTGATTTTCCTTTGATTTTTGTCTTATAGTCATTAAAGCTGCTCTCTTTGCCTCTTCGTCTGCCAAATTATTTCCTCTGGTTACGAATGTCATACCTCTTTGATGACCTTTTACATGAACTATGGCTATATTCTTGGGTCCTCGTAAAGCCTGTAAAACCTCCGTTATCAATTCGCTGTGTACTAAACTTTTTCCTTGTGAATTTATCAGTCCCCTCTCTTCCCATATTTTTCCAAATGTGTCCACTACCCCATAAACATATTTAGAATCTGTATAGATCGTTCCATCTTTTCCCTTTAAGAGCATTAAGGCTTGCAATATTGCATAGAGTTCACATGCCTGAGCTGACCAAGTAGGACTCAAAGGCCCTGATTGTATTACTTGAAATGTATTTCCATCAATGATTGCGTATCCAGATGTTCTTTTCCCTTCTACTACCCTTGAGGACCCATCTATAAATAATTTTTCTCCGATTGATAATTCTTCCTCTTCTAGATCGGGGCGTATTTTTACTTGCTCCTCTATATTATGAATACAATCATGAGACAAATTAATCTCAGGTTCCCCGTATAGAAACTGAGCAGGATTGTGTAGGCTTGTTGTTTCTAATTCTAATTTCGGTGAAGATATTAAAATACCCTCATATTTCAAAAGGCGGGCATCAGTAATCCATTTTTCGGCTTTTTATTGTAAAATGCCTCTCACATGATGAGGAGTTAACACCTTTAAGTTACCCCCAAAGATAAATTTCTGTACTTCCTCGACCAGCAGGGCAGTAGCTACTACTGCTTGGAGGCAGGTTGGCCATCCTCGACTCACTGGATCTAATAACTTTGATAGGTAAGCAATGGGTTTTTTATATCCAGCCCATTCTTGAGCTAATACCCCATATCCTGTTCCCTCGTCTACATTTACAAATAGAAAGAAGGGCCTCTTTAGGTCAGGTAAAGTCAATACAGGGGCATTCACCAAGTCCTCTTTTAATTTCCCTAATTGGATCTCATCATCTGGGGTCCATTTTAACAGCCCATCTTGGGTTAATTTTTCATACAAAAACTTTACCTTCTTACTATAATCTTCAATCCATTGTCTACAATATCCGAGCAATCCTAATAATTGTCTTACCTGTTGTTTTGTTTTTGGAGGTTTCAGTGATTGTATCCCATTAACCCTGTCTGGATCCAATTTCTTTGTTCCCTTATTGAGCCAATGTCCCAAATATTTCACTTCCTCTTCTACAAATTGTAATTCAGATTCAGAAACTTTCAATCCTTTGAGACTTAAAAAGTTTAACAATTTCATACTTTCTTTTCTAACTGCTTCTTCTGTTTTTCCTGCTATTAATAAATCGTCTACATATTGTACTAAAGTAATTCCATCACCCGGTTGATATTCTTTCAAAATTTGTTCTAATGCCTGTCCAAAAAGATAAGGAGATTCTGTGAATCCTTGTGGAAGTACTGTCCACCTTAATTGCTGCCTACGATGAGTTTCGGGATCTTCCCATTCAAATGCAAAATAGTCCCTACAATCTTCTCGTAGGGGACAAGCCCAAAAGGCATCTTTTAAATCGATCACACTATACCATCGGTCAGTAGGATTTATCTGATTCAGTATTGTATATGGATTTGCCACTACTGGAAACCTAGAAATAGTTCTTTTATTTATTTCTCTCAAATCGTGTACTAATCTATATTTGCCATCAGCCTTTTTTATTGGCAAAATAGGAGTATTAAAAGGGGACATACATGGTTCCAATAATCCTTTCTTTATCAGCCTATCAATTTCTGGCTTTAGCCCCCGTCGTCCCTCCTCTGAAATAGAGTATTGTCTTATGGCGACGGGTTTTTCCGGATTTCTGATTGTTATACTGAATGGTTCAATATCTAAGTTTCCCACTGTTTCGGAGTTATACCAAACTTCCGGGTTTACTTGTTCCTTATCCTTTGTAGTTAGAGGACATAGCTTAACTCGTAGCTCCTCGTCTTCGACTTTTAGATTAATACCTAATTCAATCATTAGATCTCTTCCCAATAGATTATATTCTGCCTCAGGCACTAACAATAGTGATCCAATTCCAAATCTGCTTTCTGTTTCCAGTATAACATCTTTGATTATAGGCACTTCAAAAGGCTCCCCTTTCGCTCCTACAACTTGGAGCTTTTCCAAGGAATTCTTACATCCCTGGGGGAGCGTTTGGACCGCGGACCGTTCTGCCCCTGAGTCTACTAAAAATTCAATTTCTTGTCGTTGGGGACCCACTTTTAATTTTATCAAGGGCTCTGCTCTCTTACGAGTCCCCAACAAATAGAGCCCCTGACCCCGTCAGTCCTCCTTAAACATTTGTTCATCTGCCTGACCCTGCATTCTCGCTTCATGTGTCCTTTGCCCCCACAATAAGAACAAATTATTTCTCTCTTTTCTCCGGGAGTTTCCTGAGACCTTATCTGGTGTCTTCGAGTAATTGGCATTCCCCGGATGTTTTCTCTCATGTTCTTTTGTTGTCTTTCCCGGAGGGCCACTACCAACATCCTAGTTTGCCTTTTTCCTGCTTCCTCTAACAATCGCGCCTGTTTCTTGTGACTTTCCTCTTCTCTGCGAACATATACTTTCTGAGCTTCCCTTAATAATTCATCCAATCCCCGCGTCTGCCATCCCTCTATTTTTTCTAATTTCTTCCTTATATTAGTCCATAAGTTAGCTATAAACTGTGTCCTCAATAATACCTGTCCAGCAGGTGTTTCTGGATCCATTCCAGAATACAGTTGGAAACTTTTTCTTAGCCTTTCTAACCATTCCGTGGGGGTCTCATCCTTTTTCTGGTGTTCACTAAAGGCCTTATTAATATTCTGCCCCCTAGGCACCGATTCACGTATCCCTTGTACTATGATAGTCCGCATATCTTGCATGTGCCCCCTATGCACCTCATTCTGATTATTCCAATTTGGTCGTTGAAGGGGCCATTTAATGTCCGCTACTGGCCCCTGCTGGTGCTGTTGATCCCATATTCTCATCCCCGCTCGTCTGATCATCTCCCGTTCCTCACTTGTAAACAAAATTCCCAATATGGCCTGTACTTCTTCCCAAGTGTACATGTTAGGGCCCAAAAACTGATCTACTCTTTCAGCCACTCCCAATGGGTCTTCTAAGAGGGTTCCCATTTCCTTTTTAAATTCTCTAACATCCCCCGAGTTTAAGGGTATAGAGACAAATCCCATTTCGGGATGTGGGCCTCCTATCGAAATTTCCTGTAGGGGATATATAAAGTTTTTGTCTACCTTTTTGTTTCTATTTCGGGTGGATCTTCGTGGCCCTGGGGAGGGGTTTGGAATTTCTTCTAAATCTGGGGACATACTCTCGAGATTAGGTTCTATAGGTGCTGTTGGATTTAGAGCTGGGGATGATGGCGGCCTCTCAGGTGTAGATCTTGGGTTCGGAGGGGGCGGAGGAGGCACATATGGAGGGGGGGATAATGGTACCTTCTCCTCGGATCTACTTTTCTTCCTCCCCCCGTTTTCTCTGAGAGGATATAAACTGATCTGAGTTTCCAATTCAATCCACAAACGAGCATATTCACTTTCCACTAAATTAAAAGGCTCCTTTGAATTAACATATATGCTTAGAGCCTGACATATCCAATCTTCAAAAGACCCAAAAACCGGCCAATATACATTATCTCCTCTAATTTGTTTTCCTCCCCATACTTCCATACAATAATGTATAATTTTTGCTCTATCCTTTCCTTTTCGGGATGGGTAATCATCCCAATATTTTAGCATAAGCCCCAAGGGACTGTCCGGCGCTATCTGAGGAAATTTCAGTTTTCCCTCGGTACCCCGCATAGGATCAGAAGTCTTGCTCTCCTTCTGTCCCATCTTCCAGTGTGCCTTCTATCACTCACACTTTCGCACCCCCTCCTCGTGGCCCAGTCCTTTGCAGGATATGGGAACCGCACTATTAAGGGGTCCACACTCGCTTCGTCCACAATTGGACGTCTCAATCACTCGCACACTGGGATACCCTACCCTGACCGAACGGATCACCCGCGAGTTATACTCAGGTCTCCACCAAGTCTGGTCTTCATTCGGGCTTCGTGCACAAAGATTATAGGGTGGCCGGCTTTTCTTCTGTCTGCTACCGATTAAAACAAGGTTCGTCGGTAGAGGATTCAGTTAGGTGATCCTTGGGCTGGAGCCGCTCATGCGAGCGGGGCGCCTCCCCAGCCAGAGGATTCCGCCGAGATACCTCTATCCGAGTCACGGGACCAAATTGTTAATGACACCCTGAGCCAATTAAGGGTGATAATGTAAAGTTTTATTGTGAGCAAGCGGTCAGCAGACAAAACAGCGCTGGGTGCGTGGAGAGTCTCCGCTCTGCCAACACGCACACCAGGGGATTAAGCGAGTAGGTATTTATTACACAAGTGGGGATATTACAATTAGTTCAGGTACTCATTATCATAAGTTCCCTCCTCTTTTGGTGCTTGCGCACTGCCTTCCGATTATCGTGGGCCGGGGGTCTTCCGGATGAAGTCTGCAAGTTTCTGACAGTTGGTTAAAATTTAGAACAAAGTGGTTGTCAATCAATTGGTAAGCAAGCTAAAATTTAGAATAGTGTGGTTGTCAAACAACTGATAAGCAAGCCCGACGTGCGGATGAGGAGTACACAAGGTTATCAGGTTTCCAGGAAACACTGTTTTAGGTGAACTATTAAATCTCATTATCACAACACAGAATTACAATACAAACATTGTAAAGAGGGCCATTATCACTTCACAGCCTTGTAACATTGTAAAAGAGCTATTTCTACTTCAAAGACTCACTTCGTTCTCTAAGTTAAACTAGAAGTATTTTAATCCTACGTTCTAAATACTTGCTTATATTTAATGGAGTTACAAATAGTGACTTTTATTAACGTTGCCTTAGCAATGTGGATATAGTAACTCAGGGTTTCGTATAGTTAATTATTAATAGTTTCTTATTTCATAATTTTCCTCACCATGTTTTATAACAAACTATCACTTTTAACACGAATCACAGTCTTGTTATAGCACAATGCTAATCAAGCTTAATTTACATGCCTTGCTTAACTGGTAAATTAATCCTTTACAATTTATCAGCAAATTATCTGTT